>CM060932.1:983433383-984633383 GCA_030765085.1 Allium cepa | reverse complement strand
TCGCACGTGCCTCACGACTGCATCTCGTCCCTCAAATCGCGATTGCTCGGGCCTGATGACTCAGGCGCACCACGTAGAGGCTGTGCCTCCCCTCGCCCCAAGGCTTCGCTCGACGTCCAGCTCGCGTCCAATCAGCAGCTGCCGCCTCGGTAGTAAACCCTAATCAAATTATCAACGACGATCTGACAGTTAATTCCATGAACGAACGCCATAGATCGACTCCCCTCGGTCACCTCTACAAAACCCACAAACGATTTGATGATCTGTCGCAATTGATCGGAGCGCGACGTACGACTGAAACTTCTTCCTAAATTTCCGGTCAAACGAAAACGCAGATCGAAAAACAGACTACAGATCTGGCTTACGTTCTTCGAGAGCATCGATATTTTTTTTTAAATTTTTCCGAGAAGTTTGAATTTTCAGCTTTAGATTTGATTTGGATATGGGAATTAGGGTTTGCAGCCATTGGAAGGAGGAGCTGAGCAGGAATTATACGTGCAGACAAACGAGAATTAGGAAGACTAGGGTTTCTAACTGGGTATTTATAGGTAGGGTTGAAATAGAATAGATGAACACGATTTGAATATACGCGTTAACGACAAAGTGGCCCAAAAAGCCCGTTTCGACTCCGGAATGAAATTGGGTCAACCCATATATCAAAATAGATGTTTTAAAATATTTAAACGCAGTGGAAAATGTTTCAAGTCCAAATTCCATCGTATGAAGAAGTTATGCTAAAATCAATATTTTTCAAATTGATTTCAACTGATTTCAATTTCGTTTATTTCAAGGCATTTCGAGTCCGTACGATCAAACGACAAGCCCGATCGTTACGAAACTTGAAATCCTACAATAATTTACCATTACAGATCCGATGAAACTCGTTTCGTCGAAATCCGAGTCAGTGGCCAAAATGGCTATTTTTTTACATTAATTAAAAATTTTGATATTAAATTTATTTAAATCAAGCTTCAGTTGCATTTTAAATAAATCACAATTTCTCTCAATTCAAATTGCTTGGACATTTTCTATAAATTAAAGCAAATTCTTGAAATCAGTTCAAAGTTAATCAAGTTACCAATTCAGTGTTAGCTTCAATTTTCATAGATTCGGTAATTATAATTTAATTTCAAATAACCCATATTCTTAACCCATCTAGTTATGCAACTGCTTTCATTTTATAATAAAATTATCATGGTTTATACCATAGTGCATTAATATCCTTATTTTATCTTAATTTCAAATAATGTAGTAATTAATTTCATTCACAATAAATTCAATTAATTATAATTCATTTCAGTAAATAAACTTGATTTAACTCCAAAACCTTTTTATCTAATCAATAATTATTCAATAAACAATGGTAACATTTGTTTACCCTATTATACATTAGTAAGTTCAAATTTTCATCTTTCCTTCGTACTAACTACCCTATTTTCATTTTATTACATTTATACCAATATACCCGCTAATTGCGTTTTACATTCTAAATAAATTCATTTACTTGGGTTCATACTTTCCATTATATCGATTGCTACACTATGCATAAATTTACAATTTTAATTATTCCATTATTACATTTACACCTTCCTTTATTATATTATAATCACTAAAGTAACGTTTATTATCAACTATAAATATTATATTTACTTAACGGACATTGATTTTATAAATTTACAATTTATTACGTGTTCTTCATCAGTTAACATAATTTTGAATTCATTTCCCAATTTACTAATTTCAATCAATCCTAACTTTACAATCTGTTTCAATTAATATAGTGTGCACTAATTTAGTTATTGCATTAATTCTTTTTAATATAACATTAAGGTTCCTTTACTCTAATTGATTTCCAATTAACGTACTACTTAATTTCCCTTAATTGAAATCTGATTTCCAAATTTTATTTAACATACTAAATAAATAACATATATAGATTGTTACCTATTTTCCTTTACTTGCTTTTATAAGTTTATTACTTAATAACACAGGTTAAAATTCCATATATACACAAATTTTAATTAATTGTCATTAACATTGTATTATTTCATTAATTAATCAAATACTTACATTAACACTATTTCACTTATTTTGGTCGTTATTCCAAGCATAATTCGCAAGTTTTCATTTCTTTATATTATCCTATGGACACAATATACATTTCAATACTTTATTACATTTATTGAGATTTATTTTCCAAATTTACTAGATACCACAAATTATGACCTTACAGTTATTCCAATTAATTAGGGTTGCGCTAAATTAATTAATTTATTAGCTTACCTTAATTTCATTAATTTACAATCAGTAACAAATAAATCAATATATTATTTCATACATTAATACACTGATTGCATTTGTAAATACTATATTTCATTCAAAACTAAGTCATACCCTTTGAATTATTATATTAAATTGAAATGTTCATTCTTCCCAACCAATCACCATTTATTACATTATAACTTTACAATTTTAGATAAATTCATTGATTGTCATTTCATTCATCCTATTACTTATTATTAACCCTAATTAGCATTTTTATGTTTTAATTCACTTATTATTTCATTAAAAAGTTACACAAAAATTATTTCTCCAAATATTAAATCACAAATTCTTGTGTGATTTACCATTTAAATTACTTCTTTTTTTTACGTTTGCTTCATTATAAATTACAAAATTTTGTTTCCTTCTAAATTTAATTACTCAATTTTAATTAAAATAACCAACTTAATTATTAAAAATTTATGGGTCGTTACACTCTCCCCCACTCAAAACTTTTCGTCCCCGAAAAGGAAAAAGAAGGGAAAAGAAAGAATTGAGTAAACAATACATCTTATTCAAAAATATTACCTTTATAAACAAATAAATTTACAAAATAAATAAATTTAAATAAATATACTAATTTATAACCATTATATCTTTTTATACTTAAAGTAATAAAGTTTGGAAAAATAATTTCAAAAATTTTCTAAGTCCAAAATTTCCAGAAAATTTCGGCAGAGTCTCCTTTGTACTGAGAGGCTTGGGAGAAAATATAATATTAAATATAACAATATACAACATATATTTTTCAAAATAATATGTCCCAACACGGGAACAATATAATTGTGCTATAAAACTGTAACTCGAAAACGTACCTATTTGTCGGGCAATCAACGCTTAAATTATGAAACCAAAAGCAGTAGCAATTGCTTCCATAACCTGTATTTCACTTATATAATCCAAAAAAGTTAATAATTATATAAAATGAACTAACACACGCGCCGTCCTTCGACCGATCCGGGGTGGATCCAATGAGATTGGGCTGTGTCATATATTTTTATAAAATAAAATGTTAAAGTTGTTTCACCCATAAACAAACAAATCATTACAAACAACAATCACTTGCAACCAGGCATACAACCATCACATAAAATCAACACAAATCAATCATTCATTCATATCAAACAAAACAAATAGATGTTCGGGTTCAAACTTTAAATTGCACAGAACGGAGAATAAACTACTTAGTGCACCATTTCCTCAACAGTCTTAGATGAAACTAAATAGATTCTTCCCATACAAACAATTTAAAATATCCTTACCCAACAACTATAGACTAAAACGAACAACAAATCCAAACAATAGATCAATTTCATTCTTATTAATTTCATTTCATTCATTTGTTGTTTGGTTCCCTTTTCATTCATAAAATGATTTATCTCTTTTAATTTACATTTATTTCTTACAAACTTTTATTTTCATTTAATTATTTATTTGCATTACATTCATTCATTTCTCAGTTTCATTTACTTAGCATCTCACTGCATTATCCTTAGTCTACAATCATATAGTTAATGCATTCATCTTTTCTACTTATTTTATTTATAAATAGCTTCAACCGTTTACTTAAGTTTATTATCATTTATTTATAATACTTACATTTCTATTAAACTAGTAGCATTACAGTTATACTTAAGTTTATAACACTACAACCTCAAATCCTTATTTATTAAGGTGATTCATTTAACCTTTTCATTATATAAAATTTTCTTGTTAAATTTTCCATTACATTTTCTTATTAAACATTTTAACTTTTAAATATTTGGTAAGTTATATATATGCTTTCTAAGAATGTAATTTAAATTTATACAAGTTTATCTCATTTCTTTCCATTAATTTATTGTTTAATAAGTTTTATCTTTTGTCTTATAAGTTACAACTTCAACTTTCTTTTAATTTCCTTTATAACTTAGCTTTAAATTTCTTATTTTAATTAAAGGTTCCAATTATTAATTGGTTATATTCTATTTCACTACAATAATTGAAATTATTAATTAATCGAAAACTTAAGAACGAAAATAACGGGTTTAATTTCATATCATTTAAAATAATAGATAAACGTATTTATATACCCAATTATATTGAAAACAGTTTAAAATTAAAACAATTTCTTTCAAAATAAATCTGTAGTAAAACTACTACAGTGGCCTTCCTACTTCGAAACTCGAAAATGAATATCGGTGATGCGGCCGCCATCACCGAAATTATTTTCCAGCGACAGAAAGGGGAGTACAAAACTTATTCCTTTCCAAAATTTCTTTAAGGAAATTCTTTCAAATTACATTGAAATAATTATATCAGAAAATACTTATAAATAATATTATTATATTTCAAAATCCTTTGAAAGCAATTTTTCAATATCCTGAACTTAAGTTATAAAATTTCCAAATTTCATTGATTTTATTTTCTATCTCAATTTACCTATTATTTTTAAATTTTATTACCTAACAACCAATATATTTCAACTAAATATATATATATATATATATATCATTTATAAAATTTATTTAATATATATAGAAAATATAATAGGCAAAATTATTTCATTCACCTATATTAAAACAAATATTATGTCGGTCTGCCTATTAAGTGTTTAGAAATCTTTATTGATGTCACAGCGTCCCATGCATCAACCAGAATTTATAAATACAAAACCGAACAAATTAACACAATACTAAAACCTTTTTATAACACTAACAAGTATGCTCACTCATATATATACACACTCAGCGACTCTCATAGGGTATTACTACCCTATTGATAAAGAGTCTGACCCGAAAAAGCTAAGGTTTATCGCTAAACCAAAGCTCTGATACCAGCTGTAACATCCCGCCTTTTCGCATGCTTTGAATCGACACACGTGCCAATTCAAACCATATGGAATGGCCGATTGTTATGGGGTAAATAAGAAAAAGCAGGGGAAGAATAAAACAAAATAGAATCTTGCAGTGGAACGATAAAATATAATAATCAAATATATAGTTCATGAAGCTATTTTACAAAATATTTGATTATATTTATACAATACATATCAGAGTACATATATCAGAGAATAATAATTAATGCAGCAGAATTTAATGGGGGTAGTAGAATAATATAGTAGATAATAGTACTACAAATCTTCCTCTTCGTACTCAAGAATAAAATCTTCAAATCCTGAAACGCTCGGACTGACCCGAGCGAATTGAAAAGACAAAACACTCGAGTCAGAACTAAAAGATCTTATGTAAGTTAAATCAACATGAATAAATATGAGTGTAACGACGTCACAGATGTTTATGGGTTTTGACATCTCCTATCCAATGTCAACGTGAGTGCAGTAACTCAAGAGATGCTCGGGATTCACATCTCCTAAGGATCCGTTAAACCATTTACTATATAGTAATATTTTGCTATTATAATAATGTCTATTAGTAAAATAAACTTACTTTTAAGTAGCGTTAAGGAGTGACCCAATATTCCCCTTAACACAAATAATGCCAATAGTCTATACAGTACCGTAATACCTCCTGATCGGGAGGCTACCAGAGGATACTCCATAGGTACGACACAAATAGAAACTCATACAAGGCACGCTAGGGTAGGTGACACGGCACAACTAGGCAATGCCAGGATAGATATACCAATTACGCTTCTGGGTCGGTGGTAACGCGTAGCGCGCAGCTACCGCCCACCTTGAGCCACACCTCAAATCAAAGAAATCAAAAGTGGCCACCGAATAAATCCAAAGTCAGAGTAGAATATCGAAGGGATGTGTCTGATAAAAGGGGCTACCTTCTTAACCCGTCGATCGCTCCTGTTTTAGCCAACTTATGCCAACTCACGGGAGTTGGGTCCACGTATTTACCTGAAAGGAAATGCCACTACCATCCTACTTCATTCTGGAATATCCATCGCGTACACAGTTATTAAAGTGGTTTTCGGAGTTTGCAGAGAGTATGACAACTTTCGATCCCGGTCCCTTTAACAACCAAACATTATTATAACACCGCGGTCAACTTAAGATAATTTATACTTCAAAACCAGGATATAATAGTTATTTCAAACCATATAAATATGATATCATTTCTGTTTTAAAACCCAAATCAATATGACATCATTTTTTTCAAATATATCTTTTTAAAAATCATAACGCTTTCAAAGTTATAATACATTAAACCCCATAGCTTTAAAACATAATTTTCAATACTTAAATGATTTTAATATAAATTACTTTATAAAGTAAATTATCTTTTTTTTCACACATCAATTCGAAATACAGATTTGAATTCCCAAATAACCCATTTAAATTTCCATATATTTCAAAGTTTTAAATATTCCACCATTTCAAAACTAAATTTTATAATTCATATATATATATATATATATATACCAAATTCACTTTACTATTATTTAGTTTTGAAATATTTACTTAATAAATCCAGTATCCTTTAAATAAAACTTTAAATTTCAATAAGAATATTCCTCAATTTATTTAGTCTAGATATATCCACTTAAATCATCGTAACCCCGAATTTAGTTATAACACCATATTCTTTAAAAATCTAAATTTCAATAAGTCCCAAATGGATTCTTATTAAATTAAATAAAATCTCAAATCAATTTCAAAACTACCTTCTCAACCTTGATTTATAAAAATCAATATAAACTCTATATTAAAATATTATTTAAGTAAATACTTATCTATATTATATTTTAATAAAATCAAACTTTATTATTAAACTTATTTCATACTTTAAACAATTTTATACATAGCTTAAAACCGAGAATTTAACTATATATAAACACATATATACAATATCCAAATCCATACTTCATAAAACCGTATATTTCTTTACAAAACCATAGAAAATCATTTCAAAATATTTTTATATATAGACTATAGTGCCTGTATGTAATTTTCTATCCTATGGTCAAGTGATACAGATATTAATCATTTCAATTCGTAATTTAACATAAAATTACGGTTATATATCATTTTAAACCGCAATCCCGAATGACATGAAAATGCATAATAACTTGCAGTTTATCCCAATATAAAATATAACATCCATTCATCCAATATCAACCATCAACGATTTATCACAATCATCATCCAATTCATCAATAACATCAATATAGAACGGATAATAAACAATAGGTATTAAGTAGTAGTTTATATTCAATGATAAATTAAATAACTTTTAACTGGCATTTTATAGGCAATAATAAATAAATACAATTTAACTGGCAGTTTATATGCAATGAATAATTAAATAACAATTTAATTAAATGAAATGCAATTTAACTGAGAGGATGATTAAAATACGCCAAACAATCATAGATAAATTTTAAATCACATCAGAAATTAATTTAACAAATATAAGAAATCTTAGAAGTTGTGAGTGGGTTAAAACACTCACCTTTTGAACTTGAATTGGATTAAAATCCAATTTAAACCCAAAATTTGCATAGTCTTCTAATCGGTCCAAACTAGCACCAAAATATCTAGAATTTTATTACGATCCAAACAAAAAAACCGCGCGTAATTCGGACATCGTATGTGGGAGATATTCGAATTAGAAGACTTTAAATCAAAAATAAAATTAAAAATAGAATAAACAAAGCAACGCCAACCTATGCCAAATGCCACGTCATCAAACTCCTTCACGTATCAAAACACGGCTACAGAGCTTGACGTACCCATCACGCAGCACTTCCCATCGTTCGCACGCGCCTCACGACTGCAGCCGTCCCTCAAATCGCGATTGCTCGGTCTTGATGACTCACGTGCACCACGTAGAGGCCGCGCCTCCCCTCGCCCTGAGGCTTCACTCGACGTCCAGCTCGTGCCCAATCAGCAGCCGCCGCCTCGGTAGTAAACCCTAATCGAATTATCAACGACGATCTGACCGTTAACTCCATGAACGAACGCCACAGATCGACTCCCCTCGGTCACCTCTACAAAACCCACAAACGATTTGATAATCGTCGCAGTTGATAGGAGCGCTACGGATGGCCGAAACTTCTTCCTAAATTTGGGCCAAACCAAAATCCAGATCGAAAAACGGACTGCAGATCTGGCTTACGTTCTTCGAGAGCTTCGATATATATTTTTTTCAAACTTTTCTGAGGAGTTTGAATTTTTAGTTTTGGATTTGATTTGGATTTGGGAATTAGGGTTTGCGGCCATTGGAAGGAGCAGCTGAGCAGGAATTATACGTGCAGACAAATGAGAATTAGGGAGACTAGGGTTTATAACTGGTATTTATAGGTAGGGTTGAAATAGAATAGATGACCCGATTTGAATATACGCGTTAACGACAAAGTGGCCCAAAAAGCCCGTTTCGACTCCGGAATGAAATTGGGTCAACCCATATATCAAAATAGATGTTTTAAAATATTTTAAATGCAATGGAAAAGGTTTCAAGTCCAAATTCCATTGTAAGAAGAAGTTATGCTAAAATCAATATTTTTCAAATTGATTTCAGTTTCGTTTATTTCAAGGCGTTTCGAGTCCGTACGATCAAACGACAAACCCGATCGCTACGAAACTTGAATCCTACAATAATTCACCATTACAGATCCAATGAAACTGGTTTCGTCAAAATCCGAGTCAGTGGCCAAAATGGCTATTTTTTTACATTATAAAAAATTTAATATTAAATTTATTTAAATCAAGCTCCATTTACATTTTAAATAAATCACAATTCTCTTAATTCAAATTGCTTGGACATTTTCCATAAGTTAAAGCAAATTCTTGACATCAGTTCAAAGTTAATCAAGTTACCAATTCAGTGTTAGCTTCAATTTCCATAGATTCAGTAATTATAATTTAATTTCAAATAATCCATATTCTTAACCCGTCTAGTTATGCAACTGCTTTCATTTTACGATAAAATTACCATGGCTTATACCATAGTGCATTAATATCCTTATTTTATCTTAATTTCAAATAATGTAGTAATTAATTTCATTCACAATAAATTCAGTTAATTATAATTTATTTCAATAAATAAACTTGATTTAACTCCAAATCCATTTTATCTAATCAATAATTATTCAATAAACAAAGGTAACCTTTGTTTACCCTATTATACATTTGTAAGTTCAAATTTTCATCTTTCCTTCGTACTAACTACCTTATTTTCATTTTATTACATTTCTACCAATATACCCGCTAATTGTGTTTTACATTCTAAATGAATTCATTTACTTGGATTCATACTTTCCATTATATCGATTACTACACTATGCATAAATTTACAATTTCAATTAGTGAAAATTAGTCACAAGGGCCTCTTTAGCAAGTGCAATTAGTTTATAGGACACACAACTGAAATAATTACTTTTAAGGACAAAATGCCAAATAATTAATTTCTAAGGCCTAAAAACCTATGAAATTATGTCCTTGAAAGTAATTGGACTGCTGACTTTGTCCTTAAAAGTAATTATTCTGCTTACTTTGGCCTTGAAATTAATTCTTGTAGATGTGTGTCCTAGAAACTAATTGTAGCGCAAAGTATGTCCTTCTAGTGAAATGCCCTTTCAATTATTCCATTATTACATTTACACCTTCCGTTATTATATTATAATCACTAAAGTAATGTTTATTATCAACTATAAATATTATAATTACTTAACGGACATTGATTTTATTAATTTACAATTTATTACGTATTCTTCGTCAGTTAACATAATTTTGAATTCATTTGCCAATTTACTAATTTCAATCAATCCTAACTTTACAATCTGTTTCAATTAATAGGGTGTGCACTAATTTAGTTATTGCATTAATTCTTATTAATATAACATTAAAGGTTCCTTTACTCTAATTGGTTTCCAATTAACGTACTACTTAGTTTCCCTTAATTGAAATCTGATTTCCAAATTTTATTTAACATACTAAATAAATAACATATATAGGTTGTTACCTATTTTCCTTTACTTGCATTTATAAGTTTATTACTCAACAACACAGGTTAAAATTCCATATATACACAAATTTTAATTAATTGTCATTAACACTGTATTATTTCATTAATTAATCAAATACTTACATTAACACTATTCACTTATTTTGGTCGTTATTGCAAGCATAGTTCGCAAGTTTTCATTTCTTTATATTATCCTATGGACACAATATACATTTCAATACTTTATTACATTTATTGAGATTTATTTTCTAAATTTACTAGATACCACAAATTATGACCTTACAGTTATTCCAATTAATTAGGGTTGCGCTAAATTAATTAATTTATTAGCTTACCTTAACATAATTTCATTAATTTACAGTCAGTAACAAATAAATCAATATATTATTTAATACATTAATACACTGATTGCATTTGTAAATACTATATTTCATTCAAAACTAAGCCATACCCTTTGAATTATTATATTAAATTGAAATGTTCATTCTTTCCAACCAATCACCATTTATTACATTATAACTTTACAATTTTAGATAAATTCATTGATTGTCATTTCATTCACCTGTTACTTATTATTAGCCCTAATTAGCATTTTTACGTTTTAATTCACTTATTATCTCATTAAAAAGTTACATAAAATTTATTTCTCCAAATATTAAATCACAAAGTCTTATGTGATTTACCATTTACATTACTTCTTTTTTTTACGTTTGCTTCATTATAAATTACAAAAATTTTGTTTCCTTTTAAATTTAATTACTCAATTTTAATTAAAATAACCAACTTAATTATTAAAAATTTACGGGTCGTTACAAAAACTAATTTGGTTTTAGTTTGCAAAAATTATGTTCAAAACATAAAAATGTCATTCAATTACAGTCTTTTCGAAATCCTTTTGGGGTGATTCATACAAGATCCATCGTGAACATTTATTACGTGCAATCTTTTGACTCGCACAACCTGCCAATTCTATGGCCTATGATAGGTTTGAGTTTCTTATAAACCCTTATCTTGTAAAATTTTATATAATATTATTCAGATGAAATAATATTAACCTTGTGTAATGCCCTTAAACCTTATACCAAGAAACTAACTCAACTTCACTCACAATTAATCATACATTGTCCAATAAAGTTCGATTACTCAATATTGATGCATCATTATGTATCACATGGTGGAGTAACTTTGAGATTGAATCTTTATTCATTTTAGGTACGTTTGGAACATTTTCCAATATACTCACTCATTCGATCAGATCAAATCATTTCTATCGCCTGTTATTTTATTTACTTCTGCTTTATTTCTATAAGTTTACCATAGACACACTACATGTGTATCAAATACACATGTCCATGTCGACGATAACTCATCGATGAATATGACAAAGTACGTGCAACCATTTTGGCATGTATAGAATTACAGTTGCATACATATATATGTATCAATCCGAAGAGTCCATCAACTCTTATGATACTACCACTAAATGGGTGCATAGCCCTTTATTGTTTGAGAAATAATTAACAAGTATCATATAATTCAAAATCGTACAATAAAATTATTTCTTAAAACTATGGCTTAGTTGTAATTCCAAAACAACTGTAAATAATGTTGATACTTTTTTATTTTGCAATGCCTCACTTTTGTTAAAAAATTACCATATTATAGTTTTATTTCATAAAGAATATTCATAGTATGCATAATAAAATATAGCTATGTCTATTTTTTTCCAGTCGATATCGAAAAATAATCATTATTACATAAATAATGTGTGGTAAGTTTTATGAAAACAATTTTCGTACTATGATGCAATTAATAAGCACTATATGGCATGCTCCCACTATTTCCACTATTACTATAATAGTGTACTAAATTCGAAGGTCCATCATTCACTTAATACAATTTTTTTATTTCATACATTGCAACTATTTACAGTGGAGAGTTCATTGATCAAATATATTGAGCTCAAAGAAATAAATCTCATACAAAACAATTTTCTATATGAAAATACGTTTAGGAATAGAAATCATATTTCTTATTCTAATATTAAGTATCAATTATTATAACAATTCCTATTTTCAATGTTTCTCTATGAAGCAGAAGTGACTATTCATTCTCTTCATCCTAATTGTACCTTAAATTAATCTATTCTTATACATTTGTTTTCCTTTCAAATGGTAAAACTATTCAAAAGAAAACCATACTACAATTTCATAACAAACTCTTTACAAAAGCGCATTCGATTATCCTTAACATTTAAGGACATCAAATATGTTGCACTTTACGTAAACCGATCAAAATGACATTTCAGCAATCGAGTTCTTATATCTATTTTATAGTTTTTGGTCTTGTGTTACATTAACACAATGTGATCCCTTTTTTAATCAATCGGATTAAATACCCAATCCCGCATTAAGGTTTATTTGGTATTTCGGATGGACTAATTTCATCGAAATATTGTACATTACAAACTTTGACCATTCACCATATAACATTTATATGCAATTGCATATGGATAAAATACCCATTGTCTTGTATGGATTTTAGAGTTTGAAAGAATGCAATACATAGTCTTGACCAAATAAATGCATAAGTGACCAAACCATGAATGCATTCAGTATTTGTAAAATCAAGCACTTGTATGGGTGTTGAAACGTTAATATGAAATAGGAATTTAATAGTGGGTATTATATTTCTAATTGTCAACTTTCAATTCAGTTCGTTTGTATATGTTAATTAATAAACATTTTATCTGTGACGCCCCACCTCTATACCCACGCTAGCCAAGAACACTACGGTGTAGTGCTGTCAACTAGCACGGAGAATAAGGCTGTTGAGGAGCGACCATCCATGTAATTGCTTATCACACGGTGGCTATAAATAATCTTCGGAAACAAACATAGAAATAAGCATAACACAAATCAGTCACAGACATCCATATCACAAAGGCGGAAGAAGATATGAATATATAACAAACACATGAAAGTGTACATCAGAGTAGTGGTCAAAAAGATCCACAATAATACAAAAGAATAGCAACACGTGCTATACAAAAGAATACAACTATGAGTCTATATCTCAAGTGTACACAACAAAAACTGCTAATCTAAATAGTTAGCCAAAAGGCAGAGTAGCAAATCCCGGGAAGAAGTCAAGCAGAAGCACCTGTAACATCTCGGTCTGACCCGAGTATTATTTAAGAAAATAATAAACGGATCAGTCTAGCTATAAATATCAGATGACATGATATAAAATAAAAGATATGGCATAAACATAAAATATCCATACTGACATACTACTATAAGTATGCAAACGATGATCAACAGAAGATCAATCAATAAGAGATAAATCAATATCACAAGAATCTTCTCAAAGATCCAAAGAGGGCATCATACCCTAAACTTGTACTCATAACAAGTCAATGACATAAATTCCAGAAATCAACACAAGAAATCCAAAAATCACAGAAAAAGGGAAAGAGGCCTATCACATGACGATCCGAAGACCATGGGGAGCTACCCCATATGGGTGAGTCGGAATCACCCAGATGAGGTCTAGGCTAACCAAAAAGCAAAAAGGTATGTGTGAGTGGAATCACACAAATGGTGTCTAGCCTAACCTCGCAACAAAAAGGTATGTGTGAGTGGAATCACACAAATGGTGTCTAGACTAACCCTGCGGACGAAGAGATATGTGTGAGTCGGAATCACACGCATGAGGTCTAGTCTAACCTTGCAAACAAAGAGACATCGCACAATTGCTAGTATAAATCATAAAATGATCGTCATGATCAACGAGAAGTGTCAATTACACTAAGCTAGTAAATATAAAAGTTTATCTTCGTGTCCCATAACCACTTGCTTAACTTAAATATTTACGAACAAACTGTAAATCTTCACTAGAAAATTGTCACAAGAGGTTCAATCGAACAAGTCTAAGAATTAACCGATGAAGTGAACGCAAGCGTTTCATACAACTTGTTTTACTAAGCCGTTTAATTAGATTTCTCATTCGAGTGAGGTAAAGGTTTGTGTATACTAGTAGATTGGAAAACAGTTTAAGAAAAGAGCTTTGTTGTTGAAAATAGAGTTGAAATCATTTTGTTGAAAGCGTTTTGATATTTACTACTAGTATTGAAACCTTCATATTTCTAAAGTTGTTATCCCACTTTTTTAGCAAGGCCGTGATACCATAAAATTGACCGAGAAGCCAAAGATAGTTTGTCTCGAAGAATGGTCAACTCAGCATCTCAACAAAGCAAGTTCTGTTGAATGTTTTTCAGATAAGATCCCCTACGAAGGGGGGATCCAGGGGGGTGGCAACGCCCCCGCTATGGGGTTTGACCTGCCCGGTCAGGTCGCGGGGGTCCGGGGGGGAGCGCCCCCGGCGGGGTGCGGGGCAGCGCCCCGTCCAAAACGGTACGACCTATTGAAGACCTAAGGGAGGATAGGATCGAGCGACTTAAGAAGCTCACGACCTATCATTAGCACGGTCGAGCGACCTAAATAGAACGGCCTAAGGTTGAAGGCCTAGCGACCTAATGTCCAGCGACCTACGACCTAATGGACTTAAGCGGGGTCAAGGTGGAATGACCCAACGGCACGCTATTGAATATGCGCTTTGCGCTTATATGATTTTTTGTTTGATGATAATAAACATATATACATTCGTTTAAATGTATTTGTTAATATACTATTTATTTTCACAGATTAAATAAATATTTGCTGAATAAAATAAATGACACAGATTTTGAATGTAAACAAATATTTTATTCAAACAAATATTTATTACAATTTTGAATAGTACAATTTCAAGCTCTCACTATAAATATACAACTTCGATTACAATACATCACAATTTTACATTTACAGTTAACCTCACTACATATAACTGACACTCGTATTTATCTTCAACTTTATTCCAGATAGAATCCAGCATCTGAGCAATCTGCAAAAATATTCACTAACGCAGTAAAATTGAAAAGGAAATATTTTTGCAATATAAAATAAAATATGTTTTTCGAAAATATTGTTTGCCTCAGTTATTTGGGTTGTTCGTCATCATTTATATTTGAATTCATTATACACGAATAACTTGTGACATACACAGTGTATCACTGTATATGCCACAAGGCCGTGTACACCGATATACACTTGATAATGTTACAGGGACATGTGAGCACAGGTCAAACCCAAATACAAAGCCGGGTTAAACTCACGTGCAATCAAAACAAGTACACATTGAACACAAGTACACATTGGAGCATGCAGCTCAAACAAAATCAAAGGTCATTCAAAAGAACCAGGTTATTGCAATCTACAGCAAACAATGAATATGCAACAGGGAACACAAAACAATGACACAGCCTCAACAATGAAGTGGCTATGAACAAAACAACCACACAGTGAACACTATATACAGCAAAGTGGACAATGCAACAACAATTCACTATGCATCAGTTTCAATTCAAGTACTGCAACAAGTCGATGCAAACATACATGAACAGGCAGTTCACATGTGAACCAAGGCAAGCACAACCAGAAGTATACATGAAGTATTGAAATGACCAGAAACAATATCAGTGCAACGGTGATGGCCGTGGACATTATCATGTCATGCAATCGCATAAACAAAGTAAAGTGACTCAATATAGTAATGACAGCAGATATGAATGCAATGAAGGCAATACTTGAAACCGAGTAAGTACAAGCTGATACATGATAAATCAGACAAGCAATAAAAAAAATACGTATCAGACTCTCCACAAAAAAAAAACAATGGATCAAAGACAAGCTCGAAGTCAAAAACCAAGAAGTGTCAAAATTGTGAAAATATACAAAAGTCAAGTGATAAAAATTCAAGTGCGTATGCAGTATTGACGAAATCAAAAATCAACACCGTGATGACCACGAAATTGATTTAAAACCGTGTCAACCAAGCAAGCATCGAAAATACGAATTTGAATAAGTCAGTGAAATCTCAAGCATCCAAGCATAATCAAGCGGCCAGAGAAAATAAATTGACAAACTCAAACAATTTTATACGAACGCAAATATAGGAATTCGACCTATATAAAAACCCACAAATCATCATTGGCAAAGTATCGAATTCAAGCAAGCATAAAATCAGTAAAAGGAAAAGCATATAATTACATACCGGAGCAAGGAAGGAATTCAATCAACGAAGCAGCCGCGGTGAGCAACGACGTCTCAAATCGATCAAGGAAGCACGTTAATTATTATTCGATCGAAGAATTCAAGCGGCGCCTTCAAATTTGCACAAACCCTAATTTCGCCAAAGAGGAACGAACGAAGATACAAAAGAGGCCGCCATATTTTCACAAGCCAAAAAAAAAGGAACGGGTTAAAGAATTGAATTGGGCCGGTCATATTTCTTTAAAGGGCTTTTGGTTTAAATTAGGGTTTAGGGTTATTTATTTTTTATTGTCTTTTAATTGTTGTTTTTACTTTTCGAATCAAAGAATTGGTAAATCACCACCTAGGTTGTAGGTAGTGTCAGATTGTCTAGTTAGAATTAGTTCAGTGAGCAGGGTGTGCGAGTTTGCAAAACTCTATAGTCGGAGCAGAGTTTGCGAGTAAGCGAAACTCTATAGGCGGAGCAGGGTGTGCGAGTCTATCAGAGTGTTTGTGAGCGGGAGCAAAAGATTTGCGAGTCTAGTAGAGTGTTTGTAAGCGGGATACTATTTAATTCTAATAGAAATCTGGGAATGCAGCAGTAGGCAGGGGTTGCCGAAGCTGGGTAAATTTTGTGTGTGATCTACTTTTCAACATATTTATTTCTACAGTTTGTTTCTGTGTTTAAATCGAGAAAATTTGCTATAACCCTATTCACCCCCCTCTAGGGTTAATCTAGATCCTACAAGTGGTATCAGAGCCCGGAATTTTTTATTTAACTCTAGAGTCGTGAATCCACCAAATAATGCTTTTTCTGAGGGGCAATCTATTGCTAGGCCACACATGTTTAATGGGAACGACTATGCTTATTGGAAAGTTAGGATGGGTATTTATCTTAGTTCTGTTGATTATGATGTTTGGGATATTATTGAAACTGGCTATAAACCTCCCACTATAACTGTTGGTGATACTGAGATTCCTAAACCTAAGGATAGGTGGGATGTTAACGATAAGAAATTAAAAACTAAAAATGCCAAAGCAATGAATGCTTTGATCTGTGCTCTTGATAAAAATGAATTTAATAGAATTTCTCATTGTACAACAGCACAGGAAATTTGGCACACTTTGGAGGTGACACACGAAGGAACTTCTCAAGTCAAGGAGTCTCGTCTAGCCCTATTCAGCAATGAATACGAAAACTTTGTGATGGACAAAGGCGAGAGCATAAAGGATATGTTTGGACGCTTTTCAACCTTGGTATACAACGCTAGAGCGCTTGGGAAAGTATTCACTGAGGTAGAGCTTGTGAGGAAGGTGCTACGAGTTTTACCGATGAACTTTGAGGCAAAAGTCACGGCAATACAAGAATCGAAAGATCTGAGTAAGCTAAGCATGGAGGAGTTGATTGGCAACTTGATGACATATGAGCTTGAGCTAAAAGCAAAGGAAGAACGCAACAACTCCGAACCAAAGAAGAATACAATTGCCTTAAAGAGCAAAGAAGAAAGCGATGAAGAAGGAGAAGATCCAATTGAAGAACTTGCAATGGCTGTCAATAATCTTAGAAAATGGTCAAGATTCAAGCCACGCAAGAAGAAAACAAAGGGCAATAGATCAAAAGATTCTGAAAATTCCGATAATGAACTGACGTGTTATAACTGCAACAAGCCTGGCCACTTCAAACCAGAATGCCCACTTCTCAAATACAACAAAGGAAAGAAAAAGAAGAAGAAGGCTTTTGCAGCGACTTGGGATGATGAAGAAGGAGAGGAAGTTTCGAATAGCAGCTCAGAAAAGGCTAACTTGTGTCTTGTGGCAAAATCAGATTCAGAAGCAAGCTCTGAGGAATCTAGTGAGGCAGGTGAGTATTCCTATAGAGATCTTGTTTTTATGTGTCTTGATCTTACTAAGGTAGTGGATACTCTTGAATCTAAAATTGAAAAACTGAAATCTGATAGGAGAGAATTTGCTCGTGAAAATTTTAGGTTAAAAACTGAACTTGAAAATATTCAAAACCTAGACTGTAAAAAATGTAAAACTTTAGATTCAGAATTATCAAGACTTAAGAATAGCTTTGAGAATCTTGAAAAAGAAAACTTGAGTCTTAAGGAAAACATTGACACTAGGAAAAAGGATTTTATAAATAGATGCACCTCACCTATAACTGAAAACACAACATTAAAAACCAAAGTCCAAAATCTTGAGAAATCTCTGAATAACTTTTCAAGAGGAGAAAAATCATTTAACATGTTATTGGGAAATCAACTCTTTGCTAACAACAGAAAAGGACTAGGTTTTGGGAAAACACAAGTTGATGATAATGCAAAAGGTAGGAGTATCTTTGCTAGATGTGAAATAATTGGACATCGTGTTGATAACTGTAGTCATAGGAACAAGAACACAAAATTTAATCAAGTCAATTCAATGTGTACAATTTGTAGAAAATTTGGACACAATCAAAATAATTGTTGGTATAGACCCAAACACGTGAAAACTATACCAATTTGGGTTCCAAAAGGCACAAATATAAAATCTTTGAAAGTCAAACAAATTTGGGTGCCAAAAGGAACATATATAAATAGTTTTGGGCCTCCACAAACATACATATTCTGCCACTAACAACCATGGACCTATAAAAACAAATAGGTCACAAAAATCTTTCATCATGTAGGTGTGGTGGCAGGCTAAGGAACAACAACAGCGTTCTCTGGATTTTGGCTGTTCCAAAAACACAACGGGCAACAAAGCAAAGTTTCTTAGCCTAGTACAAAGGTGACAGAATCACAATGGACAACGACGAAAAATTATCGTAAAGGTAAAACAGGTAAATTTGTTTTGAACGATATTTTTAATGTAATAATCTGCACCGTAATCTGAATTAAATCAGCCATTAATGTGATGATGAAATGAATGATGACTTTAATTCTGACTTATTCTTAATTACATCTACATATTTTTCACTTGAAATAAATTTTAGCAGAAATTTTTCTTAAAAACCCCTTCTAGAAAGATATCTCGCTGACCTTGTATCAGATTAGTTATTTAAGAAAATTTGATTTATAATTATTTTTGAATTTGATTTTAAATGATCACTTTGACTATTCTGACTCCCTACTAATTATCTGAAAAGATATATAGTGATTGAAAATAAGATGAGTGTTGATATTTATCATATATTATGACTCGAGACAGTATAATTAGTAAATTTCTTTAGAAATTTAAACATGAGTTATAAAACTTTTTGTTGGTAAAAATTCCATGACCATCTCTATTTCTATCATATTTCTAACAACCATCACTCATCAAAATTCTATATAGTATGTCAATATGTGGTATTTTAAACCGGAAATCATTTGTGCTTCAATTTATTATATTTTTAGCAATAAAAAAAATATCCAAAATATTCACTCTCATTTAAAAGTCCTCACGGTTATGCATGGGTGAATTACTTGGATTTTTGATTATGTGCTTTCATGCTCATTTAAAAGTCCTCACGGTTATGCATGTATGGAACACATATCAAAATTAATTGATTAAATAGACAAGTTGATTCTAATCCCATTTAAAAGTCCTCACGGTTATGCGTGGTTAGAAGATACTTTGAATTCATTTTAAAATAAAAATAAAAACTGTGAATACTACTAATCTCATTTAAAAGTCCTAATGGTTATGCATGGTTAGTAGATATTCAAATTTCCTGAAATAAATATACCACAAATAGACACAACTATATGGTTTTATTTGATGAAATCATTCCTATCATTCTAAAGTGAAATATGCGCCTTACAAGAAGTAGTTATGATTTTTGTTTGATTTTTATTGAAGTTTAATATTTATATTCAATTGAGTTTTAATGTTGGATTAATATCAATCACTTTATCTCTATTTTCTCTAACACTATTACTCTTTTGCTGATAACAAAAGAGGGAGAGAAAAGTTAAGATTTTGTCAAATAAAATCAAGCAAAGGTCAAATAATTTTCTATTTGCATCTAGGCTCATTTGCATATTTTTATTTGTATGCATATATGTAGGGGGAGTATTGTGTAGAGAGGGAGCATTCAAATAGGGGGAGCAAATTGAACGATCAAATACATTTAATACATTCAAAATCTTAACTATATGTTTGTTATCATCAAAAGGGGGAGATTGTTGAATATGCGCTTTGCGCTTATATGATTTTTTTGTTTGATGATAATAAACATATATACATTCGTTTAAATGTATTTGTTAATATACTATTTATTTTCACAGATTAAATAAATATTTGCTGAATAAAATAAATGACACAGATTTTGAATGTAAACAAATATTTTATTCAAACAAATATTTATTACAATTTTGAATAGTACAATTTCAAGCTCTCACTATAAATATACAACTTTGATTATAATACATCACAATTTTACATTTACAGTTAACCTCACTACAAATCACTCGCACTCGTATTTATTTTCAACTTTATTCCAGATAGAATCCAGCATCTGAGAAATCTGCAAAAATATTCACTAACGCAGTAAAATTGAAAAGGAAATATTTTTTCAATATAAAATAAAATATGTTTTTTGAAAATATTGTTTGCCTCAGTTATTTGGGTTGTTCGTCATCATTTATATTTGAATTCATCATACACGAACAACTTGTGACATACACAGTGTATCACTGTATGTACCACAAGGCCGTGCACACCGATATACACTTGATAATGTTACAGGGACAGGTGAGCACAGGTCAAACCCAAATAAAAAGCCGGGTTCAACTCACGTGCAATATATTTAAAATCACGACACAAACACAAGGTTAAACCCGAGTTGTAAAACTGGATTCAACTCAAGTGTAATAGACAGTCTACACAAATTCAAGAAGGCACTAAATAATAAACAAAGTGCAAAGGTCAAGCCATCACTGCAAACTTGACTCAACTCAATGCAATTCAAACTGCAAGTCCAAAACAAATACACAATGCACCAAGCATTGAACCAGAAACATGATCATCACAGCAACAATGGTCAGGCAGTATGCATCAGGCACTAAATCAAGAGAAACAACACAAATCAAGCTACTAATGAATGGAACTCGATCTCCAGACCACATACAAGTCCAGAACTCAATAACTGAAACAACTCACATGTTTGAAACCATAAGAGAATGCAAACAACCAACTACATGCAGGAGAACAAAGACCAACTGCAGCATCAGTGAAGCCAAAGCATGATACAGGTGAACAGAAGGATCAAATGTGCAAAGCTTCAGACCGGCATGATATGGTAAAAGGTTCAGACACAAGGGGTGCACACGAGTACACATTGGAGCATGCAGCTCAAACAAAATCAAAGGTCATTCAAAAGAACCAGGTTAATGCAATCTACAGCAAACAATGAATATGCAACAGGGAACACAAAACAATGACACAGCCTCAACAATGAAGTGGCTATGAACAAAACAACCACACAGTGAACACTATATACAGCAAAGTGGACAATGCAACAACAATTCACTATGCATCAGTTTCAATTCAAGTACTGCAACAAGTCGATGCAAACATACATGAACAGGCAGTTCACATGTGAACCAAGGCAAGCACAACCAGAAGTATACATGAAGTATTGAAATGACCAGAAACAATATCAGTGCAACGGTGATGGCCGTGGACATTATCATGTCATGCAATCGCATAAACAAAGTAAAGTGACCTCAATATAGTAATGACAGCAGATATGAATGCAATGAAGACAATACTTGAAACCGAGTAAGTACAAGCTGATACATGATAAATCAGACAAGCAATAAAAAAAATACGTATCAGACTCTCCACGAAAAAAAAAACAATGGATCAAAGACAAGCTCGAAGTCAAAAACCAAGAAGTGTCAAAATTGTGAAAATATACAAAAGTCAAGTGATAAAAATTCAAGTGCGTATGCAGTATTGACGAAATCAAAAATCAACACCGTGATGACCACGAAATTGATTTAAAACCGTGTCAACCAAGCAAGCAGCGAAAATACGAATTTGAATAAGTCAGTGAAATCTCAAGCATCCAAGCATAATCAAGCGGCCAGAGAAAATAAATTGACAAATTCAAACAATTTTATACGAATGCAAATATAGGAATTCGACCTATATAAAAACCCATAAATCATCTTTTGCAAAGTATCGAATTCAAGCAAGCATAAAATCAGTAAAAGGAAAAGCATATAATTACATACCGAAGCAAGGAAGGAATTCGATCAACGAAGCAGCCGCGGTGAGCAACGAGGTCTCAAATCGATCGAGGAAGCACGTTAATCATTATTCGATCGAGGAATTCAAGCGGCGCCTTCAAATTTGCACAAACCCTAATTTCGTCAAAGAGGAACGAACGAAGATACAAAAGAGGCCGCCATATTTTCACAAGCCAAAAAAAAAGGAACGGGTTAAAGAATTGAACTGGGCCGGTCATATTTCTTTAAAGGGCTTTTGGTTTAAATTAGGGTTTAGGGTTATTTATTTTTTATTGTCTTTTAATTGTTGTTTTTACTTTTCGAATCAAAGAATTGGTAAATCACCACCTAGGTTGTAGGTAGTGTAAGATTGTCTAGTTAGAATTAGTTCAGTGAGCAGGGTGTGCGAGTTTGCAAAACTCTATAGACGGAGCAGAGTTTGCGAGTAAGCGAAACTCTATAGGCGGAGCAGGGTGTGCGAGTCTATGAGAGTGTGTGTGAGCGGGAGCAAAAGGTTTGCGAGTCTAGTAGAGTGTTTGTAAGCGGGATACTGTTTAATTCTAATAGAATCTGGGAATGCAGCAGTAGGCAGGGGTTGCCGAAGCTGGGTAAATTTTGTGTGTGATCTACTTTTCAGCATATTTATTTCTACAGTTTGTTTCTGTGTTTAAATTGAGAAAATTTGCTATAACCCTATTCACCCCCCTCTAGGGTTAATCAAGATCCTACACACGCGACCTAAGGAGGCAACGAACTAAAATGGTCCAGCGACCTAGTGGTTGCGACCTAGAGGTCTTGACGACCTAATGGGAAAGGGGGTCAAACGACCTAACGATACAATGGTCATGCGACCTAACTGGAATTAAGGTCATGCGACCAATCTATGTGAGCGACCTAAGGGTTCAAAGGCCACGCGACCTAACGCCTTAACTAGGCTGAGCGACCTAACAAATATCGCGACCTAACAAGGGAACAACCCAATAGGGGAACGAAGGCCTATGACCTAAAGTCCTAACGAGCTAAGGCCTACGACCTAAGGCCCTAACGTGCTAACATTTGTCGCGGCCTAAATGGTAACGACCTAACAGGGAAAGGCTGAGCGACCTAACGCTACAGAGGGGATTTAAGGCCACAAACGACCTAAGTGTTAGCGACCTAGCGACCTATAGGCCAAACGACCTACGACCTAATTCCGAGGCGACGTTTCCAGGCAGTGCGACCTAAATGCAGAAAATTCACCAAATTGCTAAAAATTGTAGTTTTTCGCCAATCCAATCCAAACCAAATGCAAATGTACATGCAAAAGTGATAGGGAATCATTCCCAAAAGTCCAATTTAGTTATAGGCTAGAATTGTGAGATAAAAATCTCACCTTTGCACCAAATTTATGAAGAAAAGCTTGAAAGCAATGGAGAAGTAATCACAAGCTTGAATCCAATATCTTCTTCTTGAATTTAGAATTGAATGTTGGATTTGCAAGAGAATTTGAGCTTGGAATATTAATTTCCCCTTCCACTTACCATTAACGCTAAAGCTTGGTTGTTAGGAAATTTATGAAGAGTGAGGAGAAGGAGAGAAGTGGGTTTGAGTTATAATGGCTAATCTAACCCAAAGTCCAAAGCGGGAAAAGTAAGTGAAATTCCACTAACTCCAAATCTATCAATGTTTATACTTAAAAAAATTGTAAACGGCATTTCGAACTCAATGGAAGTGGTCTCGAGTCCTAATTTGACCATTTGCAAAAAGTAGCTTTTCGAACCAATATCCGATTAACGACAAAATATTTAAATAAAATATTTAAATATAAAATCGATAAATATGCGGGTTGTTACATTATCAATCGTATTAAACGCTCAAATTTATCATTGTAGGCAATTATAACATTATTTAGCATATGTTCTTACAATATTAGAAAGGTTAAATCTTACCATTTCATTTTTTTCTAATAAGGCTCCCACTAGTCTTTTATGTTTCTCCAAATCCTAAGATGAAATATAAAAACCTTTCGACTTCACTAGTGGATGTTAGGACTCGTCTATCTTGGTATTATGACGTTGAGTTTGCTCAACAAATCATAGCCCCACAAACGATGGATAATTCCTTATTGGTTGTATCACATACAATTTCTAACTTATTTTTCCTTATCCTAATCTCATTTCGACCTTGAGTTTGCACAACAAATCGAAAGAGATTATTCACTTATACCTACCACATCGGGACGGCCTAAGTATAGTTTGTGTACGTTGAGTTTGCTCAATAAATACATATAGTTATCTTAACTTGTCTATTCAATATATTAATAATACTATATATAACATCCCTAGCTTGAGTTTTCTCAACAAGTAAGGAGTATGCAATTAATTTATTAATATATATATGTATATAGTAGAGGACTACATTATATTAAAGATTCATAATCTTCAATAAATTATATTAAGTGTGTAACAACCCGATATTTTCAACCATTCGCATCCGCACATGTCGGACTCGAATTGCTTAAAATACCAAACTGTAAAATAAATTTGGAAAATCTCAGAATATACAGCAAATAAATAAATCACAGTATCATAGACATAGAGTAATATAATACAGCGGAAGTAAAGAAATAGTAGTTCATGAAGCTATTATATAAATACATCAAAATTAAACAAGATACAACATAAGTAACAAGTTACAACAAAAGTTTCAATATGATAAACAAGCCCAAGCTGAATACATCACCAGAATCAATTGAATACTGAAATTGAAATAGATAGTTGGATCTTTAAGCAAAGCTCCAACTCCGAAGGTGAGTCTCAAATGTTGTATCACTCAGTCTGACCCGAGCGTAAAGAAAATACACAAAACACTCGAGTCAGGACATACATACTTATACAAAGTAAACCAACTAAAGTGAACTGTAATATAAGGTATAAGTAACTTAAAGGATGCTTGGGACCACCCATCCTCTAAGGATCCGTTAAATTATTTACTATGTAGCAATATTTTGCTATTATAATAATGTCTATAGTAAAATAAACTTACTTTTAAATAGCGTTAAGGGGTTACCCATATAGCCCTTAATACGTAATAGTGCCAGTAGTCTATATAGTACTTGCATATCTCCTGATCGGAAGATTACGAGAAGATACTCCATAGGTACGACATAAATCAAACTCGTACAAGGCTCGCTAGGGTAAGTGACATGGTACAACTAGGCAATGCCAGGGTAGATATAACAAATACGCATCGGGGCTGGTGGTGACGCATAGCACGCAGCTACCGCCCACCTCAAGCCACAACCCCAAATCAAAAATCAAAAGTGGCCACCAAATCAATCTCAAAGTCAGAATATAATATCGAAGGAGTGTGTCCGATAAGGGGGGGTTACCTCACTGGCCCGTCAGCGCTCCTGTTTTAGCCACCTTATGTCAACTCAGGGGAGTCGGGTCCACGTATATACCTCAAAGGAACGCAGCCGCCATCCTGCTTCATTCTGGAATCTACACCGCGTACACGGTTGTTAAAGCGGTTTTTGAAGTTGGTAGAGAGTATGACAACTTTCGATCCTGGTCTCTTTAACAACCAAACGTTATTGTTGCCCATGGATATTTATTTCAAAACCTTTTCTATTCCAAAACCATTTAAAATCAAATACTATTACTTTCCAAAATAAAATCCATTTTCAAAAAAAGGTAATATTTCCAAATCCATATACTTTCCAAAATAATATCCATTTTCAAAACTAAATACTATATTATTTCATTTCGAAACCAACCAATATATCATTTCCATTTCAAAACCAAAATATAATATGTCATTCAAATTCCAAAACAAATCCATATATTATGTAAATAAAACCCACATTTTCAAATCACTGAATATTTCCTTCAATTTATTAAACTTGAAATATTCCTTTAAATCATCTTAACCCAAACCACTTTATTTTAAAATACCCACCTTATAAGCAAGACTAAATTCCATTTATATACTCAACTTAACAATTTCAATTAAAACCAAATTTCCAATTATCAAGTTAAGTCATATTTTGAAAATACACTTTTCCAGTTAAATCATAATTATTTAATTTCCAAACATTTCCATTTCATAAATAAAGTAATTTATCATAGTAAATATAACGATTAATTTCTTTGCAAATTTATTTATTTAGGCATCAATTAAACTATGATTTCAGGCTAAATACATTTATTACAAAATGTACAATTACAACTGTATTTCATTTTATCAATTCAAAGGACATCATTTATTTTACAAACATATTCGTTTCACAAAATAAAAATTGATTGCAATTACCAGGCTAGACTTTAAAATTCCATGTTAATTAACTTTAATTATTAAGTTATTTATCATAGATAAGACTCTTTAAACTCCATCCAAAACCAATTAACTTATAAAAAATTTAACTTATGGACAAACAATATTTCTTTACACTTTAAAGCATTAAATCAAATTAAGTTAAAATTTTCATATATATTTAATTTCAAAATACTTAATAATTTTCAGAAAATATTTAAAATCCTTAATTAATTTTTAGGAAAATATCATTTAAAAATATAACCATGGGCCTTTATAATATTTTCTAACCTGGGTCAAGTGGTATGGATATGTATCATTTCAATCCATAATTTAAAATAAAAATCCGGGGTTTATCATTTCAAACCCGCAATCCCAAGTAAAATAAACGCAACTAAAATCACAATAAAAATCACTTGAGCCTATCATTTCAGCTCATAATGAATTTTCCTTATTCTAAAGTCCGTTCGGGTATGTATCATTTCAACCCATAGCGATAGGCAACTTGCAGTAATGATACAGTAAATAAATGAACAGTATATCATATAATAACATATTAGATGAAGTAACAAATATATATAAACGACATCTAACACCATATAACATAGCACAGGCATGTATATCAATTTATACAGATCGGCTTGTCATTATTCCATAATAATATAAGTACATTTGTCTAGAGTGATAAAACTCGCCTTTTTTTAAAAGCTAGAATCAAATTCACAATACACAATTAAAACTCCGCAAAGCAAGACAAGGAACGACCAAACTTTTGAGTAAATGGAGAGTCAAGATCCATATCTTGTATATAACAAATACACAAATCATAAGAATAAGATTCAACACAACAAAAGATGGATTAACAATGCAATTACGAATCAAAGAGGACATAACCTTGCTTTCAACCACCAAGTGGGCTCGGCCATTGGGTTTGGGTAGAGTCTAGGCATCACAAACTCACAGCTAGGGATGTTTGTGGTCCTGTGGTGATGATGAGGAGGAGAGGTAGGGTAGGAGGTAGTGGCCGAGCTAGCATGAAAACCAAAGAGAAAATCAAAAGAAAAAGGAAGAAGAAAGTAAGGAGAAGCCATGAAAATTTAGAGCTTGTTTTATTTTTCTCTCACGCAAATGGAAATGAGACAAGAAAGTTTTCATGTGAAATAATAATAAAAGTGGCGGCTAGGGTTACAGTGACTATGAATGGTTAAAGACATGGAAAGTGGATGGCTAGAGATGTAAAGGCTAGAAAATGAATGGTTAGGAAATTAAAAGGCACAATTTAAGGAGAAGGAATCTTGTATATTTTCTTTGTTTTCATGCAAATGACAAATGAAGTGAATGGAAAGTTTCTCATGGCTTAAAGAAACTAAAATACACGGCTAGAAGGTAATTAAGGAGGAAGGAAATAAAAAGACAAGAAATAAAGAGGCTAGTGAATGAATGGGATTTATTTCCTATTTAATATAAGAAACTTATGTGATATCTTCCAATCAGAAGAGGCAAATAAAGAAGTTAGATATTTGGGAAGATTTTGTATGTGATTTGATAGAGTAATGCATGGCTATGATAGGTGAGAAAAGCTAAGAATTAATAAAGAAGGTAGAAAATTAAAAATGCAAGCATTTAACAAAGTAACGTATACACTTTGATTTTCTCCAACTCTTTATAAAAGATATAAACAAATAAATTCCAATGAATACAATAAAAGCCTAAACAAACAAATAGAGAAATAAACAAAGAGATGGATATAGAAAAAAATATAGAAACAAATAGTATATATATATATATATAATGAAAATACATAAATTTATTGAGTGTAAAATACTGTAATTTATCCAAATCTAAAAGTATAAATCGGAATTTCATGAAACGAAAAGCAGAATAAATATTAAAATAAAATACATTTACAAGGAAAAAGATTAGCATTTAAAAATTCAAATTTAAAATTTCCAACTGTGGTCAAACTTTGACTTACAGTTGACCAAAAATACATAATTTCCAGAAATTTCTTCTTTTATTAAATTTGTCAAATGTATATATTTATTATGATTGAAACCTCAACTAATTCATTCAGATAGGTTTCATTCTTTTATATTATCTTATGAATAAAATATGCATTCCCATTTCATCCTAGTTTTCAATTAATATAGTAATTAAATTCATTTACTTATCATTAAATTTATTTACTATAGATTACATTCCAATCAATTAAAATTGATTCCCATAATTTGATTTGATTTAATTTCCATCTTTATACTATGCCCACTATTTCTTTATAAACCTGGTTACATTAGTCTTATATTCCGTTACACTCCTATTTACATCTTGAATTTGTATAAATGTTACTTTTTTTAAATGTGTACTTTTGTCAACTGTACACATTAATTAAGGTTTGAAACCAATTAAATAAATTTACCTTAGTTCTATTCTTTTTACCAATTTATTACTTTATAAATAAATTTACATTTCTAGTTAATTTATACATTCACACCTCCCATTACTGCATTAATTCTCATTAATGAACATTTATTTACATTTGAATACAATTGATTTCCAATTCATTTTATAGCCTAAATAGACAACTTATAATAGTTGTTACCATTTTCTTTATTACACTCAAGTTTATCATTTTCTCTAATTATCATAATTGCATACAAAATGTTAAATTCATTCAATTACCATAGATTATACACTAATTCATTTGTTCGCACTACACTTACCTTTATTTTCCTCTATTCAAATTTTATACCTAAATCTAACATTTACAACTAAATTAATAAACCAATTAAATGGTGACTTACAACCGTTACTATTACTTTAAATTACATTAATGAATTCATTATTATTTACAAATCAAATGTTACAATTACTTAATTAATTTACTTCAATTTATATTGATCATATATTATCTCATTAATGATTTAACATTCACACTCGCTTTCTTATATTCAAATCTATAATTAAGTGCAGCAATTTACATTATTTCAATTAGTTTGAAATTTCATAATTAGTTTTAATTACATTGTTACATTTCATTTTAACGTTTTTTTTTGAACAGGTACTTTATATACAACAAATCATTGGGACAGCATATCCCATGTCAAATAAACGTTCTAAAGCAAGTTTCGAACTTGTGACATCCTGCACCAAAGCCGAATCAATTAACCACTTGGACAAAGGTGCTTGTCACATTTCATTTTAACGTTTGTTTCACTATTAAATTACAAAGTCTTTATTCTTCCATTTTTAATTACCAAAATCGTATTAAATCAACAAATTATATTATTGAGAATTTACGGGTCGTTACAAAGTGGTATCGACTTGTGGAATAATGTATTCATTATGAAATACCCTCATGATTCAAGTGTGAGACACATCAGAAATCACAGCATATGTACATTTACATATGTATTTATTCCTTAAGTCTATCTGGGTTTCTTTAATATTCCACTTTTAATTTATACACTCATATTATATAAGTTTCATTATTATATGTATAACTTTTATATTTTAATTAAATTACATAATAATATTATGTATAAAATTTTATTAGTTAAGTCATATTTAGTTAATTTTAATTAATTAACTCTTTAACTAATTTTAAATTAGTATTTCAATACACCTTTTATATTGGACATATCTATTATAACCTTTATCGTATATACTATAACCTTTATAGTATAGCACATATATCTTATATAGACTTATTTTTTATTTAATTAATTAACCTTTAATTAGTTTATTTAATTAAACAATCTTAATTAAATTATATCAATTTCAAAATTTATCTTACATACACGTATACTTATGTTACCTTAACACTTTAAAAAACATAACATATATAAACATGTATAACACATGCATACAAGTATTAACTAATTAACTAATTTATTTTATTAATCTTATTAATAAATTGTAAATTTTGAAATTAATATTTAAACAGTTTCAAACATTTTGAAATTTTCATTATCTTTTCAAACATTTTGAAATTTATGTTATATTTTAACCTTTTATAATAAACATGTTTTTATTTAAATTTAATTTTTAATTTAAAATCTTATCTCAATTTTCAAAACTATTTTGAAAATTAGTCCATGGCCCAATTCAATTTGGGCCTTTTCTATCAAGGGAAACCTTTGGGCTCGCTTTATCTTTTAGGTCAGGCAGGTAAACAGGGTACTTTATTACCCAGTTCCAATCTTAGACATCACCTTTCTAGACACCGTACTAAGTGCACAAGCTTAACTAGTTAGCCCTAACATAACTAATTTAGACCGCATAGGTTATTGGGCTTCGATACCATTGTTGGAACTGGGCCAGCCTGCAGCGGAAGAAATGGATGAATTTCAAAATTTTTACCATTTTGGATTATTTATAGGCCTATCAAGTCTAAATGCATTTAGATCTTATCTAAATTTTCTATTAAACAAAATCAATATTTTATTTAATATGGTAATTTAAGGAATTTTAAATATACAAATGTATATGATATGATGAATGTATCAAATACATTCATCTACGTGAAGTGTAAGTGCGGTGTATAAGTGGTGTATATATGTATAAATGAAACATGTAAACATAAATTAAGAGAAGGAATTTGTTCCCCTCTGTCACTATAGTCAATTAATAAAGGAAAGATACGACAGAATATGAAAGTAGAGGAACATATCATTTCTTTCAACATTTAGTACATTAAATGACATTTATTACTTATCAATCAAATCTACACATGGATATGATATAATATCAACAGAGGAAAACCTTTCATTTCTTTCATCATTTAGCTATAACAATTAATATGTTAAATGGCACTAATTACTTATTAACAAAATCTACACATGCTTTGTTGTTTAAATTCTGTCAACGAAATATATCCATACATTCATAATAATTAAGGATGTATACATTCATAATAATTATGGATATGTACAAACATACAAAGTGAAAACTTATTGATTATTTTAAATAATTTAAATCCTAAATTAACATTAATAGAAAAAATTCCAATGAAGGAAATGTTTAACAAAAAATGTTACATTATTGCTCATAATATTTCTACAAATTTGATTTAAACAAAACATTTATATTACATATATTTGATAATTAAAATTTAATAATTTGGATATGAAAGCATATAGTTGCAAATAATGTGGCATATGGTATATGTGTATATACATTTATACAAAAGGTTTTTTGTTTCAAAGTTAAAAGTTTTCATTAAAATTTTAATTTAGGAATGAAACAATACTTCAAACTTCACACAAAACTTTAAATATAGAAAACAACAAATAATTAAAATTTGCACTGAAGTCCATTCATTAATATTAAATCAAGGTATCTCTTTTTTTAACAATGATTGTAATAATTGTACAAAATTTTAACATATGTAATTAAAATCAGATTCAAGGAATGGTAGATAACTTATTATACATATGTATGTATGTATGTATGTATGTATGTATGTATGTATGTATATAATCTATTGACATTTGAATGGTAAAGATTATCTCATAGTATACATAAATCTCATTCAAAGTCAATTTTTAATTTTATAATTATCTACAATAAATTAAAATAAATTTGAACAAGGTAGGCATGCATAAAATTGTGGTAAGAAATTACAGATCCAAACAACACAGAGAATGATGACAATTTATCAGAAGTAATATGAGATTCAAGACATGTCGATTTATCATAAACATACATTAAAGGGAAATGATAAACAAACATAGATCAAAATAATAATACAATAAACATGCAAATATCGAATTATACGCACATATAACTACCTTATGATGAAACACGTAGAAACATCTTGAATCATAAAAGAATACCTAGATCTGATTGAACACTCTCTAGATCCGATAAACCTTGCCCTTCATCACATCTTAATTTTTGGCTTCTCCTAAGATTTCAAAAATCACCATCCCACTTTGCAAGAGAAGAATGAACCACCCTTTTTAATTTTGTTAGATGTTGGTTTGAATTTGTTTTAATGCTTTTTAATTTTGTTTGTTGTTAGTTTGAATTTGTTTTGATGTTTTTTTTTTGGATGAAGTTTCAGCTGCGGGTGAATGATAGAGAATAGGAAGAAATAAAAAAGTAAAATTCATGTTATGTTCTGTGTACTTCAAAAAAATGAGGAGGTTTTTTTCATAATAGAATTAAAGGAACCTTTTCCTATTACCCTATTAGAACTTCCTCCTCTATTTTCTCTTTTAAATTTCAATTAATCTCATTAATTGATTTCCCCCTCTTACCATTATATGGCTGATCCAAGCACATTCTAAATATGCAACTTTTCCAAATAAAAGAAACAACTTTTATGTAATTATTTTAATAGTTAAAACATGTTTAAAATTATACCGATATCGCATATCGATATATGCCAATATAACTTTTATATATGCATTAAAATAATTGCCAACAAAATTCAAAACAACAAATAAATTAACAATAATTAATATTTCCTAAATATTAATTAATTTAAATAGTTTGCAACATTTTACAAATCTAATTAAATTGCATGGTTTTCGAAGAAATCACAAATGCGGTTGTGCGACTAAGAGGTGTGAATTCAGTCAATGATTAATATTGAACAATTCGAATATTAATATTCACACATCACTTAGCAGGTGGTATGACAGTTTGGCTGAATTCATCGCTTACATGTCTTTTCGATAAAACAATATTTACTTATTATAAGTAGTACCTGATAGTGACATTATTTACACCAATTCTCTTCGTCAAAATTATATCACTTTGGATTTATGGAATTTGGTAATGATCGAAATTTCAATATCATCCACATTCAAATTTATAGTCCAAACACAATGTCCTTGGTTGAATAATAATAATAATATTAACCGAAATGCTCTAGATGCAGACTTTGACTTTGAGTTGACTTCAAATAACCATGATATTAACCTCATATAACTAAGGAAACGAATCCTCTCTTGGATAGAATTTCACTTCCAATGCTTCCACTCGCCCTAATTATAATCATTCGATGGACACTGTGCCATGATTTAACTATAATCAAAGAGAGCTTTCATATTGAAGATCAACAGTATTCTCAAGTCGAAAGGACTGTGTAAATGAGTTACATCGATATTCTCTGCTTGCCCTTAGTTTTATTAACCAATAGAAAACTATCGAGTGAGTCATTCCATAGTTATCTAATAACTATCAGTATGTAACGCCTTGGTGCCCCCAACAGTCATGATTAATACATTATCCAACATTTGGAGAGCGTTACGTACTCTAATTTCAACGGATACATCGATATCCAATATCGATGCATCTTGACTAGGAACATTTAAAATGGTATATTTGTTTCATTGTGATAAACTACTCACGGTTACAACATTTTGTTACTACTATCACAAAACATACCATTTATGGATTTTCTATTAAATATACTTTTAAATAAATTGATTAATTAATATAACCACATTATGTCAAGTATATAGTATGAAGAAAACACCTTTATTTCGAACAAGATCAGTCAACGAGTTAGACATATATAATAAATTACATAATTGTCTCTATGGAATACCCTTAACTCTATCAACTTTTTCCAAAAATCATTTGAGATCTTTTCCAAAAGATTTCGGGATTTAATTTCTCAAAATAATCTCCATTTACAAAACACATTTTATAAACCTGGTTTATAAAATCATCCTTATATAAAATCATTCCCTCTTGTATCAAAACAAACTTTATAACAACATTACTATCGAACAACTTATAGTCAAATTGTGAAACTTAACTCATAAGTGGTTCGTATTTAATCTAAATCCAATAAATAAATGCTCATAATACTAATCGAGCATGAATAATCAATCAGCAAGTAATAGTCAATGCCTCTAAACTGGATGAGTATGACTAATCAAAATATAAATGATAATAATTAAATATTATCATTTCCTAATAAACAAACACAACATAAATAACTATATCAATTTTCTTGAAAATTATTCTTTTTATATATAAAGTATAATCTTAGGTACAATTATTTCATTTACCCATTTCAAAATAATACTATGTTGGTTTGTCTTATTCAAGTGTTTAAGAATCCCTATCGATCACGTTGGTCAACCACATCGACTGAATCCATAATTCACTCAATAGACCAATCAACATAGATCAAAACATTTTTATAGCACAAACAAATACACACTCTTATATATAATACCTTCAAATTCATTCTATGATGTCACTTGCCCTATATCTAATGAATTTACCCCATCAAATCTAAGGTTCTCGTTTAGCCTTCAGCTCTAATACCAAACGCGATGCTCTCCCTTTTGCCTTGAGTATATTTCAAAATTTAGCTGGTTTCTTTGGAGCTTCCAGAGAAGAGCTATATCCTCCAAGACCTTTTCACATATTTTATTCCACTACATTTCTAGTATTGTATCTATCGGCATTTATGAGGATAGGCCGTTATAACTATCCAAACTGACGATATGTTAGTTTACTCTGATTGTTGCATGCATATTAAAGTTTTCTTTTTGGTAAAGATCTTTTAAGATATCATATACTATCATTCCACATGTGATATTTTGATATTTTGTTATTCTTTCTTTTTTATTTCCTTTTCTTTTTTTTTAACTCTAACGTTCTATTTTTTTAGCAATTAGGTGTTCGGTACGAAAATACAATTGATATATTAGTGTCAACATTTGAGGGTCGAAATTGGCATTCGTTACATTTGGTAATAGAGCATTCATTTGTTTAATTAAATTAAATACGAACACCTTGTGAATTCAGTTTCACGATTTAACTATAAGGCATTCGTTAACAATGGTTGTTTAACAAGTTTACTTTGTTAAAGGAAGTTATCCAAGATAAAGTTATTTTATAAATATGGTTGAAAAAATGTGTTTTATAAATAAAGCTGATTTTTGAGAATTTAATGTCGGTATTTTTGAAAAAGATTTCAAATGATTTTTGGAAAAGGTAATAATAGTATTGCTTAAAGTATTTATACTTAAAATATTTCAAAGAGAATTGCAAGTAAGGTACATTTTCTTTGGATAGTTTAGGGAATGATTCTCGATTGGTTTTATGGTCATCTGAATAGTCTTCTAAGCAATAATTGGATGTTTGCTTAATCGAACGTTGTAGTGCACTTAGTAAATTATTCCATTTGTCATTGTACAATCAAAATGAGTTCGAATCTGAATGAATCTAAAGCATGGTGGTAGTAGATATTTTGTTAAACTATTTATTTGGAAATATATATATAATATTGTTTCAAAATGGGATTCGAAAGAGAAGAGGTATTTTATGTTAACTAGTTCGAGTGGTTCGATAATGACTAAAAACGGGCAAGGGATGTGTTCGGATGGTAGGCACTTCTTTTAAGTATTATCCTTTCTGGTAAGCGAATGTATGATACTACTTGATAGGACCCAGTTCCTTGATATCATTTTGGTATTACTTGGTCTATATGTATATTTTCGATGGATTAAAATATATAGTATCATTTCAAAAAGGTTTTGAAATAAAACTTGGGTATTTAGTCTTAAGTTTCCTTAAAGAAAATGGATTCAAAATAAAATGGTATTTAGATAAAAGAGTGTGTTGATAAATGAAAACTGTAATATGGATTTGTATCGCTTTTGATTAGAGAAGAAATAATTTAACAAGTTTTAGTGAGTTAAATTTAATAGGAAGGTTTTTAATAAACGTTATTTTATTTAAACCATGTCTTTTGTTTTAACATCTAAGTTGTGTAAAGTATTTGATGTTATTGGGCCAACTAATAAACATCTTTACTCTGGGAATATCTAAGGAAAAGTAGACACTAGGACTGAGTCGGGATACTAGCATCCTACTCTTCTTAGCTACTTACCGGATCAGATAGGTAAAGAAGTCGAAGAGGTCGATTCAGTTTTAAGACTCTGATTTATTTTAGGCGTGTATATGAACTTAGATGATAAAAGATTAAATTAGATAGTTTTATATACTCTCAGAATGCAATGGGGTATTATACAAGTTTAAAACTTAAGTCATATTCTATGAAATGTTTCATAAATAATTTTGGAAAGTAAAAAAGAATTGGAGTAGTATAATTTTAAGTTATCCTAAAGGGATAGAAACGTAAGTCTGACTTGGATCATTTTATTCACATGAACATTCTAGATCCAAACATCAGGTAAATGATGTATATGTGATATACACCTGCTCGAACTAGGCATTTTCACTCAATTTCTCGATGATGAGTATTTGAGACAGATTTTTGAGATGATGCGAGTCTTTCTATCATAGTTTAGGACTACGTACGAAAAACATAGGCATTAGATCAAGGAACCTGATCTGGATTCTGCAATGGAGAAATTAAGCGATCTATACTAGTTAGGATAAGAGATTTATGTATCCGAACAAGTAATCAGGTATTGCATATGAATGATTAATGCACATCGTACAGGCTTAAGTAAGAATATTAAGTATCAGTATGGTTTGTTTGATTGAGATGGAATTTTGAGGTTGAAACTCTTTAAAGAGGGAAGAATATAACGACCTGCGATTTTTAACATTTCGATGGTGATATTTAATTTATTTAAATGTTCAAATCTGATTCAAATATAATAGAAAATAAGAAAATCAATTGTTAAAAAATGACATGATTTAATAACGTATTTTTAAATGAATTTATAGGATTTTTCTATAATTTTTAATTTGAAAAATAATTAAATTATTGCTTGACGCATTTTGTGGCAAAAGTTAGGATTTTTGAGACTACACATAATAAGTTAATCACTGTATTTTGGTGTTGTTTATGACCGTGTCGCATTGTTATGCGCGATTGTATTTTTATCTATGTAGTTCGTGGTTTGTACGTGAACGTCATATTATGCAGCGGAGTACCAAAACAAACTTTTACAAGAAGCCATAATTTATGCCTTAAATTGTGGATCTGGCTGCTTTCTTGTTTGTTTATATGTCAACTTAACACACAGAAACACGCAACACTCAACTCCCCTCCTTTTCTTATTTTCGTGTAAATGAAGAACACTCCACCTCTCCTCTTTAAAAATCAATACCTCTTAATCTATTCAAACTTAGAAAAAGTAATCAACTGGAAAGTTGTTGAAAATAGCCTCTACTATTTTTAGGAATTGATCACATGAGTTTTCAGTAAGAAACGAGGCAGATATCGTTCATTGACCATCGAAGATGGTTTTCGACCATGATCTTCAAAAATCAAATTCTCCCATTCCATTTTGAATTAGGCAGCGTAATTTAGGGCATTTGCTTCATAAGGTAGTATTATATTTTTGGTGAAGGTTTGGTGTTATTCGGTGTTGGTCGATGACGATCAATGAAAACTACGGTTACCATTAGTTGGAGCTATGGTCAGGATTGACCGAATCGGTGGTGACATTGGCTTTAGGGATGTGAGATGAGTCGATGGCTAGAATGTAACGTTTGCGATTTTTCGTTGCCGAAAAACCGAAATGTTATGGTTGAAGAAGAAGAAAGAGGTAGAAGGAGAGAGAAAAAGGTAGAACAAAACAGAACAGAAAGGAATAACAGAACAATATCAGAATCTAACCATCGCAGTGGAACAACATATAATAGATAAATGAATATTCGTTAAAACAAAAGAACTGAATATTTTATATATTACATCACATTACATTCATTATCAGAGTGTACAACAACAAACAGCGGAAAAGAAATACTATATACAATAAATAATATGCTACGCCATCCAGCTCGCCTCCAGATATCTGTAACAACACCTGAATCCAGAATGACCTGATAACCTGACTCTTGACTGCCGTGTGGAAATTGGTGGGCACCCAGAGTTTAGGAAGGGAACAATAAACTCCAGGTCAGTCATGTGACTGGTGTGAGAACTAAAAACAGTTATTTATCTTTTAAACAAAGAATATGAGAAATTTTAAAAGAAAATTCGCAATGCTTTTTGAAAATGAAACTACCATAAGGTCTCCCGCCACACACACAATGTAAACGCAGACTTGGAGGAGGTTTCTCCTTATGATAGTCAAAGATGCTTGATACGCATTAAAAAGAAGCATTTGATATTATTGCTAGTGCATAGTGTAGAAAAATCATTTCGAAAGTAGAATATAAATCTTAGCCAACATACGACCATTATCGTATGCCTACTATAACTACTATGTTCAATAGCAGGTTACCGCCACATTCCATAGCAGGTAATACAACTAAAACCGTACAAGGCTCGTATTGTTTCTTTGGATTTCCAACAAATGGTCAGGCCAAGGAACTTCCCATTGCCACATGGAAACGCCTCTGGAATGACGTCCCGAGAACCTAACCGGATCTCTGCCAACACAAGGCCAGGTTACCCCTAATTGGGTAACTACTGACACGAATATGTCATTCCCCGATCATTACCGATCTATATCCGAGGATCCCCGATTTCCAACAACCACAAAGTAATAAATTTGCAGTAACCACATAGGTTAAGTATCTGGGCTCCATACCATGACACCACCTCTATCCAGAAGGAATGACATACACTAAGGGGCGCTACCCCCTAATAACCTTGCCGCATCTTTCCAGTTTTGACCATTTCCAGGGTGTGAGGCTCGATGAAGTCTCGTCCACAAAGCCACGCTTTATACAAAAGCTGCTTTGGGTCAACAAATGATCAAAGCAATGATCATCAAGATAGACGATCAAACAAATGATCCTATCACAAATGATCATTCAACGATCATTTCACAGCAACACTCAGCATGCTACATTACCAATTTGGGAATGTATCACTAGTGACCATCAACTATATAACCTCTGAGCTCGTACGTCTTAGAGAAGGGTGTTAAGCTAAGAGAATAAATTCTCCGCCACCAACAGAAATATATTTGATAGAAACCAGCTTTACATCTCAAATTGTAATGTCAGACATACAATCCATACAAGTCCGTTCCGGGATCGAACGGAACCGAAGGCACTTCCAAAGAAGCCCTTGCAATCTGGATATTCACTAATCACGTCCGGACAACCCGTCACTAAGGGTGATAAAACCTCTATATCGGAGATCAGCCGATGCAGAGTAACTCGACGGTAATCCATCCATTTTCACAAATATCCGGTCTTCAACACCGGTCTTCAAATGCAATTCATAACGACGTATCACATATTCGGAGTGGGTTATACGACCCCATGGTCCTTTCCCGGTTAACCCGAATAGTGAGCGCTTATTTTAAAAATAAGTGTGGCATTCAGTTTCAAGCAATTCACAACAAATACTCATTCAAGGGTAAATATTGATAGTCGGTTATTTAACTATCAATAGAGATGAGCAGCATCATCAGATTCCAAATAATTTTCCAAATTATTTATTTTCCCAAAAATATCTTTACAAGATATATAATTTTCCACACTTCAAAATTAACAGCGTTTATTTTGAAACCAATTTTCCCTTTTCATTTATAATTTCCATAGTGAATTTATATTTCAAATTATCTATTGATCTACAGTTTTCAATAGATTTCAAATATTCAATTCCAATTTATCTTCAAAAAGATAAATTCTTAAAAACATTCCATTTCATATTGGAAAAGCATTTCCATACTTATTCAATAAGTAATTCACAAAATCTTATTTATTTTCAACAATTTGAAAATATTCAATATACTTAACCCATAGTTAAGTATATATTTCATTCTTTAAGGAAAACGTTCTTTTATTCACTTTTATTTGGGTCAAAACGAATGTTGCGTAAAACATCGTTACGACAACCCAAAATCACTAGTATAGGGATTCGAAATTAAATAGATATATAAATCCCAATACTATACAAAAATATTTCCTTTTGGAAACCATTTACTATAACAACAGTGTTATAGTCCATCATTTCCTTATTTTCAAAAAAAAACGTCTATTTCAACAATGAATGTTGAAATCTACGACTTCCGTTCCTTCTATTTCTTGAAAACGCCTATTTCAACAATAAATGTTGAAATCTAGGTATTCGATACTTAATGCATTTTAAAACGTCTTTAAATCATTTTAAATTCTATTTAAAACATTCCTTTCCCAAAATATATCCATTTTCTTTAATAACATATTCACTGTTCAAAATTGTGAATATAGCTCCTTTAATAAATTTTAATATTAAATTCATCAAATTAAATTTGATTTTCGAATTTATAAACAATATTTATAAATTCCAACCCTATTTATAACTTTGATTTATAAATTTCCTTTATCCATCCAATTCAATTTATAAAAATTCAATTTTATACCAAAAGTCCATATTATAAGTGAAGTACTTATAATTCATTCATTCATTTACCAAATCGTTCTTTTTAAGCTTCACAAATTCCAAATCTTATTGCTTATAAGATTCTTTTATATTCCATGACAATTTCAACTTATAAAAAAATTCCTTTATTTACAATTTCTATAAATATCTCATTTAAATGCCCAAAATCCATTTTATAAGTTAATGACTCATGAATCTTTTATTTTCAATATCTATTCATTTTATAACTTTCACAATTTACAAATCTATAATTTTCAATGATCCATTTTATACTTCATTTTAACACATAATAAACTCGTTTATACTTCCAATATTTTTATTTATAAATATCAATTTATAAAATCTTTTATATTCATCCTTTATAATAATTCATAAATCCAATTTTAAATTATTATATAAATCTATTTATTTTTAAAAACTACCTTTGGTTATATTTCACAAAAATCTTAAATTCTATAACTTTAAAAATTAAAATTTTAATTTAATAAAAAAAAATGGATCAACTCAAAATTTCAATAAAAACATATACTTTGGAAAAATCAATTTCAAATCCTTTATAATTCAAAATCGTTAAAAATACTTTTAAAAATGGATCCGATGATGCAACAACATCCAATAGTCAATCATGGCACAAATATCATATATCAATATGATAATCAATAATCACACAATATCTATAATCATATAAATATTTGTGAGGAATCCAGTTGGATCCCTCCAACCTGTTTCCCTGCATCCACAGATGTTAGCACAATACCAATTCCACTTCAAGGTGGAATATCGCGGTATATGGGATTTTTAAAATATTATCCGCTTAATAGGCGGCGCAATAGGGTCTCATCCGCTATACAAGGCGGGAAATCAATCAACAATATATACATATGCCAATATATATATATATATATATTGCTATATATAGATATATCCTACGATATCTAATATCACAATCAAGCAAACAATCAATCAATCAACAAATTTTAAATGTAGCTATTTGAAATTTTAAATAACCCCTTTGAGTGAGAAGTTCTCACCTTAGCTTTTATTTTGCAGTCCATTTCCATTCCGGCTTGATTTCTCGATTTTTAAACCTTGTATAAATAATTTATACAATTTATCAATATTCGAATTAATTGAATAACAAATTTTCGTTTGGTAATTTTAATTATCCAATGATTTTGTTTTAAACCAATTCCTTCAATAATTTTATTCAATTACAATTTAATTTTAAAACTAAATTTCCTTCTTAATAAATTGTTTTTTTTTCAAACAATTTCTTTTTAATAATTTGATTTAACAAAAATTAAACTCAAAACTAATCTTTATAATTTCCAATTTTTATTTTATATAATCATTTGGACAAATCGCATAATTAATTCCCATTCGCTATATTTAATTTAACCAAAAGTTAAATTTAAACTAATAATTAAATTTTAAACCCATTTTATTTTATAGATTTGTAAATTGAATCACATACATATTTTTTTTTCTTAATTAAAAACTGCATGTATTATTATTATTATTTTCTGTTTTTAACTTTTAAACACTTTAAAATTCCCAAATCTCTTTTTCAAGTCTGCATTTACGTTTTTAAATTGAATATACAACTTGTGAATACATTATTTTATTTCTATTTCCCACTTCTATTTCCAAATCATAAATATTATTTATGTTATCTGCATACATACTCATAATTTAAAAATATAATAAATAGAGAATACCTTATTGGAAATCGAGTACCCCTAATCACCTTGAGTACACGAGCTTCGCCGCTGCCCTTACGATCGCGACCATCATTGCCGCCGCGCCTGCAGCGCCTTCAACCTCGTCGACGCCGCGGTCGCCAAGTCGTCGCGCCATCGCGACATCGCCGACCCCAGCTTCACCGGCTTCCACGCCTCCAAATCGAGACCACTCAGATACGCGAACCACCCTATCGTGCTTGCGATGCTTGATTCCCCAACCCCATTGAACTGCCATCGCGAATCCCCTAATCGCTCGCGACCCACCAGAACCCTAGCCGCCACCTCGCGTGCTCGAGAACGATCTAGTGACAAGGTCGCGATATCCCCTACAACTCACCGATGCCATCACTCGGCCACATATATTTAAATTGAACGAGAGAGGGGAATGGAAGTTCGGCCGCGATTTTCGTTTGAACGAGAGGCCATTGATTTTGTTTCGTTAGTTTTGATTTACTTAAGAGGGAATACTTCGGTATTTTTAAAAAGAAATGGGAAGCATGGTTATCACGACTTCACCGTGATTGTAGGCGTGAGATTTGTAAAGAGATGGGGAGACAAGGAGTACGCGATTATTTATTTATTTTCTGCTCAACGTACGTTGCTAGGTCCGCTTGAGGAAGGTAGGCCGGCTGATGTTGACAAAAAATTTAAAATTTAAAATTTAAAATTAAATCGAATCTCGATAAAACCTCAACGTGTTTACTTACCGTGTGCTCACATATCAACTCCGAATAATACGAAATTTGAAATCCGGTAATAATTCAATATTACGGACCCAATGGAACTGGTTTCGTCGAATTCTGAGACTGTGCCTTGGACGGCTATTTTTAAATATCGATTCAAACAATAAAATTTCAAAACTGAACAAATTACTTTCAAATCCGATTCTGAAGCCTCTATGATCTTCAGTATTATCAATATGAATTTTACAAGTTGTTGAAAATATTTTTCTTCAGCTTAAAATTGAAGATTCAAATTCTTATTCAACTTTCAATAGATTAAATTTTATAATTTAATCGCCAAATTCATTCAGATAATTTGAAATTCAAGTCAAACCATCATTCAAATATTTAAAAATAAATTAAATATTTTCAATTTAAATTGTTCAAAATTCTGGATCGTTACAATCTTCCCCCCTTAAAAGAATTTCGTCCCGAAATTACAAGTTAGGAAGAAAGGGTCCGTAACTCGTCTACTATTTTTCACAATCCAATTAGTTTTATCAACTTACTAACCTAAATATTTTTATTAAAGATTCATTATCATTCCAACTAGCTCTCCAACTTCGATTATAGGTTTTAAACAATATTGTTTACTTCACAATTCAAATTTAAATTCAAATTCAAATTTTAAACTTTCAAAAATTTCTCAAAAATTTTCTAACACCCTAAATTTTCGAAAAATTTCGCCAGCGTCTCCTTTGCGCGGCTCGATCGGTACGACTACAAAATGGCACCACGGCCCCTCAGAATCAAAAAGAAAAGAGAAAGCCAAGTGGCTGGAGAAGGAAATCATCAAATCTCATACTAAAATTGAAATACGTACCTTTTTGTCGAGCAATTCAATTTTATCTTTGAAATCAAAATCTCATTCCCATTTTCTTTAATATACCTGTATAACCTACTAGTAGTAGTATACATAATATCCAACTACAATATTCAAATCATTTTGCACATTCCATTTCAAAATATTCAATATATACTTCTTATACCATCTTTAGCTTAACTATTGAAGTTACATATCCAATTTCATTCATTTTCAATCAATTTTGCATTTCAATTTCATTTGCAATTCCTAAAGTTTCAATTCATCTTTAGTTGCATACGACCAATTCATATGCCATTTTCCATTTAATTCAATAGTTTACAATTCATTTTCTTCATTCTATTCATTTCTAAGCAAAACGAATTCATATTCATTCTAGTTTATAACTAATTTAAATTGATACCAATTCAATTTATCTTAGTTTTCCAATTGATTCTATGAATTATGGTAATTCCATATTCATATTCATTCTATTTGAAATTATTTCACAGATTAATAAATTATAAAGTTAATTTACTTGAATTCAATCCATTTTATTTTATTTTCCAAGTTTGGATTTTTATTCAACATGATTCAAATAAAATTTCATTCCAATCAAATTTCAACTATTCTATAAGTTATCAACTTATTTTCATTCCAAAACAATTTAAAGAAATCCCAGAGTCTTTTAAACAATAACTCTGGCACTTTATTTTAATTTAGAGAACTCATTTATAAATTCTCATTTACAATTTATTTTACAAATCCCAATTGTATATGAATTCATTTCCTTATACTGTTAATTCATATTTATAAATTTCATTTGTTAAATGAATTTATTTTCAAATCTTCGGTTATCCCATTATTTCTTATTAAATTTTCATATGATAATATTTCAATGTTATTACTAACAACCAAGCATCCATATACTATCATAATTTACAGAAAATCATTTCTTTTCTATATAAAAATAGTTTTGGGCAAAATTATTTCATTTACCCTATTTTTAAAACAATACTGTATCGAATTGCTCTGCTCAAGTGTTTAGAAACCCTTTCGGCACAGTTGTGCAGACCGCGCTGACGAAGGTTCATATGCCACTCAATAAATCAATCAACACAATATAAAATCATTTTATATTCACTAGCAAATACGCGCTCATATCTATTATTACACTCAAACTCATTCTAGAGTACTGCTGACTCTATCTCTAATGAGTAACACCCAACAGAGCCATGGTTGTCGCTTAACCATATGCTCTGATACCAAATGTAACGTTTGCGATTTTTCGTTGCCGAAAAACCGAAATGTTATGGTTGAAGAAGAAGAAAGAGGTAGAAGGAGAGAGAAAAAGGTAGAACAAAACAGAACAGAAAGGAATAACAGAACAATATCAGAATCTAACCATCGCAGCGGAACAACATATAATAGATAAATGAATATTCATTAAAACAAAAGAACTGAATATTTTATATATTACATCACATTACATTCATTATCAGAGTGTACAACAACAAACAGCGGAAAAGAAATACTATATACAATAGATAATATGCTACGCCATCCAGCCCGCCTCCAGATATCTGTAACAACACCTGAATCCAGAATGACCTGATAACCTGACTCTTGACTGCCGTGTGGAAATTGGTGGGCACCCAGAGTTTAGGAAGGGAACAATAAACTCCAGGTCAGTCATGTGACTGGTGTGAGAACTAAAAACAGTTATTTATATTTTAAACAAAGAATACGAGAAATTTTAAAAGAAAATTCGCAATGCTTTTTGAAAATGAAACTACCATAAGGTCTCCCGCCACACACACAATGCAAACGCAGACTTGGAGGAGGTTTCTCCTTATAATAGTCAAAGATGCTTGATACGCATTAAAAAGAAGCATTTGATATTATTGCTAGTGCATAGTGTAGAAAAATCATTTCGAAAGTAGAATATAAATCTTAGCCAACATACGACCATTATCGTATGCCTACTATAGCTACTATGTTCAATAGCAGGTTACCGTCACATTCCATAGCAGGTAATACAACTAAAACCGTACAAGGCTCGTATTGTTTCTTTGGATTTCCAACAAATGGTCAGGCCAAGGAACTTCCCATTGCCACATGGAAACGCCTCTGGAATGACGTCCCGAGAACCTAACCGGATCTCTGCCAACACAAGGCCGGGTTACCCCTAACTGGGTAACTACTGACACGAATATTCATTCCCCGATCGTAACCGATCTATATCCGAGGATCCCCGATTTCCAACAACCACAAAGTAATAAATTTGCAGTAACCACATAGGTTAAGTATCTGGGCTCCATACCATGATACCACCTCTATCCAGAAGGAATGACATACACTAAAGGGGCGCTACCCCCTAATAACCTTGCCGCATCTTTCCTGTTTTGACCATTTCCGGGGTGTGAGGCTCGATGAAGTCTCGTCCACAAAGCCACGCATTATACAAAAGCTGCTTTGGGTCAATAAATGATCATCAAGATAGACGATCAAACAAATGATCCTATCACAAATGATCATTCAACGATCATTTCACAGCAACACTCAGCATGCCACATTACCAATTTGGGAATGTATCACTAGTGACCATCAACTATATAACCTCTGAGCTCGTACGTCTCAGAGAAGGGTGTTAAGCTAAGAGAATAAATTCTCCGCCACCAACAGAAATATATTTGATAGAAACCAGCTTTACATCTCAAATTGTAATGTCAGACATACAATCCATACAAGTCCGTTCCGGGATCGAACGGAACCGAAGGCACTTCCAAAGAAGCCCTTGCAATCCGGATATTCACTAATCACGTCCGGACAACCCGTCACTAAGGGTGATAAAACCTCTATATCGGAGATCAGCCGATGCAGAGTAACTCGACGGTAATCCATCCGTTTTCACAAATATCCGGTCTTCAACACCGGTCTTCAAATGCAATTCATAACGACGTATCACATATTCGGAGTGGGTTATACGACCCCATGGTCCTTTCCCGGTTAACCCGAATAGTGAGCGCTTATTTTAAAAATAAGCATGGCATTCAATTTCAAGCAATTCACAACAAATACTCATTCAAGGGTAAATATTGATAGTCGGTTATTTAACTATCAATAGAGATGAGCAGCATCATCAGATTCCAAATAATTTTCCAAATTATTTATTTTCCCAAAAATATCTTTACAAGATATATAATTTTCCACACTTCAAAATTAACAACGTTTATTTTGAAACCAATTTTCCCTTTTCATTTATAATTTCCATAGTGAATTTATATTTCAAATTATCTATTGATCTACAGTTTTCAATAGATTTCAAATATTCAATTCCAATTTATCTTCAAAAAGATAAATTCTTAAAAACATTCCATTTCATATTGGAAAAGCATTTCCATACTTATTCAATAAGTAATTCACAAAATCTTATTTATTTTCAACAATTTGAAAATATTCAATATACTTAACCCATAGTTAAGTATATATTTCATTCTTTAAGGAAAACGTTCTTTTATTCACTTTTATTTGGGTCAAAACGAATGTTGCGTAAAACATCGTTACGACAACCCAAAATCACTAGTATAGGGATTCGAAATTAAATAGATATATAAATCCCAATACTATACAAAAATATTTTCTTTCGGAAACCATTTACTATAACAACAGTGTTATAGTCCATCATTTCCTTATTTTCAAAAAAAAAACGTCTATTTCAACAATGAATGTTGAAATCTACGACTTCCTTTCCTTCTATTTCTCGAAAACGTCTATTTCAACAATAAATGTTGAAATCTAGGTATTCAATACTTAATGCATTTTAAAACGTCTTTAAATCGTTTTAAATTCTGTTTAAAACATTCCTTTCCCAAAATATATCCATTTTCTTTAATAATATATTCACTGTTCAAAATTGTGAATATAGCTCCTTTAATAAATTTTAATATTAAATTCATCAAATTAAATTTGATTTTCGAATTTATAAACAATGTTTATAAATTCCAACCCTATTTATAACTTTGATTTATAAATTTCCTTTATCCATCCAATTCAATTTATAAAAATTCAATTTTATACCAAAAGTCCATATTATAAGTTAAGTACTTATAATGCATTCATTCATTTACCAAATCGTTCTTTTTAAGCTTCACAAATTCCAAATCTTATTGCTTATAAGATTCTTTTATATTCCATGACAATTTCAACTAATAAAAAAAATTTCCTTTATTTACAATTTCTATAAATATCTCATTTAAATGCCCAAAATCCATTTTATAAGTTAATGACTCATGAATCTTTTATTTTCAATGTCTATTCATTTTATAACTTTCACAATTTACAAATCTATAATTTTCAATGATCCATTTTATACTTCATTTTAACACATAATAAACTCGTTTATACTTCCAATATTTTTATTTATAAATATCAATTAATAAAATCTTTTATATTCATCCTTTATAATAATTCATAAATCCAATTTTAAATTATTATATAAATCTATTTATTTTTAAAAACTACCTTTGGTTATATTTCACAAAAATCTTAAATTCTATAACTTTAAAAATTAAAATTTTAATTTAATAAAAAAAATTAATCAACTCAAAATTTCAATAAAAACATATACTTTGGAAAAATCAATTTCAAATCCTTTATAATTCAAAATCGTTAAAAATACTTTTAAAAATGGATCCGATGATGCAACAGCATCCAATAGTCAATCATGGCACAAATATCATATATCAATATAATAATCAATAATCACACAATATCTATAATCATATAAATATTTGTGAGGAATCCAGTTGGATCCCTCCAACCTGTTTCCCTGCATCCACAGATGTTAGCACAATACCAATTCCACTCAAGGTGGAATATCGCGGTATATGGGATTTTTAAAATATTATCCGCTTAATAGGCGGCGCAATAGGGTCTCATCCGCTATACAAGGCGGGAAATCAATCAACTGCAATATATACATATGCCAATATATATATTGCTATATATAGATATATCCTACGATATCTAATATCACAATCAAGCAAACAATCAATCAATCAACAAATTTTAAATATAGCTATTTAAAATTTTAAATAACCCCTTTGAGTGAGAAGTTCTCACCTTAGCTTTTATTTTGCAGTCCATTTCCATTCCGGCTTGATTTCTCGATTTTTAAACCTTGTATAAATAATTTATACAATTTATCAATATTCGAATTAATTGAATAACAAATTTTCGTTTGGTAATTTTAATTATCCAATGATTTTGTTTTAAACCAATTCCTTCAATAATTTTATTCAATTACAATTTAATTTTAAAACTAAATTTCCTTCTTAATAAATTGTTTTTTTTTAAACAATTTCTTTTTAATAATTTGATTTAACAAAAATTAAACTCAAAACTAATCTTTATAATTTCCAATTTGTATTTTATATAATCATTTGGACAAATCGCATAATTAATTCCCATTCGCTATATTTAATTTAACCAAAAGTTAATTTTAAACTAATAATTAAATTTTAAACCCATTTTCTTTTATAGATTTGTAAATTGAATCACATACATATTTTTTTTTCTTAATTAAAAACTGCATGTATTATTTTTTTTCTTTCTCTTTTTAACTTTTAAACACTTTAAAATTCCCAAATCTCTTTTTCAAGTCTGCATTTACGTTTTTAAATTGAATATACAACTTGTGAATACATTATTTTATTTCTATTTCCCACTTCTATTTCCAAATCATAAATATTATTTATGTTATTTGCATACATACTCATATTTTAAAAATATAATAAATAGAGAATACCTTACTGGAAATCGAGTACCCCTAATCACCTTGAGTACACGAGCATCGCCGCTGCCCTTACGATCGCGACCACCATTGCCGCCGCGCCTGCAACGCCTTCACCCTCGTCGACGCCGCGGTCGCCAAGTCGTCGCGCCATCGCGACATCGCCGACCCCAGCTTCACCTGCTTCCACGCCTCCAAATCGAGACCACTCAGATACGCGAACCACCCTATCGTGCTTGCGATGCTTGATTCCCCAACCCCATTGAACTGCCATCGCGAATCCCCTAATCGCTCGCGACCCACCAGAACCCTAGCCGCCACCTCGCGTGCTCGAGAACGATCTAGCAACAAGGTCGCGATATCCCCTACAACTCACCGATGCCATCACTCGGCCATTTATATTTAAATTGAACGAGAGAGGGGAATAGAAGTTCGACCACGATTTTCGTTTGAACGAGAGGCCATTGATTTTGTTTCGTTAGTTTTGATTTACTGAAGAGGGAATACTTTGGTATTTTTAAAAAGAAATGGGAAGCATGGTTATCACGACTTCACCGTGATTGTAGGCGTGAGATTTGTAAAGAGATGGGGAGACAAGGAGTACGCGATTATTTATTTATTTTCCTGCTCAACGTACATTGCTAGGTCCGCTTGAGGAAGGTAGGCCGGCTGATGTTGACAAAAAATTTAAAATTTAAAATTTAAAATTAAATCGAATCTCGATAAAACCTCAACGCGTTTACTTACCGTGTGCTCACATATCAACTCCGAATAATACGAAATTTGAAATCCGGTAATAATTCAATATTACGGACCCAATGGAACTGGTTTCGTCGAATTCTGAGACTGTGCCTCGGACGGCTATTTTTAAATATCGATTCAAACGATAAAATTTCAAAACTGAACAAATTACTTTCAAATCCGATTCTGAAGCCTCTATGATCTTCAGTATTATCAATATGAATTTTACAAGCTATTGATAATATTTTTCTTCAGCTTAAAATTGAAGATTCAAATTCTTATTCAACTTTCAATAGATTAAATTTTATAATTTAACCGCCAAATTCATTCAGATAATTTGAAATTCAAGTCAAACCATCATTCAAATATTTAAAAATAAATTAAATATTTTCAATTTAAATTGTTCATAATTCTGGGTCGTTACATAGAATTTGGCAAAGTCTGGCACAAGTTTGTGGCTTGCGACATTTTCAAGCCACCAGGAGGTTGCATGGTCGTGTTTTGGTGGGAAAGGCCAGAGACGTGAAGGTTAGGACTTGGTTCATGAATTTGAGTCTGCTGGCGAAGTCGGTTGGTAGATCGATGAACTACAGCTTTGTTTTAATGATATTCGGCAGTGCATGTTTTTGGGTTACTAACATTTTGAAATGGAGAGGGAAGGAATTAGGGAGAAAGCACTATTGTGGATGAGTGGGAGTTTGGGCCTTGGGCCATTTGGGTTTGGGTTAGCCTATTTGGTAGTTTAGTTTATTTATATTAGTTAACTAAAGTTTAACTATGAAAATTGATATCGCACTCATACGTGGTCCAAATTGAACTTGGTCTTTTACGCCACGCTCCTAGGAGTGTTATCTATGCACTAGAGCTAATTTTTTCAAGTTTGAAGCAAGCATGATTTTGAGCTAAAATCGAACGCCATTCGACCTTAGATCAAGCAGGAGTGCATAAGTGTTGGTTGGAATTTTGATGAGTTAACTCACCTTCGAATGAATATTTTATTAATATATCTATGTTATATTATTGTTTGGGTATGCTTGGATGTTTATTGTTTGGTTGTTGGCTTTGGTTGAATTCCCGCTTCAGAAAGCGGACATCGTATGGTATAATTTCTAAGGGACTTATCTTACTTACATGAGATTTTTGTAGAGAGACCCTAAGGGGTTTCTAACCATTATTGATTTTAACTGAAGTTGTATATTTTTATATAAATTTTTGAATGCTAAAAGCTTGGTAGCTTGGCCTTATTGGATGTGACTTTGATATGTCGCAAAAGTTGAACCCTTTGAGTGTAAATAGATGAAAGCACTTGTTAAGCGCTATAATAGCTCTAGGCCTCATTAAAGTATTTTGAAAATACCATTATTTGCTGCTTTTTATTTGAAAATGATTTTGATTTGGAGAATGATTTTAAATGCGACTTTTGGAATTTTCTTTGGCATTTTATTTAGAAATGGTTTTTGAATTTCTCTATTTTACTCCAACCTTTTTGTTAGCCTCCTCTAATTTATATGGAAGTGTTTTAAAAGTACCTTAGGAAATATTTATTTTATAGAAAAGTTAATATAATAACGGATGTTGATTATAAAGAAAAGAGAACGTGAGGATTTATCTTTTATAATGATATGATTTTGTTTTAAAAGAAGACAGAAATATTTTGGAATAAATATTCATGAAATGCTTTATATAAAATATTATATGGATTGATAGATTTATAAATAATATTTTATAAATAAAAAAGTAGATTTTTAAATGATTTTTGCAAAAGGGGTTTTGTAAATATAAAGGAGATTTATAGAAGGAGTTTTGCAAATATAAGGGAGATATATAAAAGAAATTTTATAAATAGAAAGATGATTCATAAAAGGAGTTCTACAAATATAAAAGAGATTTATAAAAAGGAATTTTATAAAAGGAAATGAGATTTGATTTGTATAAATAATTTTAAATTATGGTGGTATAGAAAATATTCTTTCCATACTTAATACCAAATTCTGAGGTAGGGAAACTTATCTCTATCTATAAGAATTAAGAATACCGTGGAGGCAAGGATAGTTCTTCAACTTGTCCAACTTTGTTGTGAATCGAGGGATAGTACAAACTTGAAATCAAAAAGCGGTGGCAAGTATATTTGGTCTAATTTTCATACGATTCATTTACTTAAACCAAAAGGAATGTTATTTGGGTTTATAATAAACGATGTTTTTAAATGACATTTGTTTTGGCCACTTAAGTGTGCTTTTGAAATATAAAATCTTTCATAATGTTTTGTGAATACACTTATACCATTGAGATAAATATATGGATACATTTGCTAAGTATTATAGACATAGTGTTTTATGGATATACTTATACAGATGAGTTAAGTATTTGGATATTTTCCAAGCATTAAAAGAGTATAATTAATAGTGAATGAGCAGCATACATATGTAAATCTTTGTAAAAACATTTACAAGTATTTACAAAGTGATTTTAATTAATGAAAGGATTAGTTAAAGAGGCTTAGTGGTTAGTTATTTGCTTCATGCTTGGTTTTCATATGAAATTAATCTCTCATTTGATTGTTCGCATTTGATAGTCAAATAATCGACTATCAAATTTTGGCCAGTTTTGAAACTATCGATTATAGATTCGGAGAGACTGGGAAAGGATAGGCATGAATTATCCGAAAACCACTTTGAACTAGTAAAAGCATTTGAGTTGGAGACATTTCGAAATTGATGGAAATCGAAAACAGAGACTTTGAAGTGCAAGGGATACTTGCTACTAATCCTGAGGGTGATTCCAAGAAGAATGTAGTAGAAGTAGTGTCTTCGGTTTGTTCAGTCCCAAAATAAATTATACGGATGAATGCTGGCATTGCATTGTTTAAGGAAGGATAGTGTTAGCATTCCAATAGGGACTTGCTAAAAAGAAATAGTAATCATTGCCTCAAGCATTACACCCGGGAATGGCTAAAACATGATAGATGCATCAAGGCCATGTGGGTTGCTCCCATTATAGTATTACCATCACTTGTATCTAGATCGATATTTATGGATTATGTATGCTGGGCCCACAAAAATGGTTTGTCAAGGTGGAAGCCAGGGTGGTGATCATATTCGATACTATCTAGGAAGCGGTGGGCCAGTTCTGTGTTGGTAGTGGTGCAATGTGTTTGTAGTCTCAATACATTTTATTTAGAGGTGTACAATATGCAAAGTAGTCCCTTACATTGTCATTGATGGAATTCATTTTCCAATATGTACCTTACGGACTTAGTTGTATACCAAATATGCTAGAATGTGAGATGCAAGCATTTCAACTATGTTATATATTTATTTTAAACCCTTGACATTATTATAATATCACAAGATTTTATAATAAAAATAATTGGGTTATCGTAAGGTAAAAACTCATCATGTTTATGTGCGGTGTAGTCTTATGAGAACATTTACAAATATAAAAATCCATATGATTTGAGTTTCTTATGCTGATTTACTAGACTACTGCAAGCGTTATTTTCTTATAATGCTCGGGTCAGCCCGAGCATATTTCCTAATTAAGTTAGACAATTTGGAGCTTTAGGAGACGAGATGGATGCCTCCAAGACCTATTCACGTATTTTATTATCCAGCGCATTGCTTATATTGTATTTATCAACGTTTGTAAGGCAGACTGTTATAACTATCCAAGCTAATGAAAGGTTAGTTTACTTTGATTGATGTATGTATATTATAGTTTTCTTTGGTAAAGATCATGTGTATATTATATATCACTAGTCATGATGTGAGATTTTATCCTGTCTTTTATTTTCTTTCACCCCAACAATTTGTCTTTCTAGCACTCAAATGCTTGGCACGTGAATACCAATGTCGCATGGATGTATTAGTGTCGACTTTTGAGGGTCAAAAAGATAGGTCGTTACATATCATACAAATGATAACCTCAAATCTGATTTTACGGCCAGCATCTCGACCAAACACCAACCCATAAAGGGATAGTTAGGAGTAAGTGACAAAGCTTCGTCACATTGTTCACAATGCGAGAACTCCCTATCATGCATGAACCTTGATGGAACTGGGCCAGCCCACAGTGGAAGAAATGAGTGAATTTCAATTTTTTTTTTACCATTTTGGATCTTTAATTGGCCTATGAAATCTAAATATACTTAGAAATTTTCTAAGTTTCTTTCAAATAAAATCAATATTTTATTTAAATTTATAAGTAATGTTTTACTTTAATTTAATGTTTACATAAATTAGAGTATATCAATACACTCTTATGTACATATTTATATATAATGGAATGAATGCATCAAATACATTCATGTTGTGAAATATAAGTGCAGCATATAAGAAGTGATATTGAGTATAGCATGTCAAAAATAAATTCAACTTAAGAATCTTTAAGTTGGAAATGTTCCAAATGAAAGACCGTGGCTGATTCAATGAAAAGGCTAAGTACATCGCCTTGAATATTGCCGCAATAAAAATAATGTATAACCGAGTGTAACATATATGTTTATATTTAGTGCTAATAAAATGATTCAATCTGTTAATCTTAGGTATGAAATAAAAGTCTATAACTTTACATAAATGACCACTTAAAAATTCTAAAACGGAAGAATTTTTTTACTTTTATGACTAAAAAAAGTAAAGTTAAATCATTTTGGAAATTAACAATGCAACATTGAAAATTAATTTTACTGTATACCATCAGCAAATAAAGTTTATTAATGGTTATGTATACAGATGTTACAAAATTTTATATACAACATTACAACATAATAAAATATTTTCACATTCCTTTCTTTTTTTAATTCCAAAACAATAGTAGAAAAATATATTGGACAACTTGGGAGTATACAAATTTATTGTATGATAAATCAGATCTGACTATACAAAAGAGATATGAGTTTCTAATTGCGTTGTTACTGCCAAATATTTGTAATTGCTTCATTCCTAATTCAGTTTAACAAAGATAGGTAGGTTGTTTGTAATAAGCAGCTTTTGCTCTAGTACAATGCATGTTTTACCTGAACGGCAAAAGAGGATTATGTAATTCATCCATTTGTAATATGCTATTGTGTACTATCTATGTTGCAAGCATATTATTTAGAATGATCTATATTTGTGTTTTAGTTTGCTTCATTTGTGTTATGCTTGTGAGTATAAAAAGAGATCTACATTTTTATTTGTAAAGCAGGTGCATATTATTTCTTGATTTCCTAAAGGTAAGAAGTTGAATATTGACTTTGTTTATCCTTTGGTTACACCTATCGACAATGATAGAAAGAACATGTCAATAAAACCTATAGTATTTTAATATTGTATTTTAATGGTAATATGCACATAGTATTCAATCATCTTCCATTTGATAATGTAGCGATTACATTGCGATTTGTGGTTGTATATATTTAATCGTTTACTTGAACATAATGATGAACCAAATTAGATAATGTACTTTATTGTGATTATTTATATTATATACGCACAAATTTTAATATAATCACATTCTTCAAACTTAATATTTTACAAATCTAACATGTAATAAGAACATTCATAATGTAATGGTGCTTGTTCTTCAATTAGCAACCATAATTAGAATCATAGTCATCAAATCCACTGCCACTATTTCTAAATTCACCTTCTACTGCTATTATAGGTACTATCTATCGATCAAATCTGATATATTGATGGTAATAAAATACATATGCACCAACTGCACTGGTTAAAAACAATAGTATATTGCTAATAGTATTGAAGACGGACCCGTTAAGAATGTTGATATTTTTCTAGCTAGAAGAGGCACATGTCATATAAAATATTCCAATTCAGCAAATTTCATGTCCAATTATTGCATCTCTGGAGCATGGAGTTATAATTTTTTTCCAACCTGATAGAATAGGATATCATCTATGGGATGCATGTCCTTTAACTAACAAATCAAAAGATAAGAAACAAATATATTTTTAAAATAAAGTTCATATCAGATAAGAACATAGGTAATGATTTTTGTAATATATACATATGTATAGAAAAATCACCTTATATAGTGGTCATGATCTATAAGTGCAAAAGGATTCAATGAGTTAATTTTAGAACATGCCATCTCTTACATTTGTCGGACAATTATCTAATAAATTTTCTTCATTCACATGATGTAAACATAGCTCTAATGATTTTGATTTATATTTCCCATAGAAAACATGATCATATAATACCATAAACAACTTTATTCATTGCATATAGACAAAAAAAGTAAACAAATAAAAATAATAGTAACAACATATGCCTAGACGAAAACCACTTTGCTAGCCTTCACGTCATCACGCAAAGTAATGGCCGCTAATATTGAACCTAAAGTCCGTATTCAATCCAAAAGTGTGACAAACTATTGTATTTATTTTAGTTGTGTATGAAATCTTCGCAAATGAACCAAAAAATAAACCCATAGTACTCCATGAAATTCAAAATAATATTTCTGGTTTCTGCAATCTTGAATTTGATTTCATACAACGCTATGCTAAACTTTCTTAGGTTGGGTGCTTTAAATTATGGTAATTACAATCAAACGGGTACAAAGATAATATAGCATAGATTATATAGTTCAAATTTTTGTACCATACATGATATAAAAACCCCAATAATAAAAATAGTTAGAACAATAAACTAAATAAATATAATAAAAAATTATCAAGTTAAATAACATACGCTTGCTACTTGGAGATAACTATGCAAATCAACATTAAAAACCAATCAAATAGTTGTTTGCCATATTGTCCTCACCATTGCTTGTTTAACTCTTTTATACAACAAATTCAGAAGGCAATTTCACAATGATGAAAAAGGTACTCTAAAAATACTTTGAAATATCATTAGCTATCTCACATGACACGCCAAATTACCTTTGAATCTATTCATAAAACATTTTAATTTAATTATAGGTTTTGCAATAAGTTATAGAGTGTTGATAAATTAGAACAATAAGTGACACCCTTGGTAATATTTAATGGAAATTTAAATCAACATCTCCAATCGTTTCTGTGACAGCCCACAATTCCATACCCCTTGAGTCAATACTATTCTACATCAATTAACTCAAGTGAAACAGAAACACGAACCATTCGGGGTTAAAGAAGAAGAGGTAGAAGAAAGAAGGAACTAGACAATAACAGAATCTCATAGTCGCAGCGGAATAAAATATAATAGTAAATTATAGATCTTTATACAAAATGAAACTATATCTGTTTTATACACCTTATCATCAGAGTATCTCATACAACAATATTACTAGTCATACAATCATAGCAGCAGATATTTATACTAGTACGGATAATACGTCTCGGACTCCAGCTCCTCTCCTGCTCCATAGCATGACCTGAACATATAATACTCGGTCTAACCCGAACATTATAATGAAATAACACCCGAGTCAGTCTGGAATACCAGCTGATAATAATGCATCCAAATTGATTATTAAAGTTTCAAAATTCTTTTTGAAAACAAAAGCATCTCGTAAGACCATGCCACAAATGAACATGTCGGGTTTTTACCTTACGATAGCTAAAACACTTTTTATAGAAATCCTCTGATATTATAATAGGGTCTATTTACAAATACTTATAAAATAGCCGAAATTGTTACATCTATTAAATTCCAGCTACTAGCCACAGAGTGGGTAATACAAACAAAACTCGTACACGGCTCGTAGGGAGAATGGATTCCACTAATGACTAGGCACTGGGGTACCACCTATCACAGTACGTGGTCTAGATCACAGTACCGAGGAGTACGCCCGCTCCCCTGCAACACAAGACCCGAACCATCCCTCACTGGATAATCCCGAGTGAGATCACCCCGCGGTTGGGATCAACAACCGCCCACTAAGCCGAAATAAAAAGGGACATCTAGACAGGGATGACCTCACCCTGCTTGGGTGCTACCCACCTAGCCTTGCTGCATAACCCCTGATTTTCAGTAATTCCCATTTGATGAGGCTTGAGGCTAAACGTTACCTTTTTAGAACATATCCCTTAGAATGTCCATCGTCCACCTGACGATGTTCCGAAAGCATTCATCCATACAAGTCCGTCCCGGGTTCGAACGGAACCGAAGGCACTATTCCTACTACATCCATTTTGGAAATATCCTCAGGATTAGTAGCGACTAGCCCTTGCACTTCATTGCTCCATCTTCGACTCCGAACACGTTTTTCGCACGAAACGTACAAACCGGATCGAAGTGGTTTTCGAGAAATAAATCTCGATCCCGGTCTCTTCGAAACGATCAACGCATTTGTCCAATATTGATAGTCGGTGATTTAACTATCAATTAATATTCACAAACATCCATCACACAATAAATAATTCCCAATTATTTATTTCCTCAAAATATCCTTACGAGATATAATTCCAATTTCAAAATTTCTTTTGAAACACTTTTCAAATCCAATTTCCTCATGGAGTAGATTCTCAAATCTTTATTCCCAAAACATCCAAGTATCCATTTTTAAAGTTTAAAATAATTTAAATACTTTATTTTTGAAAATGTATTAAAACATTTACATTAACACTACTTACGTACTTAATTTTAAATATATGTACCTTTAAAAATGTTTCGAATAAAACTACTTTATAAAATAAAAACTATATCTTTAAAATAAGTTAAGACATACTAGATTTAAAAAAATAAAGTTATGAATCCCTATACAATTTCAAATAGAGCTTTAATTGATTTTCTTTAAAATAGAACCATTTATAAAGTATAAGGATAATAATACTCTTCAAAACGTAATTCTAATTACCCTTTAAAAATAGTTACTTCTATAACCACTTTAATACGTGTTCACTTTAAAAATTCTTACCATTTAAAACTTTTATTGAAACCATTCTCTAAATAAAACTCAAACTCCTAACTTTTCAAAAATCATCTTTAAAAACGTACTTGGTATCTCAGGGAAATATACTTCCGTTTTAGGATAACCCAAGAATTCTCTTTATCAATCCAATCACGATTTACCCAATTCAATTATACGTTCATCCTGTAAAATTTATTTCCATACTTTAAAAATAGTTCCTTTTTATTTTAAACACATTGCTATTTCCTGAAAATCACTTTCAAATATACGTTAAAATATTTAAAATAAGCTTTGAAAATTATTTAGTCGAAAATAATACTTAAGGAAATATATAGAGGTTTCCAAAGTATTTTAAATAAAATTTATCTTTTTGAAATAAGGTTATTAAATCAAATATTCATATTAAATTTCCTTTTGAAAACTTAATACTCCTTACTTTTAAAACAATTAATTTCCATAATTACATGAATAAATATTTTCTTACACTTTGAACAATTTAAAATAATATTTCCTTCCAAAATATCCTCAATATATTTAATCTGTAGATTTATATTTTGAAAGCCTTCTTTAAAAAAAATACAAATTACCAGGTGAAAACACTCTTCACATCTTTTTTTAAAAAAAAAATCTCGCTATTATTTGTAATAATTCTCAATTCCCTTTCAAACCACAAATTCAAAACACTTCATATTATCAACCAATCACTTGGATTTAATTTACTTTTTAATTCTTTATTTAAGAATTTCTATAATTTTCCTTTAACCCAATTTATTTATATTTAAATATCCAGGTTGTATCCACCCAATCTCAACACAACACAATTTAAGTTACAACTTAATTCATCACTGTACATAAATAAAACACAGCATAACAAGATCTAAACAAATCATCACAGAATAATAAATAAGATATATCACAAAATATAAATTAATTTCTATTTGTGAGGGATCCAGTTGGATCCATCCAACCTGTTTCTCTGCATCCACAGATATTAGCACAACAACATATATCGATTCATTTTGATAATAATTATCATATTCAACCAATAATGCAATCATTCAATTAATGACTATTTAAATTAACTAATATTCCAGATGTGAGTGAGTTGAACTCACCTTGGGTTTCCAGCGAGCGCTCAAATTTAAATTAAATCGAACGACGTTCGATTTAACCTAAATTTTTACTTGCTCAGAATGATTCCATAATTGCTTCACTGCGTGGTACGTGTCTCCATGATTCCGGCGTCGCCAGCTTCATCTGAATCTGACAACGTGTGTATTAGATATGAATTTTCAAAGTTAAATTACCAATTTAAAAACAATTTCTTTTAAATTTAATTTTATTATACCCAAACAAATCCCTAGCCGCAAGATCTGGAAACCAACATCAAGGCCTCACGTTGCCTTCTTCCTCACGCGACATCAGCAGCCGAAACAAACCCAAAACACGCGACCTAGGGCTCCAAACCGCATCACCATCGATTGCTGAGACTTCGATCAAATGCCTCTGTCAGGAAGCTCTACATCACGCGCGCCTATGGCCAGAAGGCGGCCAAGCTCGGCTCCCCCAATGCGCCGGAAATCGTGCACGATTACCACCCAAACGCGGCCCCTAAGCGCCTCCTTTGGTCGACTAAAACTCATCTCCACCGTACGAATCGAAGATCTAGACGCTCTCTACGATTTTCTAGTTGGAAGCATCTCCTAAAACTCGATGGATTGATCGCGATTTGGAGGAGAAGGTCGATGATTTTCGGCCATTAGAGTATATGAAGATGGCGGCTCTGAAAATAGGGCTAGGGTTTTGATTATTAAACATGCTTTATAACATTAATTTAATAGTAAATTCAATTTAAAGCAACTTTTCCTCACGATCTCCAAACGACGCGTGCCGATAGGCGTTTATAGGGTTTTACCCCCGTTCCGAACACAATGGAACGTGTTTCGGAAGCTAATTTGGTCGTATGCGCGAGTTACGGAAATAAACGATCAATTTTAAATTAAATCGATTAAAGTATTTTCTATGCGTTTTAAGCTGCCGGGGTTAAACGACAACTCCGATTGCTACGAAAATCGAAATCCGATAATTACGGATCCAATGGAACTGGTTTCGTCGAATTTCGAGAATGTGCCTCGGAAGGCTATTTTAACTCGTCGATTAAATCGAGCGATTTTCACAATCGTCGAAATCACTTAAAATTTCACTTTCTAAAACTTTATTAACTCTGTTATAACTCGTATAAAATTTATATTCACATTAGAAATCATTCTGATTCAGTTTAAATCAAAAATCTGATTATTTGCATTATTATATTATTAAATTCCATCATTAAATTAATATAAAATTCCCAAATTCAATCTATCGCCTTCTAATTTAATCCAACAGTCCAATATTATAATTCAAATCCAATTAGACTTAAAATAAATTTTAGAACCTAGTTTTATATCTATTTATACTCAGAATTACCAATTATCCCAATTCTAATATTAAATTATTATTATTCAAGTTTCAATTAAATTACCGTATTCGAAATTTAACTAATTTTATTAACTTAACCAAAGTCTTTTATTTCAAAATTCAAATTATAATCCATATTCAACATTTAAAATGAATTAAATATTCAAATCTATCGACCCAAAATTCTGGGTCGTTACATTCCTCCCCCTTATAAAAATTTCGTCCCCGATATTTGCTAAGGTAGAAAGAATGTTCCAAACTCAATAGCAAAACTTACTTAGTGAAAATCCTAAATTCACTTTGCCTAAACTCTTTTGTTACTAATCGAAACTGCTAGTTTCGAATTCTATCCCAAAATCCCTTTTATTTTCAATTGTTATTTAAAGTCAACTTTGTCATTAATGAAACATTTCAAATTTTTCAAAAAATTTCTAACTCCCAAAATTTCCAGAAAATTTTGGCAGAGACTCCCCTGTACGGAGGAGCTTTTTGCGATATTGCAATACAGATAAATATATATACATCGACCCACACGGTCGGAAACCAGAATATATCACAGCAAATATATCATTTCCCAATTATATTTGCGCAGGCGTACCTTTTTTAGCAAATTTTTTAAAGCAAGCGGCTAATATAACGCATATACGCACTCCAACTCTATCGAACGCCTTCCGTACCTGTACTTACTCACAAACTCATCAGTTTTCAAGGATATGAACATTTCATTAACATTTCCAATATTAATCTAAGCCAAACATATCAATTTCATAATCCAATCAACAATTTGCATGATTTCATAAGTAAATCATATTTTATAGCATGTACAAAGTTTCTTTTCTAATTCCAAGCTCCATTTTATTTCACACAAATGATTTACATACAAGTTTACCATTCTCAATTCATAATTACTACTACCAATTCAACTTCAATATTATGAACATATGCTTCACTATTTTCAATTTACTTTAATTTAAATTCAAATTGATTCACAATCTAATGTACTTCCAATTTGATTTATTTGCATTTCTTTTCCAAATTCAAACCTCATTATATTGCACTCGAATGACTTACATCCGAGTTGCAAATGTTAGATTCACGTTCACTTCAATAAGAGCAATATAAGCTTTTGATTCATTTACTTTTCTTTTTAATTAACCTGCATTTACATACAAACCCACTAAATAAATTCCAATCCATTTCCCATTATTCAAATATCAATTTCATTTACTTCTTTTAATTCATTCACTTAAGTTTAACAACGAATTTCTATGTAGGTTGTGGTTATTTAAACAAATAACCAATTCTTAAGCTTATAACCAGTTAAAACTAATTTTAACTCAATTTACATCCATTTTATTCGATTCTGCATGGTTCACAACCCAAACATTTTATTTCATTACAATTTTTTTTATTCAATTTCTTATTCTCACTTTAAGTTCATCATTTAAGTTTAAATTAATAACATCTCATTCTATATTATTTATAGCCCGAACATTCTTGATTTATCACAATTATTGAATTAAATTCTAATCTTACATTTCCAATTCATTATCCCTATAGGTTTATATTAATATCATCCAATTCTGGGTTATATACAACTCATACATTCTTATTTCATCTCAATGATTAATTAAAACCATTTCACTTGCATATCAATGTTTATTACCTAAACAAATTTATCCAAGACAACATTATAAAGCTCGACCACAATTATTATTCAGTTTGCTTAAGTTCGTTCACAATATTTTCCATTATCTTCGTATAAATCAAATTTTATTTTCATTTGATTCTCAACCAACCCAATTCCCATTCCATTTAACAATTGTAATTCAACTAGTTACTTGATCGTTTACTCATTCAAGCAAGTAAAGTAAAGTTGGAAATCAATTCACTTTATAAACACCCTTTTTATAATTCACTTGTATATTTAACACGACGAAGTCAACATATACTTTACTTGATTTAGCTTTAATTATGGTTTACTGACTTAATCCATATTAGATTTTAAACTCATTTTCCCAATTCATTTTGAATATATTAATAATATGTCATTTCAATTATTCTAAACAAGAACTGGGTTTCTTTTTACCTTTCAAAATTTTATTTACAAGCTTCCCAAATTTTATTTAGTTTAGCATACGCTACATTTAATTCCAACAATTCCTTGGGTTTAGTTGAGTGAGAATTATTCATTATCATTTCAACTAAATTATATTTTCTTTCAATCTCAACTATTTTCCAAACTAAATTCAAGTTTTAACTAAATTTATTCAGCCATTTTAAATTCATGCTATTTCTTATACTATTTTAAATAAGAATTCAATTCTATTCATAATTACTTGTAACACAACTGAATTTTGATTTTAATTCAATCCAAATTCAACTATTTCCCAAATGTGATTATAATTCGATTTTACTTGGGCTTACAAATCTGATTTACTATTCTTAAATTCACTAACTTATTTAATTTAAAACTCATATTGCTCATTTTAATCCATTTACATTTTATAATCACAATTCCAAATTCTATATATATATATATATATTAGTGTGCATGTGTGTGTGTATCACTGAATTCTTAAGGATACAAATTTTCTTCAATTTAATTCTTTGCACTATTTTAAATTCACAATTTTAGATTATAAGTATAGCACTTAATAGCTTGTGGGTATAATTCATTACATAATGACTCACAATTACAAAGCCATTTTACATTTCAATTTAACCCAAATCAATTTAATTCTAAGTCCAATTTATGTAACTTATCCAAATTAAATTCAAATTTTCTATTAACTTCAATATATTTCATTCACTTCCATTTTACTCAAGTTAAATTTTAATTCCAAGATTAAAATTTTCATTTCCTTCTTATTAGTATCAACTTTACTTAATAAGTTCAATAGTTGATTTATTTTAACTTTACATATATATAAATAGAATTTTCCAGAATTCGATTACCCGGTTTTATCCCAAAACCATTTTGAAATCATAAATATCACATACCTACTTGGTATATCAAATCAAATCTCCCAATTCCAAAACACTTGGTTTTACGAAAACAAATTCCCCTTTGAAATTTATAAACCCACTTGTATACCCAACAAGTCCAAACAATATCATACCCAACCATTTTGGTAGCAATCCATCACTTTAGAAACTCGAAAATGAATTCTAATGATGTGGCTAGCATCATCAGGATTATTTTCTAGCGACCGAAGTGAGTTCAGTGCTTCCCTACTTTCCCACATTCATTTCAAAATAGTTTCCATTCAAAAATACCTCCAAAATAATATTACATTATTGCCTTCAAATACCTTAGCAAACATTTCAAACATTCCCAAGATTTTAAATTTCCAAACCTTTGTTTCAATACATTTAAAATCCTTTCCAAAATTCCCGGGATTTAAATTCTGGTTCAATTTAAATTTAGTTATTCTTCTTCTGCATAATATATACTTATAGAATTTTATTTGATTATAACCATTTCAAATTATAGATCAATTTTAGATTCCTATTTGATTATAGTATTAACAACCAATCATCCAAATATATATATATATATATATATATATAATAATTTCAGAAAATTATTTCTTTTATATCAAAATATAATTTTGGGTAAAATTATTTCATTTACCCTCTTTAAAAACAATACTATGTCGGTTTATCTTGTTTAAGAGTTTAGAAACCCCTATCGATCGGTTGTACTTCCCGTACCGACCAGAATTCATAAACACTCAACCGATAAGTCAACACAGTATAAAAACAATTTTATATTCACTAACAAGTACGCTCTCATATCTATTAATACACTCAACTCATTATAGAGTACCATTGACTCTGTTAAATGAGTAATTTCCCCACCAAAGCCTAGGTTGTCGCCAACCTAAGCTCTGATACCAAGTGTGACAGCCTGCAATTCCATACCCCTTGAGTCAATACTATTCTACATCAGTTAACTGAAGTGAAACAGAAAAACGAACCATTCGGGGTTAAAGAAGAAGAGGTAGAAGAAAGAAGGAACTAGACAATAACAGAATCTCATAGTCGCAGCGGAATAAAATATAATAGTAAATTATACATCTTTACACAAAATGAAACTATATCTGTTTTATACATCTTATCATCAGAGTATCTCATACAACTATATTACCAGTCAGACAATCATACAATCATAGCAGCGGATATTTATACTAGTACGGATAATACATCTCGGACTCCATCTCCTCTCCTGCTCCATAGCATCCTGTCCTGAACATATAATACTCGGTCTGACCCGAGCATTATAATGAAATAACACCCGAATCAGTCTGGAATACCAATTGATAATAATGCATCCAAATTGATTATTAAAGTTTCAAAAATCTTTTTGAAAACAAAAGCATCTCGTAAGACCACGCCACAAATAAACATGTCGGGTTTTTACCTTACGATAGCTAAAACACATTTTATAGACTCTGATATTATAATAGGGTCTATTTAAAAATAGTTATGAAATAGCCAAAATTGTTACAGCTATTAAATTCCAGCTACTAGCTACAGAGTGGGTAATAAAAACAAAACTCGTATACGGCACATAGGGAGAATGGATTCCAACTAAGGACTAGGCACTGGGGTACCACCTGTCACAGTATGTGGTCTAGATCACAGTACCGAGGAGTATGCCCGCTCCCCTGCAACACAAGACCGGAACCATCCCTTACTGGATAATCTCGAGTGAGATCACCCCGCGGTGGGGATCAGCAATCGCCCACTAAGCCGAAATAAAAAGGGACATCTAGACAGGGATGACCTCACCCTGCTTGGGTGCTACCCACCTAGCCTTGCTGCATAACCCCTGATTTTCAGTCATTCCCATTTGATGAGGCTTGAGGCTAAGCGTTACCTTTTTAGAACATATCCCTAAGAATGCCCATCGTCCACCTGACGATGTTCCGAAAGCATTCATCCATACAAGTCCGTCCCGGGTTCGAACGGAACCGAAGGCACTATTCCTACTACATCCATTTCGGAAATATCCTCAAGATTAGTAGCGACTAGCCCTTGCACTTCATTGCTCCATCTACGACTCCGAACACGTTTTTCGCATGAAACGTACAAACCGGATTGAAGTGGTTTTCGAGAAATAAATCTCGATCCCGGTCTCTTCGAAACAATCAACGCATTTGTCCAATATTGATAGTCAGTGATTTAACTATCAATTAATATTCACAAACATCCATCGCATAATAAATAATTCCCAATTATTTATTTCCTTAAAATATCCTTACGAGATATAATTCCAATTTCAAAATTTCTTTTGAAACACTTTTCAAATCCAATTTCCTCATGGAGTAGATTCTCAAATTTTTGTTCCCTCTAAAACATCCAAGTACCCATTTTTAAAGTTTAAAATAATTAAAATACTTTATTTTTGAAAATGTATTAAAACATTTACATTAACACTACTTACGTACTTAATTTTAAATATATGTACCTTTATAAATGTTTCGAATAAAACTACTTTATAAAATATAAACTATATCTTTAAAATAAGTTAAGACATACTAGATTTTAAAAAAAATAAAGTTATGAATCCCTATACAATTTCAAATAGAGCTTTAATTGATTTTCTTTAAAATAGAACCATTTATAAAGTATAAGGATAATAATACTCTTTAAAACGTAATTCTAATTACCCTTTAAAAATAGTTACTTCTATAACCACTTTAATACGTGTTCACTTTAAAAATTCTTACCATTTAAAACTTTTCTTGAAACCATTCTCTAAATAAAACTCAAACTCCAAACTTTTCAAAAATCATCTTTAAAAACGTACTTGGTATCTCAGGGAAATATACTTCCATTCTAGGATAACCCAAGAATTCTCTTTATCAATCCAATCACGATTTATCCAATTCAATTTTACGTTCATCCCGTAAAATTTCTTTCCATACTTTAAAAATAGTTCCTTTTTATTTTAAACACATTGCTATTTCCTGGAAATCAGTTTCAAATATACGTTTAAAATATTTAAAATAAGCTTTGAAAATTATTTAGTTGAAAATAATACTTAAGGAAATATATAGAGGTTTCCTAAGTATTTTAAATAAAATTTATCTTTTTAAAATAAGGTTATTAAATCAAATATTCATATTAAATTTCCTTTTGAAAACTTAATACTCCTTACTTTTAAAACAATTAATTTCCATAATTACATGAGTAAATATTTTCTTACACTATGAACAATTTAAAATAATATTTCCTTCCAAAATATCCTTAATATATTTACTCTGCAGATTTATATTTTGAAAGCCTTCTTAAAAACAAAAATACAAATTTCCAGGAGAAAGCACTCTTCACATCTTTTTTTTAAAATAAATCTCGCTATTATTTGTAACAATTCTCAATTCCCTTTTAAACCACAAATTCAAAACACTTCATATTATCAACCAATCATTTGGATTTAATTTCCTTTTTAATTCTTTATTTAAGAATTTCTTTAATTTTCCTTTAACCCAATTTATTTATATTTAAATTTCTAGGTTGTATTCACCCAATCTCAACACAACACAATTTAAGTTTCAACTTAATTCATCACTGTACATAAATAAAACACAGCATAACAAGATATATCACAGAATATAAATTAATTTCTATTTGTGAGGGATCCAGTTGGATCCATCCAACCTGTTTCCCTGCATCCACAGATATTAGCACAACAACATATATCGATTCAATTTGATAATAATTATCATATTCAACGAATCAAGCAATCAATCAATTAATGACTATTTAAATTAACTAATATTCCAGATGTGAGTGAGTTGAACTCGCCTTGGGTTTCCAGCGAGCGTTCAAATTTAAATTAAATCGAACGACGTTCGAATTAACCTAAATTTTTACTTTCTCAGAATGATTCCATAATTGCTTCATTGCGTAGTACGCGTCTCTACGATTCCGGCGTCGCCAGCTTCGTCTGAATCGGACAACGTGTGTATTAGATATGAATTTTCAAAGTTAAATTACAAATTTAGAAATAATTTCTTTTAAATTTAATTTTATTACACCCAAACAAATCCCTAGCCACAAGATTTGGAAACCAACATCAAGGCCTCACGTTGCCTTCTACCTCACGCGACATCAGCAGCCGAAACAAACCCAAAACACGCGACCTAGGGCTCTAAACCGCACCACCATCGATCGCCGAGACTTCGATCAAACGCCTCCATCACGAAGCTCTATACCGCGCGCGCCTATGGCCAGAAGGCGGCCAAGCTCGGCTCCCCTAATGCGTCGGAAATCATGCACGGCTACCACCCAAAGCGGCCCCTAAGCGCCTCCTCTGGTCTCATCTCCACCGTACGAATCGAAGATCCAGACGCTTTCTACGATTTTATAATTGGAAGCATCTCCTAAAACTCGATGGATTGATCGCGATTTGGAGGAGAAGGTTGATGATTTTTGACCATTGGAGTATATGAAGATGGCGACTCTGAAAATAGGGCTAGGATTTTGATTATTAAACATGCTTTATAACATTAATTTAATATTAAATTCAATTTAAAGCAACTTTTCCTCACGATCTCTAAACGACACGTGCCGACAGGCGTTTATAGGGTTTTACCCCCGTTCCGAACACAATGAACGTGTTTCGAAAGCTAATTTGGTCGTATGCGCGAGTTATGGAAATAAACGATCAATTTTAAATTAAATCGATTAAGTATTTTCTATGCGTTTTAAGTTGCCGGAGTTAAACGACAACTCCGATTGCTACAAAAATTGAAATCCAATAATAACTAACTATTACGGATCCAATGTAACTGGTTTCGTCGAATTCCGAGACTGTGCCCCGGAAGGCTATTTTAGCTCGTCGATTAAATCGAGCGATTTTCACAATCGTCGAAATCACTTAAAATTTCACTTCTAAAACTTTATTAACTCTGTTATAACTCGCATAAAATTTATATTCACATTAGAAATCATTCTGATTCATTTTAAATCAAAAATCTGATTATTTGCATTATTATGTTATTAAATTCCATCATTAGATTAATACAAAATTCCCAAATTCAATCTATCGACTTCTAATTTAATCCAACAGTCCAATATTATAATTCAAATCCAACTAGACTTAAAATAAATTTTAGAACCTAATTTTATATCTATTTATACTCAGAATTACCAATTATCCCAATTCTAATATTAAATTATTATTATTCAAGTTTCAATTAAATTACCGTATTCGAAATTTAACTAATTTAATTAACTTAACCAAAGTATTTTATTTCAAAATTCAAATTATAATTCATGTTCAACATTTAAAATGAATTGAATATTTAAATCCAGCGACCCAAAATTCTGGGTTGTTACAGTATCTGCTATTTAGCCTATAATTTGACAATAAAACTTTGGTCAGTACATGCAATCTCATAAAGCAAGTACAGACCAAAATGCAATAAATAGAAAACGTTATCAATGAATAGTGATGCTTATTTGGCAATCAAAAATAATACTTATTTAGGAATAAAAAATAGTGATGCTTGTGAAACTGATCAATGAAGTAACACATGGGCATTGAAAGAATAACAAATGCAAGTGATTACCTTTTAAAAGTTATAATTTGAACAATAATTTACAATTTTATGCCATCTACAAACTTAATGGTTCACGGTATGAATAGTATTATTTTTTAAATAGAAATCTGTAATAAGTAAAGTAAGATTGTATACAACTTAGGACTTTACATCTCATTCATTATGTGTTAGCATAAGTGTACATAAATTAGAATTTAGTGGAAACATTAGCTACAGCCTATTTAATTGGCAGATGCTATGGGTACCTATTAGAAGACTAATATATAGTGGATGATAATTGGTTTGCTTCATTTTAAAGTACTTATGTACATAGACATAAAATGAAAATTAAACTGAAATTCAAAACATTGTAAATTTCAAATATCCTTGGTAACAAATAATATTTTGAAATAGAAAGAGTAATACATTTCTTTCACTTTACAAACTTCTTTTCCTTTAAGTTAAAGTCCAATCAATCATCAATAATCAATGAAATCAAACATAAAACTAACACAATCAAAACCAATAGTTAAACGCAATTAGATCTTTAACCAAGCAACAATAAACATCAAAGTACGGCTCTAGACATAACAACTAACTTGTATGTGTTGTGAATTGGTGCATGCTTCATAGAGTTTCATTCGTATGTTCAAAACCACAATTTAGCAACAAAAAACATATAAAACTAAATAGAATGAAAATCTAGATCAAAAGTAAAGAAGAACAAAATTTCGTACAGACCTGAAGTTGAAATCATTGACTAGAGAATAATAACCTGTCTCGATCTTGCTCGTCATCAAAAAGACCGCTGGAGAACCAATATCTGAAGGAGAAATGGCAATGCAGCATCTTTGAGTAGTGCACAGTCACCTCGCTTGCATCATCGTGTTTAACTGGTGGTAGAACCAATAATCAGAAAACTAAATGAAATTAGAGTAAGTCCTCAAGAGAGCATAATGATAAGGGGAATGTCCAAGACATCTGCTTTGGTTTGTATAAGATTAACAATCACATATACTATATAGTTAGTGTACTAATTAAATTAATTTTTTGTCAAGCATTGTAAACTTGCAGCGTTATCATTATTTAGGCATAAGTAGACACTATCATAACATAAGTTTCAAAAGGTAGTATAATTAAGAGATTATCACCTTGATATCATCCTTTAAACCTTTTTATGCTAAATTAAGTCTGGAAACATAAGTTTTAAAATTTTTCCAAATTATCTATAACTAAAAGATAAAGGATTACCTGAGAGTTCTAGAAGATTCAGAAAGCAATAAACTGTTGGTTGCTGCAGAATGGCAGTCTGAGGTTCCAATGGCTTCGTCGTCGCTTAGGCCGCCTTATGCTGGCATTTAACCAAACTTAACATCTAACCATCGATTAGGTTACAAAGATATGGTAAACTATAGGAGGCTGCAAAAAAGCAAATTCTTCTGTCAATATTCAAAAAAATTAAGGTCCGGAAACCCCTAATTACAACAATAAACCTTATCAAACGTAGAATAGTTTTCCCTCTAGGAAGGTGAGGCTTGAGAATCATCAAATCTGCTGTAATTACCAAACCACATAGCCCACAAAAAAGCATCAAAACACAATCAAATTAAAAAAGGATAAACTGGAAGATGAATACGAATGAAGTTTATCAAGAGTATGGAGTTTGAGATATCATAAGCGACTTTGGAAGAAGGGCTTCAGTTTTTTCTTTTCAACACTAAATATTTTTGTAATTTTTCTAATATTTGTTGCAGTTTTCTTTCGAAATGTGGTTAAATTGTAGTTTTGGTCTCAGGTATATATAAGAAAAGAAAAAATAATAAAATATTTTGATTCTCTAACATCAACACAGAATATTTCCTACAGCTGTGATTCTCTAACATCAACACAGAATATTTTGATTCTCTAACTATACAGTGTCATTAAATAATTACAACATCTATTATCAAACTATAAAACTATCGATGCTTTCAAAAAAATTCCTTTGTGTGCACAAATTAAAATAGATAAGTAAATGTTAGTTAATGGCTAAAAAATGCTTACAGTTGTAAAAATCACAAAGTTGCATATGGAAAACTTAGTATTAACTACTAAAAGAGATCCAAAATTCATACATACCATTGATAATCACATAGCTCAGGCTAATATTTTTTGAATGCAACATGTTTCTATGTATTCCTCTTGCTATGACATTATTATGAATAATAATATACTTGTTGCTCTAGAGGAAAAATGTGTACTCGTTCCATCATAAAAGTATCTCCTGCAAAATATCAAGAAGACTACTAATTGACAGTTACTTTGTTTGAAACATAATCAACTGCAAAATTGATCATAAAAAAATAGTTTATACAAATTAAGCTAGTACAATGAAATAATGTTCTACCTTTAGATCTAGAAGTAAAAAAGGTTATGGTATCGTAACAAAAATGTGTTGCTACTCTTCTATATTATCGGTCGGACATAGGAGCCTAAAGGTAGGTTAAACCATGATAGCAATCAGTCAAAAGTATGTAATATTAAGCTTTCTATGTTATGATAAACTTGGAGCTTTAATTTTAATCTACTACTAAAATATAGAAAAAATATCGCGCAGTATTAATGACTAAAAATATATTGATGGTGTCGATTTAATTAAATTAATATGCCCCTATAGCGTATTAGATAAAAGAGAGAAAACTGAACAGTACTTACAGTGAACAATTCATGAATCTCAATCTTAATTAATTTTCTCTTTCTTTTAGAAAGCCACGGGAAGTAAGAAGAACAACGTACACTATCAGAGAAATAGTAAATAAATCGCTGAGTTGCCCATCATGTTGAAACTCGGTTATTTTTTTAAGTTAATTAAGCATAAATAGAGCATTGCACAAACCAACTAATTTTAGCTATATGAAAACCATACTTGGACTTTAGGAAAATTAAAGTAAATTAAGTAATTTCATTGCTTGAAGAAATGGCTTGGTTGAAATAAGGAGGGAGGGTGGAGAAAAGAGTGAGCTTAAGCCAATCATGAAGATTGGAGAATAAAGACATCAAATGTTATGTTGAAGCAGCTAGAGATTTTTATCGCCGTTGAGAAGGGTAGGAGAAGTGGTGGATCGATGGAAGAAAGGAGAAGGAAAAATTAGCTTATTTAGAGATGTGGATGGTTGCACCATGGGCAAAGAAAATTACAAAACTGTGCTTCGTATAACAATTATATTTGCAATACCCTAATGGGCTATTTTGGTAGAACAAAATAGGCTTCACTTTGACCTGTTTGACTAGATATTTGCTTTATATGTAAGATATACATATTAAATTATATAAAGTTCTAATTTATATATGTATATATATTATATAATTACATATGATATATATATATACACATTCAAAAATATAAGATTTTGACAAAATCAATATTTTTATATTTAAGCTGTGTGGATTAAAAAATGTTATATCTTTATTTTCATTTTAATATTACCGTATGAATAAAAATTGATTTTTTAAAATTATCATGTTAATACCAAATTTATTATTATAAAATATATATACTTTTATTTAGTTATTACATATATATATATATATATATATATATATGTATATGTATTAATAAACTATAATTTAATACTTTTTAAATTAATTAATATTATTATTATATTTCATATATAAATAAAAGAATATGCATATCAAAGCAAAAAAATTACATGCATATCCATGAAAAATTATACGAAAATTATTAAACTAATTCATAAAAATATATTATATTTGTAACAATAGTTTATAAATTAAATTGAATTTAAAAATGTTTTGAAAAATAATTTAAGTTTAAAATATATTTTTTATAATACATACGTATGTAAATCTACAGCAAACAAATATATGAATTTGAGATATAACATATACACATACAATGGCATAAATGAACATGTAAATAAATTGATATAAATTAGATATTACCTAAACCATAGCGTTGATGTGACACCTAAAATGTTGAATTGAAGAACCCTCTTAAATCAAATTAATTCCCCTCCAGAAATGCTATTAACCAAAGAGCTCACCATAATTTCAATTTAATCCGATTTGATTTGGTCTTTGGGTTGAGAAGTAAAGAGGGGAGAAAGGCTTAGGCTTGCGGCCAAGAGTAGGGATGTAGGGTAGAAAAGTAAAAATAAAATGAAAGAGGTGTTGAATTTATATAAGAAAAAAAGAGAGAAAGAAGGAGATTTAGATCCAATCTTTACCTTTTCTAACTCCACCAATTCAAATCCATATTTCCAAATACCACACCCTTCCCACTCCCACACCGACCATCAAGTATAAGCTTATGGGCCTGCATGCACTTCCAAACCTGATCAATAATTGCACATTTTAAATCTAATTCAAATGTACATTGATATCATATATCGATACGCATATATAACTTTCATATATGTTGTATATTAAATACCGACCCAAATAAATCAAATAATTTTTTTATAATTAATATTTCATAAATATTAATTAGTTTATAACAATTATAATTTAATTAAATCTTGTGGTATTCAGAGTGTTTAAGATTGCGATTGGGTGATTCATAGGTGTAAATTCAGTTAGTGATTAATAACGAACAATTAAAATATTACCATTCATATGTCACCTTATATAGCGGTTTGACAGTTTTGCCAAGTTTATCGCTTACTCAATTTTGGTAAAATCCAATTTTACCATTTTAAACGGCCCTCGGTAAATACAATTATTCATACCATTTCTCTTTGTCGAAACTATATCATATTAGGACTTATGAAATTGGTCAAAATTCCAATATTGTCCACATTCAACTTGTGTAATCCAAATACAAAGTCCTTGGTTCAATGATAACAAATATTATTAACTTAATTGCTTTAGCCAGAGACTTTGACTTTAAGTTGGCTACATCCGGCCGTGAGACTAACCTCATATAACCGAGGAGACAAATTCTCTATTGAATAGTGTTTCAGTTCCAATGCTTCAACTCAGACTCAATTATAATCATTTGATGGACACCATGCCCTGATTTAACTATAATCAAAGTAGAGTGTCCACCTTGAAATTTAAAAGTATTCACAAGTCGAGATAATTATGTAACATTATCACTTCGATTTTTTCTGTTTGACCTATATTAAATAATAGAAAGCTATCAAGTGAGTTATTCCATAGTTATCCAATAATTATTAATATGTAATCTCTTGGTGCCCTCAACATCCATGAGTAATATACTGCCCAACGTTTGGAGAGTGCTACGTACTCTAGCCTCAACGGAGGAATCGATATCCAGTCTCGATACACCTTGACGATGAATATTTAAAATGATATATTTATTTTTATTGTGATAGGTTGTTCATGATTATAACACATTGTAACTACTATCAAAAAACATACCATTTATGGATTTTCTATTAAATATACTTAAAGTAAATAATTAATTATTATAACACATTATAAAAAGTATATAATAGGAAAAAATATACTTTATTCCCAACGAGATTTTATTATATAGTTAGTAATTTACAATAAATTATAGAATTGTCTCTAGGACATATCCTTAACTCTATCAGAACAATCTAAATTTCATCACCTTTCTACTTATTAGAAATTTTTTATTATTGTTTCCTTTACATTGCCACACCAAAATTAATACAGAAATGGTATACGAAACTCATCCAAATTATGAAGCAACATCTTATATAAAATTTTAGTTCCAAAATCAAAATTTATCTCCTCAACCAACACAAAAGTATGGAAATGAATACTACAATCAACAATTTTATCCACCAAATGAAAGGGATATGCATTTGCCAAATTGCGTGCAATGACCTAATTTCACAGTATTGACACATTATTAAAAGTTCATAAAATATTACAAATATGATCAAAGCTATATAACATAGGTCAAAATACGTATGGCAATAATGACACTGGTAAAATTAGGTATTTAGATTGACCATGTAAAGGTGGACCATTTCAGATAAAAACAAATAATTTAATCATTGATGATTTTAAACCATTATGTAACGACCTGTATTTTACGTATCCAAGGATCGTAAAATATTAATATTATCTTCACATGAGGGCTGTTCGATGCTAGGATTACAAGAAGTTTGGGATGTACAAACTCTATTATTCTAGTTTTTGTATAATCTGTGAACCTGTTTATTTATGGTTTATTTGATTATATCACTACCTCACCTGCTTTACAATGTAATTATATTATATTTTGTGTATGCGCTGTGAGATGTTCTACAGGTTCTGTGCTTGGATTTTTCTTTGTTGTTCACCTTTGACTATTGTCCTACATTGGCTAGAAACCTCCATAACACGTTATACAGGTATATTGGGTACCAAAGGTGTAGGACAGTCATCACACCCTACCATTAGGTTCATCTCAATTAGTTGGAAAATAGACTACAAAAGAGCAAGGCGAGCTATGTTGTTATTGGATAAAACTTATGTTTAAAGGTGGTCAAGGTGAACTTGCATTTTGGGATTCGTTAAGGAATCTTTTGACCAAATGATGCAAATATATACCAAGAACCTAAGATTCGTTGATAAATTCAAAGGGGAAAAATAAACTAAGCTCGCTAGAAATGGATTTATCGCTTGTCAATTTGCATATAACTACAACAAAGTGGATCCATAGAGCTTGATGTACGACTAATTTAATTCCTACTTTAATATTTTCTTTTGACTTTATGGTTAAATAATTGTATCAATTTACATCGTTAAGTCGCTATGGTAATCTATTTGAATGATATTGGTATTCCATTTAACTATCAACGATGTTTTATCCTTTGTCTATAATATAATGGACCACATTAATTCTCGAATGTACTACTCGCATATGATTCCTAAGAAGTTTAAACTCTAGTTCTAGCCTTCAACGCCTAAAGATAGTTCGTGGTTATATTTGTAGGAGATGCTTGACACAAGACAAGATGAATAGGTTGGGACTAATATTGGCATTATTGTGGAAAAAGATTGATGTTTACCGACAAGGACATCATGGTACTGAGGGAGAGAAATGAAAATAGGAGGGAAAGAATGAAAAGAAATTGGAGAGCATGTTAGAAGGAGAACAAAGAGAAGCCAAGAAGGATAAAGTTCAACTTGATTTCATGAAAGGGAAAGGGATTTGGCACGAACAAGAGAATATATGATATTATAGAAGTTTTAGAATCAATAGAGAAGCATTACAAGTTGCTATTTTTGATATGGACTATAAAATACCCCACCTCTGCACCCATACTGCCTAAGAGTATTACAGAGTAATACTGTCAGATAATATGGAGAATGATGCTAAATGGGGGTAAACATATGAATATTCCCTTGGACTAACACTGTTACTTATTAAAACAACAAATAAAGAACTCATCTATATATACGCGGTATCGGTAAAAGTAATAATCACGTGTGTCCAGGACATAACAATACATAATATACAAAATGTTACATAGAACACAGAGTCAATAGCAGTGATAACATATAATGAACTATACCATACTATAATGAAACAAATCATCTCAATACAATATGCTAAAAATCCATATACAGCTTTATTCAAATGTATACAATGAATTACTGACATATTAATATCATATAATAATCCTAATATGAGTCTCCTCTAAGCCCACTAAAACAAAACCAGTCATGTTGCCCCTGTATCTGAAATGTCTCGGACTGAACCGAGTATTACACAAATAACATCTCGGTCAAACTATGTCTAATCAAGTACAATAATGGAGACAACAAAGAGTAAACATAAGTTAACAACACAATACTCTAACATAAATAAATAGATCATCCCAAGGCATCACATCACCCAAATAACTCAATTTCATATTAAACAATCAACACCGATATCAAAAAATGTCATCATCCATTTAGAAACACATTAAATCTAAAGTCACAAAATTAACACTTATGCGTGAATCACACATGTCCAAAAAAAATCCTCAAATTCTAGAAATATCAATAGAGGAGATGTCACCAAATATAATCAAGCTAGCACAAAGAATTGGCCAAATATAACTCTTAATCTCAATAAAAAAACATAATCATCAAATATGAAATAGGATAGAAAAGCTGCTTATCAATATACTGAGAATCCAATATACACTGATCATATATCGAGCATAATCTCATCACCTCATATATATAATATCAAAAAGTATCATGATGGGAAATGACTGTACGACATACATGAAGTCCTAAGTAGAGTCATATATATAACAATATGCAACATCTAGCCTACAACAATACTACAGCGAGGTGTCTCAGTCTTATATGCCAATTGTAACAACCCTGTATTTTGTGATTATTTCTGTTTGTATATTTTAATTTTTTTATGATTTAAAAACTTTATTATATTTATTAAAATGGATAAATTTAGATATTTTAACTATAAATTTTAATTTTTGTGTGAATTATAATTCCAAACCAGAATAAATAGAATATTTCTAGAAAATATGGATTTTGGTCATATTAGTAAAACTTTGACTTTTAAATTTAAAATTTAAGTTTTCAAATTTTTGAATTTTATATTTTATTATGAAATTAAATTTCAAGAATACTTCTTTTCATTTCGTTGAAATTCGATTAATATTGTGAAACTTATGCTTTTTACAATATTGTATGTAAATTGATTTATTTAATAAAATTGTCTATTTAAATTTATATAAATAATATTTCATTTGTCAAATCTTGTTCTAATTTGTATATATGTATGTAATATGGCATGTTAGGTATATATTTTTATTTTAAAACATTTTTAAAGTGATGTTATAATTTTCCAAAGCTTATTGTATTTTGTTTTCAATTTTTAAAACCCTGGTTTCTATTATTTAGCTATTTTGTTAATTAATTTATATTTATCTAAAATTTATTTATTTCTTTCTTTTTATACATTATTTTTTTGTGTTTTTATTTTATTTATATTCATTTTTCATGTGTTGAAAAATGTAAAAAGAAAAAGGAAATTTGAAGAGTTCATAACTTTTCACATGCCTTTGACTTTCAACCTTCTTTTACCTTTTCATTTGCAAATCAACACTTGCATTCAATTTGGCTAACCATATCCTTTCTTCAGCCATCACTCTTCATTTTTCACAAAAAAAATAAGTTTCTCATCATAAAATTTTCGGCTATCATCTCTGAAACAGATTTTGGTAATGATTCTTCTCCTTTTTGTTACATTTTTTTCTTGTTTTATGTAATTTTATGCCTTATTTCACCTATATGGTTCGACCATAGCCTACTCCTTCACTACCACCTTCATTACCACCATGTTCAGCTCCAAAACACCTCCATCTCCACTGACCTACTTGGCCGTGGCCTCTATGATACAAGATCCACACAAAACTTAGCAAACACGTCTTATTTATGCATAGCCGAGCCCACTTATTGCCTTCACCACTTCACCACACCTCTTGCATCACTTGCACCAGCCACTTACTGACCAAAGACCACTGCCACACCATCCCCTAGCTTCCACCAGGCCTGGCTGAGCCAATACATGCCATGGCCGAACTTTGTAGTGGTGACAATATTCATTTTTGTGCCTTGGCTTGTGATGTTCATGCATTACAACTTCCACTCCTTCACTTTCTCATTTTTGGCCGACCATATTGAACCATATCATATCCAAATTCACATCATAGGTCGTGCATTTTTACACCTAGGCCGAGCATTTGATAGGTGAAATCAATGCAAGTAATTTGTTTCTTTGTTATGCAATATTTCTAGTGTTGTTTAATAATATTTGGGTTGTGTATTAATGTGAAATATGTTGTTTTGTTTCATATGTACAAAACAACTATTTTGGCTCTCCTCTCACTTGAATCTGTAATCGTGCCTTCATGCTTTTCGTGTGTTTGTTTGTGTGTCTGAATCGGTTATCTCCAGCTTGTAGAGGTGAGTATTTCTCACCAGACATTTCGTACTTATAACTAGTAAACTTATAGCATTTGAATCTGTAAACCATATTATCATGTTATAGCTGTCTATGCTACGATCATATGATGTTCACCCCTGTTTATACACCTGTCATATCATCTGTTACTATTATATAATGCTATTCTATTTATTTATATCAGTTTATCACACTGCAAGTTCCCTGTAGAATAGAATCACTATGGGGTGAAATGATACATACTCGAACGGACTTTAGAATAGGGAAAAATCGTTATGGGCTGAAATGATAGGCCTGAACGATTTTTATTTATTTCATGTTACTTGGGATTATGGGTTTGAAATGACAGAACCCGGGTTTTCTTTGTAAATTACGGATTGAAATGATATATTATATGTATTATTTGACTTAGGTTAGATAATTGTATGCAGACCCGTGGTTAATATATATTTTCCTAAAAATTTTAAAAATATTATAAAATGTAAATATTATGATATTTTGATTTATATTTAAATTTAAAAATGTTTTTCTTAAAGTATTAGTGATTTTCTACAAGTTAAATAAGTGAAATAAATGAATGGCAAAGTAGAATTTGAAATATAAGTTAATTTTGGAATTTATGATTTTGTTTATAAATGGAATTTAAGTTAAGTAAGAAAATATGATAATTTGATTTAAATTTGAATTTAAAATGATTTTATAAAGTGTTATTGATTTTTTTATAAATATGAAATAGTTAAATAATGTTTAAAATTGAAATTTGAAATATAACTTAACTTGGAAAATGTGAAATAGGTTTTAAATTTAAAAGTTAAGTTAAGAAAAATAAAATGGAATTCAAATTTAATTTGTGAAATGGTAAATTAAATTTAAAATATAAAGTAAATGAAATTTTATAAAATTTTACATTTATTTTATAAGTGAATTATTAAAGATTTGATAATTATTTGTGAATATTTCACTTTGTAAAATCATAAATTAAGGGGCATTTAAATGATTGTTTTTAAAGTGAAAAATATGTTTTTTATAAGTTAAAAATGGTTTAAATTAAAGTTTAATGGTTTACGGAACCGTACTGAAATTTGAAATATAATTTAACAGCATTTCAGATATGCTACCATTTCTAAAGTTAAAGATATTACGACATTTTGTAAATGTTGTAATTGATGTAAATGAACTAAAAGACTAAATTGAACTAAGGGCTATTATAGCACTTTGTAAGTGCTGTAGTTGCAGAATTGAACTAAAGCTTTTATTTGAAACCTGAACTATTACAACATTTCTGTAAATGCTGTCTTTGCTAAATTGAACTGTCTTTGAATGTAAATTTTTCGTAGCATTTTTCAAAATGCTGCGAAAGCTGAATTTCACTTTTAATAAATTTAAGTGAATAAATGAATTCCGAAAAGGCTAAATTTTTGGGAATTTAATATTTGATTATTAAACATAATAACTTCAGTTTAATTGGTTTTAAATGGAATATTTGATTTGAAATATAAACTATTTTAAAATGTGATTTGGAATGGTATTTAAATTAAGTAAAATGAATGAGGTTTTGGAAGGATATGTTATTTTGAAATGGATTAGAAATGATATTGAATTTTGAAATGATATTAAATTTTGAAATGATATTTGATTTAGAAATATAAAATACCAATTTGGAATTTTAAACACGAGATGTATTTAATTTATGGTTTAACTGATCCTTAGAGGATGGGCGATCCCAAGCATCCTTTAAGTTATTGTGCATTACTACTACAATTCACTTGAGTTGGTTTACATTATATAAGTATGTATGTTCTGGCTCGACTGTTTTGTGGTTTATTTTACGTTCGGGTCAGCCTGAGTGTTTACAGCTTAGCTTTTCTTTTCTGGAGCTAGGAATTGCTGGAGATTCTACTTGTCTAGTTATCTATTCCCTTTCAGTTTCAGCTATTCTATTTCAACTCTGGTATTTATAAACTTCTATGTATTTGAGATTTCTATTGTACATGTTTTTACAGACTGATATTATGAATTGTTTTGAGATTTTGTTATAGTAGCTTTATGAACTACTATGGTATTATAATTTCCGCTGCGAGTTTTTTTTAATATATTTGTGTCTGTGATTCTGTGATTGTTTTCATTTGCTCCAAATTTATTTACAATGCGGTATTTTGAGCAATTCTAGTCTAACATGTGTGGTTGCGAATGGCTGAAAATATCGGGTTGTTACAGTTGGTATCATATCTTTGGTTTTAGGCAAACCATAGCCTATGGAGCAAAACTCATTAGAGATAGGGTAGAAATACCCTAGAATGAGTGAAATCAATCTAAGAATCATTTTCTTGTTAGAGAACGTATTTTCGAAGTATAAAATGATTTCCAAATAATTTTAAAGGATTTTCAAAGATTATTTTGGTATAATTTTTTTTCCTTATTTTGATCAAGATTTCTAAACTTCATCCCTTTGGTATCCACCTTGTTAAAAATCTCTTGGTTAGGATTCTTATCGATTAGGATTCCTTGAACTTTGGAACGCTTCCACTGGTTCTGAAATCTAGTCCTGTCTTCCCTATTTTTATCCTTTTGATTTTGGGCATTCCATAGGTCCACTTTGAATGACCTCTATAAAGATCGGTGATTCCGCAAATCCTTGAATGATTTGTAAAGGGGTGAAACTCCTTTACAATTGGCATTGATTCATCGGAGATTTCTACATCCTCGGTTTACGATGCTATCTATCTCCTGCTCTACCTGGATTCTATCTCTGGTGTTCGAATGTCGATTTGCCTTAGATTTCTGTACGACCCGAGATTTTGACAATAGTATTATAATAAATATTTAATCTAATTCAAATAAAATACAAGCTTTTCATTTTATAAATTAGTAATATTTTTGGACATTTACCAGTTATATATGTATATATATGTTTTGTGAAGGAAATTTCGATCTGAAAATTTTAAATAAAATCTTTCAAAAATATTTATTATAAAATCTATCTTATTCAATTAAATTAAAGGCTCTACATTATTGACATTTGATATAATACATATAAAATGTAATCTAAATAATAATGTTTAAAATAAACAATCCTACCAATATTAAATATAAATATAAAATATAAATACAAATACAAATACAAATATATGTTATAAATCAAATGTTTGAAAGTTAAATTACAAATAGAAATAAAACTAAGAAGTTATGTTAACAAAAACTTATATGGTTAAATAGAAACATAAAATAAATATACACTATAACAAATTTTATATTAAGTGCAAAGGCAAAAAAAAAATCTTTGACAAAAAAATAATAACAAGTGTTGCAGTGTAATACATATATGTGCAATGCAAGAAGAAGACAAATTATTCACATAATATACAAAATATCTTTGTACAAAAATATAAATATCAGCAAATAATAATTAAATGTAAACATATAGGAAGACATATGCATTTAATGCTTTCATCTCAGCACAAAAATATGATCAACCGAAATATACAAATCTCACTTCAAATTACAGTAATTAAACACAAAATCTGATCAAAACAGGGTAAAGCTTGTACCGGTTATTACCTACCACTGTTTAAAGCTATTCAAAACTATTTCTATATATATGTATCTTTTATTCCATTTCGTTCAAACAAAACTTAGAAGGCCTGAAAGAAAGAAAAAGAAAATAAACATCTTTATTTTACAAACTTAAATATCATTCAAAAATCAGAAGCAGGGAAGATTTACAGGAATTCAAACTCCAGCTCTTCAACAATTTCTCTGTTTCAACAATATTTTAGGTGAGTTTAAACTTAAATCATGGCTTTGAATTTTGTTTTGAAGCTTGACAGTGTAACATAGATACTGTATATTCAAGTTTACAGTAAAAAGGAAATCAATGTGTTAAATTTGAATATTTTAAATTGTTAATTTGATTATATATCTTGAATAAACATCCAAAGTAGGATTATTAAAACAAAAATGATGATTTTTAGATGAGTATGCCAGGTGCAGTTCGTAAATGAACCAAAAATGCTTTTTCATCAATTTCTCATGATTTAACAAATCTTTGATGCTGGAATTTGTTGTAAAGCTAGCTTGATGATTTATGAATACAGGAAAAATGTTAAAAAAAAATTCTAATGCAAGATTTGTTGGGTCGAAACGAATATAGGGTTTTGGGTACGAGTTTTCTATGGTCCGTAAACGAGGTAATTTAACCACCATGGGGCAATCGAGCTGCACGAGCTTCTAGGGGATGGTAGAGGAGGGTAACGGCGAGGTGTGGCCGAAGTTGCGTCGCCACTGGTGGTCGGTGTTAATGGGTCGAAGCATTTTTCTTTTTGGTGTGTTCGAGTTGCAGTTCGAACGACTGGGTATATATTGATTTCGAGTTTTTCGCGTTGAATTGGTATTCGCTTTGGAGTGTGAGGTCGATTTGTGACTTGCCGGAGGCGACGTGGTTCGTCGGAGTGACGACGAAGCGCCGTGCACGTGCACGACGACGTATTAATGTCAGCAACTTCGAGTGATGGTCGTCGCTAGTTGTTACTCGGGGAAGTTGAGGGGTTGCATGAGTGTTAACCTGGGTCGTGAGTGTTGCTTGATATAAAATTTATAACTGGAATTTTAAAAAAATAATGAACCAAAACAAAACGAAGAAAGGTAGGAGGAGAAGGACGCGGGTAAAACTAGGAGAAAACTCGGGTTGCTACTCGAGAAAATAGGGGGTTCGCCTCGGGTTCAGTTCCTAGTGGATTAGCCTAATAACCTTTTAAGTTATTTTTTTATACAAAGTTTAGTGTTAATTAAATAAATAATGTTGGTAAGTTTTAAGCTAAGATTTGATTTAAAAATCATTTAGGGAGGTTTCCAAATGTAAGATGATTAGTTAATTTAAAGTATAAGTTAATTAAGAATGTAAATTAATTTATAATTATAATTAACAAGTAATTTAAGATTAAATATATTTGTAATTAAAGATTGATATTAATAATTATGTGCTCATCCAATTTGAAATTAGGAATTTAATTAACTACTTAAAGTTAATTAATGAATAAATAGTAGTAAACTAGTTGAGTATTTAATTAAGGATTAATGATTAATTAATTGGTAATTAATGATTAATTAAGTAATTAGTGGTTAATAAATGGGTAATTAAGTTTTATTAATTAATAATTAAGGTTATTAATTAATAATTAGGAAATAACTAATTAAGCGAGTAATTAAGAAGTAATTAATAAATTTAATAAGTTGATTAATTAGTGATTAATCAAGCACGATAAAATGGCTTATTCTTAAGTAATTAACTAAGTTAATTAAACTAAATTTGATATAAATTAATGGTTCTATTGGATTGATTATGATATCTATTTGGTGATATTCTGTGATACTCAGTGATATGCATTGATATATCTATGATGAATGTGTATGATTTATCTGTGATAAAATGTTATGTGAATTCAAAGTGTTGAATTATATTGTTTAAACTATTAAACAACTTGGCCTTTAAAATGGAGTTTGGATTTCGATGAGACCGGGATCGGGTGTCAATTTGATATTCCGAAAACCACATCGATCCAAATTAAACGATAGGTTGTGACATCTCAAGTGAAGATCGAGATGGTGTTTCAGAATGCAAGGGTTATTGTCGCTAACTCTGAGGGTGATTCCAAAACGAGTGTAACGAGATAACTCCTTCGGTTTCGTTCGAACCCAGAACGAACTTGTGTGGATTGAATGCTTTTAGCACATCTTCAGGCGGACGGTGAGCATTCTAAGAAAGGTGTTCTATAAAGGTAATGGCAACCTCAAGCCTCATCAACCGGGAATGGCTAAAATAGGGGAGATGCGGGGGGCAGCACCCAAGCAGGACGAGATATACCCCTGTCTAGATGTCCCTTTATTTCAGCTATGTGGGCATTTGTTGGCCACAACTATGGGGTTATCTTGTTCAGGACTGTTCAGTAAGGATTGGTTCCGGCCTTGTGTTGTAGGAGTTCGGGAGTGATTATTGGTACGGTGATCTAGGCCCCGTACTGTAACGGGCGGTACCCCAGTAGCCCTGCTATTGATGGAAACCCATTTTCCCTACGAGACCCTACGTTTTTGATTTGTATTACCCACTTTTGTGGCTAGTAGTTGGAATTTAATGAATGTAATAATTTCAGCTATTTTCTATTTACTTGAAAACCCTAGACACTATTATAATATCATTGGATTTCCTATAAAATGTTTTGGTTAGTGTAAGGTAAAAACTTACCCGTGTTTATGTGTAGGAAGTCTTACGTGATACCTTTATTTTCAAATGGTTTTCAAAGTTAAACAACTTTAACCCGTTTACTCATACCAGACCCATGTCTGATCTGGAGTTTATATTTTCTTTTTCATAAACCCTTGGATACTCAATTTTTTATGAGTAGCCAAGTGATAGGTTTTGGAATGTTGAGTTCTGGAGGAGCTTGGAGCAGAAGCCCAGACGTATGTATCTATCTAGTTCCGCTGTGTAGTTGATGTATGTTGTATTTTGGATGTATGTATTGACATATATGTATATGACTGTCTTGTTGTATAATGTTATGTAACTCTGATATATGTAAAAACTATATAATAGTTATGTGATGTATTATATTTTATTCCGTTCCGCTGTGAGATTCTGATGTTGTTATTCTTTCTTATTATCTTTTCTATTTCTATCCCTTTCTTTTCTTATTGATGATACGTCTTTCTGTGGTTAGAAAGGCGGGTCGTCACCATTGGTATCAGGGCACCGGTTGAGATAATACCTAGGCTCTGGAGTAATATTTATCTTGAGAGCGCGTACTTGTATTTTCATATAATTATATACCTGTCTAAATTTGTTGAGGTACCTGTCCAAGTGGCCATACCTCGACTGGTAATGGACGAAGTCAAACTGCTAGTGAGGTTGTAAATCCAGTACCGCCTCAGGTTAGTTTTGCCGCTTTATGCAATGACTTCATCAACCTTGGAGGCAAACCATTTAAAGGGTCAGAATCGATAATTGAAGTCCAAGCTTGGCTACGCTCTTGTGTGCGCATCTTTGAGAGTATGAAGTTGTCCGATGAACGGAAGAGGGAAATGGCATCGTGGCAATTGCAGGGAGGTGCAGCAGCCTGGTAGGATGCAACGGTATCAAATATCACCGAGGATGACATTTCTTGGGAAAGATTTAAGGAGTTATTTGAGGAGAAATTTATGCCAACGGTAGGGAAAACTCGTCTGTACTAGGATTTTTTGAATTTGAAGCAGGGAAGCATGTCTATAGCGGAGTATGTAACCAAATTCAATGAACTTTCTTGCTATGGACCAGGGCTCATTGATACTTCCCTCAAAAAGAATGAAATGTTTGTACAAGGATTGAGGCTAGAATTTCATGAAAAGATGGCGGCGCACTTGAAAGGGTCTTTTATCGATTTAATTGATATGGCTTTGAGATATGAGAATTTGATGAACAAGAAATCAGTGGCACCGGTAGCAGCATCGGGAGGGAATTTTGCTAATCTGAATAAGAGGAAGTTCAATCCCAATTGGAGGAAGCCGAAAAAGAAGAAGTCTGGAAGTAACAATGGACTTCACAAATGCTATATATGTCAACAAGAAGGTCTCTTGGCGAATAAGTGTCCCAGGAAAGGATTCCAGCAACAGCAGTAGTAACCGCATCATAGTGGACCGGGTTCAGCTTTGGTTCAAAGATCTCTATGCTTTAATTGTCACCAACCAGGTCATATGATCAAGGATTGTCCGTTACTTCATAAAACTCAACAGAATAAAGTATTTGCTTTGGAAGGTGCACCATCTACTTCATCTAAAGGCAAGGGAGTATTGGAAGGTACATTACTTTTAAATGGCAAGTATATTAAAGTTTTGTCTGATTCGGGTGCTTCTTTGAGTTTTATTTCTCTGGAATCTGTAGAGAAGTTCTTTCTTACCCCTAGTCCAGTAGACTGTCCCATCTTTGTATCTAATCCTATAGGAGGGGTAACCAAATTAGATACGATCTGAAGGACTTGAAGATTTCCTATTTATCCCATAGTTTTTCTTATGACCCTTATGTGTTGAATTTTAAGGGATTTGACCTTATATTGGGAATGGATTGGCTTGATAAGTATAGAGCAGTTCTGAATTGTGATGAGAGAACAGTTTCGCTGGAAACTGATTTGGGTAGAATTGTCAGAGTAACATGTGCTAATTCTGGAATTCACTTGAGCAGTCTTTTGCAAGGAGTTGAGACTTCTCAGGAGAAGATAGAAGATGTCGTTGTGGTCCAAGATTTTTTTGATGTATTTGAGGAAGTTAATGTTTGCCTCCGCATCGAGAAATAGATTTTCACATTGATTTAATTCCAGGAACAGTGCCGGTGATTCAGCCTAGTAGGAAGATGGCTCCTAGGGAGAGGGAGGAGTTAGTTAAGCAGACTCAGGATCTTTTGGAAAAGGGTTGATTAGCCCCAGTTTTTCTTGTTGGGGCTCTACTGCGGTGTTTGTCACCAAATCGGGTGGATCGCTAAGGTTCTGTGTTGATTATAGAGAATTGAACAAAGTGACTATCCGTAATAAATATCCTCTTCCTCGTATTGATGATCTCTTTGACCGGTTGCATGGAGCTTCTGTCTTTTCTCAACTGGATTTAGCTTCAAGTTTCCATCAATTGAGGGTGACTGAGGACAGTATTCCCTTGAATGCATTTAGAGGACCAAATTGTTTTTATGAGTGGTTGGTTATGCCTTTCGGGTTAACCAACGCTCCTGCTTACTTTGTTGACCTGATGAACCGAGTCTTTAGGGATGTATTGAATAAGTTCGTTTTGGTGTTCATTGATGATATCTTGGTCTACTCTAAGTCTGAAGAGGAGCACAGACAGCATTTGAGAATTGTGTTGGAGACTCTGAGGAGGCATGTGTTGAAGGCAAAGTTTTCCAAGTGCCATTTCTGGAAATCAGAAGTCAAATTTTTAGGGCATATTGTTTCTGGTGAAGGTATCTTTACAGATCTAGCGAAGGTTGAGACTATTCTGGAGTGGATGCAGCCGCAGACACCGACGGAAATTCGCAGTTTTCTGGGTTTGGCTAGCTACTACAAAAAGTTTATCAAGGATTATTCAAAGATTTCTTCACATCTGACTAAGCCGATTAGGAAAGGAGCTAAGTTCAAGTGGACACCCCAGTGCGAAGAAGCTTTTCAGGAATTGAAGATAAGGCTAACCAGTGCACCAGTGCTTGCTGTTTCGGATGGGAAGAGAAAATTTGAAGTTTATACTGATGCTTGTACAGTTAGTCTGGGAGCAGTTCTAATGCAGAATGGAAGAGTTATTGCGTATGCGAGTCGGCAATTAAAACCACATGAAAAGAAATACGCTACGCACGATCTTGAGTTGTTAGCCATTGTTTTAGCTTTAAAGATCTGGAGACATTATCTTTTGGGAGAGAAATTCGAGTTATACACAGATCACAAACTGTTGAAATATCTTTTCTCTCAAAAGGATCTTAATCCGTGGCAACAGCGGTGGGTCGAGTTTCTGGCATCCTATGATTTGGATATTCTGTATACCCCGGGTAAGGCGAATGTTATGGCTGATGCTCTTAGCAGGAATGCAGTTCTGTATCTTTTGGAAGTTGTTCCATCTCTTATTGAAAGGATTTCAAGCAAGCAAGCATCTGATAAAATGTTGAGAAGAATTATCAAAAGAGTTAGGAAAGGTCGGTGTCCCAGTTTTGAAATTGATGGCCAAGGAACATTGAGGATTAGCGGGAGGATTTGTGTTCCGAATGATAGAACTCTGAGACATGAGGTGTTGTCAGAGAGTCATCGTTCCAAATTGAATATCCACCCTGGAATATCAAAGATGTATAAGGATATGAAGAGAGTCTTTTGGTGGAAGGGCATGAAGGAAGATGTAGCTGCTTTCGTTTATAGTTGTGCCATCTGCCAACAAGTTAAAGGAGATCAGCAGAAGTCGGCCGGATTATTGCTGCCTTTGGAAATTCCAATGTGGAAGTGGGAGATGATCTCGATGGATTTCACCGACGGTTTGCCTATAACCAAGAAAGGAAATGAAGGAATATGGGTTATTGTGGATCGTTTAACTAAGAGCGCCCATTTTATACCAGTTAAGGCAACTCGTACTGCAGCTTCTCTGGCGGAGATTTTCTTGAGGGAGATAGTCAGAGTGCATGGTGTTCCAGTCAGTATAGTAAGTGACCGTGATCCTATCTTTACCAGTAAATTCTAGGAGGCTCTGCTATCAGCAATGGGAATGAGTTTGAGATTGAATACGGCCTATCATCCTCAGACAGACGGACAGACGGAGAGGCTTAATCTATTCTAGAAGATATGCTGCGAGCTTGTGTTTTGGATTTTGGTGGATCGTGGGAAGACCATCTTCATCTAATGGAATTCTCTTATAATAATAGTTATCAGGCAAGTATTAAGAAGGCTCCTTATGAAGCTTTATATGGAAGACCGTGTAGATCCCCATCCCGTTGGATAGAATCGAAAGATCGTCTTGTGCTCAGACCCGATCTAATTCGAGAAGCTTCTGCGAAAGTTGAGCTTATCAAGAAAAGAATAAAAGCTGCTCAAGATCGTCAGAAGAAATACGCAGATAAAAGGTGAAGGCCATTGGAATTTGAGATCAGAGGTTTAGTGTTTGTCAAATTTTCCCCGACCAAAGGAACTATAAGATTTGGAAAGATGGGAAAACTAAGGAAGTTTGTTGTATCCCATAATGTGCTGGAAAGAATTGGAGCTGTAGCTTACAGAATTGAATTGCCAGAACGGATGTCTGGAATTCATAATGTATTTCATGTATCCCATCTGAGGAGGTTTGTTCATGACCCATGATTGGTTGTAGAACCAATAGTCTAGGAAGATTTGGAAGTAGAACCAAACCTGACTGTAGTCAGAAATCTAGTTTGGATGGTAGATCAAGACGAGAGGCAACTCAAGAGCAAAGTGGTGAAGCTCGTCAAAGTGCAGTGGAGCGAGGATCCCAGAGATTGTACCTGGGAAACTCTAGATAGTTTTAGGAAAGCTTATCTGGATTTGTATCCGGATAACTAGTGATGGTTGCTAGGATAAACTGTTTGATATGTATGTTTGGATTGTTAATATAAAAGCTTTTGAATTTACTTTTGTTTTAAATTTCGGGGACGAAATTCTTTTAAGGGGGGAGGAATGTAACGACCCGGGATTTTGACAATAGTATTATAATAAGTATTTAATCTAATTCAAATAAAATACAAGCTTTTCATTTTATAAATTAATAAGATTTTTGGACATTTACCAGATATATATGTATATATCTGTTTTGTGAAGGAAATTTTGATATGAAAATTTTAAATAAAATCTTTCAAAAATATTTATAATAAAATCTATCTTATTCAATTAAATTAAAGGCTCTACATTATTTACATTTGATATAATACATATAACATGTAGTCTAAATAATAATGTTTAAAATAAACAATCCTATCAATATTAAATATAAATATAAAATATAAATACAAATATATGTTATAAATCAAATGTTTGAAAGTTAAATTACAAATAGAAAAAAAACTAAGAAGTTTTGTTAACAACAACTTATATGGTTAAATAGAAACATAAGATAAATATACAATATAACAAATTTTACATTAAGTGCAAAGGCAAAAAAATTCTTTGACAAAAAAATAACAACAAGTGTTGCTATGTAATACATATATGTGCAATGCAAGAAGAAGACAAATTATTCACATAATATACAAAATATCTTTGTACAAAAATATAAATATCAGCAAATGATAATTAGATGTAAACATATAGGAAGACATATGCATTTAATGCTTTCATCTCAGCACAAAAATATGATCAGTTGAAATATACAAATATCACTTTAAATTATAGTAATTAAACACAAAATCTGATCAAAACAGGGTAAAGCTTGTACTAGTTATAACTTACCACTGTTCAACGTTGTTCAAAACTATTTCTATATATATATGTATCTTTTATTCCATTTCATTCAAACAAAACTTAGAAGGCCTGAAAGAAAGAAAAATAAGATAAACATCTTTATTTTACAAACTTAAATATCATTCAAAAATATGAAGCAGGGAAGATTTACAGGAATTCAAACTCCAGCTCTTCAACAACATTTGTTCTCCATTTCAACAATATTTTAGGTGAGTAAACATACTGTTTTCCCAATTTCAACTTGTGTAATTGATTTTTGAATTGTATGCGCTTGTTGTATAGTTTAAACAAACAATTCTGTGTATTCTCTGTTTGCACTGGAAATTTTATATAGCCTGTTCTTCCATATATCTGGTTACAGAGCAAAGAACAATAGGAAAATTTAATACTTCTAGAAAAACATTTTAAACTTAGGAATTTAAACTAAATAAGTTTGTTTAAACTTGAATCATGGCTTGGAATTTTGTTTTGAAGCTTGACAGTGTAACATAGATACTGTATATTCAAGTTTACGGTAAAAAGGAAATCAATGTGTTAAATTTGAATATTTTAAATTGTTAATTTGATTATATATCTTGAATAAACATTCAAAAGTAGGATTTTTAAAACAAAAATGATGATTATTAGATGAGTATGCCAGGTGCAGTTCATAAATGAACCAAAAATGCTTTTCATCAATTTCTGATGATTTAACAAATCTTTGATGCTGGAATTTGTTGTAAAGATAGCTTGATGATTTACGAATATAGGGAAAATGTTAAAAAAAATTCTAATGCAAGATTTGTTGGGTCGAAAGGAATATAGGGTTTTGGGTTCGAGTTTTTTGTGGTCTGTAAACGAGGTAATTTCGTCACCATGGGACGATCGAGCTGCACGAGCTTCTAGGGGATGGTAGAGGAGGGTAACGGAGAGGTGTGGGCGAAGTTGCATCGCCACTGGTGGTTGGCGTTAATGGGTCGAGGCATTTTTCTTTTGGGTGTGTTTGAGTTGCAGTTCGAACGACTGGGTATATTTTGATTTTGAGTTTTTCGCATCGAATTGGTATTTGCTTTCGAGTGTGAGGTCAATTTATGACTTGCCGGAGGCGACGGGTTCACCGGAGTGACGGTGAAGCGTCGTGCACGTGCACGACGATGTATCAATGTCAGCAGCTTCGAGTGATGGTCATCGCGAGTTGTTACTCGGGGAAGTTGAGGGGTTGCACGAGTGTTAACCTGGGTCGTGAGTGTTACCTACTATAAAAATTTATAACTGGAACTTAAAAAAAATGAACAAAAAGAAAAAGAAGAAAGGTAGAAGGAGAAGGACGCGGGAAAAACTAGGAGAAAACTCGGGTTGCTACTTGAGAAAACAGGGGGTTCACCTCGTGTTCAGTTCCTAGTGGATTAGCCTAATAACCTTTTAAGTTATTTTGTTATACAAAGTTTAGTATTTATTAAATAAATAATGTTGGTAAGTTTTAAGTTAAGATTCGATTTAAAAATCATTTAGGGAGACGACCCGACTTCCTATCTCCACAAAGTCGCATCATCAATGAAGAAAGAAAGGGATAGAAGAAGAAAAGAAAGAGAAAAAAGAAAAACGACAACATCAGAGAACTCACAGCGGAACGAAATAAAATATAATATATCACATAAATATTTCATAGTATCATATTACATCAGAGTATACAACTTATACAACACATATCAGACAGTTATAAACATCTATCTAACTATACTACTCAAGAACGACAGAAATAGATATCAAACAAACACAGTGGAACCATAATATACCTACACGTGGAAGCCTCCTGCTCCATATCTCATCCAGAATTTGTCAAGCAACCTGAATCACTTGACTACTCATACATAATATGAGTACCCAAGAGTTTAATAAAACAGAAAATAAACACTCGGGTCAGACAGGGGTCTGGTATGAATAAACGGGTTAAAATTGCTTAACTTTAGAAAAACCTTTTAAAAGAAAAGGTATCACGTAAGACTTCCCACACATAAACATGAAAAAGTTTTTACCTTACGCTAACCAAAACATTTGATAGGAAATCCAATGATATTATAATAGTGTCTAGGGTTTTCCAGTAAATAAGAAATAGCCGAAATTGTTACATCTATTAAATTCCAACTACTAGCCACAAAAGTGGGTAATGCAAACAAAACCGTAGGGTCTCGTAGGAAGAATGGGTTTCCAACAATGGAAGGGCTACTGGGGTACCGCCCGTCACAGTACGTGGCGTAGATCAACGTACCGAGGAGCCACCCTAACTCCCCTGCAACACAAGGCCGAGACCATTCCTTACTGAACAGTCCCGAACAAGACAACCTCACAGTTGGCGTGCGATTCCAACTGCCCACACAGCCGAATAAAAAGGGACTTCTAGACAGGGGAAAATCTTGCTCTCCAGTGGAAGCTACCCACGAAGCCTTGCTGCACCTCCCCTGTTTTAGCCATTCCCGGTTGATAAGGCTTGAGGCTGCGATTACCTTTATAGAAAACATCTACCTTAGAATGCTCATCGTCCACCTGACGATGTTCTGAAAGCATTCATTCCATACAAGTTCGTTCCGGGTTCGAACAAAACCGAAGGCACTATCTCGTTGCAGTCATTTTGGAATCACCCTCAGAGTCAACAACCATAGCCCTTGCACTCTAAATCTCCATCTCGAATCTATAAGTACTATTCCGTCAACTCATTACGGAATCACCCACAGAGTCATCTGGCGTATAGTCCTTACACCTCGAGTCTTCACTTGCTCCACTTGGATTCACGACCTCACGTTTAATTGGAATCGATGTGATTTTCGGATCCCAAATATGGAAACCCGATCCCGGTCTCACCGAAACCAAACGCCATTTTAATGTCCAAGTTGTACTTAAGGGTTTTAAAAAGTTAAACTTATATTCAGGATGATATAAACAGATAGATGAATCATATTATCACAACAGATAATTCATATCAATATTCATCTTTACAAAGCAGCATATCATATAACAGAGATATCCAAATCATCCAACATCAACCAATCATCCAATATCAATCACCCAATATTGATCATTCAATATCAATCAATCAACCAAGCAGAATTGATTAACTCTTAATCAATTGGATTACCCTAAATCCTTCTTCATTTATTTATTCCAAATAAATTAATCATCTGTAATGATCTTCCCAAATTAAACTTCCTTGATTAATTGTACATTAATTACATTCAAGTAATCATCCTTAACCCTATTCAGTAATTAACCTTTAATTACTATTATTAATTACAATAATTAATGATCATTCATTTACTTCCATTAATTAACTATAATTAATTGCATTAAATCTCAATTAATCACACTTAAATCAATTACTTATACTAATCAATTTTGATTAATATCATTAATTACATTAATTAATGATCCCCATTAATTAATAATTTTCTTTAATTAAATAATTAACTTGTAATTAATTAACTCATTAATCATAATCAGTAATTAACAATTTGTAATTACTTAACTTAATTAAATAACCTCTTGATTAATTATATTAACCTTTGATTAATTAATCTAATTAATTAATCTTTAATTACTTCATTAATTAATCATTAATCAATTAAATTAATAAATAAATCCTTAATTAATTATTTTATTAATTCATTACAAATTTTAATTAATTAATTACACCTTGTAATTAATTCTAAATTAATTTCATTCCTTAATTAATTAATCTCATTAATTAATTAATTAATTAAAATTAATTGAGTAATTAACCTTTAATTACTTACATAAGTAATTATCTCTAATTAATTCTATTAATAAATCTTGATTACTTCCTTAATTAATTACTTAACAAGTAATTAATCCCATTACTAAATAATCCTAATTCATTTATTTAATTAATTACTCCATAATTAATTAACTTCAAATAACTATATTAATCAATCTTTAAATGATAACATTAAGTGATCATCCATTAATCACTTCAATTAATTACTCTTGTGAGTAATTTCCATTAATTACTTCCATAAGTAATTACCAATTCTTAATTACATTCAATAGTTAACAGTTAATTACTTTATTAAGTAATTATACTTAATTAATCCATAATTAAGTGATTATTTAAATTTAAATAAACAATTAACTAATTAATTAAAATTAATTAAATAATTAGTTAACATCTTATATTTCAAAATCTTTAATTAATTAAGAAAAAGCATTTTTCTTAATTAATTCTTTACTTAATTACAAATCATATTCAAATCAAGTATTCTTAAGTTAATAACAAAGATAAATTAACCCTATTTATCTTTATAATTAAATTATTTGAAATTAAATTAAATTTCAATAATTGAAAACAAATTTATTCAATTTGGTTTTCAAAATCATAATAATAACCTTATTTGAAAATAAGTTATTTAGAAATCAAATTTAAAATTTTAAAATAATTTAATTATCCAATTTAAACTTATTTATTTTCAAAATAATTTGAAATCTTGAGTTACTAAACCATTACTTAAACTTTTTAACCTAAGACTTTGATTTAATCCTTTAAATTAAAATAACTTACTTTTAAACTAGAATTAAATTAAGATAATTACTTACAAAAGTAGTCACTATAAAACCATTTAAATTTACAAATAAATCTAATTAATACTTTTATAAGTTTGATTAACATCTATTTTAAAACTACAAGTTTTAAAGATTGTTTTCTTTCATAAAACTTGAACTTGATTCATTCAATCAACAGGTTAAAATTGCAAACACCAACCCACTGCACAAACCAGAAAACACAAGCGACCTCCAAATACCCGAGTCAATCACCTGCTAATCCCTGAGCTTGCCTCGAGTTACCCACCATCTACATTCGCTTCGAGTCGCCCCTCAGGAAAACATGAGCATAACGCGAGTTGTACACGGTCTTCATCTCATCTTCCCCAAAGGTGATTTCCAGTGCACACATCAACATGCACTGTGCACGTGCCCTCCTGCCAACGGCCGCCGTGGGTCATCGCGACCGACGTCGAGATCATACGAACCCATACGAGCACCAAAACAACCCCAGATCGATCCAATTCCACACGAAACAAAATTTCGATCTTCTGCTCGAAACTGCAGAAAACATAAACCACCCAAAAACCCCCAACGCCGACCACCACAACGTCGCTAGACCTCGCCGACTGCTCCATCGAATTGCCACAACCATGATCTTCAACACCCCCAAATGCACACGACTTCGGTCAAAAATCCAAGTCGCGATGTTACAATATTCAATCCGAACCAAAATTATAAGCTTAACCCCTAGTTCCTTCAAATTCACACACCAAAATCAATAGAAAAATTCCAAAGCATTTTTCCTTTAATCCTTGATACGAGAACAAGCTTCGATCCAAATTACAGCTGCAACCATCATGTTGTTCTTCAGCAATTCACCAAAACAACCCAAATGTTCAAAACCCAAATTCTCATGAATTATTAAACTAAAACTCATGAAACATGTATTAAAATTCATGATTTTTACTCATTAATCCATTCATGTAATCAAAATCAAAAATTAAGATTTTTGATTTTCATGTATAATAGTATTTGTTACTGTTATTCCTATTTTTAATTTTTTTTTTTGCTAAAGTTAAGATCCTAAAATGATTTTAAAAGCCATCATCTTCCTCAAACAAACAATTTTTATCTAAATTTCGAAATCAAATATTGATTTGATTTATTGGTATTGAATATTTTCTTTTAACAGAACCTTCATAGTGAATTAACAAAGTAAACTCTTGCTTGGATATAAACAGACAAATTCACCCATCATGTACATACCAATTCCTATAAATTTAAGTCATAGAATGTTAATTCAAGACAATATCAACACATGCATGCAGTAAAATTCAGATCAACTGTTTTTAAAATAAATTTACTCACCTCTTTTTTTTATATGCAGAGCAGTTTCTTTAAATTTCCAGGCACTTGAACATCTTTAAATTTGAAAAATACTTTGATGTTCTTTGCTGTTGAATTTAATGAATTGCAGGTTGAAAATTCTCAGGTTGAAGTAGAACTTTAATTGCAGAAGATTTGAACCCCCCTTTGAAATGCAGATTGGATTTGCAGGTTTTAAGTTGTTGTGAAGAACTTGTTTGCAGATTGAAGTAGATCTGAAGAACTTCCATTTAGTTGCAGTTTTAATTTGCAGGTTTGATTTTCATTTGAAGTTGTAGATTTTTTTTTTTCAGATTTGTACATGATTTTTGTTTTCAGGTTTACTGATTATTATTTTCTTTGTTGAGCTGAGAAAAATGAAAGAAGCGATGCAAGGTTTTTATTTTAAATTTAGTTATGATTTAATAAAAATCAAAGAGAGTAAATTTTAAATTCAAGACACTTGTCACTTAGTTCCTTAATCTTCTAACCTGTGTTTTAGAGATGCCTTAAAATACTTACACATGTTACTTATGTATTTTTAATAAATTTTATTTAATTTAAAATGTAATATAAACCTACTTATTTGAGTTAATTTATAAATAAATTCTTATATATGTGAATATAAACTTACTTTTAAAAGAAAATATTATAAAACTAGTTAAAATATAAATGAATCTTATACATGTAATTTAAAAATCTAAAACATATATATATATACACACACACATTTATAACATTTTAAATTGAAGCATTTAAAAAGAAAGCAAAACAAAACTTTGTTTAAATCCCTTTAAACTACATATTTAAAATAAATAACAATCTTATATTTTTAAAATAAACAATTATCTTATATTTGGAAACAATTTAATTAATCAAAATTAACTTTTGAAAATATAAATTAAAACAAAGCTTAAAATTACAATATATACATGTATAAATTAAATTTCAAAACAGCTCAAATTATAACATATACTTATATATATATATATTACAATTTGAAAATTCAATCTTTATTTAAAACAAAATATATTTCTATTCACAACATATATCAAATCTATATTATAAACAGAATAAAATATTATTATCTTTTGAAAAATAAATCTTATCAATTTTTTAAATTATTAAAAAGATATTGATCACAATCATCAGATTAAATATTTATTAACCTTTAAAAGATTAAATTTACGAATTAAACTAAAATTATAAAGAAAATTATCAAACCAATTAAATTATTAATCCAGATTATTAAATTGATATTGCCTCAAATCCCGGGTCGTTACATTTAGGGAGGTTTCCAAATGTAAGATGATTAGTTAATTTAAAGTATAAGTTAATTAAGAACGTAAATTAATTTATAATTATAATTAACTAAGTAATTTAAGATTAAATAAATTTGTAATTAAAGATTGATATTAATAATTATGTGCTCATCCAATTTGAAATTAGGAGTTTAATTAACTACCTAAAGTTAATTCATAAATAAATAGTAGTTAACTAATTGGGTAATTAATTAAGGATTAATGATTAATTAATTGGTAATTAATGATTGATTAAGTAATTAGTGGTTAATAAATGGGTAATTAAGTTTTATTAATTAATAATTAAGGTTATTAATTAATAATTAGGAAATAACTAATTAAGTGAGTAATTAAGAAGTAATTAATAAATTTAATAAGTTGATTAATTAGTGATTAATCAAGCAGGATAAAATGGCTTATTCTTAAGTAATTAATTAAGTTAATTAAACTAAATTTGATATAAATTAATGGTTCTGTTTGATTTAATGATATCTATTTGGTGATATTCTGTGATACTCAGTGATATGGATTGATATATCTGTGATGGCTGTGTATGATTTATCTGTGATAAATGTTATGTGAATACAGAGTGTTGAATTATATTGTTTAAACTATCAAACAACTTGGCCTTTAAAATGGCATTTGGATTTCGATGAGACCGGATCGGGTGTCAATTTGATATTCCGAAAACCACATCGATCCAAATTAAACGATAGGTCGTGGCATCTCAAGTGAAGATCGAGATGGTGTTTCAGAATGCTAGGGTTATTGTCGTTAACTCTGAGGGTGATTCCAAAACGAGTGTAACAAGTTAACTCATTTGGTTTCGTTCGAACCCGGAACGAACTTGTATGGATTGAATGCTTTCAACACATCGTCAGGCGGATGGTGAGCATTCTAAGAAAGGTGCTCTATAAAGGTAATCGCAATCTCAAGCCTCATCAACCGGGAATGGCTAAAACACGGGAGATGCAGCAAGGTTAGGTGGGTAGCACCCAAGCAGGACGAGATATACCCCAGTCTAGATGTCCCTTTATTTCGGCTGTGTGGGCAGTTGTTGGCCACAACTGCGGGGTTATCTTGTTCGAGACTGTTCAGTAAGGAATGGTTCCAGCCTTGTGTTGTAGGGGGGCGGGAGTGATCATCGGTACGGTGATCTAGGCCCCGTACTGTGACGGGTGGTACCGTAGTAGCCCTGCCATTGATGGAAACCCATTTTCCCTACGAGACCCTACGGTTTTGATTTGTATTACCCACTTTTGTGGTTAGTAGCTGGAATTTAATGAATGTAATAATTTTTGCTATTTTCTGTTTATATGAAAACCTTAAACACTATTATAATATCATTGGATTTCCTATAAAATGTTATGGTTAGTGTAAGGTAAAAACTTACCCGTGTTTATGTAACATCCCGCCTTTTTGCACGCTTTAAATCGACACACGTGCCAATTCAAACCATACAGAAGGGCAGATTGTTATGGGGTAAATAAGAAAAGCAGAGAAGGAAAAAGACAAAACAGAATCTTGCAGCGGAGCGATAAAATATAATAATCTATATACAGTTCATAAAACTATTTCACAAAACATTTGATTTTTCTTTATACAATAAATATCAGAGTTCACATACCAAAGAATAATAACAATGCAGCGGAATAAAATGGTGTAGTGGAATAATATAGTATATAATAGTAATATGAATCTTCGTCCTCGTCCTCCGGAGCTAAAGTCTTCGAATCCTGAAATGCTCAGGCTGACCCGTGCGAACTGGAAGACAAAACACTCGAGTCAGAACTAAAATATCTTATGTGAGTTAAATTAACAGAAATAAATATGAGTGCAGTAACTTAAGAGATGCTCGAGATTCACATCTCCTGAGGATCCATTAAAAATATTTACTATGTAGTAATATTTCGCTATTATAATAATGTCTATAGTAAAATAAACATACGTTTAAATAGCGTCAAGCAGTGACCCAATATTCCCCTTAACACGTAATGTGCCAGTAGTCCATCCAATATCATAGTCCCTCCTGATCGGGAAGCCACCAGAGGATACCACACGGGCTACGGGAGAAAACCAAACTCGTACAATGCGCGATATGGTAGGTGACACGGCACAACTAGGCAATGCCAGGGTAGATATACCAATTACGCATCCGGGCTGGTGGTAACGCGTAGCAGCTACTACCGTTCACCTCGAACAACACCTCCAAAATCAAAAATCAAAAGTGGCCACTGAATCAATTCAAAAGTCAAAGTATAATATCGAAGGAGTGCGTCCGATCAGAGGAATGACCTTATTGGCCCGAGAATCGCTCCTGTGTTAGCCACCTTATGCCAACTCACGGGAGTCGGGTCCACGTATTTACCTCAAAGGACACGCCGTCACCATCCTACTTCATTCTGGAATCTCCACCGCGTACACGGTTGTTAAAGTGGTTTTCGGAGTTGGCAAAAAGTATGACAACTTCCGATTCCGGTCTCTTCAACAACCAAACGTTATTATAACACCACGGTTATTTCAAAATAATTTATGCTTTAGAACCAAGATATAATATTCATTTCAAAACCATATAATTACGATATCATTTCCCTTTTAAAACCAAATCAATATGATATCTTTTCAAATATATCCTTTTCTAAAGCCATAACTTTTCATAGTAAAAATATTTCTAAACCAAACGTTTGAAATATAGCCTTTCAAAACATAAAACTTTGAATTTCATAACCTTGAAATATAACTACACCACTTAAATGGTTTAATTATTAAATTACTTTATAAAATAAAATAGCTTCTTTAATTTCAAAAATAAATTCCAAATACCAATTTGAACCTCCAAATAAACCATTTGAATTTCAATATATTTCAAAGCTTAAAAATTCAATACTTTAAAACTAAATTTTATAATTCATATATACACACCAATTTCACTTATTCTATTATTTAGTTTTGAAATATTTACTTAATAAATCCAATATAATTTAAGTAAAACTTTTAACTTCAAACAACTGGACATACTTTCAATATATTTAACTTGATATATTCATTAATCTCAACTTTATATTTATTTAAATCACTTTAAACCAAATCAAGTTATAAGAATCATACCCTTTAAAATCTCCATTTTTAATTTAAATTTTCAAATCAAATTTTATTCAAGTACCATTCTTAAATAATTCAATTTAAACCAATTCCATTTTTATTTTCCAACTTCAATTTCATTTAAGTCATTTAAAAACTCTATATATACAATATCTTAAATAGGTACTAAACCATATAATATAAAACAATCAAGCTCCATTATTAAACTCATTTTATTAAATCAATTTTATACATAGCTTAAATTCAAGAATTTAACTATATATATAAAATAATATTAATATAACATCAAAATTAATACTTATTAAACCGTATATTCCTTTCCAAAACCATAAAAATCATTTCAAAATATTTATATATATAGACCGCGGTGCCTGTATATAATTTTCTATCCTATGGTCAAGTGATATGGATATTTATCATTTCAATCCGCAATTTAAAAATAAAATTGCGGTTATGTATCATTTCAAACCGCAATCCCGAATGAAATGAAAATGTATAATAACTTGCAGTTTATAACCATATAAAATTCAGCATCCATTCATCCAATATCAACCATCAACCATTTATCACAATCATCATCAAATTCAAACAATAGCATCAATATAGAACGGATAATAAACAACGGGTATTAAATAGCAGTTTATATTCAAAAATAATTTAAATAACTGTTTAACTGGCAGTTTATATGCAATGAATAATTAATTAACAATTTAACTGGCAGTTTAAATGCAATGAATAAATTAAATAGCAATTTAATTTAAATAAATGAAAGTAACTGAGATGATGATTAAAATATGCCAAACAACCATAAATAAATTTTAATTCACATCATATATCAATTTAACAAACATAAAAAAAATTAGAAGTTGTGAGTGGATTAAAACACTCACCTTTCGAATTTAAATTGAATTTAAATCCAATTTAAACCGAAAATTCCAACTGTATCAGAATCTGCCAAACTTGCGTCAAAATGTCCGGAATTCAGGTATGATCCTAACGGAGAAAACCGCACGTAAATTGGATCATGTACGCGAAAATTATGAGAGTTAGAACGAGTTGAAATGTAAAATTTCATATAATAAAACAAATAAGCAAAAAAATTACGCATACGTCAGCAGGCTCTCTCTCCCGTTCGAAACCCTAAGTCGCATTCGAAGCTTTCCAGCCGTCGTCGAACATCCACCTTCATTCAAATTTTCGCCGCTATCTACCCAACTATGACGTGATCAGGCTTCGCCGTTGGAAGCATCTCCACGAGCCGCCCCCTACCGACCATACGCCACGAGCTCCGCCCCTACCAAGAACAGTGCGTCACCGATGCCTACATCCATCAATTTCGGCGAATACGAGCAACTTCAGACCCAATCAACTATGCCAATCTCCATGCCTCGGCGCCCTCTACAGTGCAGCGCAACCCAATCGAGCCCACGATGAAGATCCGCCGTTGAATCACAATACAAACATACGACGGCCGAGGATGATTTGCGATTTCTGGGTAAACGGTGAATCGTTTCGAAAAATAAAAAGTACCAGAAGATTACGCTCATTGAGAGCTTCAATGTTTTTTTTTTAAATTTTTATGAGGACTTTGAAATTTATGCTTTGGATTTGAAATTTGAATTGGATAGATTAGGGTTTACAGTCATTGAAGAAGAGGAGCACAGAAGTTTATGTACGTAAAGAAATGAGGAATAGAGGCTTCTAGGGTTTATAACGGGGTTTATATAGGTAGGTCAGAAATTAGAATGGATAAGGTTGGATATACGCGCTAACGCCAAAGTGGCCCAAAAACCCCGTTTCGACTCCGGAACGAAATTGGGTCAACCCATATATAAAAATAGATATTTTAGAACATTTTAAACTCAATGGAAAAGGTTTTAGGTTTAAATTGCATCGTATGAAGAAGTTATGCTAAAATCAATATTTTCAAATTGATTTCAATTAAATCGATTTCAGAGCATTTCGCGTTCGTACGATCAAACGATAAGTCCGATCGCTACGAAACTTGAAACCTACAATAATTCACCGATACGGATCCGATGAAATTGGTTTCGTCGAAATCCGATGCAGTGGCCAAAATGGCTATTATTATATTAATTAAATAAATTAAAAATCAGTCAATTTAATCAAATTTTCAATTTCAATTTGATAATTGACAATTCTTATCATTTTAAATTTTCCAAATCATTTACACTGATTTAAATAAATTAAAATGTCAAATTAGAGTTGATTAATTCATCAATTCCAACGTTAACCTCACTTTTAATAATTAATTTCATTAAATTCACAAATTATAAGTAAAATCCCCAAAATTCCATTTAGTTAAATAAATTAATTATTATTCCATTCATTCCTTCCAAATAGATGGATTAAATATTGGATTCAAAGCTATTACATAAATTTCTCATATTATCTTTATTTCAAATAACGTATTATTTAGCTATTTCAATTTCATTTAATTGCCATTAAATTCAATTATTGAATTTTCCATTTCACTTAAATAAATAAATTTTTATTCCCAATCCTTATAACTCACAAATTTTCCAATATGAATAACCTTACCATTACTTACAAATATTACCTTAATTAACATTAACGTAATATTAAATTATAATTACGGTAACAAATTTCAAAGTTTTAAATTTATAAGCTACATACATTGGTAACATACAATAATCGTTACCGTTAACCTTCAGTCATATTAATAGCTTTTATTGCTTACAAAACAATGTTAACATTTATTTTCATAATGCTAATTTCCTTCACTTTATCCGTTACTACATTTATATCCATTAAAGTAATATTTAATTACCTTTATTCGAAATAACCGTTTATCACCAATATACTCTTTATAATACTTGTATGGTTATTCTCCACGAACAATTACCATCCATCCTATTATTTCACCCATTATTTATAATTAAAATCTCAATTAAATTTATTTATCTTGATTTCATTCCTTTATTACACCATTTATACTTTACAAAATAAAATAACATTAAAACTCATCAATGTAATACCAATTTCATTTTAAATCCAACTGATTTCCAAATCAAAGTTTATACGTATTTCAAACAACTTATTATAATTACTCTCAGAACATTGATTTTATTAAATGACCATTTATTAATATTTAATTTCCTTAATTAAATCCAATGCTTACATTTTGTTTTCATATATTAAATGTGTACCGACGTAAACATCTTCATTAATTCCATTGATTTGCATTAACTCCATTCCATAAATCTACATCCAATTAATACCTTAATATAAGTTTACGTTTCTATTAATTTCCATTCACACTTCCGTTATTTTATATTACAATCATTAAAGTAACGTTTATCAACGACACAAACATTATGAATACTTATCAACCTGCATCATCCTTATTACATTAATTTACGTTTTATCCCATTATAAATTAATGCGCACATTAATTAATTCATATTTACATCCAATTCCGTCTATAAATTTAGTAATCAAGTTATAACATGTACATTTTTTTCTTATTTTAATTAATTACCAAATACTCCTATTTACACTCAATTATAACTTTGCAATCTTAACAAATCCATAAATTGTCAATTGCCTAATATATACATTAATTACTATTGAATGTTCCCTATAAATTTATTTTCTTGGTTTCAAGCTTTTTATTCATCAATTACTGCCCTATAAATAAACTTACGTTTCTATTCAATATTATTTCCAATTAGTTGCAATATAAATTTTAATTTCAATTGCTACATCTAATTTCTAACATTCGTTCCAATATAAATTATAAGATTTTTTTATTTCATTCTAAATTTAACTAAAATCTTATTAATTTAATTCATTTTAATCATCGAATTTTACGGGTCGTTACAGTTTATGTGTGGGAAGTCTTACGTGATACCTTTATTTTCAAATGGTTTTTAAAGTTAAACAACTTTAACCCGTTTACTCATACCAGACCCATGTCTGACCCGGAGTTTATATTTTGTTTTTCATAAACTCTTGGGTACTCAAATTTTTATGAATAGCCAAGTGATAGGTTTTGGAGTGTTGAGATCTGGAGGAGCTTGGAGCAGAAGCCCAGACGTACGTATCTATCTAGTCCCGCTGTGTAGTTGATGTATGTTGTATTTTGGATGTATGTATTGACAAATATGTATATGACTGTCTTGTTGTATAATGTTATGTAACTCTGATATATGTAAAAACTATGTAATACTTATGTGATGTATTATATTTTGTTCCGTTCCGCTGTGAGATTATGATGTTGTTATTCTTTCTTACTATCTTTTCTTTTTCTATCCATTTCTTTTCTTATTGGTGATACGTCTTTCTGTGGTTAGAAAGGCGGGTCGTCACAATTTCCGCATTGATTATGCTCCTGAAGTCACGGTTGACCGGTTATGGCCGTCCGCAATTTATATAGGCTTATCATCTCCTATTTGGTAATTAAATTATCTCATCTTCGTTCAAGCTTATCTTCAAACCAGATTTCTAAATTCAAATCTTTTTTTGTTTCGAAATCCATCCTTGAATCATTCCTTGGAAATTTGTGTTTGGTTGTATTTTGAAACTGTGCATGCATAGAAATTATTATTTTGATAAGGATGACCACCTTTTGTATAAAAGTGAAATGTTTTCGATAAGGATTATATACCTTTTAAAAATGAAAATTTAAAGTTTCGAAAGGATTTGAAATTTTGAAATTATAAGAAATTTGATTTATATAAAAATGATTTATAAATGAAGGGTTGTGAATTTGAATTTCGAGGAATCGAACTTCGGTGTTTTGAAATTGATTTTAAGATTTTGGAAAATATATTATAACAATATGATTTAAAGATATTTCTCCAAATGAAAATGTTTCAAATGTATTCGAACGAATTCCAATGATTTGAAAGAAATTTCAAAAGAAGTTTCAAGAAAATAAAAGTCCTGAACCCACTTAGGTCATTGGAAAATGATTTCGGTGATGAATGCATGCATCATCGACATTGATTTTTGAGTTTCTGAGTGGGGGAGAGGCCACTCTAGTAGCTTTGTTATGCGAGTGATTTTGTGAAACCAATTTTGATTTTAGATTTTGAAGGATGATTTGATTTTCGAAAGATATATGTATATATATATATTTGAAATGATTTAAAGTAAGCCGGTGTTCAGTCCTCAAGATTCAGATTTGTTTTGGTATAACCTTATCCATTGAAATTGATTTACTGATTTGTTGGTGATTTCCAACTTTTGAATTTTAAATATGATTTCTTCAACTATTTTTAAAAGTTCGAGCACTCCTAAATCAAGGTTTAATTTTCAAAGCTAAGTAATCCTGGAAAAATATAAATCATTCGATTAAGTAAATGAATTTGAAATTGTTTTGTTAAGTAAATGAATAGGGCTATTTTGAATTATACTAATACGGAATTTAGTTTTGGAATGTTTGAATAAAATTTTGTTTTAAATAGTTTGAAAAAGGTAAATTGATCTTTTGAATAGAAATAAATAGTTTAAAGGTTTTAAAGGGATAGTTATAACTTGGAAACCATTTTGGGTATAATTGATTTTGAGAAAAAATTTGGTTTAGAAAATAGATTGAAATTTAAACCACTATTTATATGATGGTTTTGGAAATGAATTTGTTTGACCCAAATTTTTTTCGATTTGGGAACCAGAATTATTTTCTAAATCTACTGTTTTAAGAAACTTTGAAACTGAATATACGTAATTTGGAAGAAATGATTTGGCGAAATCATATATGATTTTGAAACTGAAGCGTTATTGAAAGGAATTGAAATTGAGAATCTTTTTTTATTAAAAACTTTGATTTGGGAGTTATCGAACTTATATAAGATGAATTTGTATAATTATGAAGTTGATTTGAAAACTATTAGTTTGGTAAGGTAATCAATTTGTAAAGTGAAATCTTGTATAATCGAAGTCTATATAAGTATGGTTTGACATACTATTGATTTTGAAAAGTATTTGATTTGAAAATGGAATCTTATATATGATGGACTTTATATAAGTATGATATTTGAAAGTGATTTTGAAAGGTACTATATGATACATATTTTAGAAGTAAAGACATGGAAAGTGCCTTCTGCTTGATATCCGCTTTGTGGCCACATTGTGGATTCATTCTATCGATATTATTCTCTCGGATTTGGGTTTTTCAGATATGATACTTGAGTGTCCATCGAATCCCATGGCGATCTCCATGGTCTTACAAGCGTGACTGCATAGCATAATTCGCAGGGGCTGCGAGAGCCTATGGGTATGGATGTTCCTTGGGGTATCCAGGCTGACCATTTTGTATCTGCAATCTATTGGGTCACTTGGTAGCGTAATCCGAAGGGGCTGCAAGAGCCTAAGGGTACGGATGTTTCCTGGGGGATTCAGGCGTAACCATTGTGTATCTGCGGTACTACCAGTCTTCATGGCGTAATCACATGGCTGCGGTAGTTAGCCTACGTGTACGGACGTTTCCTAGGGGATCCAGACGTAACCATTGTGTATCCGCGATCCATGATCAACATTTTTGTTTGGTTGTTTTGTTTGCATTGTACTTCCATATCTGCTTTTTTAAAGGTTTTCCAGTATTTTCACTGGGTGTTGAAACAAGTCTACTAAGTACCTGGAGAATTCTAGCTTTGCGCCTGATCAATGCATGGCCAGAGTCTGCAGGAACGAAAGTAAACTTGTTAAGACATCGAGTTATAAAAGTATTTTGATAAAGCATTATATAAAGGATATTTTGATCATTTATTTTCTTTTATTTTTCTAAATAATTTAAAAAAAATTAAATATTGTTTACTTCGAACTAACAAATTTGAATCAAATGACTGTTCATCATATTATAAAATGTTTAAATTATTGTAAATAAATTCTTTAAATTGAAATTTATATAGTTTTAAAATAATGGTTCATCCTTGTCTTTCAATCTATTTTCCCTTCTAGCTATTCCTATTCTCCTACCTTCTTCCTCTTTGAGGGTCCTTTTTGCATTGTGGAAAGAGTTGGTTCTTTGGCTTATCGTTTGGATTTGCCCGAGAAACTTTCTAGAGTGCATGATGTACTCCATGTCTCTCATCTTCGCTGGTATCTTCATGATTCATCCGATCTTGTTCAGCCTTCTGCTCTTGATGGTTTTGATATTGAGCCTAATCTGACTGTTGAGAGTAAGCCACTTCGTATTGTCAGCAGAGATACGAAGCAGCTAAGAAGGAAATCTGTTAGTCTGATCAAAGTACAATGGAGTACTGATGATCAAGATTGTACCTGGAAGATGGAGGAGAGCATTCGTCCTACGAATCCAGAATTGCTCATTTCAGGTACTATTTTGTTTTTCTATCTTGTTTCCTTATTTTCCTTGTTCGTTCTTTTCGAGGACGAAAACATTTGAGTGGGGAAGAGTGTAACAACCATGTATCTTGTGATTATTTCTATTTGTATATTTTAATTTTTTTTGACTTAAAAACTTTATTATATTTATTAAAATGGATAAATTTTGTTATTTTAACTATAAATTTTAATTTTTGTGTGAATTATAATTCCAAACCTGAATAAATAGAATATTTCCAAAAAATGTTGATTTTGATCAATTTAGTCAAACTTTGACTTTTAAATTTTAAATTTAAATATTTGAATTTTTGAATTTTATATTTTATTATGAAAGTAAATTAATTTTTAAGAATAGTGCTTTTCGTTCGTTGAAACCCGATTAATATTGTGAAAGTTATGCTTTTTACAATACTGTATGTAAATTGATTTATTTAATAAAATTATCTATTTTAATTTATATAAATAATATTTTATTTGTCAAATCTTGTTTTAATTTGTATATATTGTGTAATATGGCATGCTAGGTACATATTTTTATTTTAAAACATTATTAAAGTGATATTATAATTTTCCAAAGCTTATTGTATTTTATTTCAAATTTTTAAAACCCTGGTTTCTATTATTTATCTATTTTGTTAATTAATTTATATTTATCCAAAATTAATTTATTTATTTCTTTTCATTCATTATTTTGCTGTGTTTTTATTTTATTTGTATTCATTTGTCATGTGTTTAAAATTGTAAAAAGAAAAAGGAAATTTGAAGAATTTATAACTTTTCACATGCCTTTGACTTTCCACCTTCTTTTACCTTTTCATTTGCAAATCAACACTTGCATTCAATTTGGCTGACCATATCCTTTCTTCAGCCATCACCCTTCATTTTTCATGAAAAAAATAAGTTTCTCATCCTAAAATTTTCGGCTATCATCTCTGAAACAAATGTTGGTAATGATTCTTCTCATTTTTCTTACATTTTTTCTTGTTTTATGTAATTTTATGCCTTCGTTTCACCTATATGGTTCGGCCATAGCCTCCTCCTTCGCCACCACCTTCATCACCACCTTTTTCAGCTGCAAAGCACCTCCATCTCCACTGACCTACCTGGCCGTGGCCTCTATGATACAAGATCCACACAAAAATTAGCAAACACGTCTTATTTATGCATAGCCGAGCCCACCTATTGCCTTCACCACTTCACCACACCTCTTGGCCACCTCTTGCATCACTTCCACCAGCCACTTACTGACCAAAAACCACTGCCACACCATCCTCTAGCTTCCACCAGGCCTGGCCGATCCAATACATGCCATGGCCGAACCTTCTAGTGGTGACAAAATTCATTTTTGTGCCTTGGCTTGTGATGTTCATGCATTACAACTTCCACTCCTTCACTTTCTCATTTTTGGCCGACCATATTGAACCATATCAGATCCAAATACACACCATAGGCCATGCATTTTTATACCTAGGCCGAGCATTTGATAGGTGAAAGCAAGTGCAAGTGATTTGTTTCTTTGTTATGCATTATTTCTAGTGTTGTTTAATAATATTTGGGTCATATATTAATGTGAAATATGTTGTTTTGTTTCATATGTACAAGACAACTATTTTGGCTCTCCTCTCACTTGAATATATAATCGTGCCTTCTTGCTTTCTAGGTGTTTGTTTGTGTGTCTGAATCGGTTATCTCCAGCTTGTAGAGGTGAGTATTTCTCACCAGACGTTTCGTACTTATATAACTAGTAAACTGATAGCATTTGAATCTTTAAATCATATTATCATGTTATAACTGTCTATGCTATGATCATATGATGTTCACCCCTGTTTATATACATGTCATATCATCTGTTACTGTTATATAATGCTACTCTGTTTATTTATATCAGTTTATCACACTTCAAGTTCCCTGTAGAATAGAATCACTATGGGTTGAAATGATACATACCCAAACGGACTTTAGAATAGGAAAAAATCGTTATGGGCTAAAATGATAGGCCTGAACGATTTTTATTTATTTCATGTTACTTGGGATTGCGGTTTGAAATGATAGAACCTGGGTTTTCTTTGTAAATTACGAACTGAAATAATATATTATTTGTATTATTTGACTTAGGTTAGATAATTGTATGCAGAACCGTGGTTAATATATATTTTTCTAAATTTTTTAAAAATATTGTAAAATGTAAATATTATGATATTTTGATTTAAATTTAAATTTAAAAATGATTTTCATAAAGTATTCGTGATTTTCTACAAGTTAAATAAGTTAAATGAATGGCAAAGTAGAATTTGAAATATAAGTTAATTTTGGAATTTATGATTTTGTTTATAAATGGAATTTAAGTTAAGTAAGAAAATATGATAATTTGATTTAAATTTGAATTTAAAATAATTTTATAAAGTGTTATTGTTTTTTTCTATAAATATAAAATAGTTAAATAAAAAATGTTTAAAATTGAAATTTGAAATATAATTTAACTTGGAAAACGTGAAATAGGTTTTAAATTTAAAAGTTAAGTTAAGAAAAATAAAATGGAATTTAAATTTAATTTATGAATGGTAAATTAAATTTAAAATGTAAATTAAATGAAATGTTATAAAATTTTACATTTATTTTATAAGTGAATTATTAAAGATTTGATAATTATTTGTGAAAATTTCACTTTGTAAAATCATAAATTAAGGGGTATTTACAAGATTATTTTTAAAGTGAAAAATATGATTTTTATAAACTAAAAATGGTTTAAATTAAAGTTTAATGGTTTATGGAATTGTATTGAAATTTGAAATATAATTTAACAGCATTTCAAAAATGCTGTCATTCCTGAAGTTAAAGATATTACAGCATTATGTAAATGCTGTAATTGATACAAATGAACTAAAAGACTAAACTGAACTAAGGGCTATTATAGCACTTTGTAAGTGCCGTAGTTGCAAAATTGAACTAAAACTTTTATTTGTAACCTGAACTGTTACAATATTTCTGTAAATGCTGTCTTTGCTAAATTGAACTGTCTTCAAATGTAAATTTTCCGTAGCATTTTTCTAAATGCTGCGAAAGCTGAATTTCACTGTTTTAATAAATTTAAGTGAATAAATGAATTCTGAAAAGGCTAAATTTTTGGGAATTTAATATTTGATTATTAAACATAATAACTTCATTTTAATTGGTTTTAAATGGTATATTTGATTTGAAATATAAACCATTTTAAAATGTGATTTGGAATGGTATTTAAATTAAGTAAAATGAATGAGGTTTGGAAGGATATGTTATTTTAATATTTTGCAATGGATTTGAAATGATATTGAATTTTGAAATGATATTTGATTTAGAAGTATAAAATACCATTTTGGAATTTTAACCACGGGATGTGTTTATTTTATGGTTTAACTGATCCTTAGAGGACAGGCGATCCTAAGCATCCTTTAAGTTATTGTGCATTACTACTACAATTCACTTAAGTTGGTTTACATTATATAAGTATGTATGTCCTGACTCGAGTGTTTTGTGTTTTACTTTACTCTCGGGTCAGCCTGAGTATTTACAGCTTAGCTTTGGATTTCTTTTCTGGAGCTAGGAATCACTGAAGATTCTGCTTGTCTAGTTATCTATTCCCTTTCAGTTTCAGTTGTTCTATTTCAGCTATGGTATTTATAAACTTCTATGTATTTGAGATTTCTATTGTATATGTTTTTCAGACTGATATTATGATTTGTTTTGAGATTTTGTTATAGTAGCTTCATGAACTACTATGGTATTTTAATTTCCGTTGCGAGTTATTCTGATATATTTTTGTTTGTGATTCTGTGATTGTTTTCATTTGCTCCAAATTTATTTACAATGCGGTATTTTGAGCAATTCAAGTCCGACATGTGTGGATACGAATGGCTGAAATATCGGGTTGTTTCACCAATCTATTGCTCTATTAGTATCAGAAGGAAGACTGATAGCACTAAGCAAGCTTCAGAGACACCAAGTCTCTACAGTCTTTAGTTACCTTACAGTCATCGTGACACGTATCCACTAGTGTGCTCGTCAACGCAAACACTGATAAGTCACAAGACAACAAATTGTCCTTATAATACCACAAAGGTATAGGTAACAGACGCTGGCCTAGGTGATACAGGGGCTAATAAGTGCATAAGGGGTAGCACAAAGATGAAAGCACTAAGTAATATAAGGTGTCACAGTTCTAGGGCGTGGCCCCATGATCAGGCCGCTAGGGTGGATAGTGGCCATCTGGTCCTCTCAAATAAACATAAATAGGAGTACATCATAACAGTGGCATATAGAACCAATACATATAGACACGAAGTCGTGGTCATCGTTAGGAACGAAGCCATGCACGACAATAAATATTGGCACGGAGCCATATTTCACTACGTATCACCTCACACTATCCACTCTATTCATGTCACGTGATTGTCATTTACTTACAATGAGTAACTAAATAAATATCACAACAGCGTCCCATACCAGTGAGTGATACTTAAACGCTTACTCGTTACTTATAAATTACACTCAATCTACTCAATATTCTATATAACGAGTCCAAAGAATAACCAGAGATATATTACAAACGGTATTATAACTCTGTTTATTCAAATTTCTCAAATTATAACACAAAATCGTATCAAAGATGTCATCACCGTATTATCTTAAAACAGTATAAAATCCATATTAATGGTGAATCATTCATAACATTAAAATCAGTACCGAGAAGATGAGAAATCAAAAAACTCAAAAATCAAATATATATATGTAATGACCGGGATTTTCGACCCTCGAAAAACGACACTAATATGTCCATTGTATTACATGCTAAGAAATCGAATGCCAAAAAACCCGATTGTTAGGGAAAAAGAAAGAAGAAAGAAGACAAGAAGAAACTAAATAAACACAGAATCTCACAGCGGAACGAATAATCTATATTATATAACAAATCTTTACAAAAAAACAAAACTGTAATTTATATATATACAAATATCAATCAGAGTTTACTAATCTATTTCAGCTCGGACAGTTATAACAACATGTCATTGCAATGGCTGACAAATACAACCATGTATGCAACAGAAATATAATCATCTACGTGAATACGTCTCTGGGTCTCCAACTTCTCCCCTGAAGCTCCAACTATCCATGTAAACCCGAAAATTTGCTCGGTCTGACCCGAGCATTATAGGAAAACAACTCCCGGGTCAGTTTGGTAAAGCCAGCGTGAGAACACAATCAAATGGATTCTTAATATTTAAATAACCTTTCAAAAACAAAGGGATCTCGTATGACCACATCGCACATAAACATGGATGGGTTTTTACCTTACCATAACCAAATTTTTTTTTATAGAAAGTCCAGTGATGTTATACTAATGTCTAAGGGCGAAAATAATAATAATCAAGTAGCTGTGATGCTCATGAGTGTACAACACAACAATACTAGGTAATATAATCGAAAATCGAGAAGGCACGTTCGCTAATTGTGTAGGATTTTCATGGAGGTGCCCTCAGTACTTTGAGGAACGCCCTCTTGCACAAGGATCAGAGCTATCCTTTCGCAGCAGCATACATCCCTAGTGATGTACGTCTAGCTAAGACCGAGTGCATCGCCCAATGCATGTATAAAAACTATAAGTGACATCTACGAGGAGCCGGCTACACACTATGGGTTTGCCAAACCTACTGGCCATGCCTCTTATCTCTGGTTTAGTTCATTCCCGCTGATGAGGCTACGTACGACATTCCAGCTTATGCACCACCATCAAATATATCATGGGATCCACATGGATTCCAATACCCCAACGATCCTCAGAACCGCACATAGGTTCCCACATCTCAACTAGTTTTTGGGATCACACCCGGATTCCCACACCCCATTGGGTCTTGGAATCACACGTGGATCACAACATCCCAATATGTCACGAATCTCCTCCATAGAGCCGTATATGGTTTTTGGAGTGGTTATGGGTTTGAGTCATCTCTTACGAGTACAATCATACGCTTCTCGGTCGCTCCACAAAACCAAACACCGATTTTCGGAATGCTCAATACCAGTTTTTTAGGAAATAATCAGACAATACATAAAAGCGGGTCACCCCCTAACCATTTAAATGGATGGATCTCCTTATCATTTGTCCTAGAAGAATGGAATGAGTTTAAACGTAAAGTATAGCATCATCGATGGTAAATGTACCATATAATCTCCATGTTTCCCCTAGATGTTTCCAGAGTTAAAATCCTTCGGTGTTAAGTAGGGAATATTTCCCTACCACCAAAATTAAGAAGAATTACATATTTAGGCCAAGATTTGATAGTCGATTATTTAACTATCAAATAAATAAACATACCAAAAAAAGATTTATTTCCCACGGAAAGTCACTAAGCCTCTTAAATTAATCTTTCATTAATTTAAAATCACAATTCAAAATCGTTGAAATCACTTGCATATACTTATCTCAACATGATAAGTATATTCACAAACCACTATATTTTCAATACTTAGAAACTATAACCATATACTTATCTCAATGGTATAGGTATATTCACAAACCATTTTACTTTCAAAACATAGAAACTTGAAAATTTATGAATGTAGATATGGAAAGTATTGTTCAATATCAACTATGGATCACAACTTACACAATGGTTATGTCGCTATCCCAGCGAATCCATAGTAAACTGTGGACAATTCCTGCGCCTCAAATTACACCATGGATATCAACCACCTCTTCCTAGATTTTCTAATCTTATAAATGTTCCCAAGTCTATTTATAAAGTTCCTTTATAAATCTCCAATCTATTTATAAACATTCCTTATAAATCTTAGACTCTGTTTATAAAAATTTTCATTCCAAACCTTTGAACCTCATTTATATGTTCTTTATAAATATTCAGACTCCTTTATAAACTCTTCCCAGATTTAAATAAAATTATTTATTAGACTCCTTAAGTCAAAAGAGTTCCTTTAATAACCCATAAAGTACAATTTTAAATAACTTAAAATAATAAGTTATTATTTAAACACCCTTCTATTTCACTTAATTGAATACCACCTGAAATAATAACTTTAAGATCTCATTAATAGTGTATTAAATGAATTCTAGCATTATTATTGTATTAATAAATTAACTTCAAAATATTATTAATATAATGATAATTAACTTTAAAACGTTATTAATACAAAGACTAATCAACTTTAAACTAATATTTATATGATAATTAATTAACTTATTAATATAATTATATTACTTAAATCATGATAATTAAATAACTTTAATTAAAAATTAAAGTAACTTAGACCACATTAATAAATAATTAAATTAAACATTTTAAACAATAATTAAATAACTTTAAAATAATAATTAAATAAGTTTAAAATAACCTTTAAGAATTATACTAATGAAATAATTAACTTAAAACCATCATTAAAACAATTATAAATTTATCTTAAAAATATAATTATTATAAATTTGTTATTACCTTTTAAAATCTTGTCACTAAATAATAATTATCTTCAAACCTTAAATAAAAAAATATTAAAATAACAATCAAATCAATAATTAGCTTTTCAGATTCAAAGGAGGCTTAATGGTCACCATGGTACTTAAGCAAGCTACCATATTATTCAATTTAACATTTCAAATTAATAACAGATATTACAAAATCAATGACTATGTAATATAAATTCAGTATTTAACCATCATGGTTAATATATCACGTATTCAAAGCGACATTTCAGTTAACGATATATAATCAAATGTCCACATCTATAAAATAGCAGAATAGGAATTTATTCTGCTAGTTAATTGCCAAATTGATTTAATTAGCGAAACGGTGTTTTATTCTGCTAAACAGATGTCCAATTTTCATATTCAATCCAATTTAACCTAACAGCATTTTATTTGACCAAATAAACATTGATAATTAACGTAAATAAATTTTTAACGACGTCATTAAATTAGATAACATAATTTAAAATCTGTCTGTTTAAATATGCCATCAATTTTCACACATCCAAAGCTATCAACAAATTACACCATAATGTTGTACTCGTCAATATAAGTACAATACAAAAATCCGTGAATCTATTGGGTTTCATATAAATGAGATATCCTATTTAAACTTAGCATACTTATTTAAAAAATAATAATGTTCTCACCCAAACAAGTGAAATGGCTCAAAGCCTACCAGACCCGAACCCACACGCAATAGTGCATTCTTCCCCCAAACCCCTTTTCTGCATTCCTGCTCCCTTCACGCATGCATGCCATGCATAGTGCACGCCTAACTACTCCACCATCCATTGACCTGAAGCCACCAGCAAGTACTTTTGGTCCTCCTCTCTCCACTGCCCACCACCTCATCACCTCTAGCTTCGTGGATCAAAAACTACCCGAATACGCACCCAAAAATAATCACTTACATGCATATAAAGACGAGACGTCTTTTGTCATCGTAACCACCAAAATTCACCATAACAAAGCCCTCTCCTAGATCAACATCACGGCACCCTCCGTTTCGCATATTGGCAACTGAATCTCCGACAAAACAAAACACTAGCTACCCACCAGCACCAATCATCATCACCAAACGTTCCTGAAATTCCTTCAAAAATACTATGACTTCACAAAACCTTAACGGTGCAGACGGCGATGATCAATTCGAAGCGGATTGAGAGAATTTATTTTTTGAAATGTTATGCTCATTTTTTTCCTTTGCCGTTTTCGAGTGATATTTAGCTCGACTCTCAATGAAATCCTGATTCGTCAATTTCTAAAAATACTATATGTTGTTGCGAATAACTTTTATTTAAATCATTTCCACTAATTGTAAATGGTTTGGAGGGGATTGATTTTTGAAGATTGAAGAGAGTATGTTATTTTTCTTCTTCTTCTCTTTGTTACCTGTATATATAGAGGAAGGGATAGTGGAACATAACGTAGAGGGATATGGGCTTGGGTACGGGTCTAGATTTGAAAGAAATGGAACATAGCAGAGGAGGTGGTTGATGGAGATAAGTCATGGAAGTGTATTTTTAAATCGATGAAAATATATTATTTAAAATTCAAAATATCTAGCTATATAATTTCGAAATCCAATCGAGATACGCCACCTGGCATTTTATATGTTATACCCATATTCCGAATGCAATGGAACTGGTCTCGGGCCCTAATTCGATGGTATGGAGTAGACAACTTTATGAACCCAATTATAATATTAAGTTTTCAATATAAATTTCAACGCATTCAATCCTAATGACCAAACGATGTCTAATTGCTATAAAGTTTGACGGCATATTATAATTCATTATTACGGATCCAAGAACACTAGTTTCGTCGAAATCAGAGACGGTGCCCCAGAAGACTATTTTCGCTTGTTAATCAAAACGAGTTATTTTGCAAAATCAATTAAATTACTTTTAAATCTAGTTTAAAAGTTTTATTACCTTCTTTTTTATTAAATATAATTTACTAAGCTTTTAGATCATTTTTACCAAATAAAAATCCAAGATTAAATTATTCAAAAATTTCAATGATTAAATTCAACAATTAAATTATCCAATAATCACTATTTTTAAAATTAAAGTTATTTAATCTATGAAATTAACTTTTCAGTATTAAAATTGATTGAATATTCCAAAATCAAATAACTAAAATTCTGGATCGTTACATTCTTCCTCTTTTAAAAGAACTTCGTCCTCGAAATTACCAAGGTAAGAAAAATACCCAAACCCATTACTTTTCGAAAACCAATTAGTTGAAATAACTTACCAAATCATTTTAAGTCTCTAACATTCCTAAATTTATTTGTTGAAACCCTGTTATTATTTTTACTAAGTTTCCAAATTCACCATAGAATCCAACTAATGTCATCCCATTCAATCTTTTCAGTTTGTAACTCAAAATTCAAATTTAGTTATTTATAATTTTCTTTAAATTCTCTAACTCTTAAATTTATGAAAAATTTCACGAGTGTCTCCTTTACGCTGCTATATCGAAACATCCATAAATTGCCACTATGGGTCCAAACCGGCAAAAGGAAAACAAAATCCAAGTGGCTCAATCATAAAACCATCAAATCAATCAAAGCATGTACCTTTTAGTCGGCCAACCCAATTTTACATATGAAAGCAAAGGCATCAAATTAGCTCTTACTTTTATATACCTGCATCTTTTTTCTCAACGATGTCTAATCTTATAATCCTATTATTCTGCATTTTCAATTTCCAAGATTTGCTTTACTAAAACCATACGACGTACATATATCATTTGTACGCAATATCAAATCTGATCGCTCGCTCGATCACACAATTTCACCTCCGAACTAGTATCATTCCCACGACTACTCTAACGTGGACTTGGATCGGGTTTCTTAATTGGAAACCGTTATTCTCCTTGCATAACCATATACTATGATAGAGAATCACAAAATAAACCAAAAATCCATATCTAGCGTTCGTTGTCGAGAATCGAGTGAAAAATTCCAACGTGGATCGATGAAATCCTATGCTCGAATCTAGATCAAACCGTTATGCAAATAAAATAACATATTGATAACTTATGTATTTATTTCGACTGATTCATAGCTACACCAAATTCCTTTTATTTACCTTCATCCCATTCTTATTTACTTAGTATATTCCTTTAATACCAATATCACTAAAGAATTATTCCCTCAAATTTTATGTTTAAACAACATTTCCCTTCATACTTACTTCATTTATGAATTATTCCATAAGATTTTCTTAAGTTTATAAACATATTATACAAACTTCTTATGGTTATTACCATTTCACAACTTAAGTCCTTGTCCATTTCTAACCAAATTAATTTCATTTTCCAATTTCAACATTCAATTTTATCAATCAACATTCCAAACAATTCTAAATAACTAATTAATTTAATTAGCTCATTTCATTAATTTATTTCAAATCTCAATCAATTTCATTTCCAAAAATTGTTTCACTTAGCCCAAATAGGCTAAATTTTCAAATTTTACTTTCTTTAACTTAATTTAAGTTAAATTTCATTCCACGGCTCAATTTCAATTTTTTACTTTTCTTGCTTTCACATTCAACAATTCAGAACATTGCTTTAACTTGTTAATATTCAAATTTTATAAGTTATCAAACTCATTTTCTCATATTTTCAATAAAACATTATAAATGAAAATCCTAAAGTTTAAACATCTTGTTCTAAAGTATTTATATCATTTTTAAAATCATACACACACACACAATCCCTTGGTATATCGAATTATTCTTTTGAATTTCAAAACCAAAACCAGTTTTACCAAACAAAACCTAATGGTGGCAATTCCTCTCTTGGAAACTCGAAAATGAATGTCGATGATGCTATAGTCATCACCGAAATTATTTTCCAGCGACCGAAATGAGTTCAATGCTTTTATTCCCTTTAAAACCCTTTTTAAAATAATTTCATTCAAAATTATTTTCCAAATAACACTTTATTATTTTCCAAAGCTTTGAAAAATGACTTCCAAAACCACCAGAATTTAAATTCCCAAATTTTGAGCCTTTAAATCCTTTTTACTTATAATCATATTTATAATATACTTCAGGAATTTCATTTTATTTCAATTTATAAATCACATTACATAATTCCATTTTTGTTATATGAAATTATTTCTTAACTTTTAATCTTGATTATATTATAATATCAACTTTTATTCGATCACAACAACGACCAACAAATGATAATAGTATAACATTATCATTTCCTAACAACCAAGCACATCATATATCCCATAATAGTTTTCTAAAAAGTTTTCCCTTTATATATAAAATATAATCATGGTAAAATTATTTCATTTGCCTAAATTAGAAACAATATAATTGCTCTACTCAAGTGTTTAGGGATCCCTATCAATAATCTTAATTACGCGTATTGACTAGAACCCATAAGCCACTCAATTGATCAAGCAAAACAAAATAAAATAATTTTTACATCACTAACAGATACGCGCTCATATATATACACACACTCAATCTCATTCTAGGGTGCTACTGACCCTATCTTTAATGAGTACCCAACCAAAGCCAAGGTTCTCGCTTAACCTTTAGCTCTGATACCAAATGTAACGACTGGGCTTTTTGACCCTCGAAAATCGACACTACTATGTCCACTGTATTAAATGCCGAGAAATCGAATGCCGAAAAAACCGATTGTTAAGGAATAAAAAGATGAAAGAAGACAATAAGAAACTAAATAAACACAAAATCTCACAATGGAACGAATCTATATTGCATAATGAATCTTTACACAAATACAAAACTGTAATTTGTATATATACAAATATCAATTAGAGTTTACTAACCTATTTCAGCTTGGATAGTTATAACAACATGTCCTTGCAATTGCTGACAAACACAACCATGTATGCAATAGAAATATAATCATCTACGTGAATACGTCTCTAGGTCTCCCGCTCCTCTCCTAAAGCTCCAAGTATCCATGTAAACCTTTAAATTTTCTCGGTCTGACCCGAGCATCATAAAAAACAACGTCCGGGTCAATCTAGTAAAGCCAGCGTGAGAACACAATCAAATGGATTCTTAATGCTTAAATAACCTTTCAAAAACAAAGGTATCTCGTTAGACCATACCACACATAAACATGGACGGGTTTTTACCATACAATAACCAAAACAATCAATAGAAAGTTCGTTGATGTTATAATAATGTCTAAAGACGAAAATAATTATAATCAAGTAGCTGTGGTGCTCGTGAGTGTACATCACAACAATACTAGGTAATAAAATCGAAAATCGATAAGGAACATTCGCTAAATTGTGTAGGATTTCCATGGAGGTGCCCTCGGTACTTCAAGGAATGGTCCTCCCGCACAAGGATCAGAGCTACCTTATGAAGCAGCGTATATCCCTAGTGATGTACCATAGGAAAACCATAGTTGGTCTCGCTAAGATTGAGTGCATCGCCCCATGCATGCATAAAAACTATAAGTGACATCTAGGAGGAGCCGACTACACCCTATGGGTTTGCCAACGCTACTGGCCATACCTCCTATATTTGGTTTTAGTCATTTCCACTGATGAGGCAACGTACAGCATTCCAACTTAAGCACCGCCATCAAATAGATCATGAAATCCCACATGAATTCTAATAACCAACGGGTCTCGAAACCGCAAATAGGTTCCCACATCTCAACAAGATTTGGGATCACACTTGGATTCCTATACCCTAACGGGTCTCGGGATCACACGTAGGTCCTAGCATCCCAATATGTCATGAATCTCCTCCATAGAACCGCATATGGTTTCGGAGTGGTTACGGGTTCGATTCATCTCTTCCGAGTACACTCCTCCGCATCCCGATTGCTCTGCAAAACCAAACGCCAATCTCCGGAATGCTTAATACCGGTTCTTTAGGAAATAATCAAACAATACATAAGAGCGGCAATCACCTCCTAACCGTTTAAGTGGACGGATCTCCTTATCATTTGTCCTAGAAGAACGGAACTAGTTTATACGTACAGTATAGCACCACCGATGGTAACTGTACCATGTAATCCCTAAGTTTCCCCTATATATCGGGAGTTAAAATCCTTCGATGTTAATAGCGAATATTTACCTACCACCAAAATTAAGAAGGATTACATATTTAGGCCAAGATTTGATAGTCGGTTATTTAACCATCAAATAAACAAACATACCAAACAAAAATTATACTGCCCACGGAGAGTCACTAAGCCTCTTTAATTAATATTTCATTAATTTAAAATCACATTTCAAAATCTTTGGAAATCACTTCTATATACTTATCTCAACATGATATGCATATTCACAAATGGTATATTTTCAACACTTAGAAATTATAACCATATACTTATCTCAATGGTATATGTATATTCACAAACCATTTTACTTTCAAAACTTAGAAAATAAAAAACTTCTGAAAATTGATATGGAAAGTATCATTCAATATCGACTATGTATCGCAGCTTACACAATGGTTACGTCACTATCCTAGCGAATCCATAGTAAACCGTGGACAATTCTGCCCCTCGAATTACGCCATGGATATCAACCACCTCTTCCCTAATTTCTTGATATTATAAATATTCCCAAATCTATTTATAAAGTTCCTTTATAAATCTTTAATATATTAATAAAATTCCTTATAAATCTTAGACTCTATTTATAAACTTTTTCTTTCCAAACCTTTAAACCTTATTTATAATTCTTTTATTAATATTCAGACTCGTTTATAAACTCTTCCCAGATTTAAATAAACTTATTTAATAAACTCCTAAGGTTAGAAGAGTTCCTTTGATAACCCGTACGGTACTTAAAATAATTTTAAATAACTTAAAGTAATAAGTGATTATTTAAACACCATTCTATTTCACTCTAATTGAATACCACTTAAAACAATAACTTTAAAATCTCATTACTAATGTATTAAAAAAAAATTAACACTATTATTGAATTAATAAGTTAACTTCAAAATATTGTTAATACAATGATAATCAATTAACTTTAAAACATTACTAATACAAAGATAAATCAATTTTAAACTAATATTAAAATGATAATTAATTAACTTATTAATATATTATATAACTTAAATCAAGACAACTAAATAACTTTAATTAAAATTTAAAGAAAGTTAGGCCAATTAATAAATAATCAAATTAAACATTTTAACCGATATTTAAATTACTTTAAAATAATAATTAAATAAGTTTGAAATAACTTTTAAGAATTATATTAATAAAATAATTAACTTAAACCCATCATTAAAATAATTATAAATTTATTTTTAAAATATTATTATTGTAAATTTGTTATCGCCTTTTAAAATCTTATTGCCAAATAATAATTATCTTTAAACCTTAAAATAAAAAAAATTATTAAAATAACTTTCAGATCAATAATTAGCTTTTCAGATTCATAGTGGGCTTAACGATCACCATGGTACTTAAACAAGCTACAATATTATTCAATTTAACATTTCAAGTTAATAGCAGATATTTACGAAATCAACGACTATGTAATATAGATTCAATATTTAACCATCACGATCAATATATCATGTATTCAGAGTGACATTTCAATTAATGATATATAATCAAATGTCCACGTCTATAAAATAGCAGAACGGAGATTTATTCTGCTAATTAATTGCCAAATTAATTTGATTAGCAGAATGGTGTTCAGTTCCACTAAACAGATGTTCAATTATCATATTCAATCTAATTTAACTTAATAGTATCTTAGTTGGTCAAATAAACATCGATAATTAATGTATATAAATTTAAACGACTTCATTAAATTAAATAACGTAATTTAAAACCTATATGTTTAAATATGCCATCAATTTTCACATGTCCAAAGCTATCAACAATTACACCATAGTGTTGTACTCGTCAATACGAGTATAATGCAAAAATCCATGGGTCGATTAGGTTTTATATGAATGAGGTATCCTATTTTAAACTTAGCATTCTTATTTAAACAAATAAAAGAAAAGAAAAATAATGTTCTCACCCAAACAAGTGAAACGGCCCAAAGTCCACCAGACCCAGAACCACACGCAATAGTGCCTTCTTCCCCTAAACCCCTCTTCTTCGTTCCTGTTCCCTTCACACATGCACGCCATGCACGGCGCACGCCTAACCGCTCCACCATCCATCGACCGGAAGCTACCAACAAGTCCCTCTACTCCTCTCTCCATTGCCCACCAACTCATCACCTCCAGTCGTGTGGATCAAATACAACCCGAAACCAACCCAAAAAAAATCGCATGCTGGCATATAAAGATGCGACACTTTTTGTCGCCATACTCTACCAAAATTCACCACAACAAAGCCCTCTCCTAGCTCAACATCATGGCACCCTCCGTTTCGCATATCGACAACCAAATCTCCGAAAAAAATCCTAGCTAGCCACCATCGCCGATCATCATCACCAAACGTTGCCGAAATTCCGTTAAAAATACTATGATTTCACATGACCTCAACGGTGTAGACGGCGATGATCATTTCAAAGTGGACTGAGAGATTTATTTTTTGAAATGTTATGCTTATTTTTCCCCTTTGCTATTTTTGAGCGATATCTCGCTCGACTCTCAATGAAATCCTGATCCGTCAATTTCTAAAAATACTAGACGTTGATGCGAACAACTTTTATTTAAATCATTTCAGCTTGTAAATGGTTTGGAGGGGATTGATTTTTAAAGATTGAAGAGAGTATGTTATTTTTCTTCTCTTCTCTCTGTTACCTGTATATATAGAAGAAGGGATGATGGAACATAATTTAGAGGGATGTGGGCTTGGGTACGTGTCTAGGTTTGAAAGAGATGGAACGTTGCAGAGGAGGTGGCTGATGGAGATAAGTCATGGCAGTATATTTTTAAATCGAAGAAAATATATTGTTTAAAATTCAAAATATCTAGCCATATAATTTTAGACTCCAATCGAGATGTGCCGCCTAGCATTTTGTATGTTATACCTCTATTTTGAACGCAATGGAACTGGTCTCGAGCCCTAATTCGATCGTATGGAGAAGATAGATTTTGAAATCCAATTATAATATTCAATATTCAATATAAATTTCAAAGCGTTCGATCTCGTTTGACCAAACGATACGTTTGATCACTACGAAGTTTGACGGCGTATTATAATTCATTATTACGGTCCCAATGATACTAGTTTCGTCAAAATCCAAGACAGTGCCCAGAAGGCTATTTTCAGTTGTTAATTAAAATGAGTTATTTTCAAAATCAGTTAAATTACTTTTAAATCCAGTTTAAAAGTTTTATTACCTACATTCTTATTAATAGAATTTAATAAGCTTTTAAATCCTTTTTATCCAAATAAAAGTCTAAGATTAAATTATTCAGACAATTTTCAATTATTAAATTCAATAATTAAATTACCTAATAATCACTATGTTTGAAATTCAAGTTATTTAATCTATGAAATTAACTTTTCAATATCTAAAATTGATTAAATATTCCACACTCAAATAACTAAAATTCTGGGTTATTACAATATACATACATATGAAGCTCAAGTTAATAATTCATAAGTAATTATATATTAAAATTTCATAAACTATGATTTTGAAAACTCTTAATTAATAATAATTACTTATTTTCCCAATATTATATCTATATGTGTGTATATATATATATATCTTTTAAATAAACATTTTCAAACCAATATATATACTCTTTTAAATAAACATTTTCAATCTAAGTAATTATATATTGTTTGAGCAATGAACTCCCTGCTTTTCCCTTCCTCAAAATACAATTAAAAGTGCAACACTTTTCCAATTTACCAATAATTTTGTAACTATTATAGCGCATTGGATTTCTCTGTGTTGGATCCGATGTAGTGATTCATGCTAATTTTATGTAGTCTTGTTATTTCAAGTTATGGAAAAGAAACCCTTCTGTTAATGAAACAATAATATACCACAAACCCTTCTGTAATGGATTCGATGTAGACTATGAATAATATCAAAATAGTAGTAATATTTGAGATTATCTCATACAAATTTCAGTTTATGTGTTAACTGCTATCTCAAAGTATTTTAATTGCTTATAAACAAGGATATAAGAATATTCCTTTTTTATCGCAAGAATTCATTTTACTAGCAAAAAAAATGCATTTGCTAATTGGATTATAACTGTTGTGAGTAATTATTGTCGGGTTAATTACATTACTAATATAACAGGGCGCTAATACTGTAATTATGTGTTTGTATACCCAGCGACTTGTGATTCACTGTATTTGTATTTTTATTTGTTGTTACTTTTCTCCTAGCTTATTTAAACAAAATGTTCACTATTGACCTGTATTTATTGCATACGGTTTCTAATTCTATTGTATATGATGGAATATAACATGTAAATTGTAATTAGGATGTTTGTTGCAAAATAACTATATTAGTACGATGCAATGAGGTGGAGATATCACCAATATAACAAATTTATTGCATATGCAGGAATTCTTTATTAGCCATTATTGCACTTTCAATTCCTTATTTATTATTTAAGTATTTTATAGGCTGTCTGAACTAAGAATTCTTAGTAGTTCTAGTTGAAAATTTACAAAAACATCCTAAAAGAATAATGTTAAAAAATTCTACTAAAACACTGTTCAATAATGAAAATGTATTTTTTCCATAATAATTTACTAAATTTAACGGTGTGTTCCTTAGGTGATTAATGTAATTTATCAAGTTTGGGCAGGTTACTATAAGCCCAGAGATGATGAGTGCAACAGGATGTAGGAAAATCATGGAAGAACTACTTTCGAAATAAACAGTAGATTGCATTCGGTGGTTGGAACTCAATGTTGGGCTACTGAATTACAAACTCAATAGCTGAAGTGGGTAGACATGCGACTAAAAAAAAATTTAGCGAAAGATATTTTTCCAACTAATATTAACTTTTTCACTGAGAATCGTAACCATATAAAAAGTTAACATAATTAAAGCCCATAATAAGAATGTATTATTTGTAAATTTTATAAATATAATTTGAAATCGTACCCAACATTTCATTAACGTGTGAACCAACTGCTCTAGTTCTAAATCTGTTTTGACATTGAGCTATTTGCTTGTCTTTGATTTGTGATAAAATTTCATTGGATATGGTTATACCCCTTTTTATCCCTCGTAGTCGGCCCGGTCTATCTTGTCCCAACACTAGTTAGAGAGCATCTTCTTTGAATTTACATGTTAAGCTAGATTTTGATTTGTTTTCAACATTTTTTATTTTCTTTTACAAAAGTGAACCAAATTATATTTTGTAAATGAGTTATATATTACATCATTTTCAAAAATTACATTTAAATAAAAAGTATATAGGACTTGTGATAGTATCTGCAACATGTGTGTTCATAGTTCACCATTTTTTCGAATGCGAGATTTATCCAAATATCAACTCTAGAAATGGAAGAGGGTTGATACTTTCCTCTTTCTGCATTAAAAGAAACATGACTTTAAATGAAACTAATAACCATAGTTAATAAATCAAATATTTTTCTCACCAAATCTTCAGTTAGTCGAACCATTCCTTGACGAATACGTGTATATGGCATTTGCTTTTCCTTTATGGATTAAAATTTTCGCTTCGTAACTAGATTATAAGATTTTATCACATTGATTACTTAATTTGCATTTATGTACACTTATGTTTCATATAAGAAACGATAAAAAATTACACTACAATTACGTTAAACTCTTCACTCATTTTTGACTCAAAAAATTTCTTCCACTCCTTTATACTTTTGATATTATATGGTTTTAGTTAAAGTTGTTCCTCTTGGTGATTACTTAATATCTTTTTAACGAATTTGCTTCTTGAACACTGCAAAATATATTCCATTTGCTGAAAAATAAGAGTCTTTTGTCATTCCTCATGCAGCTTAAATCTAGCCTATAGCATTCACCAAAATGGTAATCAAAATAAAAAATTTATAACATACGAAAAAATGTATTTCCAACATGTAAATACTTGCTCTCAAGGATTAGCATTTTAAACAAGAACATGTAAGGTGACCAGGATATTCATATATTCATTAAATTAAAGATAAGAACACATGTAAGAATAATTCTTAGTGCAAATTATAGAAATGACAAAGGATATCCGTGTTTATAAAAAAATAAGACGTTAATTTTTGAAAATATATAAAATGAGAAAAATAAGACAGTTTTGTACTAGCAACTTGCAATATTGTATTCCAAACATTGAAAATCCTATGACCAAAGTCAAACTTTTCTATCATAGGCTTTATAATATATTAAGAATCAATTAGCATGTCGGTGAAATAATTGATTCAAGCATGGCAGGGGATCACAAACTCAAACTATATGCCACGGGTTCTTCCCGTGTTTAATCAGACAAAATATTTACTTTTTCCTTAAACATGTTTATTATATACACCCATATTCGAACCTAAGAACTCTAACAACAACTCAAACTAGATGTCCCATGAAAAACATTTAATTAGAGAGAATGTTTATTCCTAATAAGATTATTTCTCAACAGCAAGAAGCCTTACGAACTGTGATCTGGATATATAAACAATATTTGTTTTCAAACAATGTTATAGATGTTAGATATTGAATAAAACTTATTATATATAGAGATATGACGTGCTTGAAGAAATTCGACAAAGATAATACGAATAGCCATGCATGGATATTCAAGTAAATATATTGTATTCAAATGAATATATTGTATTCAAATGAAATCACACAACTTAGTATTAATTAGCAGACCCAACATCAGGTGTCTCATCAAGTAATGTTAAATACACAATTTTGTACCTAAAGATAAAGATAAGAATTGGACTTGTTGTCTTGTTCTCGTTGCAAACAACATACTTGGAGTATAAAAGCTGTTAGGAATTCCTATCTACAATTTTTGATGATGACAAACTATATAATAATAATCGTATATATATCTCGTATCTTATTTTTGCAGATACTCAAGGATACAAATCGAAGCATGGAGCATGGATCACAATAGTAGAGAGATAAATATTGTATACAAATCTTAAAAATGTTATGTAAAATCTCCCTGAATTTTATATATGATAAAATACACATACATTTACACAGGAAAACAAATTTTCCATATTTCCAAACGTCTGGTATTATGCCCCAAACGTTTGGTCGCAACCTCTAGAATTTTTCCAGATAACACATGACCAGACGTTTGGCCATCACAATCCAGACGTTTGGATTTGGCTTCGGGAATTTTTTAAAATACACAACTGTCAAATCTAAAATGTTTCTTCTGCATCTCTTCTCCAATTCAGTTCTACCCCAAACAAAAGCATCCCCAGAAATAAAGAGAGATGATAGCAACACTTCGAATCAACCTTTTCACAACTATAAATACATCACAAATTTTACAATAGTAAAAATAAGTTTCTGATTTCTATTCTCTATATCTGCTTTGCACTCAAATTAAAGTCACTCATATTTGCTATCAATATTTCAACCAAAGATCATTAACTTTGGTTCAGTTTTCTTCCATATTTCCAAAACACACACATATTCATATCTATACGTATCCAGTGGAGATTATAGGAAGACTTGTACGTATTTTCAATATCAGTGTTAATCAAAGCACATTCTTGGTGAAAGATTTCTATTGTTACAAGCCTATGCCTCCGGGTGAAGTGAGGGTTATTGATTAGTGAAATTCTGAAGAGGAGCTTCGGGACTGAACGTAGGACGGGAGGTCCAAACTAGTATAAAATTTCTGGTGTGATCTTTTTATTTTACTATTATATCATTATCTTAATTTGTCGTGTACATAGTAAGTACTTGTCATGTACATAGTATACGATCCATATAGTCTTTCAATTGGTATCAGAGCAGTATTAGTTCAAATCACGGTAACACGTATTTGAAACCTGTTAATATGGCAAGTATGTTCCAAGAAGGACAGTCAACTGCACGTCCTCCTCTATTCACCGGATCTAATTATGCATATTGGTCAACCCGTATGAGAATTTCTATGGAAGCAAATGATTTAGAAATATGGTCATCAACTCAATTAAGTATGTAGCACCTGAATAAATATTAGCACATGGATAAATGCACAAAAAATCGCTGCTTCTAATAAAGCTAAAGCTATGAATATACTTCTTTTCTCTCTTGATAAAAATGAATTTTTACGTGTTATATTATGTCCACTGCTTATGATATATGGCATACTTTACAAGTTACACACGACGGTACAACTAAGGTCAAACAAACAAAAATATTATTTTACAAAATCAATTTTCATCTTTCAAAATGAAACAAAATGAGTCAATTGTTGACATGTACTCTAGATTTCAAACTATAAAACAAGATCTTATGGCACTAGGAGTCAAATTTACTGATTTGGATTTAGTATCTCTAATTCTCAACTCTTTAACAATTGAGTGGAAAAGAAAAGTATTAGCCACTGAATAAGCTAATGATCTTTTTGAACTCAAAGTTGAAGAGTTGATTGGAAATTTAATGTTGTATGAAGCTAATTTGTAGGTCAGGAAGGAACAAAACCATGAAAAGAAGAACATAGCATTTCAAACAAACAATGAAGATTCTGAATTGGATGAAGATGAAATTGTATTCATTGTCAAGAACTACAACAAACTTAAGAAATTCAAGAAAACGAAAAGATTCCAAAATAGCGGAAAATCAAATTCATCAAATCAAACTTTGATCAAGTGCTTTGAATGTGATCAGTTCAGACATTTGAAGAAGGATTGCCCAAAACTCAACAACGAGAGAAAGAAAAATAAGTTTGAGAAATTTAAGAAAAAGAGAAAAGCATTCCAAGTCACATGGGATGACTCTAACTCTTCCTCTTCATCTGATAGTGACAGTGAAAGTGATACGGAGCAAGCAAATGTATGTTTCATGGCACACACTGATGAGGTATGTCCCGATCTTACTTATGATGAAATTTTAGAAGTATGGAACTTGAAGACAAATATAGAGAAACTAAGAAATTAAATAAGGGATATGTTGCTAAGATAAATCGATTGGAACTTGAAATAGGGTTACTAAAAGATGAAAATTCTATTTTAGAAGACGAATTAGAAAATGCTACAGAAAAATGTAAGAATCTTTCTATTGAAAATGATGCTTTATCTTGTGAATTCGGAAAAGTCAAATTAGAAAATATAAAATTAGTAATGAGCACATTATCTTAAAAAATAATCTAGAAACTTCAAAATTCGAAATTACTGATCTTAAAAACAGTTGGATAAAATTATTAATAATGTTACAAAATTTAACAAAGGAAAACAAGACTTGGAGAATTTAATTCAAATTTCCAAGCCATTCAAAAATCGAAATGGAATAGGGTTTGAGAATAAAACAAAAATTACATGGTATAGTAAGATTGATACTAAAGTAAAAAAAACCTTCTTCCAAAAATAAAAAATTGATCTCGAATTAAAAATGATTAAAATATGGGTTCCTAAAACAAATAACAACCTAATAAACATAAATATATAGATAATTATATGGAAGAAGTGATTCACAATAATAATTATATTTCAAAATTAACCAGACCATCATGGGTATGGTTACCCTCATTTACTAACAGTTAGGACCCGAAAATATAAAGGGTAACAATTTAAACTTTTATTTTTGCAGGTATCCAAATACAAAAATAAAGAGAAATGGATATTAGATAGTAGATGCTCCAAGCATATGTGGGAAATGCTCACATGCTGTCAAAGATAAAGTACATTGATGGTGGCACCGTAACTTTCGGCGATAATTCAAAGGGTTCGTCATTGGCATTGGAGAAGTCATCAATATCGGTATCTCTAACTCTCCTATTATTTCTAATAAGTCAGTTGTGTGATAAAGGGTTCGAAATAAAATATGAAAAGGATAAATGTAAAATTATTGATCAAAAAAGTTTACTCTTCAAAGGATTTAGAAATCGTAATATGTACATATCCTAAATATGAGCATTAAAAATAATTCAGATTTATGTCTAGCCGCAAACCATGATGATCCTCGGATTTGGCACAAATGTTTTTGTCATATAAAATTTTAATATATTAACAAACTAGAAAAACATGATCTAGTTAGAGCTCTTCCTAAAATTAATTATAAAATTAAAGATTTATGAGACGCTTGTCAAATGGGCAAGTTAAAGAAAAGTTCTTTCAAATCTAGAAATAAAATATCTACTAAGCAACCATTAGAATTACTTCGTTTAGATTTATTTGGACCAACTTAACTATGATCAGCAAATCATAACAAATATGTGTTCGTAATTGTAGACGATTTTTTTAAGATATACTTGGACACTATTTTTAAAACATAAAAGTGACACTTTTGGAATGTATAAAATTTTTGCAAAGCGGATTAATAACTTAATGGATTTAAAAATTAAAAATGTATGCAGTGATTATGAAGGAGAATTCGAAAATGAGTTTTTCACTATTTTTTTTAACAAAAAAGGAATTAGTCATAATTTTTCGGTTCTACGAACACCACAACAAAATGGTGTAGTTGAAAGGAAAAATAGAACTTTATAGGATTGTGCACGAACACTATTAAATAGTAGTAACCTACCCAAACATTTTTGGGTTGAATCTCTTGCCACTGCATGTTACGTATCAAAATTGTGTCACACTTCGACCTATGACTAAAAATACATGTTACAAAATATTTTATGGAAAGAAACCAAAAGTTTCATATTTCAGAACTTTTGGGTCAAAGTGTTTTATTTTAAATACCAAAGATAATCTTGGAAAATTTGACCTAAAGCCGATGAAGGAATTTTCATTGGTTATTTAGAATGTACTAAAGCTTATAAAATTTATAATAAACGAACAAATATTATGGAAGAAAGCTTACATGTGTCTTTTGATGAAAATTTCCAACAAACTATTAAAGAAGATGAAGATGAAATCTTAGCCAAAAATCAAACTGAAATACAAATAATACGAATAATTCATCCTCCGATAATAATGAAAATGTTTTAAAATAACCTACATGAATATTAAAAAATTATCCTTTGGATAAATAATTAGAGACTTAAATTCTCGAGTCCTAGAAATAACTTAAATCAAATGAGTCACATTGCTTTTATCTCAAATACAGAACCTAAAAATTATAAAGAAGCGTCGATGATTCTTGGATCTTAACAATGCAAGAATAATTAAATCAATTTGAACGTAATAATGTATGTGAACTCGTTCCTAAACCATCAGATCAATCTGTAACAGAAACAAAATGGGCTTTCAAAAACAAAGCAGATGAAAATGGAAATATTATTCGTAACAAAGCAAGATTAATGGCTCAAGGTTACAACCAAGAAAAGGGAATTGATTGTGATGAGAAGTTTGCTCACATAGCTCGTCTCGAAGCAATTCGTACTCTGCTTGCTTTTGCATGTCATCACAACTTTAAATTATTTCAAATAGATGTTAAGAGTGCCTTCTTAAACAGTTTTATCAAAGAAAAAGTTTTCATAGAACAACCATCATTATTTATCCATGAACAACAATATCCAGATCATGTCTTTAAACTCAAAAAGGCTTTATACGGTTTGAAACAGGCACCACGTGCTTCGTACGACAGATTAAAAACTCATCTGCAAAATTCTAGATTTCAATCGGCAAAATAGGCACTATAAAAACTCATCTGCAAAATTCTATATTTCAAATTGGCATAATAGACACTACATTATTTATAAAACATAAAAATAATGATATATTAGATGTACAAATATATGTTGACGACATTATATTTGGATAACTAACGAAAGTTTATGTAATGAATTTTCTGAAATAATGAAAAATGAGTTTGAAATGTCATAAAAGGGAGAATTAAATTTTGTCCTTGGATTACAAATAAAACAATTGGACAATGGCATTTTTATAAATCAAGAAAAGTATTGTAAAGATTTACTTAAACGTTTCGGAATGGAGAACACTACTAGTAAACCAACTCCTATGAGCACAACCTTATATGTAGACAAAGACGAAAATGGAAAAGACTATGATCAAAAGTCTTACCATAGTATGATCGGCTCTTTATTATACTTAACAGCTAATCGACTCGATATAATGATGAGTGTTTGTTTATGCGCTCTTTTTCAAGCTCAATCTAAGGAATCACATCATTGAGTAGTCAAACGAATTTTACATTACTATCCAACACTAAAGATTATGGCTTATTCTATCCTAAAGGTACGGCTTTCCAACTCGTATCATATAGTGATGCAGACTTTGAAGGTTGTAAAACAGACAGAAAAAGCACAAGCTGTACCTGCCATTTTATCAGTCAATCTCTAGTTTCGTGGTTTGGCAAAAAGCAAAATTATGTTTCACTCTCGGCTTGTGAAGCAGAATATATCTTTGCCGCCTTAGCTTATGCTCAAGTAATCTATATGCAACAAACACTTAGAAATTTTGGTAAAATGATTGAAAAATCTCCAATATACTACGACAATACTAGTGCTATCAATTTATCTAAAAACCTAGTTAACCATTCTCGAACTAAACATATAGACATTCGATACCGTTTTCATAGAGATAATGTAGAAAAAGGAATTATCTCCCTTGAATTTGTTAACACCGACAAACAAATTGCTGATATATTCACTAAACCATTAAATGAACAATCTTTTGTAAAACTTAGACGAAACTTAGGAATTTGTGCGTATAATGAATTAATAAACTAAACAATATATTATTTATTATCCTAAATTGTTGCTCAAAAAAGCTAACAAACAAAATCCTTCTTCACCTTTCATTTTTGAAACCTTCTGAACACCACAAATTGCTTTTAATAAAAACAACTTTTAAAAAAAACCATAAATTTCGTTAACTAACAAACAACCTTTTTCTTTAATTAGAAATTGAAAAACCTATATTTATATATCTCAAAGATAAAAAAATTAACCAAATAATCTTCCACTCTCTAAAACATTTAAACTTTTATCTATAATGTCGTCTTATCACGATTCGACTTACTCAGCCATTGATTTATCCTCACCTTCTTCTAGCAGTACGTATATATCTCCTACCAAAACTACACCAAACTCCTCTCCTTCCATACACATTGTTCCTACTACTACTCCTATGTACCATACTGGTTATTCTCCAAAAGGAAAAAAAGCCAAATATGGTATTAATCTTGAAAATGCTCCTCTTCATGACAAAATTGACGAAGTCCATCATTATCAAAAAGAAATGATGAACGTTCAAAACGAAATGTACTATACACAACGAACCAAGGAGCTCATCTAATTTTTTTAGAAAAGTGCATCCTTGCAATATGTGGACACTCTCCTACAAAGGATCGTGTTCATGTACGATCTCCTCGTGTGATTGAAACTCCTCCACGTGCTCATCGATGGACTCCACGTAAACTACGGGGAGAAGGAACATCTGAAACCCAATTAAGTCCAGTACCTCCTTCTTGGTCTCCACTATGACCATTAAAAGAAGATATAAAGGAAGAACCAAATTTGTGGGAGAAAAAGTGACACTGTTCTTCTAAAAACTATATTTCTATATATATGTGTGTGTATGTGTGTGTATTCTAGTTATAATAAGGTTAAAACTATTCAAGATTATAATTTATATCTTGTTTTTAATAAAAAATATAATAATAATTATAACAATCTGAAATCTCTAACTAAAATCAAAGTGACACTATTCTGTCAAAACAGACATCTAGGACATAGAGCCAGACGTCTGATTGTTCTCATGGGTTATCACAGACTCGAAGAACCAGACGTCCAATTCCTCTATCTAGATGTCTGCTTACAAAATCGGTAGACTCTCTCTCCCAAACTCTACAAGATCCAGACGTCTGCCTATACGTTACCAGATGTTTGGAATCGCTCTCTACCTTATATGATATAGAATCATTTTAAGCGCCCAGACGTCTTCCTCGTCATTCCAGACGTTTGGACCCTGTATCTGCCTAAGCCGATATGTTATCCATTCACTATATTAAAACATCTCTTCATTTTTTACCTCACCTTTTCATTCTCTACAAAACCCCATTAAAACCCAATTCTTAAAATTTACCTTCAATTTTCAAATACAATGCCTCCCAAATCAAAAAATGCAAAGAAGCAAAAGAAAGATCAGGGTTCTTCATCTTAAACAACTATTATCATTGATTCTCACATCAAATCATGGCTTAATCAAAGCCCTAGTTCCATCAAAATATTTGATGATTTGAAGACTATTAAGTTTCATCTCGGTCCCTTCTACCAACCACTATGATTTCCTCTCTATGAAATGCATTCGTTATGTGAAAATGCCGAGGTTAACTATCTGGTCGAACAAGGTCCAAATGTGGTAACATAGATCAGCAGGCTATTTTTCTCTTTTATTCGAATCTATGTAGTTCTTCCATTTGGAATCCCGAAGATGAGGAAAATTGGCTTTGGTCTAGTGTCTATGGTAAAGTCATTAAGCTTACTTCTGGTATGTTAGGACGAATCATCCATTGCTCTAACATGGGTATCGAATTAAAAGAGATAATGGACAAAAGATTTTTACTCTATGATGAGGTCACTCACCTTCTTTGGGAAGATCATATGGAATAATGGAGTACGAAGAACCTTCGACCTAGGGCAAGATTACTAAATCGCATGATTATTAACACCATAATACCAAGAAGTCACGAGCAAATATATGAAACATATCACAAAGCTATGCATGTTATATTTGGTGGTATTAAAATTAATTGGGCTCAATTTCTTTTCGACGAAATTAAAAACTTCTGGATTCACAAGCGCTAAACAATTATTTATGCACCTTATATAATGCTGATTCTTCAATCCCAAGATATCCCTTCTTACTTATCGTATTTTGAAGAACTATAAATTAAAGAAAGTGGGTCCAAATACTTCAATATTATGCATCTGCTGGATGAACCGCCACCGATAATATCATTTCCTCAATGGACTCTGCAGCAACAAAAACAACATCAGCAGCAGCCTCCACAAGAGCAGCAACAACCCCCTTCGAACAACCAGGTCCTTATGTTTTCCAGCAACATCCCTCCGAATATCACTCGGACTCAGAGATTTTAGAAGCTCAAGGAGAACCTTCTTCAACAAAATCATATTGTGACTTATCAATTCGAAATCAACAACTTTTATCTCACAATTAACAAATCTTAGGAAAAAAAGTTGTTCGTCTTGATAGATCTGTCTCAAACATATCTTTTCGAATGAGCAAAATCGAGAAAACACTGGATAAGGTTGTATCCACTCTTGGGAAAGTAATGAGGAAAGTTCATGGTCGATCATCATCCCGATCCTCATCCTCATCACCATCAGCTCCTTCGCCTGCTCCATATATCTCTTCCGTTCCAGGATCTTCAACAAAATCATGAGGAAAAGAAGCCATGAAAGACGAACCATTAAAGGGAACAGATGAAGAGGAAAGTGGGGACTTTAATATGCAAGGTCCTTTCCCCATCAATAGGGGTACTTGGCTTTTCAAGGGTGTCTGTTCAAGAGGACCTAGAATATAATGATCAAAGTAGTTGGCCCGAGAACACTTCTGATCCTTCATCCTTTTGGGATTACTATATGATACCTACAGATGTTTTTCTGACTCGACTCACTATTACCAGTAGTTTCTATTTTTTTTCTTACACTATATTTTATCTTTTATGCATTTCCCATTCTATGTACTGTTGTTTCAGTTATCATGTACTACAAGTTCTATGTTTTAGATAACATTTTCTATTTTCTCTATTCTTTTTTATAATGCGAAAAGGGGGAGAAATATGTATACACACGGGAGGAGGATAACATATGATAAACATATATATAGGGGGAGTAAAAATATATTTTATGATACATTGTTTGTCATCATCAAAAAAGGGGGGAATGTTGGGAATTCCTATCTACACGTTTTGATGACGATAAACAATATAATAATAATAACTATACATACATACATACATACATACATACATACATACATACATACATACATACATACATACATACATACATACATACATACATATATATATATGTGGAAATTAGCCATGAGGGCCTCTTTAGCAAGTGCAATTAGTTTCTACGACACAAAACTGAAATAATTACTTTTAAGGACAAAATAAAAAATAATTAGTTTTAAAGACCTAAAAACCTATGAAATTATGTCCTTGAAAGTAATTGGATTGCTGACTTTGTCCTTAAAAGTAATTATTCTGTTGATTTGGTCTTCAAATTAATTTTTGTAGACGTGTGTCCTAGAAACTAATTGGACTGCAAAGTTTGTCCTTCTAGTGAAATGCCCCTATATATATCTCATATCTTATTTTTGCAGATACTCAAGGATACAAATCGAAGCATGGATCACAGCAATAGAGAGATAAATACTGTATACAAATTTTAGAAATATTATGTAAATCTCCCTGGATTTTGTATATGATAAAATACACACACATTTACACAGGCAAACAAATTCCATATTTCCAAACGTCTTGTATTATGCCACAGAAGTCTGGTCGAAGCCTCTAGAATTTTTTCTAGATAACACATGACCAGACGTCTAGTCATCACAATCCAGACGTTTGGATTTGGCTCCGAGAATTTTTTTTAAATACACAACTGTCAAATCTGAAAAATTGCTTTTGCATCTCTTCTTCAATTCAGTTTTACCCTAAACAGAAGCATCTCCAGAAATAAAGAGAAATGGTAGCAACATTTCAAATTATCCTTTTCACAACTATAAATACATCGCAGATTTTACAATTGTAAAAACAAATTTTTGATTTCTATTCTCTATATCTACTTTGCACTCAAATTAAAGTCACTCATATTTGCTATCAATATTTCAACCAAAGATCATTAACTTTGGTTCAGTTTTCTTCCATATTTCCAAAACACATACATATTCATATCTGTACATATCCAGTGGAGATTATAGGAAAACTTGTACGTATGGTCAATATTAGTGTTAATCAAAGCACATTCTTGACGAAAGATTTCTATTGTAACAAGCCTATTCCTTCGGGTAAAGCGAGGGTTATTGATTGGTCAAATTCCAAAGAGCAGCTTGGGGTCTGGACGCAGAACGGGAGGTCCTAACTAGTATAAAATTTCTGGTGTGGTCTTTTTATTTAACTATTTTCTTATTATCTTAATTTATCGTGTATACAATAATTACTTGTCATATACATAGTATACGATCCATATAGTCTTTCAAAAGCAACAGTCGTCAATTGTAAGGTAATTACCAATAATAAAAGTGTTGCATGGACATTAATTAGATGGCCAACGGACTTTGATTTAGAAACTTAGCGACAAAAACATTCGAAGGGGAGTACATGATTGTCCATGTCATATAGATAAATGGTACTGACAGCAAAGAATTAAATAATGCATTATACTCTAAACATAGAATAAAGTAGGACTTAGGCATATATCAACTGATTCAATTTAAAACTGCATGATAGGAAGAGCAACAATGCTAGTTTGCGCACCAAGTGGACTTGTTTCTACTTTCTACAAGGATTTTCACACCAAGTAATGAAAGGACAAAGGAAGTAGTTGCAGCTTTAGAAATGTCAGATGAGAAATTATGGATGACGCCAATGGATGAAAGCTATTGGAAAAATATTAAATCTGACTTAGATGATATAGGTAACAGTAGAGGACACAAAGGTGGTTCCATCTTCACTACGATTTCTTAAAACTGGTATGCACAGTTAGTTTCTTAACTTATACAAATCAAATGAAAGTGCTTTGTTTCATCTACTGAAGCACCTAAAGCTACCTGTAGTAATCGAACTTTATCAATAACTTGACTTCACTGAGTTTCTAGAAAGTCATTCCGACAATTGATAATCGAAAAAAGTTCGACTTGCAGCAATACCAATGCAGAGTATTTGGAATATGAAAATCAAAATCAAAAAAATGAAATAAACCTAAAATTTGATTCATTGAATAAAGATAAAATAGGTAACTAAGGCTACTTGAAGTATGAAAATGTAAGTAGGGCGATGACGATCAACTCCACCAAAGAAACATCGAAGAACAAGAAAATTTTGAAGGACACTGCAAAAGAAGGAGAATGAAATGAGGGATAATGGGGGATTGGTAGTTTTGATAGAAGAGGGAAGATGGAATTTTTGGTAAAATTATATTGAGAGTGGCGGTAGATAAATGACTTTGAAACATGAGCAGTATCCTCAGCGATAGGACGCAAATTATTTTCTGAATCAATTAACTTTTACTGTTTAAGGTTCAAACACTGAGAACGAGTGCAGCTAAAAGTAAGTTTTGGTGTAGTGCTAATAGATTATATTTCCAAAAATAGAATAAAATATCAATTCATAACTTGCACATATAAATCATTTAAACTATCTAATAACAACTCATCCACAGCATCAAACTCTTAACAATGCAGAGAAAAACATCAAAACCCATAATAACCGTTTTAGAATTCAAATTGAATATTTAATTAAGTTTCAGATTATTAAATGGACGTTTATAAATATATATAACCTAATTCTATTTAAATTTACTAATCATGGAATTTACATTGAAATAGTTAAGTATCAATTAGAATATATTTCTTATGTGCCATAATATATTTTAAACTTTCATTGATCTTTAAATTCAAATATCTAATTAATAAACTCCGCTCCTTAAATGAATTGCGTCCTCGCAATTCCTATATAAGAAGAATCTCTAACAACTTCTATAACAAAATATGAATCATCATTTCATTAGCTAACGTAATGTACGAATGATATTTTCATATAAAGACTTATATATAATCTAAACATAACCATTATACAACACGCATCCGCAGCGATAAAATAAACTCTTATTATAAAATTTAAGTTATATTACATTAGTGCTATTAATTTAATCAAATTTATTTTTTTTCATTTTAAAGACGTATATTTTAACTCATATACGATTAAGTCCTTAAATATTTTCTAAGTGTTGAAATTACGGAAAATTTTGACAAAGTCTCCATTACACGGCTCATGTTCTAAAAATTAAAATAGATAATATAAGCCTCAAATTAGGTCCTCCTTATTTGGACTTCTAGCACAGGCTATAACAATCAATATACACAAATTTATATACTCTACACTATCATATGCATAAAATATACCACCCTTTTTTTTCCTTTTTTAGCAAGCAATTTTTTCTTTTGACAGCATATTTGAAGCAAGCAATCTTTATGCAACCATACAGTAACTTTCTGGTACCTATAAGAAACTTAAACATTAAATATAAGTCAAATTATAACTTCTCTATTTATGTATTCAAGGTTGTGCCATGTTCGCGCTAACTTTTAGAGGTCAAAACATCAAAATTTAATGTAGCAATCAAAAGTAAAGTCGTAGTGCATGGAATGTATTTTCCAAAATATCTTACGGATCTTGAATATACTAAATATGTTGAGAGTTGCAGCAATTTTCCTAAAGAGTACGAAACTAAAAATGGTATACAAGCGATGGTCCACCTATTAAAATTGCATTTTAACATAAAAACGATAAAATTTTCGGAACACAAATAAAATTTGTAGCTTAAACTCTTTGCTTTCCAGAATGGGAAAAAATATTAAAATCAGATAAGCCGTTCAAAAGTTATAGTTAAAATAGTTTAACGCAATTAGGTGGTGTATGCATTATTACGATAACAACATGCATCGTTTTTAAATCATGTTTCAATCATAGATGAGCTCAATTTTTTTTTATGTACCATAATATACGTTGCATTGAAACAGTTAAATATCAATTACAATATATTTCTTATGTACCATAATATATGTTAAAGCTTCATTGACCTTTAAATTCAAATATCTAATTTACTCTTTAATTGTTTAATTTCCTTTAAATTTATATATATATATATATATATATATGTATATATATATAACCTTTACAAATTCTTATATAACTTCACAAATATATTTTATGCATTTACTACTCTTGGTTTATAATTGCATCGTATATAGTTATATTTTATTGTATTTGTATTAAGATTTTTTTAATTTAATAAATTGTTTTTTATTTATACATACTAAAATTTTATCCTTTTATAAAACAATAATTAAAAACTATTTAAATAATACAATAAATTTTACTTTATTGATTTATTTATCTTATATTCATTTTCTTATATATTTATAATATTCAATAAGTATATATATTAGAGTTTATGCAATGGTATATATAATTTAATTTATTTTGAAATATAAACATATTTATATATTTTCACACAATCAATTCGATATACCAACTATCAATTCAATTAATTAATTGAATCAACAATCAATAATCCATCACTTCAATTTAAATAGGTAGATATATAGTGATTACGCATAAATAAATGATGTAGACAGCCGTGAGTGAGAAATTCTCACCTTAATCGATGCTTGAACTACCCTAAACAAAAACTACTATGCCCTCGTCGATTACACCGCCTGCGAATTTCTAGCAACATCAATTCAGCACCTTCAACGTACATCTCCAAATATACGCCCACTTGAAAATTTTGTGCACGACTCCACATACAGCCCAAACAAAACTGCACCTTCTCCATTTACATCTCATTGCTCCAACTTCTTCCTATCGCCTTCCTTATGTCATAGAAGTCGCCTCTGAGCTCAGACCAATTTGTGCACATGAAGAATCCAGTCACCATCCCATAGCCAACCACATCGACTGCCTCGGTCTTCGCTGTTACCCCTATCAAACACGAGTGTCTCTTCTCGTTGCCTGCCCAGGTTAAACGACGCTCGGTCGATTGAAATATTTATTTACTATTTTTTTTTCCAAGACGCGATTTCAATCGGAGATTAGGGCATACTCCTTAAAACTGAAACGAGGTTTGGGCTTGAAGTATTCGGGGAAAAATCTAGAACAAGGGTTTGGGGTTTGGTGAGGCTCTGGGCTTGTTTATTTAAACTAAACCTAATTTAGCAAAATTTTCGTTCTCTTATTTTGACACTTTTAATTTATAAATTTGTCTCAATCTAATTCAAATTAGTTTAAATTTCTTAGTTTAATTTTATTTATTTATTCATTCATTGTACTATTACAAATAAATTTATTAACTATTTCAATCACCTAAAATTATTTGTATTCCAAAATATTCCATCTCGATTAAAGCATCTTACTCAATTTCAATAAATTATCCAAGAAGAATGATTAATTTAGTTCAATTTGTTCCAACAAGATCTTATATTAAATATAATTTAATTAACTAAAGTTTATTTTTAAAATATTAATTATCAAATATCGAATTCGAACAATTTTATTTTAATTAAATTTATTTACTTTATATGGCATGAAAAACAGGGTTGTTACATGGACCTTATTGAACTACCTCTAATGTAGCAAGCATTCTACTTAAAATTATGATAGGGAACTCCAACAATCAAAATGGATACCATTTTTAGTACATCATAGTTTATTTATGTGCATTTCTATTATCTATAGGATGGATATACATATCCACAAAATTTGGTAGCTTATCTATGGTTATCTTTATTTATTTATATTTAGGATATCGCTAATTATAGTTTACATATGTGCAAGAAATACAAACATTTATAAATACAGATATACATATGTTAGCTAGAAAAAAATTTAAAATAATATAGACATATGCAAACATAAATATACATATGATAATCAATGAGAAATATAGTCAGATGTAAACATACATAAATTGATAGGTTTACGGATTCCAAATGGGAAATTATATAATTTTGGATTATATAATTAAGCCTTATAATAAACTGTGTTTTGAATATTATATGCATTTTTGGTTCATTTCTACCATATATGTTTCTATATTAAGGTACATGCATAATGTTATGAGCAAATTTTAACATATAAGTAGAAATTCGTATGTGTTGGGCGTATTTCCACATACCACCGAACCAACCCCGCTTCCTATGCATGGCCGAACCAGCCTCCACCGATCAATACTACTACCGGTCCAACTCCATCTCCATGCTACTACCGGTCCAACTCCATCTCCATGCTACTACCGATCCAACTCCACCGAACCATGCTACTACTGGTCCAAATCTCCATCCCATGCCTACCGAACCAACCCACTTCCTCATGCTACCGAAGCACCAACTACCAAACCAACCTACTTCCTCATGCTACCGAACCAAATTTCAACCAACCGTCACCGGACCAAGTTCCGCCGAACCAAGGCCTTACCGAACCAACATTGCCAGGCCAGATTGCATCAGCCCAGGCCCACCAGTAGCTATATACATCCAAGACCCCTGCCCCCAGTCTCACTCTATAAATAGAGGAGCAGGGGTACGGCAATGGCAGACAAGTTTGAGAGCTCAAGCACGGATAGAACTTTCAAACAACTTTCAGTTACTTGTAATTAAAGCTTTGTACTTGTAATTTGAATAGAAGAGGAGAATAACATATAAAGTGGACGTAGGCACGTTCTGGCCGAACCACTATAAACCTGTTTGTCTTTTACAATTTAGCCTCTGCTTTTTATATATTTGCATAAATCACCCAAATCACTAAGAACAACGTATAATCAACTACATCATACGACTTGGAGGTGTTTGCCCATTTTTTGTGCAAACATTTTTGGTGCTTTCACTAAGAATTGAACTCAAGGAGCTCGGAGCTCGGAGCTTCAGCTTCTCCCACTTAACCCTTTTCCTATCAGCATCGTTCATTGCTTAGAAGACATGCCTCCCGGACGGAAGAAAGATGCTAACAAAGGAAAGAACATCGCAACTGGCAGTATCCCAGACCCAGTGATCAGAGACCAAGGCAATCGTCCGGTTCCAACAGAAAATGTAAATCAGACGAATCCGACAGCCCCTGTTACAGAACAACCAATTACAAGGGCGGATCTGGACAGGGTTGTAGCTGAAGTAACTAACCGCTTCGCATCTCAACAAGAAGCCTTGGTGGATCAACTCATGTCACGCTTAAGGGATGTTGAAGAAACCAACCGCAACACTGAATCATGGGGTGAGTCCCGGTCTGGAGGATCTGGGAGACGACAAAGGTCTTTCTTCTTCGAAGAGGCTAACAACCGAAATAGCTATGGTAGGAGCCGAGCCCAGACTCAGCCCGAATTCCGACCCGAGGAAACACTTGGAACCGAACCCAACAGGGGAGGTACCAGGCAGGGGTCGGATGTAGCTGAGCCCGTCATGCTACCTAACCACGGAAACACCAATGGACGGGGCCGAGCTGGAGTCCCGCCCGAAGTTGGACCCGAGGAAGTGCTGAGAACAGAACCCAGCAGGGGAAAATCAAGGCAAGGGACAACTACGGCTGACCCCAGCGTGCCCCCAGAAGACCAGAGGCAGCCATTGGAGAATGTTAGGAGTGATAGACGATACCATCCCTACAGATCATCTGGACGGAATCAATCCCGCAGGGAAGAACCAAACTCATTTCTATCCGCTCCAAGTTCTGATGAAAGGATGGCGCGATTGTTCAAAGAGTGCGTCCAACGAGAACAAAGGGATCGAGGGATAGGCGCTAGGGTAACCAGCCCTTTCATCCGCAATATCGAAACTGCCATCACCCCCCGGGAATGGAAAATGCCAACAAGGAAACCTCTGACCCCGTTGTGCACTTGCAGAGATACACATAGCATATGCTCATGAGCGGAGCTACAGAGGGAGTGTTGTGTAAATGCTTTTCACTATTCTTGGCAGATCTAGCTACCTCCTGGTTCTGCCATCTGCCCCAAGGATCCATCAGCTCATGGGAAATGTTGAAAGAAAAGTTCATCAACCAGTTCCGCATTCATGTGGAACAACCCAAGGACGCTTATTCCCTATCTAATATCAAACAGAAGCCCGGAGAGACAGTGCAACAATACCTAACCCGATTCAACGCCGCAGCGGCCGCAGTCCAAGATGCCGACGAGAAACTTATCCTAATGGCCCTCTACAGTGGTGTACACCCGGATACTAAATTTGCCAGGAGACTAACGAAAGAGAAGCCAGCTACCTTACCCGATTTCTTCCACGAAGCCGGAAAATATATGAGACTTGAAGACGCTACCATTGAAAGGCAGACAGGGCAACAAACCAAGGCAGCTCATGGCAACACATCCGCAGTAGCAAGGGACGTTCGAAGAAATGACTCTAGAGATAGTGTTGGGGGCAAGAAGGGACAAAAGCGCTTATATAGACCAGGACCGAGATTTGACTCTTACACTCCTTTAAATGAAACAGTCGAAAACATCTTCTTGGCCACCCAAGACGAAGTTAGATACAAGCGCCCCCCGCACAAGAAGGAATCAGATAATGCAATTAAGTCTGGAAAGTTCTGCCGCTTGCACGAATCTCATGAGCACGACACCAATGAATGCCATCATCTCAGGGACTTGATTGAAGAACACATCAGAAGGAAGAAACTGGAGTGCTATGTGAAAGGTCAGAACAGGACTTCAACTCCTGCCAGTAAGAACCTAGGGCTACCCCTCCCGGAAGTTGGGGGAGGAAATCGCAACACCAGCGGCTCCAGTCAAGAGAAGATAGTGGTCCTTACCATATCAGGAGGACCACACATCGCCGATGGAAGTTGGGCAGAGATGGAAAGATACGGTAAGTCACTTAGAAATAATGAAGGCTACGTTAATTCGGTTACAGAAGAGCGCCACCCGAAACGGAAAGAGAATGATGATATCACATTCAGTAGGCATGATCTAGAGGGAAGGCAGTACCCTCACATAGATCCTATGGTCATCACTGCCTGGTTCGGTCCAGCCAAGGTTTTTCGAATCCTAGTAGACACTGGAAGCTCAGTAAATATCTTATTCAAGCACGCTTTCGACAAAATGAAGCTGTCAATGAAGGATGTGTCTCCCAGCAGCAAACCGCTACATGGTTTCACCGGAGATGCAAAAATGCCCCTCGGGCAACTGGACCTCTTTGTCGAAATAGAAAGTCATCCCCGCTCCGTTGTGTGAAAACAAACATTCGTGCTAATAGAAAGCTACTCGGCCCACAACGCCTTTTTGGGGAGACCAGCCTTGTCTGATTTCCAAATTGTCCTAGCCCCATGGTGCCTAAAAATGAAATTCCCAACAGATAACGGAGTAGGGGAAATAGAGGGAGATCAAGATGCCGCTCGAGATTGCTATGTGACTGAACTTCGCAATAACCGCAGGAAGGATAAAGGGAAGGATGCAGAGACTTCTCTCTGCAAGAAAAACTTGGAAGCATAGCAATTAAAGAAAGCCCCTCCTCTTCGATGTACCAGCGATCCTTTCAACGAATTAGACCCCAGGGATAAAGAGGAGGATGCCACCACCGAGCCTGCAGAGGCTATGGAATTTATACCTGTAGACAAACACGACCCAAGTAGACTACTAAGAGTTGGGTCTCAGTTAAGAGCGAAGTTGAAGGATTAACTCGTCGATTTTCTTCGCCACAACATAGACGTATTTGCATGGACGCACGCCGACATGACAGGAATCTCCCCAGACGTAGCATGCCACGCACTGAACATCGATCCCACCAAGGTGCCAGTAAAGTAGAGAAAGAGGTGCATGGGGGCAGAACGATCAGCAGCCCTCGAGGAAGAAGTAGAGAACTTACTTGCCAATGACTTCATACGAGAAGCCATCTACCGAGAATGGATCGCCAACCCGGTACTGGTAAAGAAGGCTAACGGGAAGTGGCGAACATGCATCGACTTCTCCAACTTAAATGACGCTTGCCCGAAGGACTGCTTCCCACTCCCCCGAATCGATCAGCTCGTGGACAGCACAGGTGGACACGAACTCTTATCCTTTATGGACGCATACTCAGGATATAACCAGATCCCTATGCATGCCCCCGATCAAGACCACACTAGTTTCATCACTGACCGGGGATTGTACTACTACAAAGTAATGCCTTTTGGACTTAAAAACGCCGGAGCTACTTATCAGCGCCTCGTCAACAAGATGTTTGCGGAATTAATAGGACGAACTATGGAAGTCTATGTGGATGACATGCTGGTAAAATCGAGGAAAGCCAACGATCATATAAACCACCTGGACGAGATGTTTCAAGTATTTCACCAATATGGAATGAAGCTGAATCCTCTAAAGTGCTCCTTCGGAGTATCGTCGGGAAAGTTCTTGGGATTCATCGTCCATGCCAGGGGGATTGAAGCAAACCCCGAACAAGTCCGGGCTTTGCAAGATATCAAGATACCATCCACGCGAAGAGAGATGCAAAGCCTAAACGGGAAGGTGGCTGCCCTTAGCAGGTTCATCTCTAAAGCGACCGACAAATGCATCCCTTTCTTTGAAGCTCTAAAGAAAGACAAAGGAAAGTTCGAATGGACTGACGAATGCTCGACAGCCTTCCTTAACTTAATCGAACACCTCCAGTACTCTCAACTCCAAATGAAGGCGAGGAACTATACCTATACCTTGCTGTATCGTCCCATGCTTTAAGCGCCGCTTTGGTGAGAGAAGACTACCACGCACAGCGACCCGTATACTTTGTAAGCAAGAGATTTACAGGGGCAGAAGCCAGATACCCTAAACTTGAGAAGCTAGCATACTGTTTGCTAATCACGTCACGGAAGCTACGACACTATTTCCAATCTCATTCCATCAGAGTTTTAACCAATCAACCGCTAAGGCAATTACTCCATCGCCCCGACACTTCTGGGCGACTACTTAAGTGGTGCATTGAACTGAGTCAATATGATATCACCTACCATCCTCGCACCGCCATCAAAGGACAAGCCATGGCCGATTTCATTGCCGAATTCACTACCAACGAAGGTAAGGATCAATCTGAAATAGCAAAAGATATCAAGTGGAATCTCTTTGTAGATGAAGCATTGAACGAACAGGGCTCGGGGGCAGGTATTGTGATAATCACCCCCAGGGGAAGGAAGCTGCACTATGCCCTAAGGTTGGAATTCGCTGCCACCAATAACGATGCAAAATATGAAGCAGTAATAGCAGGACTTGAACTTGCCTTAGAAATTGGAGTCAGTTCTTTATGTCTCCATAGCGATTCTCAACTTATTGTAAATCAAATACTGGGAGAATTCCAGACTCGAGGAGAACGACTTACAACATATCTAAAGAAGACCAAGCTGCTGCTCAATCAATTGGATCACTATTTAATTAAACACGTTCCTCGAGAGGAGAACCGAGAAGCTGACGAACTGGCAAAGCAAACTAGCGTGAAGAACAACACCATTTCTGAAACAGTAGCCATCTCAAAACAACTAGCCCCAAGTTTCGAACAAGAGGATCTGATAGCTGCAATCGAAGAAGAAAATTGGATGACTCCTATCCGGAAATACTAGCAAGATGGCACACTACCTAACGAGCGTAGCGAAGTCAAGAAAATCTTAAGGAGTGCTTCTCGCTACACGATACAAGAAGGCATCCTCTATCGGCGCGGCTTCTCTAACCCCTTATTAAGATGTGTCGCCGGAAGGGAAGCCAAGGAAATCTTATCCAACATCCATCAAGGAAGTTGCGGAGACCATACTGGAGGGCAGACTCTGGTAAAGAAGATACTCCGATATGGATATTTCTGGCCCACCTTAAACAAAGACGCCTTGGACTTCGTCAAAAAGTGCGACAGGTGTCAGAAATTTGCTAAAATCCCTCGATTACCAACTAATGAGATTACTCAGATGACCAGCCCTTGGCCCTTCGCAATATGGGGAATTGACTTGATTGGCGAACTGCCAATGGGCCGAGGCGGAGCTAAATATGCCATAGTGGCAGTCGACTATTTCACCAAATGGGTGGAAGCAGAACCTTTAAATAAAATATCTTCGACAAAAGTTATTAACTTCTTGATCAAAAATGTTTTATGCAGGTACGGGGTTCCACTCAAAATAATATCAGACAATGGACTTCAATTTGATAGCGAGGAATTCACTGACTGGTGCCGAGAGCATGGAATTCGCAAAAGCTTCTCATCTGTAGCTTATCCCCAGGCAAACGGACAAGTCGAAGCTGTCAACAAAATTCTCAAAACTCTAATCAAGAAGAAGCTTGAAAAGGCGCTTGGGTGGATGAACTTCCTACGGCACTTTGGGCCTACCGCACATCTTATAGAACATCAACATGACATACTCATTTCTCTTTGGCATACGGATCAGAGGCCATGCTCACAGTTGAAACTATAGTGCCCTCCAACCGTAGGATCCACTACAACCCAGAAGAGAATGAAGAACTCCTACACATGGCTTTGGACCTAATTGAAGAAAAAAGAAATGATGCAGTACTTAAGGCGGCTGCTCACAAGCAAAAAGTGGCAGCACTATACAACTCCAAAGTCAAGCACCGCAACTTACGTGAAGGAGATCTTGTTCTCAAACGGATCTTCCCGCGCCCCGGAGCGCTAGATCCTATCTGGGGCGGACCCTATATAATTCATAAAGATCTCCACAACGGAGCTTATATTTTATCAACAGTGGACGGAGAGGTGTTCCAAAGGGCATGGAACATTCAACACCGTCGTCGATACTTTTCTTAACTTGTACTGCCTATATAAAGTGAATTAATAAAGAGAATCAGTGGACGTAGGCATTTTCGTGTCGAACCACTCTAAAAATCTTGTCTCTTTTTTAACTTGTTCCTTTATATCTTGGCTGCTTGTTAAGCTCTATCCTTTTCTATTGAACGAAATCCTGTATAACGACATTTCCATTCTGGACACTTCACAGCACAACCTCACCTGGAAAAGACCTAACAGGTACTATACGAATCTATGCCCTCGTCAATGAGACACTTTTGCTCCATCATCCCTCTACTGCGGGTTAACTCATTGCTCGCGACGGCCCTCAAAGCCAACTGTAATGAGCCGATCATAAGCCACCGAGAAGGCCGACTATAGCCGAGGCAGCTCATTACGGCGTTCGGCTCGCCGACGACTGTGAACAGATTATAAGCCCCAATATAAGGTGTGGCCAGCCAGGGGCAGTTCATAGTTGACGATCGGCACCCACGCTAGCCGGCCACAGTAAATCGAATAATACCCACGATTACGGGCCATAATGGCCCGGGTAGTTACTGTGCGCGATCTCAGCTCCGATGTGTCTTAGGTACGACTGTGGTAAAAAAGAAAACTCCCCGCGGAGGCGTAAGATGGGTGACGAATGTCTCCAAGACCCACAGCTAGGGAAAGTGACTACGAAACCCGTTTGCCACGAACTTAAGCACATCGAAGGCCTTCCGTGATTGGAAGTTTTACTATTTCTTATATTTCCATTTTATTTGTAAAAACTTTCCTCCTATCCTCTATAACGATCACTAAAGTACAGGACACAAAATGGGAGACACTCGCTAGTGGAAATGAGAACTCACAACTGGATAACAGGTCACTCAGCTGCATTCCATCCTCAGTCACACAAGACATTCAAAGCTACCGTCTCCAACTAAAACATGAAGGGCGATACTTTCTTTTCTTGTACATAAACATGTAGCCATAGTTTATTCACCCGTCACACTAACATTGCAAGACATGAAATTATACTTTAAGCAAGAACGTAGCATCAAACACGATTGAAACACATGCATATACACAGCTATATTTCTTTTGCAACACATCAAAATAATGACAGCATCCAAATATGACAGAATCGGCTTATGTTATTAAATTATATAAGAATAAGATCATTCGCTACAATGACATAATTACATAATTACAGCCTGAAAGTACATTAATGTTTTGGACTAGTATATTCAGGAATGCCAAGTAAACCAAGAAAGTAGTCAGCTGCAGCAGGGCTCCGCCTCTATCCTGCTAGCCCTCCGGGATCTACTTGACCGTTGGATCAGAACTCCCAGCATGCTGGCCAGAGGTCCCACATGTCCGATTCAGGAGAAGAATCCATCAGATAAATGATACGCAATCGAGTTAAGAAACGATTGAGAGGGAAAACTTACCAGCATCTACTCCCTGATCATCATCCCCCAACTGCACACCCACTTCCTCGGCGGTAAGCAGCTGCATGCCCTCCTTCACTGCCACTTTCTCCTCCTCAGTAAACTGGGTCGTGACCACATCCATCCTGAAAACTACACCACCCTCCTTATCCTCCTCAGCCTTGGCCTCCTCCAAAGCCCGAAGATATATCCTAACCATGACCCGGGGATAATCGTCCATCCAGGACAGGTTGCCCTGCTTCCAAGTACGGAAGTACATGTCCTGCAGCATATCATCCATCATCCCCTCGTTCTCCTCAAACTCCCTTATCCGGGCCTCGGAAGCCGAAAACCTTACGGCGGCAGCATCTCTCTCCAATCGGTATCTCGAGCAGTCAACCTGAAGGGATTTCCGCATCGCCTCCATCTCCTCCTTCAGCTTGACTTGAGCAAGCTCTACGGCCTCAAGCCTCCCAGATAACTCCTCTATATGCTCAAGATCCGCTCTTCGAACCTCATCCACTGTGGCAATGGCCATATCGATTCGTTCCTTGCAGGTGGCCTCCATATTTCGCAGGTCGGCTCTGCTAGCCTCCTCCATAGTTTTCTTTAGCCGTCTGGAGGCCGCCTCATGCTGGGATATTTGAATGGCCTGATCGGCAAGCTGTTTGGCCTGATCGAAAACCATTAGCAGCGGCCGAATGTTAGCACTTCCGATTTCCTCTCCAGCCTTGACCAGTCGGGCGTGATGCTCCATTAACTTCTTGGTTCAGCCACCCGATCGATGTTTGCCTTGGCCTCCTCCCCTATAGTCACAATCCGAGTGGTCAACAAGTCGAGATCCAAAGACTTAGCCTCGTCAAGCACCCTTACCATATGATTGCAGGGCAGGAGGTGCTCACCGGTAACCTCATCGAAGGAAATATCATGAGAACTCGGGTCCAGATCTGGATGACCCGCAAATGGGTTACGAGCCAAGTCAGGACGATCAATATGAGTAACGGAAGGATTCTCTGATGGATGCGGAGATGGTATGGACTCAGTATCTTCCTCCGTGATGTCATGAATAGGCTGGGTTGGGGGCTGAGGTCCAAGTGAAGGTTCGAACATGGAATGCCTCATCTTACTCTTTTGGATATCCTCTTCAATAACTCCGAGAAGAGGACGGTAGCCGACTACGCCCCCGGAACGGTCAATCGAAGGCTTCGGTTTAGCAGAAGCTTTGAAGATTTTGAATTGCTCGAGGCGGTGCCGAATGTCTGATGTCTTGGCCGCCTTACTCATTCCTGAAATAAAAATCAAGTGTTACAAGCATGCATGAGGCGATAATTCAAGAAACATATGAAGTTAAAAAAGGAGTTAAGAATTCACCTTGAACCGCCGGAGTTGCCTTAGCTGAAATACTCCCAGAAGATATACTAACACCTATCCTGGCCTTATCAGACTTCTTCGATTTCTCCACCAAGGTCGGCCCTTCCTCCAACCCCTCGAAGGCTTGGCGGAAAGCATCATCCGTCCACTCTTGAATCTCACCCGCTTGCCCAGAAGTCAAGGCACCAACGCCACTACCACTTTGCCCTTCGCCACCGTTACCACCGTCACCTTCTCCATCACCTCCGCTCTCCTCCTCGCCTCTTTCCTCCTCCGGAACATCTGGGCATGTGCTGGGAGAGGGTCCATCAGATTTCTTAAGCTTCTTCCTCCCGACGACTGGAGGAATCGAGAAGGGCCTCCTCTTGCTACTCTTTGTCGTAGCCCCTCCTTTGGCTTTGGCAGCTCTTTTCTCAGTCGTATCCCTCTGCTTGACTACAGACTGATGTGGTAGGATTAAGTTGTGTTCCAGGAGGGTGGCATTCCTGATTAGGTAAGAAGCTGACCTATCCCTTTCCGAAATGGCTTCTATCTCCGCGGCCATCTGAACCAAGTGATCATTCTCCACGACCTCAAAGCCACCTGTCGCTAGCAAATAATAAAGCACATGAGAAGAAGCATTGCAGTCAAAATAGAAATTACAAGTAAACTTCAACTTACAGCCAGAGGTGAAGCGGTGGATGGAAACAGAGTCATCCTGGACGAAGAACCATTCCTTCTTAAACATGGTGAACTTTGAATACAATTCCAGGACCGGCTTGAAGGACACGGCCGATTCCAAGGATGTGCAACAGATACCTTATAATCCGTTTTATTGCTTTTAAATGAGATTTTTTGCATTTGATTGAAACCATGCACATAAACAAACAGAGAACATAAGGTCTGGTCTAGAAGCAGTAAGATAAAGAAGTATACCCACGTGTATCTAGAGTAATCATCAACCAATACAAAATAATATCTCTTACCACCTAAGCTTGCAATATTGTTAGGTCCAAATAGATCTGTATGAACTAGTTCAAGGACTCTAGAAGTACTTACAGTGTTCTTGGCATGAAAAGATTTTTTTTTTTAATTTTTCCATAGTACATGCTTTACATAGAGTTTTTGTTTTGAAATCATGAGATGGCAAACCTCTTAACATATCTTTTCTTTTTAATTTGTTTAACAGATTCATGCTAGCATGTCCTAATCATTTGCGCCATAAGTTTACTTCTACAACCTTACCTATCAAGCATTTTGAAAGAGTGAGATCATCAAAAGATAAAGAGTATATATTACCTTTCCTCTTACCTAAAAATAAGGTTTCTTTTGATTATTAGTCAACAATTTTGCACAAACTAGAATCAAAAAACAACATTCATTCCCTTATCATGTAACTGGCTAATTGAAATCAGATTATGGTGCAGATTTTCAACATATAATACATCGTTTAAGGTAAATGTGCCATTATCCACTTTACATTTACCGATAATCTTATATTTATCGTTGTTTCCCATTGTGACTCTGTCACCTTTGTACTTATCTAGGCTTATGAACTTTGATTTGTCGTCCATCATGTGCCTGGAACAGCCAGAATCCAGGTACCACTGTTGTTGTTTCTTAGCCTGCCAACACACCTACACGAGAGAAGAGTTTTGCGATCTATTTGTTTTCATAGGTCCATGATTGTTAGTGATATTTTTTTTTAAAAACAAGTAGAACCAAGATAGTCTATGTTTGTTCCTTTTGGCACCCAGTTTTTTTTATTTTAAGGGATTTTACATTCGTGCCTTTACGTACCCAAATTGGTATGGTTTTTATGTGTTTGGATCTACACCGGCAATTGTTGTGATTGTGTCCAATTTTTTCACAAATCGTGCACTTGGAATTGACATGATTAGTTTCATTTCTATCTTTTTCAGATTGAGTATACCTAAGTCCTTGTCTAATAGTATTAACAGTTTGTTTCCCTAATAGCATATTTAGTGATCTCCTTTGGAGAATTTTCCTAAAATTGTAGACAATTATTGGACTTATGACTTGAGAGATTCGTTTTCATTCAATAACAAAGTGCACTTTTTAATAGAATTTTCTCTTCTAGTATTTTCACTTTCTTTCAAAATCAGAATTTCATTTCTAAGTGATTTAATTCTAATTTCCGATTTTTTTATTTCCTCTTCTAATGATGGACGCTTATCACACATAGGGCTCTTTTTTCTATAGTTTTGAACCATTTGATCAAGCTGTATATTTAGTTCTACCAAACTATCGTTGTGTGATTCAATTTTAGAGTACTTCTCCCTAAGTCTTTCAAAATAGCCATTTACTTCATGAAAATATATAAGTAATTGGGAGTGAGTGAGTTCTGATACCTCGCTGGGCTCGTCATCATCGTTATCACTTATTTCTCCTAAAAGATACCGATTTGCTCTTTCACTCTCACTACCAGTGATTTTATCATCATCTTCATGACTTTTATCCTTAGTTACTGCAAAACTTCTCCTTTTCGGTTTCTTTCCTTTGCTGACTTGATTTTGAGGACAATTTGGCTTGTTATGACCAGGTTTATTTCACTTGTGACAAATTACCTCCTACTTTTCTGAGTTGTCTAGAACTTTGACTATTCTGCTCTTTAGTTGTTGATTTAGGATTGAATTTCTATATCTGCGGTTCCACCTTTTGAATCTCTTTATTATCAGTGCCAATTAAACTACTGCTTCATCACCATCATCTTCACTTCCTTTGTGATTTATTGACTATTTTTGCAAATATTCTCCTTTACGTTCTTCCTTGAATTTGATTTCTAGCTCATAAGTGGTGAAGTTTCCAGTGAGTTCTTCAACTTTAACCTGTTTCAGATTTTTTGATTTTTGAATGGCAGTCACCTTTGCTTCAAAATTTCATGGAAGAATTCTGAGGGTCATTTGGACTATTTCTAGTCTGCGTATGGTCTTCCTAGGGATTTTGATTTGTATACTAGATTAGAAAGTCGTCCATACATTTCTTTGACACTTTCATCCTTTTCCATTGTGAAGTTTTCTACTCGCTACTAAGCATGGCATGGCGAGACACTTTAACCTTGGAGGTTCCTTCATGAGTAACTTCAAGCATGTGCCAAATTTTCTGCGCAGTTAGACAATGTGAGACTCGATTAATTCAATTTGATTTAATGAGAAAATAATAGAATTCATAGCTTTAGCACTAGCATTCTATAGTTTATTTTCAAGATCCGTCCATTGATCCATAGGTTTTTCAACTTCTTAATTATCTACCATTACTATTGGTGTAATCTCATTTCAACAATTTTCATGCATTTATGGTTTTCAGAAAAAATTTCATTCTAGTTTTCCAATATGCATATTTACAATTGAACATGGGTGATCTAGCTATGGATTGACCTTTAGCAAAAGCATTATTAAAAGAAGCCATTTTAAAAAAATCAATTTTTTTAACATAAAAATGGATTTTGCTCCTAGGTCTGATACCACTTGTAGAATCTTTTTCACCCTAGAAGGGATGAATAGGTTCTACTAAAAATTAATGCGGAAATAAAAATAAAAATAAAAACAGAAAGTAATGCAGTAAAGATCGCACACAGTTTTACCCAGCTTCTGCAAAAATCTGCCTATGTACTGCTCCTAAGGTTTCTAATAGAAATTAGGTAATCAGTCGCTTACAAAAATACGTAAGCTCGCGATACCCGCTAACTCGATTAATCTAACTATAAGCTCAAAACCCAGCCACAACACAGCCACTACGGTGTGAATTCTCAAACTACAAAACCGTAGTAACCTAGTTAATCTAGAGTTTGATTTAAATAAAATTAAAAAACAAAACAAGACAACTAAAAATTAAAAAACCAGATACAATATATACGACCCAATAAAATAAACATAAACAGTGCGGCCCAAAGATAAATGTATTTCCCTTTTGTTTACCTCCTGTTAATCAAAGCCGCCTTATTCCTTTTGCAATCTGAATTAGGGTTTTCGAATTTGAGGCGCCGCTTGGAAATAGAAATCCCAATCGTATGCCTGTATGCTTTCGTTCCTCAATATGATTACTGCTGCTTCTTCGATCAATGTTCTATGATTTGCTTGCGGCTGCTTCAATGTCGAGTTCAAATGGTATTTTTAATTGGTACGTGATTTGCCCCTTTTCGATTGTTGATTATGCTCAACTTGATTTGAGTTTTCGATTTGTTTGTGATTTGTTCTAAATAAGCTTTTAGAATTTTTCTCACGAACTTGAATGATTATTTTCCGATGATGAGTTGGTCATTTATAGGGATTAAAACCCAAAAATCTCATTTGTATATTTTGATTTGAATTCTTCAAATACTTTGCTCGACCATTCGATTCTTGCTTGAACGATGTAAAGATTTTTGACTTGTTCATTTCTGGCTGTCGGTTGAATATGTTTTCGATATTTGCTGATGCGACTTGTTCATCCTTTGAATGTATTTCTAATATATTCAAAATGTTTAAATATACTCAAATTTGTTAATTCTTTACTGCCAACAACTTTTTCAACTACGACCTTTTCTACTCCTTAACTTTCATCGAACTGCTACTGGTAGTTACGATTTTTTTTTGTATGCTTGTGCTCTGTACCTTGCTCTGACCAACCATACTGGTGCCTTGTTTATGTGTCACCATGTGTATACATACATATGTATGTATGTGATTGTTGTGCCTATGCACTTTCTACTTTGAGTGCTTGATTACTGACTTTGTGCCTGGTCTTATTCCACATGCCTGAATCCCTAAATGACTAAACATTTTTATGAGTGAGTGTGTAATTGTTGTGGATATGCTTTGTACCTTGCATTGTTTAAGAAAACCACCTTGAAGTATCCTCTGTTTCATATGTATATACATGACACTATCTGATGCACCACTTTGTACATGTTGAAATTGAAATTACATTTATGGTTGGTAGATAAACTTGGTGCCCTGGTTATTGTAGTCTGGTTCCATGTTGTCTTGTACATTTGTTGAATCTTCATGGCTATGTTCATGCCTGAATGCTTGCATGTCTGATTTGTTGTGTCTTGGTGCACTTCATTCCTAAACCGATATATGTGTATGTATGTATGTATGTATATGCATATACGCATACATGTGGATATGTGAGTGCACTGATCATTACCGCATGCTCATGTTGCCTTTGAAAATTTTGAAGTTTGGTTGCACATAAGTTTGGTCTGGTTTTGGACTGATGTGTTCATTCATGTATATGTATCCTTATATCCACATATGTACTTGAACCTGTTTGCCTCTGATATGGTTTGTGAACTTCTTTTTCACTGTTCTGGTCCATGTTGCATTTACATCTGGTTCCATTGTGCTTTGCACTTGAAGTCTGGTCTGGTGGTCTTGTTCCACTGGTTGTTGAGTTACCATGTTCACTGCTTGTTTGTGCACTTCATGTTAACTGAAACTGAGCTTGTACTTGCTCCTGATCATGTCTAGTGCACTCGAAGTCTGGTCCGGTTTCATGATGATTTTCTTTGCATTTTGTTCCATGGTTTTCCTGGACTGACCATGTGTATTCATTTGTGTCTGAAGCTTTTACCTTGTTCCTACACATGTTGTTTTCATGTTGCATTGCGAATTGCTTTAAGTTAAACTACCCTGTTTGCCTCTGAACTCCTGTGCAATTTGGATCCGACATGTCTGAAGCTTGCTTGTGCCTTTGTACATTTGTTTGGGACTAACAATTGCTATGTTGAGTTATTTGCATGTTTGTATATATGGTTGAGTAGTTGTCATGGTGTTGTTTTTGCATTTTCACTTGAGCTGAATCCAGTCTAGGCTTGGGTTTGACCTTGTGCTCACCTATCCCTATATATTTAGCAAGCATGTGTATATCTGTGTGGACGACTTTGTTGCATGTACAGTGATACACTATGCATGTCACAAGTTGTTCGTGTAAGATGAATTAAAAAAATGATGACGAACAACCCAAATAACTGGGGCAAATAATATTTTCAAACACACACTTCATTATGCACTGCAAAATAATTTTTTTCAATTTTACCGCATCAGTTTTTAATTTGCAGATAGTTCAGAAGCTGGATATAGGCTGGAAAAGAGTTGAAGATCAAATACAAGTGATTAATGAACATGTAGTGAGGAGAAATATGTATGTAAAGTGAAAATTGTGTTGTAATTGAAACTTGTATTTTAACTTGTGTAAATATAGTGGGAGCATGAATTTGTACTAGTTAAATTTGTAATAAAATATTTGTTTGAATAAAATATTTGTTTAAATAAGAATTCTGAGTTATTTATTATATTAAACAAATATTTATTTAATTATGTGGAAAAATAAAATAGTACAATAAGAAATTCATTTAAACAAATATATATATATGTGTGTGTGTGTGTGTGTGTGTGTGTGTTTATTACCATCAAACAAAAATCATAGGCTATTGTATTCTACAGTGGAGGTAAGCATGAAGGCGGCTGTGGGCTTCTGGTGGGGTTTGGTGAGGAGCAGTCGTCATGCTATTGGTGAAGGGGTGACGATGGGTGGAGAGTTCGGCAGGGGTCATGGATGATGTTGAATTGGCAAAGAAGATGGGTGGTGAGGGTTTGGTTTCTCAGGAAAATATGATAGAAGATGAGCAGAGATAAATAAACTTGCTTTATATATTGTTTTATTTCTTTTATATAAAATTTCAAGCACAGAAACAAAACAGGAAGGAGAAAGAAATGAACGAACTAAATATAAATATAATACCAAGAGAATTGAGAAAGTCAGCAAATTGAATTCAGAGATATATTAAAAGCAAGAAATAAATTTTGGGAATATAAAAAGGCTACTGTCTATTGGTTTTCAACCAGCGAATAAATGAATGACCATAGGAAAATCGAAAGGCTCAAACGGATACCGATACGGCTAAACTTTTCGTAGATTTCACCACATACCGAACACTGAAATGCACAAATGAATACGAAGATTAGCATGACGAGACGAACAGAATGGTATACAAATATGAGTAATACGACCCGCCGATCAAAACTCGAATTTCGCTACCAAAACTACTGCTAAAAAACCAAAAATAACATAAACGGAGCTAAAGCAGTCCAAATTTAGCGAAGCGAAATACGATGTCTCACTTAGAAAATAATTTACATTTTTCATATAAAATATTCAAATTTCAAAATATTTTATTTCCATTAATTTTTAATTGATTTTAAATTTAAAATTGAAATTTCACAATCGAACAAACTTACATATTTTATGATGAAAATTTGACACTTACTACGTTTAAATAGACGTATTCCAGTATCAAATTTTCATTACTTAAATTTAATTGTTTATTTTCATGAAAATTTTTAGTAATTGCGTTATAAAAATCGTTAAAATTTCCAGGTCGTTGCACTCTCCTCCACTCAAAACTTTTCGTCCCCGAAAAGGAACGAGATACCTTTTATTTACAATATTTCTATTAAGCAAAAATTTTGTTCGAACATTTTGTTACTTAAGTTTTTTCTTGTATAACCTTCAATTACATATTCATATTAACATTTTAACTCTTTGAATATTTCAGGTAAGTTATATGTATTTTAGAATGCAATTGAATATTATACAATAAATTTTATCCTACTTCAACTGTTTCAAGTTGTTTAAATCCCATCTCTCATTTCAGACACTCCAATTGTTCAAAAAAATTGCTTCGTTTCAATAATTGAAAACCATCACTTAACATAAAACTTAAGAGTTAAATTTCCAGTTTCACTTCAAACCATTTTAAAATAAATATATGCATATACACATACATATATATATATATATATTATACATCAAATCATACTAAAGAAATACAAATCAAATCCATTTTTCAAAACAAAAGTGTAGCAAAGCTGCTACGTGGTCTCCCTACTTTGAGGCTCGAAAATGAATGTCGATGATGCTGCAGTCATCATCAACATTATTTTCCAACGACATAAGAGGAGAGTACCGACTTACTTCTTTTATGGAAACAATTTCCACTCGAAAATACTTTCAAATAATATATTTTCAAAACATTAAAACCATATTTTGAAAAGCACCGAAAGTTTATCTCTTAAGTTCTTAATTTAAATTCATTTCATTTGCAAATTAGATTTATAAACCATGTTTTAAAATTTTCAATCTTATAACATACAACAATAGTTAATGGTTTAGGAATGTTGATAAAATAATAAATGATAATCTAGTACTATCAATTCTAACAACTAATTCATTTAACTATCTACTTTCAGAAAATTATACTCTTATATATAATCATATATAAGATTATTTTATTTACCAATTTCAAAAACATATTGCACCAGTTTGTTTTTTCAAGTGTTTTGGAATTCCTATCGATAGTGTTTCCCAGACGAATCGATCGAAACCAAAAATTCAAACTTAACAACTCAAACAACACAATATAAAACATTTTATATCAATTACAAATACGCTCCCTCATTGGATGATTCAAGAATGGATTTTAAAACAAGGATAGAGATTCAAATTTAGAGGAACCCTAATCAAGGAGCATACTAACTAAGAATATAGACTCGAAAGGAAGATAGATAATTAAATTACAAAAGAGGAAAGATGTATAGACTTATATTAATCGCGACAACCTTAACCGGGTCAACCGAGAATCCATTTTCAAAAGTAATATGCCCAAGGAATCGGACTTCATTTCTGCAGAAAAGGCATTTAGAAAACTTGGCTTTCAATAGATGACTCCCAAGAGTTTCCAGCACATAGCCCAAAATGAGATTCATGCTCCTTCTTTAACTCAGAAAATACGAGAATATCATCAATGAAAACCAAGACAAACTTGTTGAGAACATTACAGAAAGCGCGGTTCATGAGATCAACGAAGGAAGGAGCATTGGTTAATTCAAAAGGCATGACTAACCATCCATAGAAAACATTCTCTGTTTGGAAAGCTGTCTTAGGAGTGCTCTCCTCAGCTACACGAAATTGGTGAAAGCCGATAGCAAGATCGAATACCAGGAGTAAGATCGACGAGTAGGTCAATTTTCCACTTAGGAGGAAGAGAAGTGACTTCACCACAATCATCTGGAAACAGTTAAGAACAGGGGTCGAGTCAAGATCACTAGGCTGAGCATCTAGCGAAAAGATAAATCTACATGCATAATCCTAAGGCATTTGACATTCGATTATAGGAGAATTACCCTGGTCGTTTACTAGAGAAACGGTTCAGGCTTTGCAAGAAATAACAGCATCAAGCCGAGGACATAGAATCTCCAGTGAATCGATGCCTGTTGTAAAGGAGTTTCACCACTTTACAAACCATACTAAGGTTGGCGGGACCGTCGATGAGATTAGTCACACAAAAAGATGAAGTTGCCAGTTGAGGTTGCAAGATGTGCTCAAATTTATAACAGAGATCAATAGAAATAATCTATGGGATGCTTTAGTATCAAAAAGAACACGAACATGAAAAGATAAGAATGGATTTTAGAACTAAGGTAAAGATACAAAATTCAAAGAAATCCTAATAAAAGAGCAACCTAACCAAGAATTTAAAGCTCGAACGAAGATGATTCTATAATTAATTTTACTCATTCTAGGGTATTACTACCCTATCTCTAATGAGTTTTTACTCCATATACTAAGTTTGTCTAAACTAGAGCTCTGATATCACTTGTAATGACTGGCTATTTCGAACGATTCAAATCGACAATCATCCACACATATCAGACTTGAATTGCTCAAAACAACAGATTGTTAATTTATATTTGGCAAAAACTTAGCATATACAGTAAATAAATCAATCGTAGAATCAAAAACACGAAATAATACAACAATAAGCAGCAAAAATAGTTAAATAGTAGTTCGTGAAGCTCCTACAAACATTAGAGTCTAAAACAAATACAACAGAAATCTCAAGTACATAGAAGTCATTAATACAAAAGCAACTGACAAGACCGAATCATAAACAACTGGAAATAACTGAAAGCAGAATAGCTGAATAGATAAAAGGTAGATCTCTAAGTAAAGCTCCAAGCTCCAAAGGTGAGTCTCAATGCTGTGACACTTAGTCTGACCCGAGCATAAAAAAACACGAAACACTCGAGTCAGAATTAACATTATTATGCAAGTAGATCAACTCAAGTGAAATGCAATATAACTTAAAGGATGTTTGGGATTCCATCCCTCAAGGATCCGTTAAACTATCGACATACATAATATAATACGCTACATAGATAATGTCTATAGTAAAGTAAAATATTAAAATAGCGTTAAGGAGTTACCATATCCCCTTTAACACTTTTATATAAATGCCATAGTCCATACAGTACTATAAACTCCACTAAACCGGTGGGCTATCAAGCAGAACTCCATAGGTACGACACAAACCAAACTCGTAATGGGCCCGATAAGACATGTGACAAGGCATGCGAGGCTATGCCAGTGTAGGATTCTACTGTTTGCACTCCTGGATTAGTGGTAACGCATAGCAGCTAATACCGCCCACCTCGAGACACACTTCCAAATCAAAGGTGCACCCAATCAAATCACAAAGTAATAAATATGGTATCGAAGAAGCATGCTTGATTGGAGGTGTGACCTCACTTGGCCCGGTATAGCTCCTATTTTAGTCATATCAAGCTGACTCGAGGATGTTAGGGATGCTTTCATACTCATATAAACATCATCAAACCATCCTACTTCATTCTGGAATCTCCACCATGTGCACAATTGTTAAAGTAGTTTTCGGAATTGGCAGAGAGTATGGTAATATCTGATCCCGGTCTCTTTAACAACCATACGCTTATTTCACACCGTGGTCATTTCATTTCAAATAGTTTATACTTCATACCAAAATATCATATTCATTTCAAATCATATCACTTAGAAATCATATTCACTTTCGAAATCATTATTCACTTCAAAATCATATTCACTTTTGAAATCATTATTGACTTTAAATTATAACAGTTCCAACATAAACAGTTTGAGTATTGAAAATAGTTTATATATTAGAATAGTTATACATTAAAAATAGTTTATACTTAAAATAGGTTATAGATTAGAAATATTTTATATATTAAAGTGTATATATGTTTATAAATTTAAAATAATATATATTAGAATAGTATATATATTTGAAAGAGTTTATATCAAAAATAGTTTCAAATTAGAATTGTTTCTTCCAATTTCCCAAATCAATTCAAATTAGCCTTAGTTCCGAAATTCAATTTAAATCAATCTTCGTTTAACGATTCCAATTAAAAAGGTTAAAGATTCAATTTTAATTTTCATTAGAACCATTTTATTTTGATCAATTTCAAATCCAGATTTGAACTACAAATTTAAACCACTTCCAATTCAATAGGTTTCAAAGTTTAAATATTCAAAAAAAATTCGATAACTCAATCTCATAAATTTCATTTAAATTTCAAAATCCAACTTTAGGTTTATTTAAATTTTAAAATAATCAGTTAATCGGTTTAATAACATTTAAATAAATCTCAATTACAAACTTATATCAACACTGAAAATTCAATTTCAATTTTTTAAATTTGAAAATATTAATTTAATCAACTTTAATAAAAATCAAGTTATAGGTTATAAAATCATGTCTTCAAAATCTCAAAATCAATAATTCCAAATCAATTCTTGTTAAATACAATTCTTAAACAAATCAAATTTCAAATCAAATTTCAAATCAAATTTCAAATCAATTTCAAATCAATTTTAAATCATATTCTATATATACTAATGAAATTAAATTTTAATTAAATTTTATTACATTAAATTAAATCTTATTATTTAATATATTTTATTTTATTAATACTTATTTTATATATTTAAAAATAGTAAAATTATATGTAAAATCTTAAAATTGACATTTTTCAAAATTTAACTTATAATTTCAAAATTTCCAACATATAATTTAAAAATCTAAACTTTTCACATATTAAAATAAAGTATTTATATTATATTTAAAAATCAATATTTATTTAAAACCTATATATTTTCATTTCAAAATTCTGAAATCATCTAAAAATAGACAAATTGTGTCCGTATATAGTTTTCTAACATATGGTCAAGTGATACGGATATTTATCGTTTCAATTCACAATAATTTAATATTTTCGAGTATATATCATTTCAACCCGTAATCCCAAAATTCAAAAATCAATAAAATCGCTTAGGCTTATCATTTCAACCCATAATGATTTTCCCTAATCAATAAAATCATTCAGGTATATATCATTTCAATCCATAGGGAATTCCTTACTATCAGGGAACCTATGGAGTACGAACAATAAAATAATAACATAAAATGATATACATATCAATAATAAGCATATATCATAATTAACAATTTAAATATAATATATATAATAGGTTATGGTGTCATATGTCAATTAATATAGATTAAGAATTACAGATAATAACATATCATACTTAACAATTTAAAATACTAATCAATTCAAAATTAAAAGCATATTTAAAACATTATTTCATGTGAATTAATTTACTAAACTTAAGAATGTTAATCGTGAGTGATTGCTCACTTTCGAGGGTAGAGAAAATAGACGATACAACAAGCTATGAATCAGAATCTCGAGCTTCTACAAGCGCTACCGATCCAAACGAAGACTTCCGAAGCAAATCAGGGTGATTGGACTCAAGTTCGATGAAAACAAAATATATAATTTTAAAAAAAATCTAAAATACTCACATATTTAAAATAAACCTCTATATATTATATTTTAAAAACAATATTCAATTTAAAACACATATCAAATTAGATCTTTACATATATAATTTAAAATCAATATTTAATGTAAAACGCATATTAAAATAAAATCTTTATATATTAAATTTTAAAATCAATTTTTCTTAAAACACATCTATGTCCTTTCAATTTTTTTTACATATAACAAAGAGGAGTTGTAGTTTTTGTGAGAAGATGGAGACAAGGCGGTGCATGGCTTCTATGGGATGGGCGCTCGGATCGGTGGTTGTGTGGAGGGGAAAATAACATGGTAGATAAAGGTGGAGGATAATGTGAGACTTGGCGAGGCTGAGCACTTGCGTGGTTGTGGCTAGGTTAAAGGCTAAAGAGGGAAGCAATGGGAAGCGGGAAGACTAACTGGGCTTGGTGAGGAGTTGCCGTGCGTGTTAAAGAGAGGCTGCAAGGGTGTAGGCGTCTACTGTGGTCTCGGAACTGATCAGTGGAGGAGCTCGGCTGTTCGGATGGAGAAGAAGGTGTTGGTTCGGCTGCTGGGTAGCGAACAGCAGGTGTTCAAGGGAAGGACACAAGATTCGACAGTAAGCATAGGGAAGAAATGGTGATGTGCTTCGGATCTGGGGGGAGCAAAGGTGTGGTGTAGTGTCGGCGGTGTGGGCGAAGGCCATGGGAAGGCTGCTGGCGAATCAGGGCTTAGAAAGTAATCTTAAAATTTCTAATCTATAATATAAAAGTAATATTAAAAACTAATATAGATTTCTTTAAAATATATAAAACTAAAATATTAAAATCAAGAGATAGTTTTAAAAAGAAGAGATGATTTTGAAATTAATATGATTAAAAATAGTTTTTGAGTTACGGCTAGATACAGATGGCTTTAAAAAGATATTTTTGAAAAAATAAATCGATTTTAAAATTTCATGGATTCCATTCCACTAAAGAAGGTCGTCGGTTCCATTCCACTATTAAAGCGAGAAGGTGGATTCCATTCCATAATTAAAATCCGAATAAAGATTTTAGTGCTATTATGAAGTTTTAACATAAAGCTAGACTCTATTGCTTATCTTGATATCTTTAAATCTTGATACTCATGCGTCTTCGGTCTTGATTTATTCAATCTTGAACTCGTTAGTCTTGAATCTCTATACTCAGTCTTGAATTTTTATACCGCGCAGTCTTCATTCTGAGTACTTGAATATATATATATATATATATATATATATATATATATATATCCTGCATATACATTTATATCTAAACAAAAATATTAGTATTTATATTTTATAACAAGTCCTAAGGTTGGTGTCATCAAAACCATCATCTTAGGAACTAACAATCTCCCCTTTTTTAATGATGACAACCTATGTTTATAAAATATACTCTACTATTGATTCCACTCTGACTCCCCCTTATTCCAACAACTCCCCCTTAATTTACTAACTCCACTTAATCTAAGCCTAACTAACCTATTTTATAATCTCCCTCTTTTTCATCAAAAAAACTAATCCTAAACCACATAACCCCCCCTTAAACTAATACTATGGAACTAAATGCTAATGACGAAGTATAATAAGCGAAACATAAATTTAATTTTATTATATATGATGTTACATTACACATATGAAACATAGACACAAATATATACAAGTACACAAAATATAAAAACATTATTATAGTAACAATCTAATGAGAATCCTTGACAATTGGTGGCTTGTTAATCGAACAATTAGGGTAATGGAGACAAAAGTTTCCATGTTATTCGACCAAATTACCATTTTTGTCAAAACAGACTTCTCCAATGCAAATAGCTTTATCGTCTTCATCCATTTGCGCTTCTTCCTCTTCCTCTTCTTCTTCTTCTTCTTTGTTGTCCTTTAATGGATTATGAATACGTGTGTTAAACGAATCAACTTCAATCACAATAAGGTCTGCATGATTATCCATTAGAAATTTTTGTAAATTTCTAAGAATATTGTCGTGTTTTCTTTGTTCCTTTGCCATCCTTATTTGAGTGACTTGTAACACAGTCAGCATTTGCAAGAATCCTTCATGATTTCCTCGATCTTCATTACTTGAGCCAATGTAGTATGTTGAAATGGACTGGGACTAAGAGAAGATAAGGAAAAGGTTAAATTTTGGTTTGATTCAGAAGAGGAGGCCATTATTTTATATTTTCAGAAGTTTATTAGAGGAAATAAAGTAAGATGACAGAAAAATTCAAAATGTTGTGATAATATAACCACCAAACTGATTTTAAAGAGAAAATCAAAATTTCAAATTTTACCGTTGTATGTCGACATGGGGGGTAGGGGCATGTCGACATCCCTTTGAAAATTTTGACAATTTTGTTTTTCTTTATTTAAATATATATATATATATGTTACTATATGTATATACTATATCTCAGTTATAGAACAAATACCTAATTCTCTTTTTAATTTAATAAATGTTGACCGATTCAAGGGATTGGTCAGAATATCAGCTACTTGATTCTCAATGTTGTTAAATTCAAGAGAAATAATCTCTTTACTTATATTATCTCTGAGAAAATGATGTCTGATATCAATATGTTTAATTCTGGCATGATGAGTAGGATTTTTGGATGAATTTATTGCACTTTATTATCACAATAAATTGGAGATTTTGAAATATTTAACCCAAAATCCTTTAGGGTCTGTTGCATATAGATAAGTTGAGAACAACCCAAAGCACCAAAGATATATTCTGCTTCAGTTGTTGATAGTGAGATAGTATTTAGGTTTTTACTAAACAAGGAAACCAGAGAATGCCCTAAAACGTGAAAAGTTCCACTTGTACTTTTTCGGTCTGATTTACAACCAGCATAGTCAGCATCACAATATGCGATTAAATCAAATGAATCATTTTTGGGGTAAAATAGGCCATATTCTAAAGTGTGTTTAACATATCTTAGGATACGTTTAATAGCTTTTAAATGGGTTTCTTTGGGTTAAGATTGGTTTCTTGTACAGAGACAGACACTATGCATGATATCGGGCCTACTCGCAGTTATATAGAGTAGCGATCCAATCATTCCCATGTATAGTCTTTCATCAACATCCTTTGACATGTCTTCTTTATTTAAGGCTTCATGGTTACCATAGGAGTGGGTTTTCCACTCGCAGTGGTCATACCAAACTTACTAACTAGATTCCTAACTTACTTTTCTTGACTAATGAAAATACCACTATCTGATTATTTTATTTGCAATCCTAAAAAGAAATTTAGTTCACCCATATGATTCATCTCAAACTCTTTTGTCATTATTTCAGAAAACTCTTTGTTCATTTCATTTTTTGTTGATCCAAAAATTATATCATCTACATAAATCTATACTAATTGGATATTATTATTGTTTCTTTTAATAAAAAGAGTATTATCTACTTTACCATTTTTAAAATTTGACTGTAATAGGTAAGATCTTAATCTGCCATACTAGGCTCTAGGAGCTTGTTTCAAACCATATAAAGCTTTCTTTGATTTGTAAACCTGATTTGGATACTTTTCTTCTTTAACAAGTGGAGGTTGTTCAACATAAACATCATATTTAAAAAACCATTTAAGAAGGCACTTTTGACATCCATTTGAAATAATTTGAAATTGTTGTGGTTTGCGAAAGCAGGTAGAATTATAATGGCTTCTAATCTTGCTACGGGTGCAAAGGTTTCATCATAGTCTATCCCTTCTTCTTGACAACAACCTTGTGCGACTAACCGAACTTTATTTCTAACAACCTCACCTTGTTTATTCATTTTATTTTTATAAAACCATTTAGTTCCTGTTATAGTTTTGTCCTTAAGTCAAGGAACAAGTTCCAAATATCATTTTTGGTGAATTGATTCAGTTCTTCTTGCATAGCAAGAATCCATAAATCATCAAATGATGCTTCCTTTGGATTCTTGGGTTCAACAATTGATATAAAAGCTACATTACTCATCTTTTTTAGTTGATTTTTAGTTCTAACAATAGATTCAATATTTCCTAGTACATTTTCTATAGGATGATCTTTTAAAAGCCCGATCCTTTTATTAGGATGAACAGTTTCACGGTTGGTTTCATTTGGTTCATTGTTTAAAGTAACAAAATCATCTTTTTATTTATTTGAATAAAATCTTTGAAATTTTCATCAAAAGATGCGTGCATTATTTCTTCAATGGTGTTAGATTTTAAATTGAAAACTCTGTATGCTTTACTTTTATTAGAATATCCGATAAAGATTTCTTTGTCGGATATAGGATCAAATTTATCCAAATTTTCCTTTGTATTTAGAATAAAGAATTTACTTCCAAAAACTTTAAAATAAGATACCTTTAGTTTCTTATTCAAAAGAAGTTCATATGGTGTTTTATTTGTTAGATGTCTACATAAAATCCAATTCAAATGTAACAAGCTGTAGCGAACATCGGAAATAGTAGGAGTTTTAGAGTCACCAACATTGCCGATGCCAATCACATATCCGTTTAAATTGTCTCCAAAGTTGATCATTTCTCCATCTTCATAAATTATGTCATTTAGTATCTCCGGATTACCAGCCATGCATCTTGAACATCCACTATCAAGTATCCATTTCTTTTTCTTGATTTACACAATTTGTCCATTGAGTGTTGATTCTTCAAAAGCCATATATAACAGATATGTTCCTGCACAACATACCAATTCGGTAGATAACTTGATTTTCTATAGTAATAACATGCAAACTTATGAGATATTGATGATTGGGATAGTTTTGAACTAGTGTTAATAAAATCTACAAAATTGCTATTTTAAACTTTTTCAAAATTTAGATTATGATAACTTTGAAAACTAATGCTCTAACATCAAATATAGAAAATGCGGATTACGGATCTTAAGGCAGAATTAACATTGGAACATGGATGAATAATGTTTGATTAATTTTATGAATCTTTTTGAAATCTTTTCAAATTAAATCCAAATAGATGCAATTCACAAACATAGAAACAATCACAAAGTCGGACATAGATGCAAATACTAAATAAAAGCAGTAAAGGAAAGAACATACTGGAATTTTATACTGGTTCGGAGTTACCGTACATCCAGTCCCACACAATTTCTTATGTAGATTTGTTTTCAAATATAATGTCGATATTACAACCTTGATTTCAAGGCCATGAGATACACCCTCCTGTCTTTGAGTCCAGGGCAAACTCCCTTATTAAATCACACTTCGATACAGAGAGACTCGACACACTTCGATCTTTCGATCTTTGATTACAAATGATCCAATATTTCTAAATAGCACTGAGATATTTGAGAGAGAGTGGCAGAGAATCAATGTAGAGATGTCGAGTTTGATTCCTTAGAATTTCGGCAGAGTTTTGTTAAAGCATTTAAAATATAAGAGAATTTGAGCGGAGAAGAAGGAGTGAAGAAATGAAGAAAAACTAACTTAAACTTCGTTGAAAATAACTTGTATTTATAGGAGAACAATGATCATGTCCATTCGTGAAAGGTTATGACAAATAGACACTTCTTTTGAAAATTTGAATTTTAAATTCTACGGCTGACATGTCGGCATGGGGGAATGAGGATATGATATGCCTATGTTATTTTTGAAAATAGATTTTTTTTAAAAATAATTTCTATTCTAAAACTAGTCAAAACAATTTTTGAACTTTATAAACCATTTTGAATATAGTTTAAACTTATAAAAGAGTTTTAAAAAGTAATCTTAAAATATATAATCTATAATATAAAACTAATATTAAAAACTAAGTATAGATTTCTTTAAAATATATTAAAGCTAAAATGTTAAAATCAAGAGATAGTTTAAAAGATAAGAAACAATTTTGAAATTAATATGACCAAAAATAGTTTTTGAATTAAGGCTAAAATATTTAAATTGATAGAGATGACTTTAAAAAGATAGTTTTGTAAAAAAATAAATTATTTTGAAAATTTCATGGATTCCATTCCACTGGAAAAGGTCGTGGGTTCCATCCCACTAAAAAGGTTGTGGATTCCATCCTACTATTAAAGCGAGAAGGAGGGCTCCGTTCCATAATTAAAATCCGAATAAAGATTTTTGTGATATCTCGGAAATTTCTATGCAAATAAATAATGTAATAATCTTCTTTAATAATCTAAAAACGTATTATTTTTCCTAAAGCAAATAAATTAAGTATTAATTTGGATTTATATAAGTAAAATTTTAAAAATAGAATTTGAAAATTGAAATTTCAAGTGTAAACATTTTAAAAGTAAACCAAGTTTAAAATAATATGTATATATGATTAGTTTTATATAATTCTCTTTAAAGGATTTTATAAGTATAAATTAATAACATGTCAAACTAGTATAATTATTTTTAAGTGTGTAAATTGATTTAATAATATATTTTTTTAAATTACATAAATAAATAAAGAAATTTTTTAAACAATAAATATTAAAAACATATATATATGTATGTATGTATGTATACATATAACTAAATTAAAAATCTATGAATACACATGTTAACTAATAACATTATCAAATTAACAAATGTTAACAAATTAGATAAGGATAATGACAAGTGTCCCATTTCCCTTTTATTTTTAAAAATATTTACTAAAAATATATTTAATAGCCTATATTAACATTTTCAATTCTTTCCTTCATTCTTTCTCTGTTCTATTTCTCCAAAAGAAAACTAAGAAAAAGAAATAACCTGTTACTTAAAATCCTGTAAAACAAAATCCAGTAAAACAAAAATCCAAGAAATTCAAGCATTTCATACAATTTCCAAACTGAAGCAAGATCAATTTAAGTACTTCTCATATCAATAAGAAAATCCAGTCTAGAGCAAGATCAAGTTTCCAATTTCTAAAGATCAGCAACTCCCAGTTTTAAAAATTTCCAAACTTCAAAAGTTCTATTGTCTTCTCTGTTCTTAATTTGGTGAGTAAACCCAAATTTATTTTTGTTTTAAATCTGGGCGCATGAATAAATCTTAAAAGTTTGGTGTAAAAATTGTTTGCATGATGATGCATTGTATATATATGAATGTAAAACTGTGTGCATGTATGGATGTATCAGTGTTCTTCTCTGTTTAAGATACAGAGTTTAAATTTTAGATCAAAATTCCAATTATCCTAATGTAGTCTCTGTTAGGCTTAGGTATTCAAACGAATTATGTTTGTTAAAACATAAGCTAAAGTTTAAAATTTATTTTAAGTTAAATAAGTTTGTATATTTTTGGAATTTGAAATTTTACAGTAAACCTCAGAATTTTTCAAATTTTGATTTCAACAATTTAATGTTTCATATATATATTCTGAATCATCATCAAAATCTAGGATTTTTAAAATTAAAATCATGATTTTTAATGGGTAATTCGAGAGATATTGATGGATGAACGAAATTTGGGTTTCATGCTTTTTCTGGTGATCGTTAGATTTTTTTATGGTCTGAATTTGGCTGAAGCAAGAAGGGAGGTTGGGAAGGTCGGCAAAAATAGTCGAGGCAATTCTAGTTCTTCTTGGCATCAGGGATTGTTCGTTCTAGGGTTTTGTTGTAGTTTTTGGTCACGGTCGAAAAGGTGGTTAGCGCTCCATCGTCGAAGCAGCGGAGAAGGCCGGTCGTGGGGGAATCGAGGGTTTGGCTCGTGGCGAGGCTTCAGATGAAGGCTTGTGTTCGTTGGTGGTCGGTGTCGCCTGGACGAGGCGATCTTTTGGTAGGAGTGTTGTTCCTGTGGGTTCGGGCCAGTCGACTTTCGATTTCGAGATCGATTTGATGCTAGAGTGGTTGAGATCGGAAGAGGGGATGATCGGTGGCTTACGAGTTGTGGTCGTGGGCACCGGAAGGTCGCCGGCGGTATGTGCACATGCACCGGGACGGTGCACAGTTATTTTGGTGATGAAGCTTTCTTCGGGTTTGACTCGGAGAAAAGGGAAGGTTGCCTCGGGTTCGTCTCGAGTTCGCGTGTGTGGTCTATAACATAACAGTTTAAATTTAAACCAAGTTAAAAAAATAGGAAACTGAAACTCGAGAAAATGGTGGTGGGAACTCAGGATTTTGAATAGGAAACATGGGTTTGCCTCGGGTAAATGTTAGTAGATTAATTAGTTTAATTTTTTTTAACAAAAGTTAAGTTTAAACTAATTATCTTAAACTATTTTAAGTAATGATGAATTAATTAATGTTTGATAATTTGAGTTATGAATCTATTTTCAATTTTAATTAATTAAGTTAATACTTAAGAATGTTTCTAAATCTTAATTAATATTGAAATTAAGTAGTTAATTAAAGATAAGTGTTTAATTTTAATTAAACTTGAAGCTTTTTAAGTTAATAATAATTTGATTTCAAAGTTATTAAGAGAGATTTTTAAATAATAATGAAGAAGATAATTAAGAATATAATTAAGATAAATGATTAATTAATCAATTGATCGATAATTAAAGATTAATTAATAAGTAATTAAAGATTAATCATTGGTTAATTAATAATTAAGAGTTGTAAGTTAATTAATTAGAGATTAATTAATTTGTAATTAAAGGTTATTAAATGAGTAATTGAAGATTAATTAATTAAGTAATTAAGATGTAATTAAGCATTAATTAACTAAGTAATTAGAGATTAATCAATCGGTAATTAAGGATTGATTAACTAGTAATTAAAAATTTATTTATTAGTAATTAAGTTTTATAAATTAATAATTAAGGTTATTAATTAATAATTAAAGGATAATTATTAGGTAATTAAGATTAATTAATTGATTTAAAAGATAACTAAGGAATGATTAATTAATTAAATGGTTTGTAGTTAATTAATTGATGATTGGTTAAGCAGGTTAAGTGATTAATTCTTAAATAATTAATTAAGTTAATTAAATTAATTATAATATGGATTAATAATTCCTGTTTTGGATAACTGTTTGAATAGAAGGTCTGAATTGATTGATATTTGTTGGATGATAATCTGTGATATTGGATATATCTATGATAAATATGTGTTATTTATCTGTGAAGTAATTGCTATGTGATTGCAAATATTCTAAGTTAAATTGTTTAACTTTAAAACAACTTGGCCTTTAAAATACGTTTGAATTTCGATGAGATCGGGATAGGATTTCCAAATGGATATCCGAAAACACATCGATCCAAGTTAAACGTTAGGTCGTGAATCTCAAGTGAAGATCGAGATGGAGTTTCAGAGTGCAAGGGTTATCGTCGTTAACTCTGAGGGTGATTCCAAAATAAGTTTAATGAGATAATGCCTTCGGTTTCGTTCGAACCCGAAATGAACTTGTATGGATTGAATGCTTTCGGAACATCATCGGGAGGATGATGAGCATTCTTAGATAGATGTGTTATATAAAGGTAACGTAGCCTCAAGCCTCATCAACCGAGAATGGCTAAAATAGGGGAGGTGTAGCAAGGTTAAGTGGGTAGCACCCAAGTAGGACGAGATTTACCCCTGTCTAGAGGTCCCTTTTATTTCGGCTTAGTGGGCAGTTGTTGTCCACAACTGCGAGGTTATCTTGTTTGGACTGTCCAGTAAGGAATGGTTCCGGCCTTGTGTTGCAGGGGATTTAGGGTGGACCCTCGGTACTCTGGTCTAGACCAGGTACTGTGACGGATGGTAACCTAGTAGCCCTGCCATTGATGGAATCCAATCTTCCTACGTGACTTTACGGTTTTGATTGTATAACCCACTTTGTGGCTAGTATGCTGGAATTTAATCATGTAACAATTTCAGCTATGTGAGTATTTATTTGAAAACCCTAGACACTATTATAATATCACTGGATTTCCTATCAACTGTTTTGGTTAGCGTAAGGTAAAAACTTACCTATGTTTATGTGTGGGGAGTCTTACGTGATACCTTGGTTTTCAAATGTTTTCAAAGTTAAGCAACTTTAATCCGTTTACTCACACCAGACCCATGTCTGACCCAAAGTTTATTATGTTTTTCTTAAACTCTTGGGTACTCAAATTTTTATGAGTAGCCAAGTGATCAGGTTTGCTTAGATGAGTTTTGGAAAGACCTGGAGCTAGAGACTTGGCGTACCTATATATATGTATCTTTCCGCTGTGTATGGACTCTATGATGTATTTTGTGGGATGTAATGTAATGATGTTGTATACTGGGTAACTCTGATATGTATAAAGACCATGTACTGGTTATGTGATATTATTATTGTTCCGTTTCCGTTGTGAGATTTTGATATTGTTTAGTTCTTTCTTCTATCTTTTCTATTTCTACTTATTTCTTTCTTATCGATGATGCATCTTTCTGTGGGATGAAAGGCGGGTTGTCACAATTTTAGTGCTATTATGAAGTTTTAACATAAATCTAGACTCTATCACTTATCTTGATATCTTGAACTCTTGATACTCATGGGTCTTTGGTCTTGATTTCTTCAATCTTGAATTCGTCAGTCTTGAATCTCTATAGTTAGTCTTCAATTTTTATACTGTATAGTATTCATTCTCAGTACCTATATATATATATATATATATATATGTATATGTATATATCAATTAGCCTGAATTACGTACGTATAAATGTATTAGTATAAATTTATTATTAACGTATAATTAATAACATATTAAACGCATAGAATAAATAGGTTAGTTAATAGCATTAAAACCCATACCAAAAAAGTTAAAGATAATTATGGCAAATAGCCCATAATTAAAGAAGAAATAAGAAGTTTTCCTTATATGGCCTTAGAGAGTAAATTCGGATGAGGTATACTATATGCATAATATATATTTATGTTACTATGTTAGGAGAGTAGGAAACTAACTAAGTTATACGGATGAAAGATTAGTCAAAAGCACACAGAATCTTGCTAAATAATTTGGTTACCAGTAGTGTGACTTTGGGACAGATGTGAGACGTCGCCTATAATAAGTACCCATGGTGGATGCGAGGTTAGTCCTAGTTCTATGGGGTAAATCTATCTAGCTAACCTAGCAACCAGTACCTACGAATTTGCGGACTCATGTAAGATGTCATGATTTAGACATGGCCCATAGTACGGAATATCTATTAGGTGCGGTTGTGGACAAAGTGCCCCTTTCGGGTTTGAGGTATTAAGTCATTATTTAGGGTCCGCCTCTTCCAATAAATGAAGTATTATGTGGCTATATTAGATTTCTTGCGATGTCAGTTAGGAAGTACCAAAGTGGGGTCCGCTTTGGATTAGGTATTGAATAATGGGGAATTGCCTACAGTATAGGTATTAAGTGGTCAGAATCTCACAAATTTTCATTAAAGAGTTACAAAGTGACTCGGGTACTTTCTATCACATTGTTAGGACATGATTGATGGTAGTTGCATTGGATTGGAAAGGGCCTTTAGCCCACAGTTAAGAGCACGTTATGGAGTTGGACTGGACCTTCAGACTTACATTTGGAGGTATTCTTGATAGGGTATATATAGGATGCATAAGACATATTATTAATCTAAATGATACTTCCCTGATACTGTTATGGCAAGACTTGAGATTTTCATTCACTGGACATTGTTGTTCTGACCCATTCCTCACTACAACACACTTGTTACGGGAAACAATGATGATAGAGAAGTTAGAGGTGGAGGTGAAGGCCTGTAGCAATTTATCTATCTGTTTATGTTTTTGATATAATTTGGTGTACCCAGTTTTAGACATTGATGTTATTTTGAGAGGTTGTGTTATGGATATTTTAGGATAATATATTGTATTTCTAAGATTTGAATTTTTATGAAATGGTTACTTATTTCTATATTATATTTTATCCCCTCCATTGTGAGATTTGAATAGCATAGATAGGTAGCTCTATATGTTGTTCATTGTATCAATTTTACCAACAAACAACCATCTTTAGAATGGGCGTAAGTTTCGATGGGCTTTTAATGGATCAAAAATTAGGCCCATTCAAAGATGGGCCATTACATTTGGTATTGGAGCCAGGTTTTCCTTGATCAACAGGGAGTGGTATATGTAAGAATGTGTATTTTCAATTTTTAAATTATTTTTTAAAACCCTACTATATACACACACTTTTATGAACATAAGCAAACACACTATGTAAATCTTTTATTTCAGCAAATAATATTAACTTAGGAAATTTTATTTAAAAGCTTTAACCTACAGATAGTTGCTTATGGTCGAAAACCATTCCTTTAAGACTGGGAAACCCTTCGCCCAAGAAATACTTGAGGCATCTTGGTGAAGTTCCCATTCCTCAACAAGCTGTACCAGCGGCACCTGCTACTCCGCCTACTAAAGCAGCACCTCGCCCCTTAGACTTCCCTAAATTATATGTAGACTTCCAAAGTATGGGAGGATGGGTGTATACACGGTTTGAAGATTTCATAGAGACAAAGGCTCGGATTAATGACTATAAACGTATATTCTAGGAGCTCAAATAGGAAGATCGGACCGAGAGAAGGATGGCAGCATAGTATCTTAAAGAAGAGGCGCTAGACTAGTAGACCACAGTAGTTGAGGAGAATGCTGAGGAAGAAATTACTTGGGCTACTTTCAGAATCCGTTTTGAGTTGCAATTCATGTCTAGGGCTGAATTAAGTTTGCAATTGGTATATTTATACAATTTAGGAAGGAAGACACTATGTTGAAGGAGTATATCAGTAAGTTCGTAGAATTAGTTAACTTGGATTGAGTCTGATTGATATGCCCATAAAGAAGGCTACGAAGGTCGTTAAAGATCTGAATTCCATACTTAGGGAGTTGTTTTTGACCCAAGTACTCGCGGGCGCCACTTATTAGATGACAGTTGAATTGGCTCTACTGTAGGCTGCTGGTATTGAGGAGAAGGAGAAGGTGAGACTGATGCAAAATCAAGATGGAGCTAAAAAAAGGAGAATTTTAGGTGGACAAGAAGGCCAAGGGAAAAATCAAGCAGGGTAGTAAACCTGTCGTAGATGTTTGAAGAAATGACATGATGTAAGGACTGCATGGTGAGTTTGATAAGAGTGGAGTTCAAAGGGAGGTGCTACCATTGCCATGAGGAGGGACATTACAAGAATCGATGTCTAAAGCTAGCAAAGGAGGGACAAAATGGGCAAGCTTATGTCATTGAGGTTGTAACTACCTAAAGTAGACCTCCTCCTAGAGATCAAGGAAAAGCTACAATAGAATGTACAACTGTTATTTTCGGGAATACTATTTATACCCTATTTGACTTAAGAGCATCACATTAATTCATGGTTAGAAATGTAGTTGACTCATTTGGTATAAAAAACTAAGTTGTCACCAACACAATAGTCGTGTCAAATCCAATTAGGGGGGCCGACTGTAACCACCCGAATTCCAATGGGTCTAGATTTTTCATAAAAATGTTAAAACCCAAGCCCACTGAAGCTCGAGTTGGGTATCTGGTATCCTGTAAATAGGCCCAAAAAAACCAGAGCTCAATTAAATACGTCACAGTGGAATTGACTAAAATATAATAGTAAGTACATACTTATCAATGTAATAACACTTTCTAAACAAGTGTCTTAAAGCTGGAAAGTCTCTGCCATCCACCTAACCTATAGGATGTTATGAGGAGGGGGTCAGAACAAAAGTTTTGGTGAATGGATAAATTATACGCTTCTAAGCTTAATTCTACATATACCATTTTATTTCCATTTATTGTTATATTAGGTTCATTAGTTTTATAATACTCTCGTCTCTGTGCGTGAATCGTAGCCATCTACTCCTTGGTAGATTAAAACCTAATAACTGATATATATATATATATACACAGTTATATGCCCAATGACCATATTGGTCCTACGTACTACCCATAGTACCTTCCGTATCCTCCTCGCAAAGGACTCCATCGTCTTGGTTCCATGGCGTTCGGTGACTACATCTATAAAGGACTGCCCTATGAGGCCCACAATATAGATTTTCCATCATTTACTATGAAAACGTAAAACTATGTCCGCACTAGTCTATACTTATGCTCGGACATACACAATGTACCATCCAGTGCGTACCTTGAGGACTATGTGTAATCATTCTATCTACTCCCTGAATCTCGCCAACAAGGTCTACCTTGTATGGAACTCAGTCGAGGATTTTCTATATCTGTAAAGGACAGATTTGTTAGGCTTGCAATATAGATATTCTACTTGGTCTATCTCTTTTCTCATCGTGGCTATGGCCCCACGCAGCCACCATTCAACTAGTCGAAAGTCCTCCAAAGAGTTAAGTGGTTGTGCCATACTGAAAACAATCTAACATCCAATTAGCGGTGCCGCTCATCTAATGTCTCGATAATGGAAGTATCATTGGACTATTGGTTTAACTCTAGTCTTTCCCGAACTCTCTCTTGGTTATGATGCTTGCCGATATCTACATGCAACTATCCTTTTGGGTCCTTCCCACTTAACTTACTTGCAAGTACTGGGACATGGAAATATCATACTCCAAACACCAACCCCTTCTAATTGCCTACTATGGTCCTACCATGCAAAAAGCCGTCAAGGTATACTCTTTTGATGGAACACCTACAGACCTACCTCTGAAGGACCGCATCATTACGCCAACACTAGAGGGCCATCCTAGAGTTCCCTCTTGTCCCGCTGAAGTCTCGTACTTCCTTCTAGCCCAAAATAACTAAGTTGGACGTGCTTCTTCTGCGCTGAAATCTGTGATGAAATGCTTCGTTAGGATTTTCATCCTTTGGGCTGGTCCAAATGCATCTCACTCTTTTAGTAGACCCTAATTCTAATTATTTATTTTACGTTTAGTTTACTTTTCTTATTCTATTGGCTACTTATTTATCCTAATTAGCTTAATCTTGTCCCAACCTCACCTAATTGTTGTGAGAACATCAGTTCCTGACTGAAAGAGAATGGTGTTGGTATGGGCCACTTCTATTATCTTGCTTATTAACTCAATTTAAGTCATAAGTTTATTAAAATAAGCCTCTTCTATTATTTCTGCTCTATTTGCTTATTAACTTAATTTAAGTCTGAAAAAAACCTTGCCGTTCTTTCTACATAGTTATAACCTATGTTATAATTTTACTTGTAATGGTCACTTTTATTTTCTTTTATAATCTGTAAATAATTACAAGTGTCTCTTTTCTATTCTAGTCTATCCTCTTTTATTATGATATTGAATTCTCTTTAATTCTCTTATATTATATAATTTACTTATCATAATAACTATCTTATTTTATTGTCTATGCAGTAGATGTAGATCTAGGTTCATTACCGTTTATAGCTTCTAATTTTATTCAATAATTAACTCAACTCCTTCAATTCTTTACTTTATTTTCTTCTATTCTAGGAAGTAGTTCTATTCCATTTTATTGGTTATGAAAACTGTTCTGAAAATCCATTTCCAACAATAAGCCATAATTATGAGATATTTCTTTTATTATTTATTTACTTTTTGGATAGTGTAAAATACAGTGATTTCTCTATTTTAGACTAATTTCCTTTTTCTTTCTTTTCTTCTTACAGTTATGTTTATTGTTATCTTTTTAAATATTAAACTATAGAAATGTATATAATTTTCTAAACTAACTAATTAATCTATAACTTACTCCTAAATCAATTTATTAAATTTTTGTCTAGTTTATTACTCCCGTTTTAGCATAATTTATTGCAGAATTCTTACATTTCTTGGTTTATTCCAGCTTTTCTTATTTTACATCTAATTCCTAAAATCTAATATTTTCCCATTTTAATCCATAATTGCAAATTCTTTTTTTTAACTATATCATTCGCGTAAAAAAGGAATAAGAAGAAGCTAGTATTTAGGCTAAATTTTAACTTTAAAATAGATGTAAATAACTGTAAATTTCATACAGTTTCACCATAATTAATTGATAGAATTAATTACTAAAATACTGAATAAAATTATGTAACGGAAATCAAACGATAATATATCATAAACGTAAAAGATATATAATTAAATCCATGCACATGTCGTCCTTAGCTTCAATCCCTGTCCTTTTTAATTTGCTACGTTTTTATCCGCTTTTTCTCCTTTTTCTTTCACTGTAAATTCTTTGATTTATTTGCGCGGTTCTCTGATTTGCTTGTATATATTTCCTTGCTTATTTTTTTAGGTTAGGGAAAGATTTGATTGACAGAGGAGAAAGGAAGAGAGAGAAGAGAAGAGGAGATTGCTGTGAACGATAGCAGCTGATCCAGAGAAAATATGTGGGATAGGGTTAAGTTACATTTAGTTTATTGGTGTAGTGAACAACTATGAACAATCCGATTAATCCTAAAAACAATCATCACCATCATTTATTGATTTGTTTACATTAGCTTATAATGTATAATTCTCCAACGTTATTCATTTATTCCTTTGTTATACAGCCCTATTAATTCACGTTTCTTTCTAAATAAGATTTTCCCATTAATTATCAAATTAATTAGATCATATATATATACATACATACATATATACATATATATATATATATATATATATATGTATCCTATATTAATTGATTCTTATACGTTATTATTTCGTACCTATTTAAACACATCAATTAATACCTCTTGTAATTGAATGCATATAAAAGTTATACTCTTTAATTTATTCTTATTAACTAACCTTCATCATAAGCCTAATTACTTCGTTTGATATTTGTACGCATTCCAATTCTTTTTTTTCTTTTTAACTTGGAAATAAATAATCCTATAACTAGCATTTTCTTCTAGATAATTAATTTACATTATTAGTTATTTCTTTGATTAATTGACACCCTTTTTAAAAAGCTCAACTAATTTCTAATTAATTAATTTTCCATCTTAATTGATATCCAAATTAATTCCTATGCACAACTAAATCACACATTTATTAGTTGTACGTATTTAAACCGCCAATTCATTACCCAATTAATTGACATATAAGTTTCTCACTTTTATTAATTGACGCTTACTTAATGCCTTTAATTAATTTCTTAATTAATTAATTGCATCAATTATAAATTAATATATGTATGTTATTATTTAATTTATTCCCCACGTACATTTTTTTCCTCTTACATCTAATTCTCTTAATAATTTACGTTCATTACAAACATAATAAATTTGTTACTACTTTTACAAATATCCTATGAATTAATTGGAAATGTTCATAATTTCAAAATTTTCCATGTGACCAATTATTGTAAATTAATTTCCTCCAATAGCTGATTTGATTACATTCCCTGCTGATGTTAATTAATTAACTTTAATTACTAATATCCATTAATTTCCTTTATGATGGTAATGTTAATTAGTTACCTTTTTGGCATGCATCTATTTTAAAATTCAAATGCGCGTTATTTCTGGAATTTCGTTTGGACATATATTTATTTATAGAAAATATATTTACGTACACTTACGTGTATAATTATTTCTTAATACAAAACTTCGAATGTCAATAACTTTTTCATAGAAACTTCGTTCAAGACATATTATATATGTAAAATTGATTATAAAATCGCCACGAACACAATGATATAAGTTTTGAGGCCATATTCTGACAACTACAAAAAATTCACTATTCATTGTTATTTGATTATTTAATTATATAAAAATGCGAGGTGCTACATTCTCCCACCCTTTAGGAAATTTCGTCTCCGAAATTCGACAAGGGTGAAATTCGACAAAGATAAAATTACGTAATTTCTCGCATCAATCACATTCATTTTATGTACATCTAATTTTTCGACCATCCGTGCTTTTGTGAAAAAGTGTTATTCAATACAAAATATATGCACGTACATAAATTTCTAAGTGGTACCTCCTATATGAATGCTTTGCTTTTTTAAAAATTTACTTTAAAACATGATGCACATATCCTAAATATACTTGTAGTTTCTGTAGGAATGCAATCTTTTGAAAATTTATGACACTTTTCATCCAATTTTTCTCACACTCCTATTAAACAGGAGCATAGTTCAACAAATTTTACGTCCAAATCTACCACACAACTTTTTATTTTTGAATTTTAGAAAATTCTAATTTTCCAAATTCGATTTCTTATATTATAAAGAAGGTGGAAAACGGAAAACCTTACATTTCCCATTTTACTTTTATGCACCTTTTTCTCTATACTTGGGACTTATGCCGCTATTCTACCAAAATCCCTATTTTCTTTCAGAAGCACAATTTACGTAAGAAAATTTTCCTTTTCATTTTTATTCATTTACAGTTCTCATTTCTTTTAGTTGTCTTCTTTGGTTGCTTTCTTTAAATTTGTTGTTTTCCTTTTAGTTACACTCTCTTATTTTATTTTTCTTATTTTATTGGTCACTTATTTGCATCTCCAACATACCCAAGCAATATTCCTTGGCTCTACAGTGCTTTACACACTCGACATGAATTCCCTATTAGTCTCTAAAAATAATTCTTGCTATCTTCTTCATAGCCTCAAACATTTTCTATCTTAACTACCTATCCTCATCTACTCCAAATTTTAAAACTTGGTTTGGCTTTTGTTTTATTTTTTTTCTTTTCACAATTCAAAGTTTCAAAAATTGATTATCTATTTATTTACTTTGAAATGTCAATTCCCAAGATTCTAACCTTCAAAAAGTGTTACTTAGAATTTTCCAAATATGCCTAGTGCGATAATCATTTCTATTTCAAAAATCTATATTATTTTTTTATAGTTTTTGACGTTATGCCATCCCTTTAAATCTGGCGGGGAATATGCAATAATTCTATGTTTAAAATTTAGCATTCTATTCCTTTTTAAAGCATTTTTCAATAAATTCTTGGTGTAATGAACCACTATCTCGAACCATTCGCATCCGCACATGTCGCACTTGTATTGTTTAAAATGTCAGATTTTTGATTAATAATTGGCCAAACTCATCATATATAAGAAATAAATCAATCACAAAATCATCGACATAGAGTAATATAACAAGAAACAGCAGAACAGATAAATAGTAGTTCATGAAGCTACTATAAAACATTAGAGTCTGAAACAAAATACAACAGAATCTCAAATACAAATGAATCAACAATACATAAGCAATGAACGAGTCTGAACATAAATGACTCCAATCTCCAAAGGTGAGTCTCAAATGCTGTGGAACTCAGTCTGACCCGAGCATAAACAAAGCACAAAACACTCGAGTCAGGATTAAAATTATTATACTAGTAAATTCAACTTAAGTGAAATGTCAACTAAAATACAAGTAACTTAAAGGATGTTTGGGATTTCCATCCTCTATGGGTCCGTGGAACTATCTACTATGTAGTACAATACGCTATTATAATAGTGTCTACAGTAAAGTAAAATATGAAAATAGCGTTATGGCGTTACTCATCTCCCTCTTAACACATTTTATATAATGTCGTGGTCTATATAGATACTATAACTCCACTCGCAAGTAGGCTATCAGGGAGCACTTTTTAGGCACGACACAAAACAAACTCGTAGAACGTGCGATATGACATGTGACAAGGCACGCGAGGCAATGCCAAGGTAGATATACCGTTTGCATATCCGGACTAGTGGTAACGCATAGCAGCTACTACCACCCACCTCATTACACACTCCTAAATCAAAGGTGCACCCAATAAAATCATAAAAGCAATAAAATGGCATCGAAAAAATGTGCCCAATCGGAGGAATAACCTCACTTGGCCTGTCATGGCTCCTGTTTTAGCCACATCAAGCTCACTCACGGGAGTCAGGGCAACGTAAATTCCATATAGAATCATCACCAAACCAACCTGCTTCATTCTAGAATCTCCACTACATACACAATTGTTCAAGTTTTTTCGGTATTGGCAGAGAGTATGACAATATTCGATCCCGGTTACTTTAACAACCAAACGCTTATTTCACACCGTGGTCATTTCATTTCAAATAGTTCACACTTCAAACTAAAAATATCATATTCATTTTAAAACCACATCAATTCGATATTATTGTTCACTTTAAATAATATTCATTTCCAAAATCGTAACACTTTCAAAATTATAACACATCGAAATCATAGCACTTTTGAGATCATAGCACTTTTGAAATCATAACACTTTTGGCTTAAACAGTTTAGATATTGGAAAAGTATATATTAAAATAGTTAAAAATTAAAATAGTTTATATATTAAAATAATTTATATATTAAAACAATTTGCATTTTAAAAATACTTTATAAAATAAAATAGTTTCCACTAATTTCACAAAATTGATTCAAGTAATCTTAAATTCAAAAATTCAATTTAAATCAATTCCAGTTTAACCGTCTCAATTTAAAGTTTAAAGATTCTAGTTTAAATATCCAAACATTTACAATGTAAATTTATGTTTCAACATTTAACTTTAATTTTTATTCAAATTGGAAAATATTCACTTAACCATTTTAATAACAATTTATTTAAAATCCTAATTTATAAATTTAAATCAATATTAAATATTCAATCCCAATTTTATTTAAAATTGAGAATATTCATTTAATCAACTTTTTATCAAATCAAGTTATAAATTATATTTTTCCCAAGACCTAAAAATTAATAAGTTCAAATAAATTCTTATTTAAATTCAATTTTTAAAAAATTTAAATCCCAAGTCAACATTAATCTATCTTCCCATGCTTTATTATTAAAATCATAAAATCTATATTTAAAAATATTAAAATAAATTTAAATAATTACTTAAACATATTTTATTAAATTAAATATTATTATTAAATTTATTTTGTATTAAATCTATTTTTATATATTTTAAGATCGTAAAATTATAAGAAAATCTTAAAAATTATATCTTCAAAACTAACTTATAAATTTAAAATTTCCAAAACATATTATTTTAAAAATATAAATTTTTATACATATATAAAAATAGCATTTATATATTATATAAAACACTATTTATCGAAACCCGTATATTTCCTCTCAAACTTTGGAAATCATTTTCAAAATATAGACCAATAGTGTCTGTACATAATTTTCTATCATATGGTCAAGTGATACAGATATTTATCATTTCAATCCACAATTTAAATATCTACGGGTATATATCATTTCAATCCGCAATCATGAAAATTTCAAAATCAATGAAAATCACTTGGGTTTATCATTTCAACATATAACGATCTTCTCTTATTCTACAAGATCGTTCGGGTATGTATCATTTCAACCCATAGGGAATTTTTGACTAACAGAGAACTTGTAGAGTGAGAACAAATATGATACTAATATAATATATCAACAACAAACATATATCATCAGTGATAAATTAAATTAATAATACACAACAGGGTATGGTGTCATATATAACAGGTGAACAATTGCAGATAATGGCATATCATATATAGCAATTAAGTAATAAGCAGTTCAATTTTAACAGCATATTTCAATTGTCAATTCAATGTGAATTAAATTTATTAAATATAAGAATGTTAATCGTGAGTGATTTCTCACCTTTCGAGGCTGGAAATAATAGATCAACACATGGATAAACGACAAATCAAAGCAACCAACTGCTTGCGTTCAATTTTGGAAACGGCGAAACCAAAAGCAAAGCGCGATGAATACGAAGTCAATGAACAAAGCAAAGCTAGGTTGGAATTCGATAATCGATGGAGATAAATGTATATAAATTTTAAAAATCTAATATTTTCTCATATTAAAATAAAATAAAATAAAATAAAATTCATTATAACATATTTTCAAAAACCAATATTAATTTTAAACATCTATAAAGTAACCTCTATAAATATAAGAAACTAGACTCAAGTATATATATACCTGTTACATTCAAAATCATTATTTATTATAAAAATCAATATAAACTTAGTTTATAATAATATATATTTAAACTCCAACTGATTGTACATGTTAACTTATGTAAACTTATATGTACAACAAACAGATCATATCCGACTTATATAACCTATACATTATAACCAACTTTACAATCTATCTATGTTTTAATTATTAATGTTTAATAACCAAGTATATTATTGTAAAAAAATATATTCATAAAATATATGCAGACAACATAGGTGTGAAAGCAATATAAATGCGTCTACAAAAACCAATACGCAACCTATATATGTATGCAAATTAAAAAATGTAACACATGCAGACTAATATAAAATCTTATACAAAGATACATATAGCAAACCAACGTATGAACTTATATATATATATATATGTGTGTGTGTGTGTGTGTGTGTGTGTGTGTGTAAGTTAATATAATATCTTCTTTTATAAACTGTAATATGTAGATACCTTTCAACATATAATATAATATTCCACATATATTATATATTCATATATAAAATAAAAGAGATGGACATACAAGCTGCTGTTGTGAAGAAGAAAACTTGATGACATATAAACTTTAAATATGTTCGTCTATAAAACATAATCACGAATAGAATAACGTACAAAATATTCCTTCGTATATAATTAAAATATAAAATATACCCCTCAATATATACTTAAAGCAATGCTATGGTGAAGACGGAGAGTGGTACGTGTGGCTGTAGGTCTGTGAAGTTGTGGAGATGGAGCAAGGGGAGGCCAATGGGACAGGTTGTGTAACGACCCAGAATTTCATTCATTTGAAATTCATGTATTTAATTGATTTTAAATATTTAAAAGTTAATTTTATAAGCTGAATAACTTATATTTGAATATAATGATTTAATTGGATAATTAAATTGTTAATTGAATATTGGAAACTGCAGAAATAATTGAAATTTGGATTTAATGTGAATGAAAATGATTTATAAAGTTATATTAAACCTTATTTGAATTAGAATGATGTAAGAGAACTTTTAAAATTGAATTGAAAAATGAATTACAGAAATTGAATAATTTAATATTTAATAATGTGTAAGATAGTCATTTTTCATACAATCTCGGATTTTGATGAAACTGGTTTTATTGGATCCGTAATGTTATATTATTGTAAGATTTCAAATTTCGTGTCAATCGGATTTACAGTTTGTCCGGGGGAAGCTAAAACGCATAGAAATCGGTTTATGTGAAATTTTAAATTTAAATAGTCGATTCGAAAACTTATCTTCCAAATACGATCAAATTGGCTCTCGATATATATTCCATTGCGTTTGAAATAGAGGTAAAACATTATAAACGCTAGGCGGCATGCTTTGTTTGGAGTGCGGAAAAATTTCGAGTGAATAGTGTCGTCGAATTTTCTATAAAAGGATGTTATAATCTTCACTTTGCATCAAAACCCTAGGATTAGGGCTAGCCGCCGGCTTCATTTCTATGGCCGAAAATGCATCCTCTTCCTCATCGTTTTTCTTCAAACCTACGCATTAATTCGAAAAACTTTCACCTACAAAGTCGTAGAGCACGACGAGAACTTTCAATCCGACGGTGCTGATCTCAATCAGAGCGACGTGGAGGAAGAAATTGGCTCACGTTCATCACCGGTTCACATGCGTCTATCGAGTCCAATAGGTGGCTGAGTGCCAGTGCTTCAATGCAAGGGGAGCACATGAAGGCGCTTCAAACGAGGGGGACCGATCATCGTCTCGTTGTCGAATAGGGTCGCGGCAATCAGGGTTTGTGGTGGCTAAAAATGGGTTCAGTACGCGTATTAACCTGGGGAAGAAGAAACAAGATCATGCGGCCAGATCTGGTTGCTCAGGAATGAACGGCCTTGATTGAAGTTAGGTTTAAAAATAAATAAAAATTTATAAATTAATTATCTTTTAATTCGTATAAACTTTGAAACGCCATATCTTTTTCATCTTGCACGTAACGAATTCGTTAGGTTCATATGGACGAGCACTATATAATGGAGCTGGATTGGGATTTATTTGAACTAGTGAGAATTTTGGTTGAAACTAAATGCTTGTTTAATTTTAATCAGAATAAATCGCTATCACGATGACTACAAGCAATGTGAGTACAACTCACTCTTTCTGACTTATTGATATTTTATATAAGTGAGAATAAATATAATTTGTGATGATTGATAATTGTTTGGATGATATATGATATACTGATTGGTATTTGGATATATACCTGTCTAGTGGAGCAGATGACCCTATACGTTCCCATGTATGAGCGGATGACCCTTTGTATGCGCGTCTGCCTCGAAGTGGACATTGTACACATATTCTAATATGTATATTCGTTGCAGGTGACGGGTTGGAGGGATCCAACTGGATTCCTCACCAGTATTGATTTATTTATAGATATTATTATATATTCTGCTATCATATGATATATGATGTTTTAGATGTCATGATTGTTGCAGCATTGGGTCATATTTTGGAAATTTGAAAATGTTAAAGTGATGATTTCCAAATTTAAAAGAATTTTAAAAGTGATTTTGAAAAAATGTTTTATTGAATTTTTGAATCGTTAATAATTTATTTATTTTGAATAAATAAATGTGATAATTTTTATGTTATAAAAATTATGATGTTTTGGGGAAATATGATAAGAATATGATTTTTGAAACAGGAAGTTAACTATTTTGTGAAATAGTATAAATTGAGATTTTTGATTTATTATAAAAGGTTTATATATAAGATTTATAAAATTGAATTTTTATAAATCGAAATAATGGGATTATAAAACGAGTTTTAATAAGTGTTAAAAAGAATTTATAATGGATTTTATAAGTGAATAAGATTTATGAATTTGTGAAGTTATAAAAGAACGAATTTTGTAAATAAATGAATTATAAGTATTTAACTTATAATTTGGATTTTTGGGTATATAATTGAGTTATAAATGGAATTGGTTAATAAAGGGATTTTATATATAGTAGTTTTTATAAAATATAAATGGAATTTTTAAACATTATTTTATAAATCCGAAATCAATTGAAATTGATAAGTTAAATATAGAAGTTTATTTAAATGAAATATATCCACGATTTTGGACAGCGGATAATCCTTTAATTAAAAGCGAAATGTAATGAATTTGGTTAAGGAATTTTATCCACGATTTTGGACAATGGATAATCTTTAAATAAATGTGTAGAAACAATGGATTTGGTAAAGGGGCATATTCACGATTTTGGACAGTGAATAATATATCAAATAAATGTTTTAGGAAGTGACATTTTAAACGAAGCTAAAATGTTTTAAAGATGTTTTAAAATGTGTTAAGGATCGAAACCATAGATTTCAACATTCATTGTTGAAATAGACGTTTTCGAAAAATATAAGGAAATGATGGACTATGACACTGTTGTTATAGTAAATGATTTTCGAAAGAAAATGTTTTTATATAGTTTATGGGATTTATATATCTATCTTATTTTTGAATCCCTATGCTAGTGATTTTGGGTTGTCATAATGATGTTTTACGCAACATTCGTTTTGACCCAAGTAAAAGATGTTTAAAGAGAATCTTTTCCTTAAAGAATATAATATATACTTAATCGTGATTTAAGTATATGTAATATTTTCGAAGTGTTGAAAATAAATTGATTTGTGAATTACTTATTGTTAAATAGTATTTGGAAATGTTTTCCAATATAGAAGTTGAAATGGTTTGAGAATATATCTTTTTAAAGATAATTTGAAGTGAATATTTGGAAAATGATTTAATTAATGAAAGATTAATTAAAAGGGCCCAGTGATTGTTATAGTGCTGAATATTTGTTTGTTTGTTTTGATAGTTAAATAACCGACTATACAACTTTGAAAATTTTTACTTCCTCAACTTGATGTGGGAACTATTTAGTCGTACACTTAGTACGTAGCCTTCTGTGTAGGCTTGATTATCTTTTGTGTTGAGGATGTTGATTCGTGTAGTGTGGAGTATTACTCCAATCTATCGAGATTCCTTCTTGGCCCGAAAGATAACAAGTTGAAAGTTGGAGATCTTCATTTCGTATATGCATATCTGTTTTGATTATTGATTATCCGCTATGCTTAGTTATCCGCAATTGTGAGGACAGGTTATTATAACTGTTCAGGCTGATAACTATTGATTGATTGTTGAACTCTGATTGATGTGTATGTATACAGTTTCTATTTTGTAAAGATCATTGATATGATATTATATGTTTTCCGCTGTGATGTGAGATTCTGTATTGTTCTGTTTGGTTCTATCTTCTCTCTTTCTTCTCTTCTCTTCTTCTCTCTTCTTTTCTTTCTCTTGACTTTCCATCAGTTTGTGTCTTTTGGGTCGGACATGTGTGGATTATTGTCGATTCAAAGGGTACGGATTTGCAGGTCGTCACATCTGGTATCAGAGCTTAGATTTCGTATATTCCTAAGCTTTGATGTGTACTCATTATAGATAGGGACAGTAGCACCCTAGATTGAGTTTGAGTGTATTATATATATGAGCGCATATTTGTTAGTGAATATAAAATGTTTTATATTGTGTTTGCTTATCCGTTGAGTTGTGAGTGAATTATGGTCGGTATGTGGGACGCCATATTATCGATAGGGATTTTCAAACACTTTAACGAGGCGTCGACATAGTATTATTTTAAATTGGGTAAATGAAATAATTTTATCTCGATTATATTTTATATATAAAAGAAACAATTTTTCAAAATTATTAAAGTGTATTCAAATTGATTGTTGGGTTGTTTGAAAATATAAATATATATAAGTTAATGAAAGACGTTTGAATAATCTAAATAAAACCAACAATTGTAAAAGAATAAATTATATAAGCAAATGAATTATAAAGTATGGAATTATAATAAATATGATTTACAATTGTGAAATAATCTTATATATAAGAAATGGAACAACCTAAGTATATTTATAAATATGAGTTATAAATAAAAATGAATTTAAACTGAGAATTTGAAATTTTAAATCCCGTTGATTTTGAAAATTGTTTTTCAAAGTTAAAGAGGTTATATTATTATAAATAGAAAGAATTTTTAAAAGAATACAAAGCATTAAATTTACCACTGTTGCTGGAAAATAATAAAGGTGACGGCTGCAGCATCATCAGTATCATTTTCGAGTTTCTGTGTGATGGATTTGCTACCAATAGTAAATTAAAAATTTTGGTTTGTTTTGGTAACCAAATTTGATTTAAAATCCAAGTTAAAATTTATAAAAAATAAGTGAAATGAGTTTTGGACTTATAATATGAAGTAAGAATTTACTTTAGTAAAGTTGAAAGGAATTGGAGTTAGTAAGTGAATTATATGATTTGAAATTTAACTAAAGGAAAGTTAATAAGGTGAATTGGATTTGAAATTATAAAGAACGAGTTTAGTGAAGGGAAGTATAATCAAGTAAATGTTTATGGAAGTTGAATAAATAAGTTGAATAACTTATAAAATGGGAAAAGGTACAATAGTTAAAGTGGTTAGAAAATTTTGTTAAGCAAACAAAATCCGATTTTGAATAGTGATATGAATTTGACTTAAGTAAGAGTTAAATAAAATAGAATTTGACATGAATTAGAAATGAACTTATGTTGTATAGTGAAAGTAAATGTAAACGAAGTTGAAATGAAACATAACTTAAGTGATGTTAAATGAAGTTGATTTTTGGTATCGAAGTAAATTAATAAAGTGAATTAATCGAATGTGAACTTGAGTTAATAAATGAAATTCAACTTGAAATGTTAAATGAATTAGCATTAATAATGTTGTTGTTAAGAAGTTGTGAATTAATAATAATAATATTGGGAGTGTTGTATAAAAATATGATTATAGTGAATACTAGAATTCAATCTAAATTAATGTTAAATCAATTTGGAATTAAAAGTGTTAAAACCAAATTGAATGTAAGCAAATTAAATTAATTTAGTAATGTTGGTTATACATTGATTGTTAGATGGTTGTTAGTTGATGGTATGGAAATTCATTAAGTGTTAATGAAATTGAATGCCAAATAATTGAATTCAAATTGGAAGTTAAGTAAATTTAAATAGAATTGAATTAGATTTGATTTGGAAGTGAACAAATTGGAATATGAATTAGTGAATGTAAACTAATTGAAAATGAATGAATGAATGCATGAATATTAGTAAAGTCCAATGTTAATGAATCAAATATGATTTAATTGAAAACCAATTCAGTAAATATTAATAAGAAGTGAAGGTATATTTATTTGATTATGAATTGACTGATAGATATGGTTTGTTGATGATAGTTGGATGATAGTTGTTTGGCATTGTTGTTTTGTTGCATTCGCTATATTGACATATATAGTTGTTGGTATATGTTGTATACTGATATTACATTCATATATACATGTTTCTCATGTGTTATTGAGTATTTAGTAGGTGCGAATGGCGCTTGCTTCACTTTTGGAGCTTGCTTTCACGCTATATTAGCCGTATATGCTCGCTAATAATATATAAGGTACATATCTCGGATTACATATCGTACTTTTACACTTTTTACCCTACGGGATGCCTCATCCCTGATGATGAGATGTATATTTGTGATATATATATTGCTATTTTTTTCCGGATCGAACAACGCAAAGGAGACGCTGGCCATTTTTTTTGAAATTTAAAGTGTTAGAAATTTTTTGGGAAAATTGGAAAACTTTTGGTAACTAAAGTTTGATTTTTGAATTAAAAGTTAAATGATATTAGTTGGTTTTGAAAAGATAACTATATATGGATTTGAAAACTTAATAAAGTTATTATAAGAAGTTTAACTAAATGATTTTGGGAATTAAACATTTAAGTGATTTTGGTAAATCTAAATTTAACGAATTGTTTGAAAAGTTAATGGATTTTGTGACTTTTTCTTACTTTGTAATTTCGAGGACGAAATTCTTTTAAGTATGGAAGAATGTAACGACACAGAATTTCATTCATTTGAAATTCGTGTATTTAATTAGTTTTAAATATTTAAAAGTTAATTTTATAACCTGAATAACTTATATTTGAATATAGTGATTTAATTGGATAATTAAATTGTTAATTGAATATTGGAAATTGCAGAAATAATTGAAATTTGGATTTAATGTGAATGAAAATGATTTGTAAAGTTATATTAAACCTTATTTGAATTAGAATGATGTTAAAGAACTTTTAAAACTGAATTGAAAGTTGAATTACAGAAATTGAATAGTTCAATATTTAATTAACGTGTAAAAATAGTCATTTTTCATACAATCTCGTATTTCGATGAAACCAGTTTCATTGGATCCTAATGTTATATTATTGTAAGATTTCAAATTTCGTGTCAATCGGATTTACGGTTTGTCCGGAGGAAGCTAAAACGCGTAGAAATCGGTTTATGTGAAATTTTAAATTCAAATAGTCAATTCAAAAACTTATCTTCCAAATATTATCGAATTGGCTCTCGATATATGCGTTCGAAATAGGGGTAAAACATTATAAACGCCAGGCAGCATGCTTCGTTTGGAGTTCGGAAAAATTTCGGGTGAATAGCTTCATAATCTTCACTTTGCATCAAAACCATAGGGTTAGGGCTAGCCGCCGGCTACATTTCTATGGCCGAAAATGCATCCTCTTCCTCCTTGTTTTTCTTCAAATCTACGCATTAATTCGAAAAACTTTCAACTGCAAAGTCGTAGAGCACGACGAGAACTTTCAATCCAATAGTGATGATCTCAATCAGAGCGGTGTGGAGGAAGAAATTGCTTGCATTCATCACCGGTTCACACACATCTGTCGAGTTCAATAGGTGGTCGAGTGCCACGTGCTTCAAAGCGAGGGGGGAGCTTATGTAGGCGCTTCAAACGAGAGGGACCGATCATCGTCTCATCATCGAATAGGGTCGCGACAATTAGGGTTTGTGGCGGCTAAAAATGAGTTCACGTACTCGTATTAACCTAAGGAAGAAGAAAAAAGATCATGCGGCCAGATCTAGTTGCTTAGGAATGAACAGCCTTGATTGAAGTTAGGTTTAAAAATAAATAAAAATTTATAAATTAATTATCTTTTAATTCGTATAAACTTTGAAACCCCATATCTTTTTCATACGAGGTCCATTTCGCACGAAACGAATTGTGTTGGGTTCGTATGGATGGGCACTATATTATGAAGCTAGATTAGGATTTATTTGAGCTAGAGAGAATTTTGGTTGAAATTAAACGCTTGTTTAATTTTAATCGGAATAAATCGCTATCGCGACGACTACAAGCAATGTGAGTACAACTCACTCTTTCTGACTCACTGATATTTTATATAAGTGAGAATAAATATTATTTATGATGATGGATGATTGTTTAGATGATATATGATATATTGATTAGTATTTGGATATATACCTGCGTAGTGGAGCAGATGACCCTATACGTTCCCGTGTATGTGCGGATGACCATTTGTACGCACGTCTGCCTCGAAGCGGACATTGTACACATATTCTAATATGTATATTTATTGCATGTAACAGGTTGGAGGGATCCAACTGGATTCCTCACCAGTATTGATTTATTTGCAGATATTATTATATATTCTATTATCATATGGTATATGATATTTTGGATGCCGTGATTGTTGTATTTAGTGTTATTGCAGCATTGAGTCATATTTTGAAAATTTGAAAATGTTAAAGTGATGATTTCCAAATTTGAAAGAATTTTAAAAGTGATTTTGAAAAAATGTTTTATTGAATTTCTGAATCGCTAAGAATTGATTTATTTTGAATAAATAAATGTGATAATTTTTATGTTATAAAAATTATGATGTTTTGGGGAAATATGATAAAAATATGATTTTTGAAATAGAAAGTTAACTATTTTGTGAAATAGTATAAATTAAGATTTTTGATTTATTATAAATGGTTTATATATAAGATTTATAAAATTGAATTTTTATAAGTCGAAATAACGGAATTACAAAATGAGTTTTAAAAAGTGTTAAAAAGAATTTATAATGGATTTTGTAAGTGAATAAGATTTATGAATTTGTGAAGTTATAAAAGAACGAATTCTGTAAATAAATGAATTATAAGTATTTAACTTATAATTTGCATTTTTTGGTATATAATTGACTTATAATGGAACTGGTTAATAAAGAGATTTTATATATAGTAGTTTTTATAAAATATAAATGGAATTTATAAACATTGTTTTATAAATCCGAAATCAATTAAAATTGATAAGTTAAATATAGAAGTTTATTTAAAGGAAATATATCCACGATTTTAGACAGTGGATAATCCTTTAATTAAAAGCAAAACAGTAAAGAATTTGGTTAAAGAATTTTATCCACGATTTTGGACAGTGGATAGTCTTTAAATAAATGTGTAGAAACAATGGATTTGGTAAAGCAGGATATTCACGATTTTGGACAGTGAATAATATATCAAATAAATGTTTTAGGAAGTGATATTTTAAATGAAGTTAAAACGTTTCAAAGATGTTTTAAAATGGGTTAAGGTTCGAAGCCATATATTTCAACATTCATTGTTGAAATAGACGTTTTCGAAAAGTATAAGGAAATGATGGACTATAACACTGCTGTTATAGTAAATGATTTTCGAAAGAAAATGTTTTTATATAGTTTATGTGATTTATATATCTATCTTATTTTTGAATCCCTATGCTAGTAATTTTGGGTTGTCGTAACGATGTTTTACGCAACATTCGTTTTGACCTAAATAAAAGTTGTTTAAAGAGAATCTTTTCCTTAAAGAATATCGTATATACTTAATCGTGATTTAAGTATATGTAATATTTTCTAAGTGATGAAAATAAATTAATTTGTGAATTACTTATTGTTAAATAAGTATTTGGAAATGTTTTCCAATATAAAAGTTGAAATGGTTTGAGAATATATTTTTTTAAAGATAATTTGAAGTGAATATTTGACAGATGATTTAATTAACGAAAGATTAATTAAAAGGGCCCGATGATTGTTATAGTGCTGAATATTTGTTTGTTTGTTTTGATAGTTAAATAACCGACTATCAAACTTTGCAAAATTTTAGTTCCTCAACTTGACGTGGGAACTATTTAGTCATACACTTAGTACGTAGCCTTCTGTGTAGGCTTGATTATCGTTTGTGTTGAGGATGTTGATTCGTATAGTGTGGAGTACTACTCCAATCTATCGAGCTTCCTTCTTGGCCTGAAGGATAGCAAGTTGCAAGTTGGAGATCTTCATTTCGTATATGCATATCTATTTTGATTATTGATTATCCGCTGTGCTTAGTTATCGGCAATTGTGAGGACAGGTTATTATAACTATTCAGGCTGATAACTATTGATTGATTGTTGAACTCTGATTGATGTGTATATATACAGTTTCTATTTTGTAAAGATCATTGATATGATATTATATTTTTTCCGCTGCGATGTGAAATTCTGTATTATTCTGTTTGGTTCTACTCTCTCTTTCTTCTCTTCTCTTCTTCTCTCTTCTTTTCTTTCTCTTGACTTTCCGTCAGTTTGTGCTTTTTGGATCGGACATATGCGGATTATTGTCGATTCAAAGGGTACAGATTTGCATGTTGTCACATGCTAGTAGGGATAACGGCCGAAGCTTGCGTGCTCACGCTGTGTCGAAGGAATGGGGTAAGGAAGGTCGAGACTGCGTCGGTGATGACATAAAGGTGGAGTAAGAGGCCGAAGGCCGTGGGATCGGCTGACGTGATAGGTGTGGAAGGCGAGGATGGAAGCATGGTGGTGGGTTGCATGTTTGCTCGAAGGTAGAGGGGAAACATGGCAGAGATGAAGTTGGTCGGTTGAACTTGTGGTGGATGGTGGCGGATCTGGGTGAATAGAAGGGTCGAGTGAAGGCCAGGTGTGTGAGATGCGGTGGGTTCCTCTGGAAAACAAGTCGGAGGGAGGTGGCCGAAGTGCTTGGGTATGGCGGAAGAAGATACGTAGGCAACAGGCTTCAGGGAAAAAAAGACGCACTAATATTATATATAAAATTTCAAAGCAAATCGCAGAATATAAATAGACAAAGAAAGAAACGAACCATTAAAGCAATAGAAAAATAAAATTTAAACGTTCGAAATAGAGAACGTCATGGCATGAGAATTTATGAAATAACAAAAGCAAATTATCGTTGATTTTCAACCAGTGGAAAATTTGAATGGTCACGGAGCATAAATAGACTCGAATGGGTACCGATACGGTTGACCGTTTCTCAGTTTCGGCAACGTACCGGACTTTGAAATAAATAAATGAATATACCACGAAGATCAGCACGATGAGACGAACAGAACTGTACATAGATATCAGGGATACGACCATCCGATCAAAAGTCGATATTTCACCGCTAAACTTTTGCAAATTTGTTGGAAATAAAATAAACGGAATAAGAGAAGTCCAAATCCGATGAAACAAATTATGATGTCTCACTTAGAAAAAAGATTTACAAATTTATCATATAAAAATATTCATATTTCGAAAACATTTTATTTACATCAATTTTAACTGAGTTAAATTGAAACCGAAATTACACAAAAACTAACTTTCATATTTTCTGATGAAAATCTGACGTTTGCTATATTTAAATAGACGTATCTCAAATATCAAATTTCAATTTCCAAATTCAATTATTTAAAATTCAAAAAAATTCAGTTAATTACATTATTTAAACCATTAAAATTTACGAGTCATTACACTCTCCTCCACTCAAAACTTTTCATCACCGAAAAGGAACGAGATAAAAGATTAGAAACAACCAGAAAGAAAAGATAAATTGAAATGAAAAATAAATAAAAAATCCAAAACCATATAATATTCTATTTAAAATAATTAATATTAAACAACTTGGTTTAGTCTATTTTATTTAATCAATAATGCTCATTTATATTTACATTTTGTTGATTTTAATTCAAGCTATTTCTATTCAATTCGTTTTTTTTCAATTTATTAATATTTGTTACAAAAATTCCTTTCAAATTAAAATTTATTTGATTTGACTCATTAATTCTACTTATCTTCAGTTGAGCTAATTCCGCTAAAAATTCGATTTCCACTATTCTTAAGTCCATATTTATTCACTTAAATAGTATTTTTCTTTTATTATACAATTTATTTCACTCACATTACTTATAACATCAATTAAATGTATAAAAATTATTATAGCAATCAATTTTTTCTATAAATTTTCCTTATCAAAATCTCATTTTTTTGGGCATTTTATCTTATACATTTTATATTATATTATTCACTTACATTCAACTTTTCCCAAATATATTTTATTAATGTTTATCAATGTAATTGAATACTGTACAAATTTGTCTTTTATTTACAATATTCTGTTAAGAAAGAATTTATTTTGAACATTTCTATTATTTAAGTTTTTCTTGTATAATCTTCAATTATATATTCACCCTAACATTTCACTTTTTGAATATTTTGGGTAAGTTATGTATATTAGAATGCAATTGTTCATCATACAAATAAATGTTATCATGGTTCAACTGTTTCCAGTTATTTTAAGTTCCAATTTAAATTTCAAACACTTCAAGTATTTCAAAAATTGGATTTATTTTAATAATTGAAAATCCTAACTTAACGCAGAATTTATGAATTAAATTTCCGGTTTCACTTCCCACATTTTGAAATAAATATACATACATACATACATACATATATGTATATATATTGTGAATCAAATCATATTCAAGAAATTCAAATTAACTTTCTTTTCCAAAACAAAAGTGTAGCAAAGCTGCTACGTGGTCCCTCCACTTTGAGACTCGAAAATGAATGTCGATATCGCTGCAGTCATCACCGAAGTCATTTTCCAACGACAAAAGAAGAGAGTACCGACTTACCTCCTTTCAATTTTTTTTTAAAATTTCCACTCAAAAACACTTATATTTTCAAAACTTTGAACCATAATTTGAAAAGCTCCAGGAATTTAATTCTCAAATTCTTTAATTTAAATTCATTTATTTACAAATCAAATCTATAAACCATGCTTATAAATTCCATCTTCCTATAACATTCACAAAAACTAGTGGTTCAGGAAATAATTACAAACATTAAATGATAATCTAGTATTATTTTTTCTAAAACCAATTCTTAAAACTATTGACTTTTTTAGAAAATTATATATATATATATATATATATAATATAACCATACAAAGTTTATTTCATTTGTCAATTTTGAAAACAATATGGTGTCAGTTTGCTTTGTTCAAGTGTTTTGGAGTTCCTATCGATAGCGCTAGCTAGACGAATTGGTAGAAACCTAAAATTCAAACTTAACAACTCAAACAACACAATATAAAACATTTTATATAAATTACATAATACACTCCCTCACAGGACAATTCAAGAGTGAATCTAGAACAAGGATAGAGTTCAATTTAGAGAGAGACTGTAACGACCCGTAAAATTTGAACGGTTTTAGCAACGAATTTAATTGAAATTTTGTGAAATTTTAAACGATAAAATTTTGAAATATAAATTTGATATTTGGAATGCGTTTAGTTAAACATAGCAACTAGTAGATTTTCGTCCGAAAATATGAAAGTTTATTTCGTGCGTAAATTTACTTCAATTTAATCAATTAAAAAGCGATGAAAATAAAACTTTTTCAAAACCAAAATATTTTTACATAGAAAAATTCTAAAACATCTTCTGAGCAAGATGTCAGTTTGTCGTTTTTCCAAATTCGGACATTTTTGGCTCCGTAGATCTTATTTTTCTGCGATTTTTATGCATTTTCCGCTATTATAAATTTCGAAATTTTATATTTCAATCGTTCTACTGATATCTGTATACCATTTTGATCGTTTCGTCGTGCTAATCTCTATGGTATATTCGTATGTGCGTTTCGACGTTCGTTGGACGGCAGAATTTGTAAACGTTATATCGTATCGGTGCGTTCGTGAGACTTTTGATTTCTTTGTGATCTTTTTACCATACAAACCCAACAGTCACTAATATTTAGTATCTGCCGAATCTAGTAATCAGTTGCCATAAATAATTTCGAAATTTAAAAGTTTTAAATGTTTACTATTTTCCGGTGCAAATTAATGTTACATAACATTTCCCCTACCCTTGCTTTTCTTCACCTTCCTCTGTCACTTTGCATTTCATATTTGGCCTTGGCTTCTCCACTTTGCCTCTACCATCTTCAAAAAAAAAAAGATGATTACAATATAAAGTTGCGTACTCACTGAAGCATGGCATGCATGAATCTGGAACATGCACCTTACCTTTCTTCTGGTCACGCAACCTCCCCTCTGCTCACCTCTCATTTGCTGAGAATATGGATGCATACATTTACTTATGTTTGCATTATTTCCATTCACCAGAAGCCAACCCGCATCTCTCTCCGCCTAAGCCAACCACGACAGCCTCCCCGCGTCGGAACCAACATCCACCGCATCGGAAGCCCACCTGCCACGTCACCATGCCTCGCTGCCCTCCGTCTTCCTCCTGCGTCACCTTGGGCGTGAGCAGCCCATTGACCTGCCTCCTTCACTTTTCGTTGGCATGCACCTTCTTTCTGTATATAGGTACACTTTGTGTTGATTTTTTTTTTAATGATCATGCATAATATGTTATATGCAGAGCCATTGATCTGGGTCCTAACTTATGTCTTGCGTCCAAAACAAATAAATCTCTCAAAACCCATCTTATCTTCAATCTTTATTTTCATGAGTACTTGTGTACGTGATTTACCATATATTATATATTATAAGGATTATACATATACGTTGTAAATTTATGGTTGCAGTTTTTATTTATTTATTTAACAGAAGTATATATATTATATTTATGTTGTTGTTTGTTTTGTCTAGTGTTATATAAATGTATACCGTTTCCAATATTTGCGTTGGGCCGTTTGCATTTGTGCCGAATAGATTATAGATATATTTTAGATTCTTTTGTTTTATTATATAAGTATATATCGTTATATTATATTAAAATGTGTTCATATGGGTTACTTCCATTTTTCGTCTGTGCTGTTCCATTATGAAGCTATATATATCTTATGCTGAGGGGTGAAAAGAAGAAGCAAAGGTTATCTAAGTTAATGTTGAGAATTTTAAATCAATTTTGGTAATAACTTTAATATACACATTTTTCATAGGTAGTTGAAGAATTTCGCATATTTAAAGTAATATGTTTTGTACATGGGTAGCTATTAAGTAAATGTCATATAATGGTATAAGTACATATATTAGTTTTTATAGGTGCATAGTTATAGTATATAATATTTGAATAGGTATATATATATGGTGTACGTTTATTTAACTAGAGTAGTCTGCATATGGCACGCATAGCTCAGAGCATACTTTGTCGCTTTAAATATAGGTCTACATAAAATTTGTTCAACCTGACTTTTACATATATATAATAAAGGAGCTGTTAAGTCAGCATATTTGATACATTAGTCTTAGCTCATTTATTCCATTTTATGCGTACATTTTACACACATTTTGTTTATACAAAGTTAGTTGTATATCTCTCTTATGTATGGTTGCAAGTTATATATTTATATATATATGAACTTTGTTCGACTGTAGCTTATATACTTGTTGGAACGTAAGTACTATAGTGTCTATTTTATTACATATATGACTTTATATTAAAGCGTGTTTATATATATTTTGTACTTATATTATATATTTACTAGTCGATTTGTTTAAGGGCTATGCTATATACTAGTTTAAACAAATTCAGGTACTGTTAAATGTCAGATGTTATGTATATATGTTAATTCTAATATAGGTGTTAATTTGAAGAAATGGATTTTTAAATACATATATATATATAAATACTAAACATGTAGAATCTAGAATATGATTCTTTTCTTTATATATATATATATATATAGTTATACATAGTAGTATATATGAATTCACTTATGTTATTTATCATCATCGATCCAGTTCTGATTCATTTTATCAATTCTTGATTACCAGCCTTGTTCGTCCATTTCACGTTAAATCTTGCTTTGCTTTGAAATCCGTGTCTGGAATCGTAACTCACTCTATCGTCGAGTCTCTCTCTCTAGCCCGAAAGGTGAGCAATCACTCACGATTAATGTTCTTTTATTTATTAAATTTGATTTCAATTGAAATAACAATTGAAATATGTTGCAGTTAGTTATTTACACTGTTATATATGCTATCATCAGTATCTGTCCACCTATGGCATCTGACACCATCATCTGTTAATTATTTATGCGATGATAATACAGTTTGGATGATAATTGATTGATTGATTTTTGTTTTATTGGATGTTAAATTGTAATGTATAAAGTGATAAATATTATTCAATTGAATTTGACGTAGGATAGTTTAAAATTTGAATCGACATATGTGCCGAATTTGATTAGTTAATTTGAATAATATGACCTCTTTTATTTGTAAAGTTAATTGACACGTAAAATTTGATAAATTAGACTTTGAACCTTTGAACATATATTGAAGTAATTGTTGTAGTATTAAATTTGAAATTGAAATTGAACGACAAGTGGAAAAACCGTAATGTAATAATCTTTAATCTACATGAAATGATAGTGTAGATTCTAGAAATAATTATATTAATTTGCACAAACAACAATGCGAATTAATACGATTGTTTCTGGATTATTTGAAATGAATTATTGGATTGTTATTGATTGCGCTATTGCTTGTTTATTTACTTTGACACCATCCCAGTTATCGCACTGCAAGTTCCCTTTGCTATGTTTTGATTTGTGAATTGAAATGGAATCGGGTTGAAATGATAAATACCCAAATGAACTTAACTTAGGATAGAAAATTTAATAAAACCCGATTGGTCAATGATTTGTTTAAAAACAAATAATGATTTTATTTGAGTAAAGAATAAGGGTTTGAAATAAAGTTGGAATTTGAATTTAATGAAGGGAAAATGTTAATGTTTAAAAATCTGAAACGAAAATATTAACATAGTAGTTATTGAAAGAACGTTGTTTAAAATGAATTAATTGACGATAAAATTTGGAATTATTTAATTAAGTTTGAAATGATTTAATAATTAAATTTGAATTTATAATTAAGTTTGAAATTATTAAGTTTTGAAATTATTAATAATTAAGTTTGAAATTATTTAATAATTGAATAAGATTGAATTATTTGATAATTGAATAAAAGAATTGAATTCTTTGATAAGAGAAATTAAACTTTTGAATAAGTGGATTTGAACTTCGTTAATAAATGAAATTGAGTTTCTTTATTATTAAAGTTTTGAAAAAATTATTTAAGTAAGTTAATAAGTGGAATTGAAACTTCTCGATTATGTGAAATTTAGTTCTTTATAAATTGAGTTTGAAATTTGTAACGAAGTCAATAAATAAGTAAAAAACTGAATTTCTTTAACAAGAAATAAAATGTGATTTATTAAAATGAATGAGATTTATTGGAATTAACGTAAGACTTGTAATTTAAAGAATGGATTTGGCGAATTTAATTTATTTCAATTTAAAGTTTTGATATAATGAAGTTGACGTAAGTAATTGATTTAAATGAATTGGAATTTAAATAGAAGTTGTTTTGAATGACAAATTTACTTAATGAATATTGAATGAAATCGATAAATGAATTTAAATTGATTTAAATGAAAATAAAACCATTTTAAATGATTTCCGAATGAAACTTATATACAAACTTGAATCAATATTTGAATTGTTTAAATAAAGGTTGAAGTCGAACTATAAGATTTTGAAATGGTAATTTGGAACTTTTGAACGTAAATTTTGGAAATTGATTTAGGAAGACGAATGAAATGTTAATTTACAAACTCTAATTGAAATTGAAATTGATTTGGTTTTGAAATTTATTAAACGACCAATCGGTGTAATAATTACGAAAGTTATTAAAGAAACCGGAATCGGTTATGGATATACTCTCTATCTAAATCGAAAACCACTTTAATAACTATACACGGAGTGATGTTCCAGAATGAAGTGGTTGGAATGATGTACGTGATGACTGAAGAAAGAGAACGATAATGGATAGCCTTGACACTTGTGTCAAATTGGAAATGACTAAAATCAGGAGCCGTGTCGGGCCAAATGGGGTTAGCCACCTCGAGCGGACACACTTCTTCGTAACTACTACCCATTACTTGTGATTGATTGGTGCACCCTCAGAATTTCAGGAGTGTTGTTCCGCGGTGTTGCGATCGCTGCGGCGATGCGTTTTCACCAGTCCGGATCAGGCGAACGGTAGTTTCACTACCTTGGGTATTGCCTCATGTACCTTGTCATACTTGTATCCCTATATATGCGACCACTACGAATTTGTTTTGTGTTATACCTATGGAGTACTCCCTGATATCCCACTAGTTTACGGTGGAGTTTATAGTGTTGTATAGACTATGATGCTTATAAAATGTGTTAAGAGGGATAATGGTAACGCCTTAACACTATTTTGATACTTTATTTTACTGATAGACATTATCTATTTAGCGTATATTACTACATAGTAGATAGTTTAACGGATCCTTAGAGGATGGTTATTCCAACATCCTTTGAGTTACTTGTATTGCTATTTCACTTGAGTTGGATTTATTGATATGAGAATATTAATCCTGACTCGAGTGTCTTGTGTTTTTGCTTTACGCTCGGGTCAGACTGAGTGTACCAGTATTTGAGACTCACCTTTGGAGTTGGAGCTTTGCTTGAAGATCTAGCCATCTATTCTGTCTTCAGTATTCGATGATTCCGGTTATGTATTCTGATTTGTATTTGATGTATCGTGTTACTCTTCTGCTGTAAACTCTGATGTATCTTATATATTTATATTGTAGCTTCATGAACTACTATCTCTTTTACTTCCGCTGCATATTATTACTCTGTGTCTGTGATCTGTGATTATTTATTTACTGTATATCTGAGTTTTGCCAAATTTAAATTAACAATTCGGTATTTTGAATTATTCAAGTCCGACATGCGCGGATGCGAATAGTCCAAAATAGCGGGGCGTTACAGTTGGTATCAGAGCTGTTGGTTGCTCTAGGCAAAACTTAGTATATAGGGTAAATGTATTTACAGAATCACTCTCATTCGAGTTTCAATCTCTTCCTTTTGACTCAATTCCTTTGAATTTTGAAACGTTCGCCTCGGTTCCAAAATTCATTCTTGTCCCTTACTATTCGCCTTCTTTCAATTCTGGAGCATCTCATAACTCCACTTCGAATGATCTTTATAAGGAATCGGCGGTCTTGCCAATCTTCGAATTATTTGTAAATGGGTGAAACTCCTTTACAATAGGCATTGATTTACCGAAGATTTCTATAACCTCGGTTTACAATGTTATCTATTCTCTGCTATACCTGAATTCCGTCTCTTGAGATCGAATGTTGATTTATCTCGGAATTTAGCATCGATCTTATTCTTGAAGTTACGGTCGACCCAGTTAAGGTTGCCCGTGAATTAAATAAGCTTATCCATCTCCCAATTTTGTTAATTGAATTATCTTATCTTCTGTTTCGAACTTATTATCGAATCAAAATTCTCTTTGATTTGATTTCCATCAAATTTAAATCTATATACTTATTTTGAAATTCATACTTGTATCGTCGAGCGAGGAAATATATTTATAAATTAATGTTAAAATGTTTTATATATGTTGTGTTGTTTGAGTTGTTGATGTTGATTTGGGTTTCCGATCGATTCGTCTGATCAACGCCATCGATAGGATTTCCAAAACGCTTTAGCAGAGCAAACTGACACAATATTATTTTCAAATTTGGGAAATAAAATAGTTTTTTATGATTATATTATATATAAGTCTAAATTTTTTCTGAAACTAAAATGTTAATGAATCTGCTGTTTGAAAGGTTAAAATTTAAATTTTCATTTATTGCTTTATAAATCATTGACTATTGCATAATATAAATAAATGAATTTATAATACTTTGGTATAATTTGATTTGGAATTTGAAGTGAATTAAAATTAGAACTTGAGAATTTAATCTCCGATAATTTCGAACTATTGTTTTAAAGTTTAAAATGTATATTATTTAAAATATTTTCGAATAAAAATGGTTTTCAAAGAATTTTAAATGATTAAATTAGAGCTCTTCTCTTTTGTTGTTGGAAAATGATTTCGGTGATGACGGCCGCATCATCGACATTCATTTTCGAGTTTCAAAGTGAAGAGACTATTCTATAGCCCTGCTACACTTTTGTTTGAAGAAAAATTTGGTTTGAATTTCTAAACATCACTTGATTTATAGTATATATTGAAGACTTTAAAATTTAATTTGACATATTATGAATATATATATATATGTATTTATTTATATTATCTCTAAGTTGTTTGAAGCTAATCGGAAATTAATTCTTAAATTTGTTAAAGGATAATTTTCAATTACAAATGAAGCCAAATTCTTTTTATATAAATACTTAACTTGAAATAACTGAATTATAAAATTCTATTTGTATAATACCCAATTGCATTCCATATATAACTTACCTAAATTTTCAAAAGATAATTATGTGATTGAATTTTACACAGTAGAAAATGATATCAAAGAATTTTTTTATATAAATTTGAGTTGTTATAATAAAGGTAAATATACTTAAATATATGTGATAGGATATATTAAGTAGAATAAATTTAATAATAATTTGGGATAAAAAAAGAATAAAATTTGTCGAATAAATTTTGATTTAATAAATGACTATTCAAATTTATGTTCTTTGAAATTTTTAATTTAAGGTAACTGGATAATTACAATATAAAATGTCTTTATGAATAAAATTTGACAGTTTATAATAAATGTATGCACTTAAAGTTTAACTATAAAATGATTAATAGAGATAAAAAGAATACTAAGTCAGCTGAATAATAAATGGATTAATAAAATAAATTGTTGTTTGAGATAAATTTTGAAACAAACAATGATAAATGAAATAAACCAATTTAATGAAATTCCTTAAGTTTAAAAAGTCAATTGTTGAATATAAATTAGTTTAAATTGAAATTTATATGTTTAAAATTAATTGTTTTATTTGTTTTTCAAATCTATTATCTTTCTAGTTGTTTCTATTCTCCTACCTCCTTCCTTTTCGTGGACGAAAAGTCTTGAGTGGGGGAGAGTGTAACGACTCGTAAAATTTGAACGGTTTTAGCAACGAATTTAACTGAAATTTTATGTAATTTTAAACAATAAAATTTTGAAATATAAATTTGATATTTGGAATGCGTCTAGTTAAACATAGCAACTGGTAGATTTTCGTCCGAAAATATGAAAGTTTATTTCGTGCGTAAATTTACTTCAATTTAATCAGTTAAAAAGCAATGAAAATAAAACTTTTTCAAAACCAAAATATTTTTACATAGAAAAATTCTAAACCATCTTCTAACCAAGATGTCAGTTTGTCATTTTTCTAAATTCGAACATCTTTGGCTCCGTCGATCTTATTTTTCTGCGATTTTTATGTATTTTCCGCTATTGTAAATTTCGAAATTTTATATTTCAATCGTTCCACTGATATCTGTATACCGTTTTGATCGTCTCGTCGTGCTGATCTCTATGGTATATTCGTATGTGCGTTTCGACGTCCGGTGGACGGCAGAATTTGTAAACGTTGTATCGTATCGATACGTTCGTGAGACTTTTGATTTCTTCGTGATCTTTTTACCATACAAACCCAACGATCACTAATATTTAGTATCTGCTGAATCTAGTAATCAGTTGCCATAAATAATTTCGAAATTTTAAAGTTTTAAATGTTTGCTATTTTCCGGTGCAAATTAATATTACGTAACCTTTCCCCTACCCTTGCTTTTCTTCATCTTCCTCTGTCACTTTGCATTTCATATTTGGCTTTGGCTTCTCCACTTTGTCTCTACCGTCTTCAAAAAAAAAAAGATGATTACAATATAAAGTTGCGTACTCACTGAAGCATGACATGCATGAATCTGGAACATGCACCTTACCTTTCTTCTGGTCACGCAACCTCCCCTCTGCTCACCTCCTATTTGCTGAGAATATGGATGCATACATTTACTTATGTTTGCATTATTTCCATTCACCAGAAGCCAACCCGCATCTCTCTCCGCCTAAGCCAACCACGACAGCCTCCCCACGTCGAAACCAACATCCACCGCATCGGAAGCCCACCTGCCACGTCACCATGCCTCGCTGCCCTCCGTCTTCCTCCTGCGTCACCTTGGGCGTGAGCAGCCCATTGACCTGCCTCCTTCACTTTTCGTTGGCATGCACCTTCTTTCTGTACATAGGTACACTTTGTGTTGATTTTTTTTAATGATCATGCATAATATGTTATATGCAGAGCCATTGATCTGGGTCCTAACTTATGTCTTGCGTCCAAAACAAATAAATCTCCCAGAACCCACCTTATCTTCAATCTTTATTTTCATGAGTACTTGTGTACGTGATTTACCATATATTATATATTATAAGGATTTATACATATACGTTGTAAATTTATGGTTGCGGTATTTTTTTTATTTATTTAACAGAAGTATATATATTATATTTTTGTTGTTGTTTGTTTTGTCTAGTGTTATATAAATGTATACCGTTTCCAATATTTGCGTTGGGCCGTCTGAATTTGTGCCGAATAGAGTATAGATATATTTTAGATTCTTTTGTTTTACTATATAAGTATATATCGTTATGTTATATTAAAATGTGTTCATATGGGTTACTTCCATTTTTTCTTCTGTGCTGTTCCATTATGAAGCTATATATATCTTATGCTGAGGGGTGAAAAGGAGAAGCAAAGGTTATCTAAGTTAATGTTGAGAATTTTAAATCAATTTTGGTAATAACTTTAATATACACATTTTTCATAGGTAGTTGAAGAATTTCGCATATTTAAAGTAATATGTTTTGTACATGGGTAGCTATTACGTAAATGTCATATAATGGTATAAGTACATATATTAGTTTTTATAGGTGCATAGTTATAGTATATAATATTTGAATAGGTATATATATATATATATATATATATATGGTGTATGTTTATTTAACTAGAGTAGTCAGCATATGGCACGCATAGCTCAGAGCATACTTTGTCGCTTTAAATATAGGTCTACATAAAATTTGTTCAACCTGACTTTTACATATATATAATAAAGGAGCTGTTAAGTCTGCATATTTGATACATTAGTCTTAGCTCATTTATTCCATTTTATGCGTACATTTTACACACATTTTGTTTATACAAAGTTAGTTGTACATCTCTCTTATGTATGGTTGCAAGTTATATATTTATATATATAAGAACTTTGTTCGACTGTAGCTTATATACTTGTTGGAACGTAAGTACTATAGTGTCTATTTTATTACATATATGACTTTATATTAAAGCGTGTTTATATATATTTTGTACTTATATTATATATTTACTAGTCGGTTTGTTTAAGGGCTATGCTATATACTAGTTTAAACAAATTCAGGTACTGTTAAATGTCAGATGTTATGTATATATGTTAATTCTAATATAGGTGTTAATTTGAAGAAATTGATTTTTAAATACACACATATATATATATATATATACACACTAAACATGTAGAATCTAGAATATGATTCTTTTCTTTATATATATATATACATAGTAGTCTATATGAGTTCACTTATGTTATTTATCATCATCGATCCAGTTCTGATTCGTTTTATCAATTCTTGATTACCAGCCTTGTTCGTCCATTTCGCGTTAAATCTTGCTTTGCTTTGAAATCCGTGTCTGGAATCGTAACTCACTCTATCGTCGAGTCTCTCTCTCTCTAGCACGAAAGGTGAGCAATCACTCACGATTAATGTTCTTTTATTTATTAAATTTGATTTCAATTGAAACGACAATTGAAATATGTTGCAGTTAGTTATTTACACTGTTATATATGCTATCACCTGTATCTGTTCACCTATGGCATCTGACACCATCATCTGTTAATTATTTATGCGATGATAATACAGTTTGGATGATGATTGATTGATTGATTTTTGTTTTACTGGATGTTAAATTGTAATGTATAAAGTTATAAATATTATTCAATTGAATTTGACGTAGGATAGTTTAAAATTTGAATCGACATATGTGCTGAATTTGATTAGTTAATTTGAATAATATGACCCCTTTTATTTGTTAAGTTAATTAACACGTAAAATTTGATAAATTAGACTTTGAACCTTTGAATATGTATTGGAGTAATTGTTGTAGTATTAAATTTGAAATTGAAATTGAACGACAAGTGGAAAAACCGTAATGTAATAATCTTTAATCTACATGAAATGATAGTGTAGATTCTAGAAATAATTATATTAATTTGCACAAACAACAATGCGAATTAATACGATTGTTTCGGGATTATTTGAAATGAATTATTGGATTGTTATTGATTGTGCTATTGCTTGTTTATTTACTTTGACACCATCCCAATTATGACACTGCAATTTCCCTTTGCTATGTTTTGATTTGTGAATTGAAATGGAATCGGGTTGAAATGATAAATACCCAAATGAACTTGACTTAGGATAGAAAATTTAATAAAACCCGATTGGTCAATGATTTGTTTAAAAACAAATAATGATTTTATTTGAGTAAAGAATAAGGGTTTGAAATAAAGTTGGAATTTGAATTTAATGAAGGGAAAATGTTAAAGTTTAAAAATCTGAAACGAAAATATTAACATAGTAGTTATTGAAAGAACGTTGTTTAAAACGGATTAATTGACGATAAAATTTGGAATTATTTAATTAAGTTTGAAATGATATAATAATTAAATTTGAATTTATAATTAAGTTTGAAATTATTAAGTTTTGAAATTATTAATAATTAAGTTTGAAATTATTTAATAATTGAATAAGATTGAATTATTTGATAATTGAATAAAAGAATTGAATTCTTTGATAAGAGAAATTGAACTTTTGAATAAGAGGATTTGAACTTTGTTAATAAATGAAATTGAGTTTCTTTATTATTAAAGTTTTGAAAAAATTATTTAAGTAAGTTAATAAGTGGAATTGAAACTTCTCGATTATGTGAAATTTAGTTCTTTATAAATTGAGTTTGAAATTTGTAACGAAGTCAATAAATAAGTAAAAAATTGAATTTCTTTAACAAGAAATAAAATGTGATTTATTGAAATGAATGAGATTTATTGGAATTAACATAAGACTTGTAATTTAAAGAATTGATTTGGCGAATTTAATTTATTTCAATTTGAAGTTTTGATATAATGAAGTCGAACGTAAGTAATTGATTCACTACTAGAAAAAAGCGAAATAGCGACGGCTGGGGGCGACGGCTTCCGACGGCGAATTTCCGACGGCTTCCGACGGGCCGTCGGCGGCCGTCGGAAGCCGTCGGAAATTCGCGAATACCTGCAGCCGGCCGAGCCTTTCTTCCTCATTTTCCAGCTTCCCCCAATCTCACCAAAAACCCCCAAATTCACATTTTCCACCTCCATTCGCCAATTTCGTGATTTTTTCTCCTTCCACACTGCTGATTCAACACCTCTTTCTCTCAATCTCAGGTATAATCTCTTATTTTTCTGAAAATTTCAGTTTTTATCCTAATTTTAGATTTGCATAAATTGATAAATTAGGGCGAATTAGCGATTGAAATTGTTTGCATTAGCGTAACAATGGTTTATAGCATCACATGACATACATATTTCATCTTTTATCGTGAAATTGTGAAAAATACGTATACTTTGTGGTTGTTCATGTATATGTAAATTGTTGTATATGTCCTGATTCGACGATTGTATACGTTATTTGGCATACGATAAAATGATTGAATGAACTAGGAGTATTATATTGTGCACGTATTTACTTATGAAACAAAAAAATGCATTACTCTAAATTATAATTGTGCGTATTAAAAAAAAGACAAAAATGTTAAACCAGCCTTTTTGATGCGTAATACGTCGAATAACTGTGTTAAATTTTTATATATTTTTGTAAATGTGAACAGTGAGTAAAACTGTATTTTTGAGTAAAATGCGCGCATGTTAACCGACAAATGTCCCTTAGAGAGTTTTTGGCCCCGTCTGACGAGTGTTGTACATGATCGTTGTATAAATAGTCGTTTTTTTCGAAAAACGACCATTTATATTCATCTGGTACAATGTTTGTCGGATTTGTCCCTGTATTGGACAAGTTATGAACACAGTAAGAATTTACATTTTGTATACTACTTCGTCTCAAACGGTTCATAAAATTTCGCCCTAACTTTTCTTTTTTGTTTCCTGCGTACACGCATTTGTGTACAATGCAGGGAACAAAAGGGAAATGCTGCCGAAATTTTATTGAATCGTTTGGGACGAAGTAATATACGAAATGTAAATGCTTACTGTGTTTGTAATGGGAGGTAGGATGTCTGACCAATGAAAAAAAATTATATATTTTTAATCGTTACGTACGTTAAAAAATGAAATGTGCCCTATTTGAAAATATTTTTAAATTTGTGAAGTTGTTCTTTAAATTCAAAATATTATACGAACATGAAAATAATCTTTTTCGAATGTGTATTCTTCAAAATAAATATTAAATTTTGAACTTCTCATTTTGTCAAATAGGAAAAATGATTGATTATTTTGTTGATCGAAGGAGATGGATGTACCAAAGAAAAGGAATGAGGGGCTCAATAAAAGAAGATTTTTATAACGGTATAAACGTGTTTGTTGAATTCGCCTTAAGTAATAACGGAAACGATCCAGAAATTCGTTGTCCGTGTAGTAGGTGTAGACATTTGAAGTTTTTGTTACCAGATATTGTGAAAGTTCATTTGTGCCAACACGGTTTCACACCCGAATATTATGTTTGGGATCGGCATGGAGAAGTTGTAGCAAATACTTCTGTAGAGTCTGAAAGTGTCGTTAACGAAATAGTTTCAACGACCCGTATAGAAAATATGGTCGAAGATGCAGCACGATCAATGTTTCCTATGGTTGAAGTTGACGACGATGATGTAAATGTTGAAGAACCAAATATTGAAGCTAAGAAAATTTATGATTTACTAGATGCAGCTAAAAAACCTATTTGGGATGGTTGTAAAAGCGGCACGCAGCTGTCAGTAATCGCAGAATACATTGCGATGAAGTCAAAATACAACATCACTGAAGCTGGGTTTACGGCTGTTGTACAAGCTGCAAAAAGACATATGCCGCCCGATAATCTAATGTGTGAAAATCACTACGAAGTTAAAAAACTTATGTCGGCTTTTGGTTTACCGTATCAGAAAATAGATACATGTTTAAAAGGATGCATGTTGTTTTGGAAAGAAGACGCAAACCTTAGAAATTGTAAAGTTTGTAACCAGGAGAGATACAAACCAAGAAAAAAGAAGGGTAAGGAAGTTCCGTACAAGCGTATGCACTACTTACCCATAACTCCAAGACTTCAAAGATTATACGCATCTTCTGTAACTGCGTCTAATATGAGGTGGCATAGCGTGAGAACGGAGGAAGAGGGTACGTTGACACATCCGGCCGATGGAGAAGCATGGAAGCATTTCGATAAAACGTATCCAAATTTTGCAGCGGAGAGTCGAAATGTTAGATTAGGATTATGTACGGACGGTTTTTCTCCATTTTCTCAATTTGGTTCTAAATATTCATCCTGGCCCATTATCGTCACACCGTATAATTTACCTCCATGGATGTGCATGAAAACGCAATATATGTTTCTTACTGTTGTCGTTCCTGGCCCCGACGATCCGACACAAGGAATCGATGTATATTTACAACCGTTGATTGAGGAGTTAAAAATACTGTGGAACGAAGGAGTAGAAACATACGATGTGTCAAAGAAGAAAAATTTTCGTATGTTTGCTTCTTTGTTGTGGACTATAAGTGATTTTCCTGCCTATGCAATGCTTTCGGGATGGAGTACTGCCGGTCGTCTAGCATGTCCATATTGCATGGATGAAACACGAGCGTTTTCTTTACCTCATGGTAAGAAAATTTCATGGTTTGACTGTCATCGATATTTTCTCCATGTAAATCATCCCTTCAGAGGAGACAAGAAAAACTTTTTAGCTAATAGAGTAGAAAATAGACAACCACCGACGATATGGTCAAGCGAAGACATATATGAACTTGTTAAGGACTATCCAAAGATATATGAAACGGGGGAGCAAACAGAAATTGAAGGCAAATCAGTTGTTCATAACTGGTGCAAACAAACTATTTTTTGGGAGTTGCCGTATTGGAAACATCTTCTGCTTCGCCATAACATAGATGTGATGCACAATGAGAAAAATGTATTTGATAATGTGTTTAACACAATTTTGAATGTGAAAGGGAAGACGAAGGATGATTTGAAATCAAGACGTGATATAGAAGAATTATGCAAACGTCCCGAGCTTCATATGAAACCAAATGACAGTAAAAAACCAAAAGCTTGTTACGAATTAGATAATAATCAAGTTAAAGCTGTGTTAAAATGGGTGGAAGGGTTAAGATTTCCTGATGGGATATCATCAAATCTTCGTAGATGTGTTGACTTTAAAAATAGTAGATTGAGCGGAATGAAAACTCACGACTGTCACATAATGATGGAAAATTTATTTCCCGTTATGTTTAAAGAACTACTGCCGTTAAAAGTTTGGAAGGTAGTAACGGAGCTTAGTATGTTTTACAAAGAGCTTTGTTCGACTACTTTAAAAGTGCAACGTTTACGTAAACTTGAAGTGGACATTCCTATATTGCTTTGCAAATTAGAGAAAATATTTCCGCCAGGTTTTTTTAATGTGATGGAACATTTACCTGTTCATCTTCCATCTGAAGCACGACTTCGAGGTCCTGTCCAATACGGATGGATGTATCCATTTGAGAGGTATGTAATATGTTATAACGTAATTTAATTGCATTTGAAAGATGAAGTTAATATAAATTAATGTTGCATAGATATTTGAATCATCTGAAGAAAAAAGTGAGACAAAAAGCACGAGTTGAAGGTTCGATATGTAAATCTTACATCGAAGAAGAAGCTTCGTTCTTTTTCTCTCACTATTTCAGTGACCATGTGAATATTTCATTTCAAAGTGTTCCTCGTAATGATGAAGGCGACGAACAAGAGTCCTCTCAAGCAATGTTATCTATTTTTAGACAACATGGTCGGCCTTCTGGAAAATGTGTGGAAATATGGCTAGACGATAGAGATCTTCGTGTAGCACACACTTATATTCTTCTAAATTGTGCCGAGGTTGCACCGTTTGTTAGGTATTCTGAAATAATAATTTTTGTTTTATTCTTTTCTGTAATGCATGCGCGTGTATAACCTAATGTAATAATTTGTTTATATAAACAGTGTTTATGAACGGGAACATCCGAACGGAGATCTCAGTAAAGAATTTTCCCGTTGGTTTTCAAATTACGTTTATGAGCCGAAAAATTGTGTTGTTGACGAAGGGTTGAAACATCTTGCAATGGGACCAAAAAGAGTGGTCAAGACATATCCAATATATTTCGTCAATGGATACAAATTTAACACTAAAGAATACGGTGCAGAAAAATTAACAAATAATACTGGTGTATTTGTTAAAGGTAGTGACGATCCAGAAAACCATTTAAATGATTTTTATGGCGTTCTAACACAAATTTTGCAACTGACATATTTCTCAAGACCCGCGGAGGAGGTGTTTCTATTTAGATGCAATTGGTTTAGCAATGTTCCAGGTTCTGGAATTAATGTGCATAAGGATTATAATCTTATCGAAATAAAGCATACATCGCACTATCACAAGTATGATCCTTTTGTACTAGCCAAACAAGCATTGCAAGTTTATTACGCTCCTTATCCGTCTCTAAAAAGAGATAAAGCAGATTGGTCTGCAGTTTTTAAAACAAAGGCCAGATTCACATTCGATGGGAAGAATATTCCGGACGAACAAGCTTATCAGGCAGATCTTGAGCAAAATAACGAAATAATAATTACAGACGATCATACAGATTTTGGTCCTTTGATCGATGAATCAAATGTTTTGGTAGAAGCGTTTGACAGTGCAGAGGAAAATATCGTCGAAAACGAGACCGAATCTGAATCAGAAGACGATGATGACTGATATAAATTTGAATCTGTTTTTTTGCAATTGATGTAACTATGTTGAATTCTTGATGTATTATGAAATTGATGTAACTATGAAACTAAATCCGTTTACTATTGTTTTATGTTATTTCAATTTGTCATTTATTTAGCAATTTTTATTAAAAATGCAATGAACTCTGCTTATCGTAGGAAGAGTACACCCATCATGAATCAGGTATAACAAACTTACATGTCTATTTACATTTCAGTCATTATAATTAAGCAATTTATACCATTGATGTCATGTTCATATGAAATATATTTCATTATCATGTTTTTATTCTCTTATATAATGATGTGTAAACGTCACAGGTTTATCATTATGTCACATAGAGGGAGGAGCTCTTCCCGTTCTTCAGGAGGCGATGGCAGTGGCCCATCGCAAGCGCCACACCGTCCAGTTGTTACGTTAGCCCCCAAAGCAGATGGGTAAAAATTAAATCTTATTCATCATCTTATTTTTTCTATACTATACGTATGTACTTATCTGTATCGTACTTAAAAACAGGGGGTTCGAGCTACTACCCACTAAGGTAGTGTTGGACGTCTCCAGAGCAGCATATCGTAGTAGGATGAGTGCGTGCTGGCCAAAGTGGGATACCATCCCTCCGCACATCATAGAGTGCATATGGCAGGATGTCCTAGTATGTGTAATTTTTATGTTTTCCATTTTTAATTCGTTTTTGTCGTTTTTCTACCGTTTATCGTTTAAAGTGTAATCTTTTTTTAACACAGGCTGAGATAGACATCCAGACAGATGATATGCAGCTGGCACGAGCATACTGGATGAGGAAGATGCGAAAGAACTACAGAGACACGATATCTGAGGTTAAGAAATCCGGGAAGAGACCACGGTGGATGGGGGAGAGCGTGTGGCAAGCTTGGTTGAGCTACTGGGAGACGGACGAGGCGAAGGCAAGTATACTAATTTTTTTTCAATTATTAATTTAACGTGATTGAAAAATAATGTATCAAATTTTGAATGTACAGGCAGAGTCAGATAGAAACTCTGCAAATAGAAATAAGAATCCCGTTACTCATCGCGGAGGATCGAAGTCGTTTCAGCAGTATCGGCAGGAGTTGGTAAATTTAATTACTGAATAATAAATGTAAATAGTTTATGCTATATGATTTTAAATGTATAATAATTGTATGTAACAATCAACTTCAGGAAGCCGAGGCACATGGTCCTGTCAGCTATATGGACGTGTTCACCCGTACGCATGCTGTTGAGCATGTTAATCCAGACGGGACTGTTTCGTACACATGGCAGGACGATAAATCCAGTAAAAGCCATGTAAGCATATTTCATTTTATTCAGTATTAGTAATTGTTTTAGTTGTCAAATTATTATGAAATAAGATATGATATTATTAATTTGTCAATGCAGGAGATGTTTATGGAGCAGCGACAGAAACTCCTTTCTGATACGGGTCGAGAGCAGCTGACGACCGATGAAGAGGACATTATTTTTGAGTCCGTTATGAGTCCACCAGAGCATGGTCGACGATACGGATTTGGCAATTTAGCGGTAAATAATTTAATTTTTCTTAAAATACTTAAAATATGATATTCTTACCTTTTCAAAACAATAAACTTTGATTTTATTTATTTTTCAATTATTGCAGTCCAGTAGTCAGAGTAGGAGACGGCGGAGTAGACCTCAGAGCGAGCTAGCAAGTATAGAAGAATTACAGACTAGAGTTCAGCAGTTGGAGGAGCAGAACCGCCAACAGGCCATGCAGACGGCACAGTTATTTGAGTACATGCAGCAGTTTGGTGGCCGCTTCCCTTCATCGGCTGGCTCTGGATCTGGGGCAGATTGATTCATTGCTTTCTAATTCGTTCGTGCAGGTATGTTTAGTTTTAGTTTACAATGATTTGGTAGAAGGAACAATTAATTGTTGATATGTATAATTATGTATAATACACTTGGTTCTGTAGCTGTATCAGGATATGCATGATTAGAACAGTTATTGTTAGTATTATTGTTAATGTTGGAATGTTATGTATATTTTGTATTTTATTTTTATTCTAATTTAGTTTATTTCTGTGTCTATTGAATATTTTGGAGTATTGGTTTGCATGTTTGGTTGGATTATTGTTTATTTGATTGTGCAGTATTGATATTGTAGTGTTTGGAAGAGAAATGTGGTTGGAAGGCTCTATTTGCAGCAGATTTTAAAAAAAAACAACAGGTTTCCGACGGCTTCCGACGGCTTCCGACGGCTTACTGGTCGAAATTTTCCGGCGGTTTCCGACGGGTTCCGACGGCTTATTGGCCTGATTTCCGACGGTTTCCGACGGTTTCCGACGGCCGTCGGAAGCCGTCGGAAACCGCCGGAAACCGCCGGAAACCGTCGATAATGTATACGGCATCACCCGTCGGTAGCCGTCGGAAATACTGCTTCCCGACGCCTTCATTTCCGACGGCTTTTTCCGACGGCCGCCGACGGCTTCCGACGGCCGCCGACGGTTTTCAGCCGTCGGAAATCCCCCCTCCCCTTGTAGTGATTTAAATGAATTGGAATTTAAATAGAAGTTGTTTTGAACGACAAATTTACTTAATGAATATTGAATGAAATCGATAAATGAATTTAAATTGATTTAAATGAAAATAAAACCATTTTAAATGATTTCAGAATGAAACTTATATACAAACTTGAATCAATATTTGAATTGTTTAAATAAAGGTTGAAGTCGAACTATAAGATTTTGAAATGGTAATTTGGAAGTTTTGAACGTAAATTTTGGAAATTGATTTAGGAAGACGAATGAAATGTTAATTTACAAACTCTAATTGAAATTGAAATTGATTAGGTTTTGAAATTTATTAAACGACCAATCGGTGTAATAATTACGGAAGTTATTAAAGAAACCGGAATCGGTTATGGATATACTCTCTATCTAAACCGAAAACCACTTTAATAACTATGCGCGGAGTGATGATCCAGAATGAAGTGGTTGGAATGATGTACGTGATGACTGAAGAAAGAGAACGATAATGGATAGCCTTGACACTTGTGTCAAATTGGAAATGACTAAAATCAGGAGCCGTGCCAGGCCAAATGGGGTTAGTCACCTCGAGCGGACACACTTCTTCGTAACTACTACTCATTACTTGTGATTGATTGGTGCACCCTCGGAATTTCAGGAGTGTTGTTCCGCGGTGTTGCGATCACTGCGGGGATGCGTTTTCACCAGTCCGGATCAGGCGAACGGTAGTTTCACTACCTTGGGTATTGCCTCATGTGCCTTATCATACTTGTATCCCTATATATGCGACCACTACGAATTTGTTTTGTGTTATACCTATGGAGTACTCCCTGATATCCCACTAGTTTACGGTGGAGTTACAGTGCTGTATAGACTATGATGCTTATAAAATGTGTTAAGGGGGATAATGGTAACGCCTTAACACTATTTTGATACTTTATTTTACTGATAGACATTATCTATTTAGCGTATATTACTACATAGTAGATAGTTTAACGGATCCTTAGAGGATGGTTATTCCAACATCCTTTGAGTTACTTGTATTTCGATTGCTATTTCACTTGAGTTGGATTTATTGATATGAGAATATTAATCCTGACTCGAGTGTCTTGTGTTTTTGCTTTACACTCGGGTCAGACTGAGTGTACCAGTATTCGAGACTCACCTTTGGAGTTGGAGCTTTGCTTGAAGATCCAGCCATCTATTCTGTCTTCGGTATTCGATGATTCCGGTGATGTATTCTGATTTGTATTTGACGTATCGTGTTACTCTTATACAAGAGAATTCTAATTGTGAAAATAGCTCAAAAAATGGTAAGATAACTAAATTACAAAAGAGGAAGTTGGATAGACTCATATTAATCGCGGCGAACTGAACCGGTCAACCGAGGTTCCAAGTATAAAATTGATGCGGAAATTCAATTTCCCGCTCGAAGGGAAGAGGAGTGACTTCACCAGAACATTCGAAAATAGTCGGACAACAAGGGTGGAGTCAAGATTAAAAGGGAATTACCCTGATCGTCTACTAGAGATGGTTCAAGATTTGCAAGAAATAATAGCATCTAAACCGAGGATGTCGAAATCTTCACCGAATCGACGCTTGTTATAAAGGAGTTTCACCCCATTATGAATCATACAAAGGTTGGAGGGACCGCCAATGGAATTAATCACACAAAAGGATGAAATTGCCAATTGGGATGGCAAGATAACCTCAAATTATTATAGAGATCAACGAAAATGGAGCTATGGGTTGCTCCAATATCAAGAAGAACACAAAAAAAGAACAAGAATGGATTCCTGAACAAGAGGGGAGTTCCACAAATTCAAAGGAAGCCCGAGTCAAAGAGGAAGGAACTCAAGCTCGAACAAAGATGATTCTGTAATTAAATTTACTCTATATGATAATTTTTCCTAAACCAGAGCTCTGATGCCAACTGTAATGACCCGTTATTTTGAACCATTCGCATCCATATATGTCGGACTTAAATTGCTCAAAATATCATATTGTTAATTTATAATTGGCAAAACTCAGCATATATAGTAAATAAATCAATCGCAGACGCAGAGTAATATAACAATAAGCATAAGAATAGATAAATAGTAGTTCATGAAGCTATAACAACCCTATATTGGAGATTACCGGTTTACATTAAGTTATAACGGAAGTTATAATTTAATATTGTAAACTAAAATATAATTGGAAATTTTAAATTATTTATCTGGAATAAACAACGATTCTTGTAAGTAAAATGAGAAAAATAAAGTTTGGAACTTTATTTTGTTTATTTGGGTATAAATATGGGATTAAATATTGACTGCATAAGTATTTGGTTTAAATAAATTGAAATATTGGGTATTTATTTGTATGGAGCTAATAAATTAATAAGTTGATGTATTTCAACGTTAAATTGTTGAATTAAATCTAAAGTAATGAAAATAAAGTTTTAAAAACTTTATTTTGATAATTTGAGTAGAAAATAATCAAATTGCAATTCTATTTGGGTAAATACAACAATATTGGAAAATATTATCCATATGAATCATTTATTAAATTTAAAATGACAAAAATATGAAGATAATACGTGTTTTATTAAAATAAAAGATGAAATATTGTTTGATTGATGATTAAAAAGAGTTAAAATGATTTATGGTGATTTATTTGACAAGAAATCAATTTTTGTTCAAAATGTTGGATTGAAAATGGTGTTTTATAATAAAATTGTATATATTGTGAAATATAGATAAAGATAAGTTTTTATTTATAAAAATAATATTTTAATGTTGAAATAAATTTTATGTTGTTTTGAAAACAATTTTATTTTCCTGCAATTGGTTGCATACATTTTTATTTGAGTTTATATTAAGAAATATGTGTATATTGTGATAAAATAGGTTTAAAATGTGCATATCTTAATATTTTCTCTAAGTATAAATGGAGTTGGGCTTTTTGGTTTAGGTTTGGATCCACTAACCCTTAATATAAATACTTCTGGTAAGAGGAAAACATACAGTACGATGTTTTCCTTCTTCCTTCTCAAAAAAAAAAAAAAACTTTACAGTAAAACAAAATAGAAATCCATGGTAGCCTCCATCTAAATTCAAATTTCCACTCAATTTTCTGCAAAATAAAGAAGAAAATCCACCTAAATAAGCATCTACAAGGTAATCTCCACTCCTAAAAGTTTTCATCAAAATCCTTGAATCAAGATGAATTGTTTGTAATTTATTTTGGTTTGTTTTGCATGCCTTCTTTTTAGCTTCTACAGGTGCTCAGAGTTTCAATCCATCGCCAAAGCTTGCTTCTTGCCATCCAAATTCGCTGCTTATTGCTAAGGTGAGTACAAGCTCATGAATTGCTAGGTAAAAATTGAAGTTTCTGTGAAGAAATTTGCAAAATCATCTACGGTAAATGTTATCCTTTCTCTGCTGTTGTTTTTTTTTATTTCTTGTAGCCACATTGATTTGGCCATAACTCTTAGGTTTCTTAACCAAATTCAATAAATTTATATGTTCTGGAAATCTTAGACATAGGGCTACAAGTTTGATGTTTTGAGTTTTTGAAAATTTGAAGTTTTCTTGATCAAAATCATGCTTGTTTGTTGCTGTCCCGAGAGAAAATCGACAGCAACAACAACCACATGCCCGAGTAATGTTTTGTTCATAACACATTTTTTAACCAAATTGAATAATATTGGATGTTCTCGAAAGAGTAGACATAAAGCTACAAGTTTGATGTTTTGAGTTTTTTGAAAATTTGAAGTTTTATTGATCAAAATCATGCTTGTTTGTTGCTGTCCCGAGAGAAAATCGACAGCAACAACAACCACAGGCACGAGTAATGTATTGTTCATAATTCTTTTATTTCTTAATCAAATTGAATAATTTTGGATGTTCTGGAAAGCATAGACATAGTGCCATAAGTTTCATGTTTTGAATTTTCTAAAATTTTGTTGTATGCTTGATCAAAATCGTGCTTGTTTATTGCTGTCATAGGAGAAACTCGACAGCAACAACAATCACATGCCTGAAAAGTGTTTTGCCCATAACTCTTCCATTTCTAAATCAAATTTAATAATTTTGAATATTATGGAAAGTTTAGATATAGTGGGAAAAGTTTCATGTTTTGATTTTTTTTGAAATTTTGATGTTTTCTTGGTCGAAATCGTGCTTGTTTGTTGCTGTCCCGAGAGGAAATCGATAGTAACAGCAATCATCGACCTTAGAATTGTATCAACTCGTTTTTACTCTCATTCTCGTTCGGTTTGGATGTTGTTTTTGAGATATTTTGAGAGCTATGATCCCTATCAATAGGCTAGCTATATTTGGAGAATTTGAAATCCAAATTTAAATAGAATTTGAACTGATTTTGGGTTAAATTTGAATTGTATTCGTATTGGAATCAAGTTATCGGCCTTGAGTTATCTTCATTGTTTTTCATTGTTTTCGAGCACGGTTTTCATTAAACCATTTTGAATTGTTTTTTTGAAATGAATGGACATTTCAAATTATTATTATATAATACTTTCAAATTTATTTTTCTGACATACAATCTATTTATTTCCTATAATAAAGGAATTTCAAATATTGGTTTTAATAATCGTTTTTGGAAAAACCTTTTTAAATTCCTGTTTTCCTCTAATAAACTTATTTTAAAAATAAAATTACTTATTTTTATGAATTTCGGATGTATGAGAAAGACAATTAAATGTTAAAGTAAAGCATGTGGTATGGGACACATGGATTTGCTTTATCGCTTAATATCGGACTTATACAATCGAAACCCTTCCGATGAACTAATTGAGACGATTTAAGATGTTATCAAAATTTTTTAGTAGACTATACAGTCTGAAAACTCCAGTTTTAGAGTATATTCGATGAAGGACTATTTTAAGATGTTTTTCTTAATCGTCGATGTTTTATTTACTTGCCAATGATATAAGGCAAGTCTTGAGTATATGATTTCATATTTTTAGATTTATGGTTTATGAGGAACCATCTTGATGTTTTCACTTGTTGAGGAGATGAGACAAGTCACGATGCCACTACTACTCGTCAATGAGATGAGAAGAGTATATTACTGTATTTACTCACCAATGAGATGAGGCAGGGTATATTTTCATGATGTTATGATGTTTTACTAGTGTGGTACCAACTAACGGCTACTAAACCGTTAGGTGCAAACGTATGGTATGGGACATACGTTAACACCTATTGGGTTCGTATCCGAGAAATTGAGACACATTCACGATGTTTACTAGTACTACAGACCATGAGTACTCGATTGGAGTCATCACGATGTAGTTGCTACTCTGATCATCACGATGTTATTAACTCGGGTCTTTGTGACTGGGAGCCATTATAATGTTATAGACCATAGTCATTCACGATGTTCACACTGTTAAGATGTTATTTGACTCCGGTCATCACGATGTTTATGGTACCAAATAGTAGTACTAGTCACGATGTAGCGCACGTAGAATTGCTTCGGCATGCAATCGAGGATCTGGCCAATCCTGGATTTCTTTGATTTTTGATGTTTTAGACTCCACCATCATTAGATGATTATTACATTGATAGCCTAGTGCTAGGTGAGATGTATACATATATGGTGAAATCATTTATGATGTTACTCTTTGATTAAGTTATTTGCATTATGGATTGATGATTTGATGATTTTATAGAATACGTGATGTTAAGATGGAGTTGAGATGTATTTATATATTTATACCAATGAGATGAGGTATAAATGATTATGAAGAATCATTTGTGACGATTGTTAGTGATGGATTTGAGATGTATCTATATTCATACTGATGAGATGAGGTACGAATAAGTATGATGCTTCTTTTACTACTGGGTTTTATATTTCCTTGAATGATCCTTGGGATGTGCCAATGAGATGAGGCACATCCATATGTGTTTTATTCTATGTATGAAGGAGATGTACCTTTGATGTATTGTTATATTGACAACCACTTCTAAGAAGATAGTTGAATCATTTGAAGTCATTATCCATATTCTTTTATACCGCCGATGATATGAGGCGAAAGCGATGTTTATTGAGTCTTATCTTTAAAACTTTGCTCGCCAACGTTCCATTTTCTTAAGTGTTAGTTATGCCACTTAAGTATGACTTTGTCATCATTATCTCTTCTACTTGCCAAGAAGAGATGTTGTCCTTTCTTATGATGTTGAAACCCGGTTTAGGGCATGGCATCCTTTAAGAAAAAGGATACCATAATTTTCACCTACTTATCCTTATCGATTATTCTGTTTAACTGATGATTTTAGCTAGCCTAACCCGTGTGTTTTCATCGAGTCAGACCGAGTTGTTTCAGGTATCATCTATTGGACTTAGCTTGAAGTTGATGTTGGATATCAGCTCTTCTTTCTCTTGAGTAGTTTCTGCTTTTCGCATACTCTAATATATTTATATTTTATTCGATGTATAAGGTGTGGTTGAGTACCACCTTTATTGTATTCATATTGTATTGTACTAAATATGTATCATTTTATATGTATATATATGATGTTGGTTACTGTTATGCGATGTGATTTACATTCCAGTTATTGTATTTTGTTTTGATAGATCCGTTAGCCACCTATAGTTTTTGATTAAGCATTTACTGGGTATGTCGATCCACTTTAGTTTGGAAAGAAAAATTATATTGCATTTATCGACGTATTCAGTAGATGTTTAAGACAAAATTATAGATGGTCGCCCTTAACTATCCCTGTTCTCCGCTTTAGTAGACGGAATTACTTGTTAATTCTCTTTGCTAAGGTAGGCCTCAAGGTGGGGCTTTACAGCTTGGTATCAGAGCTGTGGTCAGAACAAAGTAGAATAAACACATAACGGTACATATATCATGATACATTGAAGTACAATATGAGTGAATCATTTTCCTTTATTCGAGCGTTGATACTTTTTCGAGTTTTGGGATTATTTTATTCATATTTTGTCGATACAAGTGAGTTTGTATTGATGGAGCTGATTGATTTCTTTGGGCATTCTTGTTGCATTCCTTTTAGAGTTGTCAATCCTATTGAAGGGATCCACAACGATTGGCTCATTGTGAGTATTCTGAGTTTTCCATTTATTGCTGCTTTAGTGAGTATTTGTTTATTACTCACTATCTTGAGATGTATCTGATTTGGGTTGGATTGACTTATTTGATGTTAAGTCCGATCCTTTTGTTGTTATAGGATCCTATATTTATTTAAGCATCCTAATTTGATTGGTTTATTATTTCTATCACTTTGAAAAGTTAATGATGATTCCAAAGTTTCTATATTCACTTTTGAGTATCGAGATGTTGGTGATATATCTTGAATTCCAATCAAGGTGACTTTGTTGAGTTTTGTGAGTCCATTAGGATTTGACATCCAATCGGGAAATCGAGTGTTGAGGTAACCTTATTCTTAGCTCTTAGCTCTTCAGTTATCCTTCCACAAGGATATCCACTAAGGAATGAGGTAACTTTCTAGATTGTTCGAGTTTGATTGAGTTTATCATTCAGCTTCGTTTGAATGTTCTTTTTAGATACTTAATCAATGTTATCCTTTATAGCATTACTCCATTTAAAGTAGTGATTCGTGGATTATGTGCTTCTTCTCCTTCGAGAAGAATATCTTTCTTATCTTGTATCTTGATGATTTTTTAAAGTGGCTTGTGACATCGTAAGATTAATGAACACTCTATCTCCTCTTAATGATTTTGAGAATCGAGTATTCTGAGAATATCTCGATGCATTCTCTTAGCGCTCTTTGGTTTGAGTTTTGAAGCTATATGAATATGAGTTTTATTGAGAAATTATTTACATGATTACTATTTCTTTTATAGAAATACTTTGAGAGTTTTTGGTTGTCCATCGAGTAGTTAAGAGTTCTGGGCGATACGCCTGATCAACGTTATCGATAAGAATCTCCTAAATGCTATGATGAGGCAATCAGACATGATGGTTTGTGTTGTAATTTTTTTTTGAGATTTTGAAAATAATATTTTGAGATTATATATTAAATTTATTTTTGAATGGTAATTACAGCCGTTGATTTTAGAGACGAGTATCAGAGTGGCGAGGCGGTTTTAATCATTCGATCGACTCTGCAGCCAGTGGATATATCTATTTGTTAAAGATTCAATGGTGAGGCAATGCCATTTATTTATTTATTTATTTTGAAATTATAAGGATGAGAATATATGAGAATATTCTTGAGCTATACTTTATTGGAAGTATATTTTGAGATTTTAGAATCTATATTATATACATTGGATGTTTTCAGAGAAGAGTTATAAGAGGGTTTGAAGATTGTTTTAAACTATTTAAGTGGTTTAATAAAAAGAGTAAAGTGAATTTAAACCCTTAATTTATTTTAAGGAATATTATTATGGATTTACAAAAATTTTTGAAAATTAATTTTGAAGTAAGAGAAGAAATTTGGACTTTTAATTTGAGTTTTATATTACTCACTAAGTAATATAGTAAGGATTTTGAAAATTTTCAAATTTGGAAAATTGAGATTTAAAATTTAAAAGATGTTAAGAAAAAAAATTCTAAATATCTTGGATTGAAAAGTAATTTGAGCTTATATCCTTGTTTCTTGAGTATATTCTATCCTTGAGTTAATATCAACGACATGCATTTTCACAGTCGTTCGAGTTTGTTGGCCTTGTAAGAAGTCATTTTGTGTGATTTATCTATCTTGTCTATTGAGTCGATGATCACAGTCGTTCGAGTTATGAGGATATTATTTTCGTATTATTATGCGGAAAATTGTGTCGATGATCATTTTTTTTGCTTAGAGTTCGGGTTTGAATGAGTTTGATCCTGATTCTTTTCGTAGAGTTTTGAGAAACCTATCTTATTTGATGGATTATTTGTTGAGCTTCTTATTGAGTATTGATTCGAAGACGGGATATCTTCGAAATTCTTTCGAGTTGCTTGGAAAATTTGATGGTTTTCTAATCACGATATTAGCATATGATGGACCATTGGATTAACCAAGGGAGTTTTTCCTTATTTCTCTCTACCATTCTATGCTGAGAGTATGAATGGTTCGAGTTTCGAGCTTGTCTATCACCTTTATCGATTTAATTTTCTTGTTGTTTACAACTCTTTTTCTAGAAAATTGCGGGGACGCAATTTTTATAAGGGGAGAGTTTGTAACAACCCTAGATTGGAGATTATCGATATACATTAAGTTATAATGGAAGTTATAATTTAATATTGTAAACTAAAATATAATTGGAAATTTTAAATTGTTTATTTATATAAACAATGATTTTTGTAAGTAAAATGAGAAAAATAAAGTTTGGAACTTTATTTTGTTTATTTGGGTATAAATATGGGATTAAATATTGATTGGATAAGTATTTGGTTTAAATAAATTAAAATATTGGGCATTTATTTGTTTGGAGATAATAAATTAATAAGCTAGTGTATTTCAACGTTAAATTGTTGAAATAAATCTAAAGTAATGAAAATAAAGTTTTAAAAACATTATTTTGAGAATTTGAGTAGAAAATAATCAAATTGCAATTCTATTTGCGTAAATACAACAATGTTGGAAAACATTGTCAATATGAATCATTTATTGAATTTAAAATGAGAAATATGAAGATAATATGTGTTTTATTAAAATAAAAGATGAAATATTGTTTGAAAATAATATTTGATGATTAAAAAGAGTTAAAATGATTTATGGTGATTTATTTGACAAGAAATCAATTTTTGTACAAATTGTTGGATTGAAAATGGTGTTTTATAATAAAATTGTATAAATTGTGAAATATAGATAAAGATAAGGTTTTATTTATAAAAATAATATTTTATTGTTGAAATAAATTTTATTTTGTTTTAATAACAATTTTATTTTCCTACAATTGGTTGCATACATTTTATTTGAGTTTATATTGAGAAATATGTGCATATTGTGATAAAATAGGTTAAGAATGTGCATATCTTAATATTTTCTCTAAGTATAAATGGAGTTGGGCTTTTTGGGTTAGGTTTGGATCCACTAATACTTAATCTAGATACTTCTGGTAAGAGGAAAACATACAATACAATGTTTTCCTTCTTCCTTCTCAAAAAACAAAACTTTACAATAAAACAAAATAGAAATCCATGGTAGCCTCCATCTAAATTCAATTTTCCACTCAATTTTCTGCAAACTAAAGAAGAAAATCCACCTAAATAAGTATCTACAAAGTAATATCCATCCAATTCCTAAAAATTTTCATCAAAATCCTTGAATCAAGATGAGTTGTTTGTAATTTATTTTGGTTTGTTTTGCATGACTTCCTTTTTGCTTCTATAGGTGCTTAGAGCCCCAATCCATCGCCAAAGCTTACTTCTTACCATCCAAATTCACTGCTTATTGCTAAGGTGAGTACAAGCTCATGAATAGCTAGCTAAAAATTGAAATTTCTGTGAAAAAATTTGCAAAACCGTCTACGGTAAATGTTATCCTTTCTATTGTTGTTTTTTTCTTCTGATTTCTTGTAGCCACATTGTTTTGGCCATAACTCTTACGTTTGTTAACCAAATTTAATAACTTTATATGTTATGGAAATATTAGACATAGGGCTACAAGTTTGATGTTTTGAGTTTTTTGAAAATTTGATGTTTTCTTGATCAAAATCATGCTTGTTTGTTGCTGTCCCGAGAGAAAATCAACAACAACAGCAACCACAGGCCCAAGTAATGTTTTGTTCATAACTCTTTCATTTCTTAACCAAATTGAATAATTTTGGATGTTATAGAAATCTTAGACACAGAGATACAAGTTTTATGTTTTGAGTTTTTTGAAACTTTGAAGTTTTCTTGATCAAAATCATGCTTGTTTGTTGCTGTCCCGAGAGAAAATCGATAGCAACAACAACCACAGGCCCAAGTAATATTTTGTTCATAACTCTTTCAGTTCTAAACCAAATTGAATAATTTAGGATGCTACGGAAAGCTTATACATAGGGCTACAAGTTTTATTTGTTGAGTTTTTTGAAATTTTGAAGTTTTCTTGATCAATATCATGCTTGTTTGTTGTTGTCCGAGAGCAAATCGACAGCAACAACAACCACAGCCCGAGTAATGTTTTGTTTATAACTCTTTAATTTCTTAACCAAATTGAATAATTTTGGATGTTCTGGAAAGCTTAGACATAGTGCTATAATTTTAATGTTTTGAATTTTCTAAAATTTTGACGTATGCTTGATCAAAATCGTGCTTGTTTGTTGCTGTCATAGAAGCAAATCGACCACAACAACAATCACATGCCTGAAAATTGTTTTGCCCATAACTCTTTCATTTCTTAATAAAATTTAATAATTTTGAATATTATGGAAATTTTAGATATAGTGAAACAAGTTTCATGTTTTGATTTTTCTGAAATTTTGCTGTTTTCCTGGCCGAAATTATGCTTGTTTGTTACTGTCCCGAGAGGAAATCGATAGTAACTACAATCATCGACCTTAGAATTGTATCAACTCGTTTTTACTCTCATTCTCGTTCGGTTTGGATGTTGTTTTTGAGATATTTTGAGAGCTATGATGCCTATCAATAGGATAGCTATATTTGGAGAATTTGAAATCCAAATTTAAATAGAATTTGAATTGATTTTGGTTAAATTTGAATTATATTTGTATTGAATTCAAGTGATCGGTCTTGAGTTATCTTTCTTGTTTTTCATTGTTTTCGATCACGGTTTTCATTAAACCATTTTAAAGTGTTTTTTTGAAATGAATGGACATTTTAAATTATTATTATGTAATACTTTCAAATTTATTTTTCTGACATACAATCTATTTATTTCCTATAATAAAGACATTTCAAATATTGGTTTTAATAATCGTTTTCGGAAAAACCTTTTTAAATTCCTGTTTTCCTCTAATAAACTTATTTTAAAAATAAAATTACTTATTTTTAAGAATTTCGGATGTATGAGAAAGACAATTAAACGTTAAAGTAAAACATGTGGTATGTGACACATGGATTTGCTTTATCGCTTAATATCGGACTTATACGATCGAAACCCTTTCGATGAACTATTTGAGTCGATTTAAGATGTTATCAAATTTTTTTAGTAGGCTATATGGTCTGAAAACTCCAATTTAGAGTATATTCGATTAAGGACCATTTTAAGATGTGTTTCTTAATCGTTGTTTTTTTATTTACTTGCTAATGATATAAGGCAAGTCTTGAGTATATGATTTCATATTTTGAGATTTATGGTTTATGAGGAACCATCACGATGTTTTCAGTTGTCGAGGAGATGAGACAAGTCACAATGCCACTAGTACTCATCAATGAGATGAGACGAGTATATTATTGTATTTACTCGCCAATGAGATGAGGCTGGGTATATTTTCATGATGTTTATGATGTTTTACTAGTGTGGTACCAACTAACGGCTAGTAAACCGTTAGGTGCAAACGTATGGTATGGGACATACGTTAACCCCTATTGGGTTCCTATCTGAGAAGTTGAGACACATTCACGATGTTTACTAGTACTACAGACCACGAGTACTCGATTGGAGTCATCACGATGTAGTTGCTACTCTGATCATCACGATGTTATTAATTCAGGTCTTTGTGACTGGTAGTCATTATAATGTTATAGATTATAGTCATTCACGATGTTCATGCTGTTAAGATGTTATTTGACTCCAGTCATCACGATGTTTATGGTACCAAATAGTAGTACTAGTCACGATGTAGCGCACGTAGAATGCTTCGGCATGCAATCGAGGATCTGGCCAATCCTGGATTTCTTTGAGTTTTGATGTTTTAGACTTCACCATCTTTAGATGATTATTATATTGATAGCCTAGTGCTAGATGAGATGTATACATATATGGTGAAATCATTTATTATGTTACACTTTGATTAAGTTATTTGCATTATGGATTGATGATTTGATGATTTTATAGACTACTTGATGTTAAGATGGATTTGAGATGTATTTATATATTTATACCAATGAGATGAGGTATAAATGATTATGAAGAATCATTTATGATGAGTATTAGTGATGGATTTGAGATGTATCTATATTCGTACCGATGAGATGAGGTATGAATAAGTATGATGCTTCTTTTACTATTGGGTTTTATATTTCCTTGAATGATCCTTGGGATGTGCCAATGAGATGAGGCACATCCATATGTGTTTTATTCTATGTATGAAGGAGATGTACCTTTGATGTATTGTTATATTGACAACCACTTCTAAGAAGATAGTTGAATCATTTGAAGTCATTACCCATATTCTTTTATTCCGCCGATGAAATGAGGCGGAAGCGATGTTTATTGAGTCTTATCTTTAAAACTTTGCTCGCCGATGTTCCATTTGCTTAAGTGTTAGTTATGCCACTTAAGTATGACTTTGTCATAATTATCTCTTCTACTTGCCAAGAAGAGATGTTGTCCTTTCTTATGATGTTGAAACCCTGTGTAGGGCATGGAATCCTTTAAGAAAAAGGATACCATAACTTTCGTCTACTTATCCGTATCGATTATTCTGCTTAACTGATGATTTTAGCTAGCTTGACCCGTGTGTTTTCACTCGGGTCAGACCGAGTTGTTTCAGGTATCATCTATTGGACTTAGCTTGAAGTTGATGTTGGATATCAGCTCTTCTTTCTCTTGAGTAGTTTCTACTTTTCGCATACTCTAATATATTTATATTTTATTCGATGTATAAGGTGTGGTTGAGTACCACCTTTATTGTATTCATATTGTATTGTACTAAATATGTATCGGTGTATATGTATATATATGATGTTGGTTAATGTTCTGTGATGTGATTTACATCCAGTTATTGTATTTTGTTATGATAGATCCGTTAGCCACCTATAGTTTTTGATTAAGCATTTACTGGGTATGTCGATCCACTTTAGTTTGAAAAGAAAAATTATATTGCATTTATCGACGTATTCAGTAGATGTTTAAGACAAAATTATAGATGGTCGCCCTTAACTATCCCTATTCTCCGCTTTAGTAGACGGAATTACTTATTAATTCTCTTTGCTAAGATGGGCCTCGGGGTGGGGCGTTACAGAAGCAATTATAAAACATCAAAGTCTGAAACAAAAAATAGCAGAATCTCAAATACAAATGAATCACTAATACATAAGCAACAAATGAGTCTAAACATAAATGAATGGAATAAACTGAAGTACCTGAAAGCTGGATAAATAGATCATCAAACAAAGCTCCAATCTCGATGACACTCTGTCTGACCCGAGCATAAGCAAAATACAAAATACTCGAGTCAGGATTAACATTCTTATACCAGTAAATTCAGCTCAAGTGAAATGTCAACTGAAATATAAGTAACTTAAAGGATGTTTGTGATTTCCATCCTCTAAGCATCTGTGGAACTATCTACTATGTAATACAACATGCAATTATAATAGTGTCTACAGTAAAGTAAAGTATTAAAATAGCGTAATGGCATTACCCATATCCCCCTTAACATTATTTATATAATGCCATAGTCTATACAAATACTGTAAACTCCACTCGCAAGTGGGCTATCAGGGAGCACTCCATAGGTACGACATAAAACAAACTCGTAGAAGGCGCGATAGGGCATGTGACAAGGCATGCGAGGTAATGCCAGGGTAGATATACCTTTTGCGTATCTGGACTGGTGGTAACGCATAGAAGCTACTACCTCCCACCTCGTGACACACTCCCAAATCAAAGATGCACCCAATCAAATCACAAAAGTAATAAAATGTTATCAAAAAAATGTGCCCGATCGGAGGAATGACCTCACTTGGCCGGCATGGCTCCTGTTTTAGCCACATCAAGCTGACTCACAAGAGTCAGAGCTACGTAAATTCCATATAGAATCGTCACCAAACCATCCTACTTCATTCTGGAATCTACACCACGTACACAGTTGTTCAAGTTGTTTCCGTATTGGTAGAGAGTGACAATATCCGATCCCGGTCTCTTTAACAACCAAACGCTTATTTCAGACCGTGGTCATTTCATTTCAAATAGTTCATACTTCAAAATCAAAATATCATATTCATTTTAAAACCACATCTTCGATATTATTATTCACTTTAAATAGTATTCATTTCCAAAATCGTAACACTTTCAAAATTATAACACTTCGAAATCATAACACTTTCGAGATCATAACACTTTTGAAATCTTAACATATTTTACTTAAACAGTTTAGATATTGAAAATATTATATATTAAAATAGTTATAAATTAAAATAGTTTATATATTAAAATAATTTATATATTAAAATAGTTTTTATTTCAAAAATACTCTATATAAAATAAAATAGTTTCCTTCAATTTCACAAAATCGATTCAAATAATCTTAAATTCCAAAATTCAATTTAAATCAATTCCAGTTTGACCATCTCAGTTTAAAGTTCAAAGATTCAAGTTTAAATATCCAAACATTTACAATGTAAATTTATGTTTCAACATTTAACTTTAATTTTTATTCAAATTCGTAAATATTCACTTAACCATTTTAATAACAATTTATTTAAAATCCTAATTTATAAATTTAAATCAATATTATATATTCAATCTCAACTTTATTTAGAATTGAGAATATTCATTTAATTAACTTTTTATCAAATCAAGTTACAAATCATATTTTCCCAAGACCTAAAAATTAATAGGTTCATATAAATTCTTATTTAAATTCAATTTAACCAATTTAAATCCCAAGTCAACATTAGTTTATCTTCCCAACCCTTATTATTAAATATAAAAATCTATATTTTAAAAAATATTAATATAAATTTAAATAATTACTTAAACATGTTTTATTAAATTAAATATTATTATTAAATTTATTTTGTATTAAATTTATTTTCATATATTTTAAAATGTAAAATTGTAAGAAAAATCTTAAAAATTATATTTTCAAAACTAACTAATAAATTTAAAATCTAAATTTTTATACATATATAAAAATATCGTTTATATATTATATAAAACAATATTTATCGAAACCCATATATTTCCTTTTAAACTTTGAAAATCATTTTCAAATTATAGACCAACAGTATCTGTATATAATTTTTTATCCTATGGTTAAGTTATATTGGTATTTATCATTTCAATCCGCAATTTAAATATCTACCGGTATATATCATTTCAACCAACAATCCAAAAAATTTAAAAATCAATTAAAATCGCTTGGGTTTATCATTTTAAGCCATAACGATTTTCCCTATTCTACAAGATCGTTCTGGTATGTATCATTTCAACCAATAAGGAATTCCAGACTAATAGGGAACTGGAAGAGTGAGAACAAATATGATACTAATATAATATATCAACAACAGGCATATATCATCAGTGATAAATTAAATAAAATATACACAACAGGGTATGGTGTCATTGAATAATTGCCGACAATGGCATATCAAATATAGCAATTAATTAATAAGCAGTTCAATTTTAACAGCATATTTCAATTATCAATCCAATGTGAATTAAATTTATTAAATATAAGAATATTAATCCTGAGTGATTGCTTACCTTCTGAGGCTAGAAAGAATAGATCAACACACGGATAAACGACAAATCAAAGCAACCAACTGCTTGCATTCAATTTTGGAAACGGCGAAACCAAAAGCAAAGCACGATGAATACGAAGTCAATGAACAAAGCAAAGCTAGGTTGGAATTCAATAATCGATGGAGACAAATGTATATAAATTTTAAAAATCTAATATTTTCTCATATTAAAATAAAATAAAATTCATTATAATATATTATCAAAAATCAATATTAATTTTAAACATTTATAAAGTAACCTCTATAAATATACGAAACTAGAGTCAAGTATACATATACCTACTGTATTCAAAATCATTATTTATTATAAAAATCAATATAAACTTAGTTTATAATAATATATGTTTAAACTCCAACAGATTGTATATATTAGCTTATGTAAACTTATATGTACAACAAACAGATCATATCCAACTTATATAACCTATATGTTATAACCAAATTTATAATCTATCTATTTATTTAAATATCAATGTTTAGTAACCAAGTATATTATCGTAAAAAATATATTCATATAATATATGCAGACAATATAGGTGTGAAAGCAATATAAATGCATTTGCAAAAACCAATACGCAGTCTATATATGCATGCAAATCAAAATATGTAACACATGCAGACTAATATAAACTCTTATACTAAGATATATATAAAAAACCAATATATGAACTTACATACGTATATATATATAATTTAATATAATACCTTCTTTTATAAAATGCAATATGTATATACCTTTCAACATATAATATAATATTTCACATATATTATATATTCATATATAAAATAAAAGAGGAGGACATACAAGCTGCTGTTGTAAAGAGGCAAACTTGATGACATATAACCTTTAAATATATTTGTCGATAAAACATACTCATGAATAGAATAATGTACAAAATATTCCTTTGTATATACTTAAAATGTAAAATATACCCCTTAATATATACTTAAAACAATGCTATGGTGAAGGCGGAGAGTGGTGCATGTGCTATGGGTCTGTGAAGTTGTGGAGATGGAGCAAGGGGAGCCTGATGGGACAGGTAGGTAGAGATAATGGCGGAAGCTTGCATGCTCACGCTGTGGCGAAGGAAAGGGGTGAGGCGGATCGAGGTTGCGTCGGTGATGGCGTGGAGGCGGAGGAAGACGCCGAAGGCCGTGCGATGGGCTGACGCGATAGGTGTGGAAGGCGAGGATGGAAGCATGGTTGCAGGTTTGCTTGGAGGTAGAGAGGAAACAAGGCGGAAGTGGAGATGGTCGGTTGAACTTGTGGATGGTGGTTGATCTGGGTAAATGGAAGGGTCGAGTGAAGGCCATGTGTGTGAGATGCGGTGTGGTCCAGAGCCAAACACATTGGAGGGAGGTGGCCGAAGTGCTCGGGTGTGGAGGAAGAAGATACGTAGGCAACATGCAAAAAAAAAGTAGCAGGGAAAAAATGAGGAAGAGAAATGGCTTTAGGGAAAAAAAAGGACGCACTAATATTATATATTAAATTTCAAAGCAAATCGCAGAATGAAAATAGACAGAGAAAGAAATGGACCATAAAAGCAATAGAAAAATAAAATTTAAATGTTGGGAATAGAGAATGTCAGGGCATGAGAATTTATGAAATAATAAAAGAAAATTACCGTTAATTTTTAACCAGTGTAAAATTTGAATGATCACAGAACATAAATAGACTCGAACGGGTACTGATACGGTTGATCGTTTCCTGGTTTCCACGACGTACCAGCCACCGAAACACACACATGAATATACCGTGGAGATTAGCACACGAGATGAACATAATGGTACATAGATATCAGTGATATGACTATCTGATCAAAAGTCGATATTTCGCCGCTAAACTGTTGCAAATTTGTTGGAAATAAGATAAACGGAGCAAGAGAAGTCCAAATTTGATGAAACGAAATATGACATCTCACTCAGAAAAATGATTTACAAATTTATTATATAAAAATATTCAGATTTCGAAAATATTTTAGTTACATGACTTTTAGCTGAGTTAGATTGAAATTGAAATTACACAAAAACTAACTTCCATATTTTCTGATGAAAATATGACATTTGCTAGTTTAAATAGAAGTATTTCAAATATCAAATTTCCATTTCCAAATTCAATTACTTAAAATTTCACAAAAATTTAGTTAATTACGTTATTAAAACTGTTAACATTTACGGGTTGTTACACTTGAGATCCTTAATTTAAGTTTTTTTTCCATTAAAACTTGTTTTTTGCCAAACCATTTCGAGAGAAAAGAATTGTCACTTCATTATTTCAGAACAACTTTTCTTTCATAATTTCAAATCACAAAAACTGGAGTAGATAAGAATAACTTATTCCTCTAGTATCTTCATAACAACTCATACTCTTCGTTCAAGGTGGGTTTTCTAAAGACACGCAATTAATTGCGCATAACAAGGGAAAATATATATTTTCCCTTGCTTAGTCTCTCTAATTATATTTTCTATACTATAACTGTTATTATCTAACAATACGGTCTCTTATTACTGCACTTTCTACCTAGAGATTTCACACTTCAATGCGTTGGAACTATTTCTTCTAAGAGAAATTGTCAACGCTAAAATTTTCTACGAATACCATAAAAGAGTATGCCTGTTTTGTGTGAAATAACAAGGAGTCTTTTATTTATTTTTGTGTTGAAGTTGACAATACAAAATACAACGTTTTCCATATTTTGTACATCTCTTTCGTTATGTTTACTTTCCTTGTTATTTCAACAAATCGCCTTCATTTATTATGTGGCTGATTCATAGAAACCAATACCACTAAAGCATGTCAAATTTATATTTTATCTATAAAGATTTCTTATCTCTATTTAATTTATTTTAGTTCTTACTACACTAGTGCAGTTACCTATTATTAGATGTCAATTACTAAATTTCCTCCAAATACCTACTCTATTTCCAAAATTTTAACAACTTATTTTGTATAACCACCAAAATATTTATATCAAAAATAATTTCAAGCTATATTGCTCCTTTTTTCAAAAGAATAAAGTATTACAAAATTTTCCTTACTGAAATTTTTTAGTTTTCTATAAAAATGTAATCTTTACTGGGTTTTTCTATTTAATTCTTTCCTACTTTGCAACCTGAAAAATAGCGAGCTATACAAGCTCTATAATTTTTTTGAAAGAATATATATATATATATATATATATATATATATATATATATATATATATTAAACAAAAAATTTCATATGAAAACTTTTTTCTTAATTTTTTTTTCAAAACCAGATATGTACTTTTCAAATATGTTACTTACATGTTTTTTTTAGTTTTTCAAATCTCAATAATGTCTCTTTTTCTTTCAAAAATTGTCTTCACACAATGTTCCATGTTTAAACTAATACAAATATAAAGCTGTATACTTTTAAGTTTAAAACTTTAAAACCTTTTAAAAAAATTCGAATTCTTAAAAGTTTGATTATTGGGCTAGACTCAAAGTGGGTTCTTAACTTCCTTATACTTACCCAAATATTTCCATGAAGTCACTTTTTAAATCCAATTATATATGTTCCTAATCCATTTCCTCTATTATGCTTCTATTTATTCTAAGGCACTACTGCCCCACCCACAAATCTGCAACAACTACCAAAATCCAAATATTAACATATGGATTTCCATTTTTATACTGAATTTATTTTACATCTCATACTTTGCCACTCTAGGACCTATAACTTTTGAATTCCCACAGTCCTAATATTGATGTACAAAACGGTTACTCAAAATCTTCCCGTATGTCATTTCTCTCAAAAGTGGGTTTTCTATAGATCTAGGTATATATAATATATTTATATTTTAGAAAAAAATACAAATACGTTCACTCCCTATTTATTTAAGAACCCTAAACCTAGGCTTTGATACCAAGTGTAAACACCCGAGTTCAAGTAGGTCCGGATTTTTCGCAAAAATGCTAAAATCCATACCCACTGAAGCCCGAGTTAGGTATCTGGTATCCTGCAAATAGGCAAAGTAAATATATCAGCGCTCAATTAAATATCTCACGGCGTAATTGACTAAATATAATAGTAAGTAAATACTCACCATTATAGTAACACTTTCTAAACAAGTATCTTAAAGCTGGAAAGTCTCAGCCATCTACCTAACCTTTAGGAAGTTATGAAGAGGAGGTCAGAATTAAAGTTCTAGTGAATGGATAAATTATACACTTCTAAGCTTAATTCTACATATACCATTTTATTTTCACTTATTGTTATATTTGGTTCATTAGGTTTATAATACTCATGCCTCTATGCGTGAATCTACCCATCTACTCCTTAGTAGATTAAAACCTAATAATTGACATACATGTAGCTGTATGCCCAATGACCATATTGGTCCTAGATACTACCCATAGCACCTTCCGTATCCTCCTTGCAGAGGACTCCATCGTCTTGGTTCCATGGCGTTCTGTGACTACATTTATAAAGGACGTCCCATGAGGCCTACAATATAGATTTTCTGTCGTTTACTATGAAAATGTAAAATTATGTCTTTGCTAGTCTATACTAATCCTCGCACATCCACAATGTACCACCCAGTGCATACCTTGAGGACCACATGTAGTCGTTCTCTCTACTCCCAAAATCCTACCAACAAGGTCTACCTTGAATGGAACTCGGTTGGGGATTTTCTATATCTGTAAAGGACAGCTTCATTAGGCGTACAATACAAATATTCTACTTAGTCTGCTCTTTTCTCATCGTGGCTATGGCCCCATGTAGCAATCCCTCAACTAATTGAAAGACCTTCAAAGAGTTAAGTGGTCGTTCCCTACCGTAAACAATCTAACATCCAATTGGCTGCCCTTCATCCAATCTCTCGATAGTGAAAGTATCATTAGATTGTTGGTTTAACTCTAGTCTTTCCCGAACTCGCTTTTGATTTTGTTGCTGGCCAATATTCACATGTGACTATCCTTTTGGGTCCTGCCCACTAAACTTACTTGCAAATACTGGGACATACAAATATCCTACTTCAAAAACCAACCCCTTCTGACTGCCTACAATGGTCCTGCCATGCAAAAAGCAGTAAAGGCATACTCTTTTGATGAAACATCTATAGACCCGTCTCTTGAGGACCATATCATTATGCCTACACCAGAGGGCTATTCTAGTCACGTCCCGTTGAAGTCTCGTACTTCCTTCTAGCCCAAAATAACTAAGTTGGATGTGCTTCTTCCGTGCTGAAATATGTGATAAACTGCTTCGTTAGGATCTTTATCCTTTAGGTTGTTCCAAATGCATCTTGCTCTTTTATTAGACCCTAAGTCTAATCTTTTATTACGTGTTTAGTTTATTTTTCTTATTCTATTGGCTACTTATTTACCCTAATTAGCATAATCTTATCCCAGCCTCACATAACTTTTGTGAAAGCATTTGCTCTTGACTGAAAGGGAATGTTGTTGGTATGGGCCACTTCTATTATCTTGCTTATTAACTCAATTTAAGTCTTAAGTTTATTAAAATAAGCCTCTTCTATTATTTTTGCTCTATTTACTTATTAATCTAATTTATGTCTTAAATAAGCCTTTCCGTTCGTTCTAATTAATTATAACCTATGCTATAATTTACTTGTAATTGTCACTTTTTTCTTTTATAATCTGAATATAATTAAAAGTGTCTCTTTACTATTCTAGTCTGTCTTCTTTTATTATGATATTGAATTCTCTTTACTTCTCTTATATTATATAATTTACTTATCATAATAACTATCTTATTTTATTGTTTGCGCAGTAGATGCTGATCTAGGTTCGTTACCTTTTATAACTTATAATTTTATTCAATAATTAACTCAATTCCTTCGATTCTTTACTTTATTTTCTTCTATTTTAGGAAGTACTTCTATTCTATTTGGTTGGTTACGAAAACTGTACTAAAATCCATTTCCATATTTTAATACTAAATTAAACAATAAGTCGTAACTGCGAGGTATTTCTTTTATTATTTCTTTATTTTTTGGATAGTGCAAAATACAGTGATTTCTCTATTTTACACTAATTTTCTTTTTCTTTCTTTTATTCTTGCAGTTACGTTTATCGTTGTCTTTTAAATATTAAACTATGGAAATGTATCCTATTTTCTAAACCAACCAATTAATCTATTACTTATTCCCAAATCAATTTATTAGATTTTTCTCTAATTTATTACTCCCGTTTTAGCATAATTTATTGCAGAATTCTTATTTTTATTGCTTTATTCCGGTTTTCTTATTTTACATCTAATTTTCTAAAATCTAGTGTTTTTTCCATTTTAATCTATAATTGCGAACTCCTTTTTTTTACTATATCATTCGCGTAAAAAGGAAATAAAAAGAAGCTAGCATTAAGGCTAAAATTTAACTTTAAAATAGATGTGAACAACTGTAAATTTATTACAGTTTCATCATAACTATTGATAAAATTAATTACTGAAATATTGAACAAAATTATTTAAAGGGAATCTAACGATGATATATCATAATCGTAAAAGATATATAATTAAATCTACTTACATGTTGTCCTTAGCTTCAATCTCTATCCCTTTTAATTTGCTACGGTTTTCTATGCTTTTTACCCTTTTTCTTTCGCTTTAAGTCTTTGACTTATTTGCACAATTCTTTGATTTGCTTGTATGTATTTCCTTGCTTAATTTTTTTAGTTTAGGGAAAGATTTGATTGACAGAGGAAAAAGAAAGAGGGAGAAGAGAAGAGGAGTTTGGTGTGAACGATAGCAGCTAATTCAGAGAAAATAATGTACGCTAGGTTTAAGTTATGTTCAATTTATAGGTGTAATGAACAAATATGAACCATCCAATTAACCTTAAAAACAATCCTCACCATCATTTATTAATTTGTTTACATTAGGTTTTAACGTATAATTCTCTAATGTTATTCATTTATTCCTTTGTTATATGACCCTATTAATTCATGTTTCCTTCTAAATAAGATTTTTTTCATTAATTATCCACTTAATCAGATCATATATATATATATATATATATATATATATATATATATATCCTATATTAATTGATTCTTATACGTTATAATTTCTTACCTATTTGAAAACATCAATTAATACCTCTATTAATTGAATGCATATAAAAGTTATACTTTTTAATTTATTCTTATTGAACTTACCTTCATCATAAGCCTAATTACTCTGTTTGATGTTTGTATGCATTCCAATTTTTTTTCTTTTTAACTTGGAAACATATATTCCTATAACTGGCGTTTTCTTCTAGCTAATTAATTTACATTTTTAGTTGTTTCTTTAATTAATTGACACTCTTTTTAAAATGCTCAACTAATTGCCAATTAATTAATTGACATGTTTTCCCATCTTAATTGATATCAAAATTAATTCCTATGCACAATTAAATCACACATTTATTAGTTGTACGTATTTAAACCGCCAATTCATTACACAATTAATAGACATATAAGTTTCCATTTTTTATTATTGACGCTTATTTAGTGTCTTTAATTAATTTCTTAATTAATTGATTGCATCAACAATAAATTAATATATGTATGTTATTATTTAATTTATTCCCCACATACATTTTTTTCCTCTTACATCTAATTCTCTTAATAATTTACGTTCATTAAAAACATAATAAATATGTAACTACTTTTATAAATATCCTATGAATTAATTGCAAATGTTTATAATTTATAAAATTTTCATGTGACCATTTAATGTAATTTAATTTCCTCCAATAGCTGATTTGATTACAGTGCCTACTGATGTTAATTAATTAACTTTAATTACGGATATTCATTAATTTCCTTTATGATGGCAATGTTAATTAATTACCTTATTGGCGTGCATCTATTTTAAAATTCAAATGCTCGTTATTTCTGGAATTTCGTACACACATATATTTATTTATAACAAATATATTTACGTACATTTACATGTATAATTATTTCTTAATACAAAACTTCGAACATCAATAACTTTTTCAGACGAACTTCGTTCGAGACATATTATATATGTAAACTGATCAGAAAATCGCCACGAACACAATGGTATAAGTTTCCTGGCCATATTATAAAAATTACAAAAAATATTATTTTCACTATTTATTGTTATTTGATTATTCAATTATATAAAAATGTGGGGTGTTACAGCGACGCACCTCTCTTTAATTTATAAAGACTTGGTTGTGGATATATGTAATGCCAATTTCATATGTCGCGTATGTTCTTGATTTTGAGAGTTGTGGATTTATCCCTGGAATGGATTGGTTATCGTACAATGGAGCTATATTGGATTGTGAGAGGAGGATCATTTGGTTAAGAAATTGTAAGGGGCGAGATACATATGTTCGTTGTACACCTAAAAACTTAGTCGAGTTAAGCTATTTATATTCGCTGAGCCTATCACAAGGTGAGCTCTCATATGTTACCATAGTTTAAAATTTTCCTAATGTTTTTAAAGAAGTTTCAGGTCTTCCAAAGAGAGATAGAGTTCAAAATTGATTTAGAAAAGGACATTAGACTAGTTGCATTGCCATCAAGACATATGGCCACCAAAGAAAGGCGATAGCTGGACAAGAAAATTTTGAATTTATTGTAGAAGGGATTTATTCACCATAGTACGTCTAAGTGGGGAGCACCTGTTATCTTCGCCGTTAAGGAGGGTGGCTCTTTAAGGCTATGTATTGACTGCCGAGAGCTAAACAAATTGACTAAGAAGAATAGTTTTCCCTTACCTAGAATTGATGACTTATTCTACCAGCTTGTTGCAGCTAAAATCTTTTCTCAATTAGACATAACCACTGGATTTCATCAATTGAGAATAGCTAAGGTAGCAAGCAGAATATCACTTTTCATAGTCTAGATAGACTGCATGAATGGGAAGTAATGCCATTCCAGTTGGCAAATGCACCTGCATACTTTGTAGATAATGATAGAGTCTTTAGGGGATAACTAAACAAGTTCGTCGTAGTGTTTATAGACGATATTCTATTATTCTCTAGAAGTAAAGGTGAGCATGAAAATCACTTAAGGGAGTTACTATGGACCTTGAGAAGACACGAAATAAAAGCCAAATTCTCAAAGTTTAATTTTGGAAGAAGAAGGTGAGATTTCTCTTCTATATTGGTCTTCGAAAAGGGATTGTCCGTAATCCTGTGAAGGTTGAAGTCGTTCAAGACTGGAAGACCCCGAAGAATGCTATGGAAGTTAGGAGTTTTCTCTGGCTAGGGGATTACTATAGGTAGTTCATCAAGGACATTGCCAAGGTAGTTGTCCTGTTAAATCATTTTGCTAAGAAAAATCTAGTTTTTTTGCACAGGAAGAGCAATGCATGAAAGCATTCGAGAAGTTAAAGGAGCTATTCACTAGTGCGCCAGTACTTACCATTCCCAATAGGACGAAACCTTTCACTGTTTACACTGACACATAAGGTACGAGAATAAGAGCTGTTATTGTGCAAGAGGGAAACGTAATATAGCCCATGCAAGTAGGCAGTTGAAGGACCATGAGAAGAGGAACTAAACTAACAATTTGGAGTTAGCGGATATCATCTTTGCTTTGAAAATATGGAGGCACTATCTAAGGTCTAAATTATTTATCAATCATAAATCCCTTAAGCACCTATTTTCCCAAAATGATTTGAAACTTGGGCGGTAGAGGTGGATGGAGTTTATAACATCATATGACTTTGGGACAATACACCTCTAAAAATGGGATTGTTGTTGCCGACGCTCTTAGCTAGAGGCATGCTACTCTTGGAGCTATATATGAGTGGAGCCATTTGGGGTTCCTCCCAAATTTCAATTTCCAACCGCCATTAGAATCCACTCTAGGCTATCTAGAAACAATGGAGGTGTAGCTAGTGTTGATAGACTGTGTTGAGCAAAAACCGAAGAAAGATGCTATGATAGTACGTATTTAGACAAGCTAAATAGGAGAGAATATTTTCCCCATGGTGGTTGGTATGCAATTGACAAAAGAGGATATTTGAGAAGAGATGGACGCCTTTATGTTCCTATGGTGGAGAACATTTTCAGGGAAGTTCTAGCCGAGTGTCACAATTATTGGATGATCATTCACCCTAATGGGGATAAAATATGTAGGGATATGAAGTGGATTTTCTATTGGTTGGGGATGAAGAAGTGGGTAGCTGAGTTTGTCTCTAGGTGTTTGCCATGCCAAAAGATAAAGCGGAATAAGAAAAGCCTGGAGGATTGTTGTTATTGCTAGAAGTATCAAATTGTAACTAATATTATGTATCGATGAACTTTATAGATGGGTTGCCTGGAAATCAAAGGGGCAATGAAGCTATTTGGGTTATAGTAGATAAACTCATCAAAAGCGCCCACTTTAATCCAGCTCAAAGCAATAGGACTGCGACATCCCTTGTGTAAATTTATATCAAGAAAGTAGTATGACTGCATGAAGTTTCAGTTAGCATTGCTAGTGATAAGAACCCCTTATTCACAAGCGAATTTTAGATGAGTTTGTAGTCTTCCCTAGGATCGACACTAGATGTTAGCACTACTTAATACCTATAGACTAACGAAAAAACGAAAAGGGTAAATAGGATTTTGGAGGATTGGTTGAGAGCGTGCATCATGGATTTTAAAAGACATTAGCAGCAGCACTTACCCTTAGTAGAGTTTACATACAATGATAGTTACAAGAAATGATTGGTACGTCACCCTTTGAAGCATTATATGGAAGGCCATGAAAATCACCTAATTGTTGGTGATAAACCACTGACAAAATCCTACTTGGATTAGATTTGATTTGTGAGACCTCGAAAAAGATAAAGACAATTAGACAGTGAATGAAGTCTACACAGGACCATCAAAAGTCCTATGCTAACAGGCATAGAAAGGAATCTGAGTTGGCGATTGGAGATAAGGTGTTTGTTAAGGTTTCCTATCATAGGAATGTTATGAGGTTTGACTCATCAGGGAAGTTGGCATTAAGGTTTGTTGGGTCTTTCCGATTTTGGAACAAGTGGGGTAACTTGCATATTTAGTAGAGCTTCCAAATAAGTTGGTGGGAATGCATTACGTTTTTCGTGTTTCGCATTTAAGAATATGTCACACCGCCACATAGTATAGCTTGATCGGTTAGCAGATACTGAGATGGAGCGATAGCACCCCATGCCACCGCGCGCATAATGGAGCATGGAACTAGAAAGTTTCGTAACAAATAAATTAGGCCGGTCTGGGTATAATAGGGAGATAATCTAGTGGAAAACATGTGGAAAAATAAAGAGAACTTTATTGTATCGTGGTTTCTAGGATGGATGGAAGGAGATGGTTGCCATACTTTTTATTATTCTTATTGCACACATGCATAATTTTATGCATATATAGGATGCTTGCATACATGCATATATGTCATGATCTTGCATTCACGCTAGGAAAAATGGGCTCGCCTATTGTATGTTGTATGCATAATCACTTTGCATTTTTTGTTGAGTGGATGGTTGTGTAGATAACTTTGTTGCATAACATGTTTGTAGAGTGCGCATTACACTATTTGTCCCTTAGGGATTTCGAGGACGATATCCTTTTAAGGCAGGAGAATGTCACACCCTGTTAAAATTTAATAAGAAATTAATAATAATAATAATAATAATAATAAGGCTAAAAATAAAAAATTTGTAAATATCAGAATTTAGTCAGGAAAGTTACACCATTTTGTTCATAGTGATTTTTCGATCAACTTTCATGTATAAAGTTTTGTAATCGGAGCTCAAATGGAAAAGTTATTGACGTTTGAAGTTTTCAAATTTAAAATACTTCAGATAAATTCAATCTTTGAATTTAAATAATGTTAATGTGGAAATTAAAATGAACAATAATTAATTCAATGTTAGGTAAAATTAACGTTAATGAAAGAGTTAACGTTAGGGGATTGAACGAGGAAAAAAAATAAAAAAATAAAGGCAACAATTAATTCACACCATTTATAAGGACCAATCAACCACTTCCGCCAGGGCCGGTCGATCGCCTAGGGAGGAGCTGTCGACCGGTGAAGTTATGATAGCTAGGGTTCTTTTAGCATGAACGGATCGAATTTTATTATTCCAAACCGCTGTTCGGACACCTTTAACCACCATAAACCAAAGGCTAGTCCTGTCACTTTTATTCACAGAAATATTAAGAACACTAGCAAAACTTTGTAAATCTTCTTTCACCCGGTAGATTCAAGAGTTCAAGTTCAAGGGGAAAAGGTAATAGGTTTACATACATATACATTTTTCTATTTTCTTCTTACCCAACCTTTGAATTCTGTATTTAATTTATGTATAACTAAATTATTACATCTCAAAGAAAAGAAATCTGAAGGAGAGGTTAGGAAAAGATTAATTGAATCCAAAAGGAAGCTGGATACTGTCTATGAGTCAAAATCTTAGTTTTTCACGCTTTTAGTGTTTGAATAGCAGAAGTTTGGATTTTTTTTATACCTTAAGGAATTTTATACATGAAAACCCAAAATGTAAAGCCCTAAAATTCCCACAAATGAAATGTGAATTCTTAAATATATTGGAATCTCAATTGTTTTGTGTTAAAATGATAGAATTTGTTTTGTCATTGCAATTTAAATATTTTATATTATCTTCCACTTCCAACTTTTCTCTATTGATGTGCTTAAGGGTTCTAAAAGGAAAATAAGTTAGAAAATGGTGTGTAAGGTATGAATTCTCCTATTTGTAGTTGCACTGCATATTTCATAATATAATTATAAATCCCGTTTTCACTTCAAATTCGTGTATGTAAAAGTTGAGTAGAATATAAAATGTTTAAATTGTAAAAAAATTTCTTGAAATAGAGGCGTTTAGTGGTATTTGATTGTATTCTATTAATGTAAGTCTATTTGTTTGGCTAAGAATACTAGCTATTTTCTAAGTTATCTTATATGGGTTAGATTTATATGAATTAGGAAGTTTTGACATTTTAACGATTAGTATAGATGTGAAAATTTTAGAATAGGAGTGTTTACGCATGCTTAGGAGAACATACATACATACATACATACATACATATATGTACTAATTAGCATTAATTACATATGTATAACTAGCGCATAACTAATAATGTATTAATAGCATAGAATACATGAGTTAGTTAATAACATTAAAATCCATAGGAAGGAAGTTAAGGATAATTATAGGAATTAGTCCATAGTTGAAGATGTAAGGAGTTTTCCTTATATGGCCTTAGCGAGTAAATGTGGGTGAGGTATACTATATACATAGTATACATTTATGGTAGTATGTTAGGAGAGCAGGGAAATGGCAATGTTATAGTGATGTGAGGTCAGTGAAAAGCACACAAAAGTCTGTCTAGCTAATTTGGCTGACAACAGTGTGACTTTGAACTAATGTGAGACATCACCTATAATAAGTGCCCATTTTTGACGTGAGGTTAGTCCCGGTTATATAGGATAAATCGACGAGCTAATCTAGCTACCAGAACCTACGAATAGGTGGACTAATGGAGATGTCAAGGTTTGGGTATTGGTTATAGTATGTATTCCCTGTCTGATGTGATTGTGGGATATCTCGGAAAGGGCCCATTTCGGGGTTGAGGTATTAAGTGGCTACTGTAAGGTCTACCACTTTCAATAAATGAAGTATTAAGTGGAAGTATGGGATTTATTACGATGTCAGTTAGGAAGTACTGAAGAAGGTTCCAACTTTGGTTAGGTATTAAATAACGGGGATTTTCCTAGGGTATAGTTATCAAATGGTCAAAGTCTGCCTAATTTTAATTAAAAGTATTAAGTGGCTCTATTACTTCCTTCTACATTATTATGACATGATTGGCAGTAGTTGCGTTGGATTGCAAAGTCCTTTGGCCTATAGTTGAAGGTATGTTATGGAGTTGGACTGGAAGAGCCTTCAAGCTTACAATTGGAGGTATTCTTAGTATGGTATAGTATATGTTGCGTAAGACATGTTACTTATCTAAATGATACCGCCCAAACACTATTATGGTAAAACATGAGATTTTCATTCACTAAACATTGTTGTTCTGACCCCCGTTTCATTACAACACATAGATTAGGAGTAACAATGCTGATTGAGAAGACGGAGACGGAGGCTTATGGCATTATCCATCATTTATGTTTTTGATATAATTTGATGTACCCAGTTTCGGACATTGAATTTATTTCAAGACGTTGCATTATGGATATTTTGGATGATACGCTGTATTATTTTGATTTGAATTTTCATGAAATGGGTACTTCTGTAACAATTTTTATCTCGTCCGCTGTGAGATTTCGATAGCATATATAATTAGCTCTACATATTGTCCATTGTATAGCCAGCTTAGGGATGGACTTAAGGTATGATGGGCTTTTATTTGGTCAAAAATCTGTCCCATTTTGAGATGGGTGTTACACCAGCCATGGTGTCTAAGCTACTCGTACCAACGAGAGCGTTGGGCAGCTTGCGTGCTCTCTCAGGGGTGGTGGCGGTTGTGGATGCTTTGGCGTCAAAACTGCGAGCAATCCCGACTTGAACGGGAGTGCTAGTTTGCTCCCACTTTCTCTTGGGCATACCACCGTTGACCATAGCTAACACTTACTGTAACATAAGTGTAACGACCCGAAAATTTCGATCCCGAAATTTCCAAATAGTTAGTGAAAAGAAGAAAGAGAAAGAATAAGAAACAGAAAACTCAAATTTAGAATTTCACATTCGCAGAGGATAAAATATAATAGCAAATAAAATAATAGTTTACAAAGAAGAACTGTATCGGTATATTTACATTTTTATTTCAGAGTTACAACAATTTCTCAACACTGGACAGTTTTAAACAACATGTCCTAGATAAATAACAATATATATCACAGTGGATAAACACTCTATACGTTCCTGTCCTTCAGCTCTCCTCCTTAGCTCCAGAACGTCCATACCTGCAAATCTGTAATACTCGGTCTGACCCGAGCATTACATTAAAGTAACAACCGGGTCAGGCTGGAAACCAGCGTGAGTAAACCCATTTAACATGGAGTATAAAAGCATACAACTTATATAAACCCGGGGTAACTTATATCAATTTACAACTTCACAAGTTGTTATGGACATTACTTACTTCACACGTCAACTTCCAAGTGCCAAACTTAGATTAAACGGTCCAATTTATTTAAATCATTCCAAACCAGCTTATTTGATTTCGCATTTCAATCTATAGAGAATCGAAGTGGTTTCGGGTATTTACTAATACCCGACTCCGGTCTCTTCGAACCCAATGTCAACCTAACTTAAATTATCCAAGGGAAATACAGTTCAACTTTAAATACATGATGTCACAGTAATTCATCATCAATAGAAAACCACATCATCACAGTTTAAATCAAACATATCTTATCACATAGCATCATGAACCACATATTAGGGATAACAATTAATCAATGGCTTCCAATATCATTCTATTTATCCCTTAATTAATTCCACAATTTAATTTATCCTTAACCAAATACAGTAATTAACCTTCAGTTACCTCATAAATTAATTATTAACCATAATTATTAATCACCCTTGATTAATAACATCCAGTAATTAACTACCCTTAATTACTTCATTTCAAAATTTAATTGCCCTTAATTAATTATCTCCATTAATCCCCTGATTAATTACATAGGACTTTAATCCAAATTACTTTCATCATCAACATCTTTAATTACATCCAGTAATTACCTTTTAATTACTTCCCATTAAGTAATTCCTTCAATTTATTACATCCTGTAATTATGAATTACTTCAATAAATCTCATCAAGAATTTAATAAATCTCCAAGAGATTACCTTTAATTAATTTACAAATTAATTTCAATCCAAATAAATAAATCATTCCTTAACTATCCCTTTTTTTTAAAATAAAAATTTTGATTTTTATTTATAAATCCTTAATTAATCAATCCTTAATTAATTCCATTAAGTAATAGCCTTTTTATAACTTTAATCACTTTAATCCCGCTTACTAAATCATTAATTAATTACAAACCATAAAATTTCTTTTAGATAAACCATTTATCTTATTAATGCTTAATTATCATTTAGAAACTTATTTAATAAACCTTGGGATTAAGTTGTTCATTTATCTATAGATTAACTTAAAACTTTAAGTTTAATTTAATAATTAAAACACTATACCTATTAAAGTTTACTACTTAACACTATTAAAATTTCTCCTAATAAACTTAGGCTGTAAATATAAATAAAGACATATAATTAAATACTAAACTAAATTAAGCTAAATAGATACCTTAGCTAACAATTATGTGAACATTAAAAGAATGGATTGGAAACTTGTTTGAAAAACTGGTTAGAATCTTTCTTATAAACCATACTGTTATGTTTATCTCATGCCTAAGGTCCATTCCGAAACCAACGAAATTTAGTCCCATTTAATACATGAATTCCATGGTCTAGACAAAAAAAAATCCCGGCCCACTCTTTTATCTTCGGCCCATACTTTTGCTTTTGTTTCCTTTTCCCCTCGTTACTTCTTTCCTCTATCCTACCTGAAGTCAACGGTACGCACTCGAGTCCTATCTCGAGCCAAACTCCATCATTCACGAGTTCTTCTTCGAACTACATCCAACCCAGTAACGAGACCACAACCCAAAAATATATTGTACACGCGTGTACGTGCACACGACATCGGTGCCGTTCTGACCAACTCCGACGCCATCCCATGCTGCCGTTGATCACCCCTATCCATCCAACTACCCGGTTTCCTCACTAACCATCCTGATTAGAATTTGAGAAAAATCGATATCCTACAAAAAGCACCGGGTCACCATAATCCTCCAAGTTCACCTCCTTAGTTCGTCAGAAAAATTTGATACACCGATCAAGCCTTCGCCTCGCCTCCATCTTCCCTTTCCCCCACCTCTGGTTCACCCCATTGCTAGCACGACTTCGAAATCACCCCGCGAACTACCCAAACCAAAACCGAGCTAAACCCTAAAACTGCAACGTCGCGCCTCCACAGTGAATCTGGAACCTTCTGACCATTTTTGCCATGCTCTCGTACCTTCTCTCCACCTCCAGTAGGAACCCCGCCTTCTCCGATGCACCCCATCACCAGAAAAAGGCAGAAACCCCAAAAACGACCATCTCTAAGATTTCCCTAAATTTCTACCTTAAAAATCATGTTTTTATTTTTAAAAATCCTAGTTTTTGGTGACGAAACCAATTATATAATTGAAACAAGCAATCATTATAAACAAAATTTTGACATGTTTTAAGTCCACTGTTCTTCCTCCTTCTTATTTAAAACTAGTTCAAACAGATCTTGAAATTTATTTTTAAAATTTATAACTTTCATTTTTTTCCAGTAATAATAATCATGATTTGTATACTTTAAATCAATTAGAGATGAGAGATGAATTCTATTTTTTTATATATATATTAGCCTGTTAAGAAATAAACAAAGCAGATCTTTATCATCCTACATTTTAACATGCATTCATGTCAACATGAAATTTCAGATTCTATCAGACATTCACCCAAAGATCATAACATACATTACACAAGACACTTTACAAACTTCAGCTTAAACTAGTTTAAGGGTTAAATTTTACTCATCTGTAAAATGTTGAACCCAGATATAATTGTTTTATAATCAACAAGATAACCTGATGCTAGTATTTCTAACATGTTTTGAGTTTTACCCATATTCTCAAATTTCCAGAGAATGTCTTACCAGTTCTACTTAAAATAATTTCCAAACTTGAATCATGTTAATCATAACATGTTTTGTTTAAACACTGTAATGCTAGAACAGAGCAACTGTTCTTGTCTTCTCTTTTTCACATATACATATACAGGCAAGCAGTTTTTATCCAAACTTCAATAATCACTTCATAAAGATCTAGAAACACTTTTTTTTTAAATGTTTAAAGTGCATGTTTCTCACATATTCAGATATCTGCATGTTTACATACATATTCTCATCATGTAAACAAATTTCCACAAGTTTATTCAATGTTTTATTCACAGCATTAATTCTAACAGTATTCAGCAAAATTAAAGGTAGCAATCTACTCACTTGTTCAACTTAAAACAGAGAAGTCCGGGAAACTTTTGAAATCTGGAAGCTTGAACTGCTTTCTGATCTAGATTAGAAATTGAGTTGTATTTGTTGAACTAATCTTTCCTAGCTTGCCTCAGTTTTGAAATTATTGAAAGTGTTGCTTGTTGTTAAAACCCCTTTTAATTTGTTTACTGGTTTTTTTTTTAGATTTTTTTTTAATTTGAAGATAGAAAGAAAAGAAGATAAGAATTAAGACACTTGTCATAATTTATTACTACTTAACCTACATGTGTTTCTTATAAGCCTTGATAGATCAACACTTGTAATTATTTCATATTCATTTATTTAAAGTGATATTTAAAGCTTTTATATTAATTAATCTAATTAATAGATATATTTATAATCATTTTAATTTCAAACACTTTAAAGAAAACAAAATAAAACTTCAGCTTTTGTATGTTTTTTTATTTATTCTATATTTACATATGTGATGTGTATTTTAAATAGCTCTTAAAAATTGGTTTCTATATTTTTATAACTTTATTTTAATATTCAACTTAAGTCAAAATATATTTTAAACAAATAAAACATTTATCTTATATATTTAAAATCAAACAGTTATTTCATTAAATGGCTTTGAAAAGCTTAATTCAAAAATAAACCATAATTTCCCAATTTCAAAGTATTAGATTTAAAATATATATATATATACATTATAAATAGAAAACAAATTTATTAACTTATTAGAAGATAAATTCACTAATTAATTATTTAAGAAAATTATTGAGTCAATTCAAATTTAATTACAAAAATTATCAAATTAATTTAATTTTAAACATAGATTTATATTGCCAAAATTCCGGGATATCACATTCCTCCCCCTTTAGAATCTTTTCGTCCTCGAAAAGGAACGAAGCCAAAATTTATTAGAATGCCTAAAATCATATAGATTTTCTTTGATTATTTTTTTAAAACACTTTTAACATCTGTATGATATTTCCAAAATAGTCTTATAAAAATACTTTTATAACTCGATATTTCAACCAGTCCAACCTTGTTCCCATAGAAATTCGGTCATACGTTGATCAGGCGTACAACTGAAAATCTATAAGTACTTAGCAGACTCATTTTCAACATCCAGTGAAAATACTTGGAAAATAATTTTTATTGAAAATACAGAAAACAGTTTTTGAAAATAGAGGATATATTTTTGGTGAGAATGCTCTGGAAATCATCACCCCCATCCATGGTCGCAGTTAAGCTGATGGTTACGTTACCATCCTGAAAAAATCCATAAATAACTATAGGCCTCCGCGCCCCTCGATTACACCATGAAACCCAATACAGATCGCAGCTACAACTGGGGTTACGTAGCTATCACAGCAAAAACCCATATAACCATAGTCATCAGTGCCCTCGAATTTCGCTGCCAAAAGAATGAAACTTCTCCACTCCACTTGACCATAGACCGCAGTCTACCGATGTTGCGTTGCCTTCCTGGCAAAATCAAGTGTAGACCGTTGACACTCATCCTCCACACGATTTTCGCTATGGTCCCCACAGTAGGTCGCAATGACATCGAGTTACACTGTCGTCACAGTATAACCCAAATGCCCCTGTAGGCATCGGCGCCCTCGACTTTCGCTACCCAATAATCCTCAGGAACTAGTTTGTCCGGACTCCTCACAGGATCAACTTTAGAACCCCTCTTGGGGCTCAAGGCAGCACCACCCGGTGGTACTCCTGAGAAGTCCATTCCAAGGGAGCGCCTTTTTCCCTAGAGCCATCATCAAAACATTTTATACTATACATATATAGTATCTTTAAATCATACACCTAGTAAGATTTAATACAAAGCTCCTTTACTCAAAATCGATTATTCCAAAATCGATAATTCTCAAACTAGGCCTTCCAAATTCTCATATTGATTTTACCCAAAATCAAAAGCCTTTCCAAATTCAAAGGTTCCCAAAACCTTTTTCCAAAATCCTCATATGATCCTTTATATATATATATTTGGATATATAAAATCTTTCAAAACTTTGGATTATTTCAAACTTGTATAAAACTCCTTTTATACTTCAAAACATCTTCAAAAATCCTTTCCTTCTGGCAATAGATTCAACAAGGGAAGTTTTCATTTTATAAAACAAAGATATTTAACTTTGTTTACTCAAAATCAGATATTCTAATTTGATTACTCTTTTCAATATCATTTTCATTCAAATCCGTACGATGTACACATATCATTCGTACGCCATACCAATCTGATCGCTCATTCGACCACACAATTTCACTTCCGAACTAGTATCATCCACCCGACTTCCTAGTGCGGACTCAGATCTGGTCTCTCGATCAGAAACCGTCATTCTCCTTGCATAGTCATAACTATGATAGAGAATATCCAGAACCAATCAACAATCCATATCCAGGTTCGCCGTCGAAAATCGAGTGAAAAATCCCACTCGGATCGACATAACTATCTCTAAATTCTGTGTTCGAATCTGGATCAAATCACTATGCGAATAGAATAATATACATATATCCTACGTATTTATCTTTATTGGTTATTAGCCAAATTGATTCAATTTCTATTCACATTCACTTACTCACAATTGTTTCAATCCATTTGGATTATCACCTCTATTCTTATCCCGATTGGGTATTTAACCAATAACAGTTTGAACCCCGACCGGTTTATTTAGAAAATAGTTTGAAATTTTTTAAAATAGATAAGTAGTTGGAAAATTATTACTAGTTTGTAAAATAGGTGTAAAATAGTTAGAAAATAGTTAAAATAATTATAGAAATTTTAGATAATTGCAAAATAATAGTAAGATAGTAATTAGTTTATAAAACAGTTGGAAAATTGTTAAACGGTTTCAAAAATAATTGTAAACAAGTATAAGATAATTTGGCTTTTAAAAGAAAGGTTGTATACATAATAAATAGCTTGGAAAAATAGGTCTATATTAAAACAATTTACACTAAAAATAGTCCAGAGTCAAAACTGTTCACTTCCCAATCTTTATTCTCACTCAATTCAATTTAAATTTCATCTTCCATTTAAATTGATCCAATTCCAATTTTGAATAATTTCAATTTCCATTGGACTTGATTTATTCCCAATTCAAGTTGAATTATTTCTCAATTCCTTTTCAATTTAAATCAAATTCCATTTGATTTTAAACATATTCAACTTTAATTACAATCCCACGTTATTTTAATCATTTTGGACTAATATCCATCCAATTGAACCCACTTCAATTCCAATCCATTTCAACTCCAGTTTGAATTAATTCCAATTTCAAATTCCATTTCCAAATCAAGTTGAATTATTATTGATTTCCTCCCAAATTTAATTCAAATTCCATTTGAATTTAAAACTATTCAATTTTAATTACAACTCCCAATTATTCAAATCAATCCAATTCAAATTTTTCATTTGAATCTTATACCCATACATCTTCAATCACAATTTTAATTAATTCAAATCAAATTCAATTTGAACTAATTTCAAATTTCAATTTTAAACCATCTCGAATTATATAAATTCGAGTTAATACTTCAAATGTTGATTTAATTCCTTTAAATCAATCTTCCTTTAAAGTTTTTAAACAATTCAATTCATAGACCTAACATATTATACCACAAATCAAATTAACCTTTAAACAATTTAATTTTGAGTCAAATTCTCAAAATTCCATTCTAAATTATCTTTACTTAACTCATTATAAGGTGCAAGTAAGAGTTTCAGACAATTTTAATCTGCAAATTCAATTACTCAAATTTTAGTTCAAGGTAATTCTATACCCTTAATTTCAAATTAAAGTTTAATTTCCCTTTTATCTCAACAATGGATTACCATACTCCATCTCTCATTCATTTAAACAATTCCAATTCACAATTTAAAGATTATTAATAACAATAGGATGATATTAACTAATTTATTTTAAAACATCCATTCATTTTAAATTTCTAGATCTCAAACCCAATTTGAGATCACTCAAACTCTCAATTAAATCAACCATTTAACTTTCCAAGTTAAATCCCAATTTCATCTTAAAATTTCCAAATCATGTTGATCATTCCAACTTATTTAACTTTTTCCCAAGTTAAACTCAATTCACTTAATCAGTCAAATTCACACAATTTGAATTCCTATTAAAATTTCAAAATTCTTTCCCATCTATAAGTTCAAAAACTTATCACTTTGAGTTTTCACATATCATTCCCAATTTAAAACTCAATATTTAAAGTTTATCTCAAACCATTTTTGATATTATGTATATCCACATGTATACATATTAATTTCTTTTACATACCAAGTTATACTTTAAAATTTTAAACCACCTTTGGTTTTAATTCAAAACAAATTTCTTTTAAATTTTCAAACAACTCTTGTTTGAAATAGGACCATTTCATTCAAATGCATTAAATAATATTACTTGTTATTTCTTTAAATTAATTACATCATTAATTAATCACATTCGGTAATTAACTTATTTCTTAATTACCTTCATAAGTAATTGTCCCTTAAATTACTTACCTCTAGTTACTTCATTAGATAACTCCCTCTTATTTATTAATTCCAATTATTATCCATTAATTAATCTCATTAAATAAAGTTTAATTAATTACATAAATTAATTGATTATCCTTATCCTGAAACCTTTTTCAAATTCAAGATTTAATTTCAGTTTGGTTGTATTTCTTAATTTAACTTAATAATTTAACAACCAATTCCTTTACTATTTGTTAGAAAGATATATTGCTTTATATATCAAAATATATTCTTATATAAAACCATTTAAAATCTTTATATAAGAAAATAACAAGTACGCTCTCTCATATATATATACACACACTCAACTCATTCTGGGGTACCACTTACCCTATCTTTAATGAGTAATCCCACTAGAGCCAAGGTTCTCGCTTAACCTTCTGCTCTGATACCAAATGTAACGACCCAAAAATTTCGATCCCGAAATTTCCAGATAGTTAGTGAAAAGAAGAAAGAGAAAGAAGAAGAAATAGAAAACTCAAATTCAGAATCCCACATTCGCAGCGGATAAAATATAATAGCAAATAAAATAACAGTTTACAAAGAAGAACTGTATCGGTATATTTACATTTTTATTTCAGATTTACAACAATTTCTCAACACTGGACAGTTTTAAACAACATGTCCTAGATAAATAACAATATATATCACAGTGGATAAACACTCTATACGTTCCTGTCCTTCAGCTCTCCTCCTGAGCTCGAGAACGTCCTTACCTGCAAATCTGTAATACTCGGTCTGACCCGAGCATTACATTAAAGTAACACCTGGGTCAGGCTGGAAACCATCGTGAGTAAACCCATTTAACATGGAGTATAAAAGCATACAACTTATATAAACCCGGGGTAACTTATATCAATTTACAACTTCACAAGTTGTTATGGACATTACTTACTTCACACGTCAACTTCCAAGTGCCAAACTTAGATTAAACGGTCCAATTTATTTAAATCATTCCAAACCAGCTTATTTGATTTCGCATATCAATCTATAGAGAATCGAAGTGGTTTCGGGTATTTACTAATACCCGACTCCGGTCTCTTCGAACCCAATGTCAACCTAACTTAAATTATCCAAGGGAAATACAGTTCAACTTTAAATACATGATGTCACAGTAATTCATCATCAATAGAAAACCACATCATCATAGTTTAAATCAAACATATCTTAATTACTTCATTTCAAAATTTAATTGCCCTTAATTAATTATCTCCATTAATCCCCTGATTAATTACATAGGACTTTAATCCAAATTACTTTCATCATCAACATCTTTAGTTACATCCAGTAATTACCTTTTAACTACTTCCCATTAAGTAATTCCTTCAATTTATTACATCCTGTAATTATGAATTACTTCAATAAATCTCATCAAGTATTTAATAAATCTCCAAGAGATTACCTTTAATTAATTTACAAATTAATTTCAATCCAAATAAATAAATCATTCCTTAACTATCCCTTTTTTTTAAAACAAAAATTTTGATTTTTATTTATAAATCCTTAATTAATCAATCCTTAATTAATTCCATTAAGTAATAGCCTTTTTATAACTTTAATCACTTTAATCCCGCTTACTAAATCATTAATTAATTACAAACCATTAAATTTCTTTTAGATAAACCATTTATCTTATTAATGCTTAATTATCATTTAGAAACTTATTTAATAAACCTTGGGATTAAGTTGTTCATTTGTCTATAGATTAACTTAAAACTTTAAGTTTAATTTAATAATTAAAACACTATACCTATTAAAGTTTACTACTTAACACTATTAAAATTTCTCCTAATAAACTTAGGCCGTAAATAGAAATAAAGACATATAATTAAATACTAAACTAAATTAAGCTAAATAGATACCTTAGCTAACAATTATGTGAACATTAAAAGAATGGATTGGAAACTTGTTTGAAAAACTGATTAGAATCTTTCTTATAAACCATACTGTTATGTTTATCTCATGCCTAAGGTCCATTCCGAAACCAACGAAATTTACTCCCATTTAATACATGAATTCCATGGTCCAGACAAAAAAAAATCCCGGCCCACTCTTTTATCTTCGGCCCATACTTTTGCTTTTGTTTCCTTTTCCCCTCGTTACTTCTTTCCTCAATCCTACCTGAACTCAACGGTACGCACTCGAGTCCTATCTCGAGCCAAACTCCATCATTCACGAGTTCTTCTTCGAACTACATCCAACCAAGTAACGAGACCACAACCCAAAAATATATTGTACACGCGTGTACGTGTACGTGCACACGGCATCGGTGCCGTCTTGACCAACTCTGACGCCATCCCATGCTGCCGTTGATCACCTCTATCCATCCAACTACCCAGTTTCCTCACTAACCATCCTGATTAGAATTTGAGCAAAATTGACATCCTACAGAAAGCACCGGGTCACTATAATCCTCCAAGTTCACCTCCTTAGTTCATCAGAAAAATTTGATACACCGATCAAGCCTTCGCCTCGCCTCCATCTTCCCTTTCCCCCACCTCCGGTTCACCCCATTGCTAGCACGACTTCGAAATCACCCCGCAAACTACCCAAACCAAAACCGAGCTAAACCCAAAAACTGCAACGTCGCGCCTCCACAGTGAATCTGGAACCTTCTGACCATTTTTTCCATGCTCTCGTACCTTCTCTCCACCTCCAGTAGGAACCCCGCCTTCTCCGATGCACCCTATCACCAGAAAAAGGCAGAAACCCCAAAAACGACCATCTCTCAAATTTCCCTAAATTTCTACCTTAAAAATCATGTTTTTATTTTTAAAAATCCTAGTTTTTGGTGACAAAACCAATTATATAATTGAAACAAGCAATCATTATAAACAAAATTTTGACATGTTTTAAGTCCACTGTTCTTCCTCCTTCTTATTTAAAACTAGTTCAAACAGATCTTGAAATTTATTTTTAAAATTTATAACTTTCATTTTTTTCCAGTAATAATAATCATGATTTGTATACTTTAAATCAATTAGAGATGAGAGATGAATTCTATTTTTTTATATATATATTAGCCTGTTAAGAAATAAACAGAGCAGATCTTTATCATCCTGCATTTTAACATGCATTCATATCAACATGAAATTCCAGATTCTATCAGACATTCACCCGAAGATCATAACATACATTACACAAGACACTTTACAAACTTCAGCTTAAACTACTTTAAGGGTTAAATTTTACTCATCTGTAAAATGTTGAACCCAGATATAATTGTTTTATAATCAACAAGATACCCTGATGCTGGTATTTCTAACATGTTTTGAGTTTTACCCATATTCTCAAATTTCCAGAGAATGTCTTACCAGTTCTACTTAAAATAATTTCCAAACTTGAATCATGTTAATCATAACATGTTTTGTTTAAACACTGTAATGCTAGAACAGAGCAACTGTTCTTGTCTTCTCTTTTTCACATATACATATACATGCAAGCAGTTTTTATCCAAACTTCAATAATCACTTCATTAAGATCTAGATACATATATTTTTTAAATGTTTAAAGTGCATGTTTCTCACATATTCAGATATCTGCATGTTTACATACATATTCTCATCATGTAAACAAATTTCCACAAGTTTATTCAATGTTTTATTCACAGCATTAATTCTAACAGTATTCAGCAAAATTAAAGGTAGCAATCTACTCACTTGTTCAACTTAAAACAGAGAAGTCCTGGAAACTTTTGAAATCTGGAAGCTTGAACCGCTTTCTGATCTAGATTAGAAATTGAGTTGTATTTGTTGAACTAATCTTTCCTAGCTTGCCTCAGTTTTGAAATTATTGAAAGTGTTGATTGTTGTTAAAACCCCTTTTAATTTGTTTACTGGTCTTTCTTTTTTCAGATTTTTTTTTAATTTGAAGATAGAAAGAAAAGAAGATAAGAATTAAGACACTTGTCATAATTTATTACTACTTAACCTACATGTGTTTCTTATAAGCCTTAATAGATCAACACTTGTAATTATTTCATATTCATTTGTTTAAAGTGATATTTAAAGCTTTTATATTAATTAATATAATTAATAAATATATTTATAATCATTTTAATTTCAAACACTTTAAAGAAAACAAAATAAAACTTTAGCTTTTGTATGTTTTTTTATTTATTCTATATTTACATATGTGATGTGTATTTTAAATAGCTCTTTAAAATTGGTTTCTATATTTTTATAACTTTATTTCAATATTCAACTTAAGTCAACATATATTTTAAACAAATAAAGCATTTATCTTATATATTTAAAATCATACGGTTATTTCATTAAATAGCTTTGAAAAGCTTAATTCAAAAATAAACCATAATTTCCCAATTTCAAAGTATTAGATTTAATATATATATATACACACACACACACACACATTATAAATAGAAAACAAATTTATTAACTTATTAAAAGATAAATTCACTAATTAATTATTTAAGAAAATTATTGAGTCAATCCAAATTTAATTACAAAAATTATCAAATTAATTTAATTTTAAACATAGATTTATATTGCCAAAATTCCGGGATATCACAATTAGAAATCATTTTTTCTTATTGGAGTGATATGTTGTGGCAGTCTCTAGAAGCCTGCCGATAGTTTTGGTCGTATCCCATCCCTACTTTGATTGGGCAATTTTCGTGGGCTTTTGATAGGATATGATTGCATCATGATCCTTCAGCATTAGCCTACCTATCAAGATAGTATAAGAGGGTGGGCGATCCACTACAGCAAACTTTACCTTGGTCGTGAGAGATTCTCGACTGGAAGTGAATATATGTGAGATTGTCCTCAACGGTACTATGCCAACACCCCTGAACACGTAGATGGGTAGTGCACAAGGAGTGAGGCTGGAGGCAAGAGCTTCATTTTGTCAAAATCTTTCTAGTCATCAATTAGTTAAATATATGAGAAAACACGCGTTGGACGGCTTGACAAATTCTATTTGGTTCGAACCTTGGCTATAGGGTGGTGATTTCGTTAGTAAACTAGGAAGGGAGACTGCGATTAGAACAAGAACAAAAAACATGATGGATGGTGAAATTATAGAAGATGGAAGCTAGAAATGGATAGTGTGAGTTTCTTAAATCATCCGAGATTTGAAATTGAAAATATAATAATTACAATGATAATGAAAGCGATTATTGGTATTTGTCTTATAGTCACGATGGCTGATAGAAGTTTAAGAAAATGTAGCAAATAGTGCATACTACCTATGATAACAAAAATTAGACACCTTTAGTGTGGCACCACATAAACACACCAAATATGGCAGGTTGCATTTTCAAGGAAATTACGGACCTCCTACCTACTGAATGTATACTAATCCAAAGAAGAATTGTTGCACACGCAAGCTACATCTTATGTAATGAGCATGAAGAGGACACTGCATATTTATTCTTCAAGTGCAAAGTTGTAGGCATTGTGTGGAAGTGGTGCCAAATAAACATAAATGGCTAGCTAGTCATAGAAGTGTTCTCTCTTTGAATGAGGAGGTTCAAGGTATAATCCAACGGTTCTCTCATCAAAATATCAATAATGATTTAGAATTACAATCCAATAAAAATAAACGTCAAAGCTCATAAGTCCAAACACAGAAATAACATCAAAAATCTGGGGTAGGAACTATGTGAAAAATGGGGTATTAGATTTCTTACCAACCATCGTTGAAGTGGTTTCATCTATGTATAGAACATATGTGGCCGATCTCTGCAATGAATGGTTGTTCCTTTTCTGTTTGGGTATGTCTTCATGCCTTTTTTAGTTCACGTTTTTTCCCTTCTTCACAAAATTAATTACTAGAACATAGAATACATTTAGGATTATAAAAAGCGGATCTTGTCTCGAATGGTCTCAGCCTTATGTATCTGCAACATGAAGTACCAAGCTAAGAGTTGCCATTGTAATCAACAAAGGTAATTCAAGATGGAAGCTATGTACCTCTCTTTAGTTCAAACTAGTTGTTTTCCTTACAAATGGATGCCTTTTTTCTACTTTGTTCTTAATTCGGAATCACGAAATAGTTAAAAATCGACATGACAATTTTGATCTATAAAATATCGCTTAGTATAATACTTATCATCAAGCAATATTGCTAGCATATAAAGGATTTGAAGAGCCAAATCTAAGATTATTCACTAAGCTAACTATGAATGAAGAGATATAAAGCGTTTTGTTTGCTTGAGGTCGATTTCTTTTTACAGTGAAGCTCAAAGAGGTGCAGAATGAAGTAGATGGAAACGGATTTTCCGCCATTATTTAGTTTTTTCTAAAGCTTGTAAATAAGGAAAGTGATAAATTAGGTTAAACTATGATACTTCAGTAGTTTATGTCTGAAAGCACCTAGTTGGTCGGGTTTTAACAAGTGAAAAGGATGCACTAATTTTTTTAGGCCAGGATATCAAATATATGATTGTTATCTTTGGTTTTGTTTGTGGGGTTTATTGTTGGTGATTTTGTGTACATATTTTTTTCCATATAGAAATAAAGGAAAGTTGAACCTGTTTCAAAAAACAAGCCATTTTCGTTAATCGTTTAACTGAATTAAATTTAATGACCTTAAAATAAGAATTTTTAGTGATAAATGAGTTAGGACTTAATGCCTATTCAATTGCATTTGTAATGTCATTTATATGTGGAAAACGTATAAAGTTTGTTCAAAATTATACCCGTTTCAAAAAACAAGCCATTTTCATTAATCATTTAATTGAATTAAATTTAATGACCTTAAAATTAGAATTTTTAAAGATAAATGAGTTAGGACTTAATACCAATTCAATTGCATCTGTAATGTCATTTATATATGGAAAATGTATAAGGTTTGTTCAAATCAGATAAATTGCTAAAATGAGAAGAAAAGAGAAGATATGGGCAAAGTAGTCATTTAACTATAATTGTCGTTATATTTTTTTAAATGAAGCTTCGTTTATTCATTTTCCTATTCTCTTCTTCTTCTCAACTTTTAATAAGCTAGAAAACTAGAGTTTCTAAACTAAATTCTTCATAACTCCCTCATCTCTCAATCAGAAATTACAAAGTAAATATCTAAAATCAGAGATTCTCGATAAATCCATACCTTCAAGTTTACATTTTGGAGAATTTAGAGCTGCATTTCAAAAATTAAAGGCAATCTTTAAATTTGGTTTCATTAGAGCTTGGATTTTTGGATATTGGATAAATGAGATATAAGGACGTGAGTTACCTAAGTACTTATGCTAAATGCATCTTAAGGCTATAATTACACCAAAGGAGAGGGGGGGCAAATAGTGTATTTTAACTTATTGATACTTAACTTGTAGTTTAATATAATCAATTTGAAATCACATATGTAAGCGAATAAATATAAATAAACGCAATAATGAAAAACAGTAAGGTAAAAAAGAGACTCTTGGAATATTTATACTGGTTTAGATTCCCAATCCAACATCCAGACTTATACCCCGCATAGAATTTCATTATCATAGCCTTTTAATTCCATGAGCCACTAGTATACATGCACAAATTTTTCTTCAAACCAGGTGGCAAGTACATCTATCCTGACTTTCCACGTGTGGCAGGACACACCTGACCTCTTGACTTTCCATAGGTGGTCTGGGTCACCTATACCATTCTCGACTTTTTGCTGATGGCTAGATGCACCTTTATAGTTCAAATAGCAATAGAGTGATACTACAAAAATTCATATCTTTTTAATACAAAATCTTTTTAGCTTCAATACAAAAATCTATAGATTTTTGATAGTTGTTTTTTTCAAACTCTAAAAGGAATAAGATGAGATCAGTGATAGAATGGTCAAGAATTTAAATATGAACTCTCTAATTTTATATAGTTTGCAGATATATGAATAATAAGAGCGATAGAGCATGGATTCGCAAAATAATCTTAAAAGTATTTATTGATTTAATAGTAAAGTAATCATGATGAAAGAGAGAGAGAGAGAGAGAGAGAGAGAGAGAGAGAGAAGATTGAGAGAATTGTTATAAAATACACGTTTCCAAAGTCTTTGCATAAAAGATGAAGAGAAGTCAATTTTGGTGAATGAGTGAAAGGAAGTGTCCATTTATTTGAACTTGAAAGTCACCACAATGGCTAGTATGTAGACATTTGTGCCTAGGGCAGGTCGACATAATTGTTCAGTTTTGGAAAACACTTTATAAAACTTATTTTGATCTTTATTAACTTCTAAAATCAACTTTGTATTTTTATAAAAATATTCTAGGGATATAAATAAAGCATTGTAAAAGAGAAATTTTAATGATATGTTGCAAGGCCTTTAAAAAATATTTCTATGACTCGACAAATACAGTTTTGACCTATTTTAATGTCTTGCGCTCTCCTGGTCTTAATTTCTTTAGTCTCTTGTGTCTTCCTATCCTTGTCCTAGAATCTCTTCTGTTCTCTTAGTCTTGTCTTGTCCACCTAGGCTTGTTTCCTCTGTCTTCTTGATGTGCTCTTAAGTCCTTGTACTTATGTGTCTTGCTGTATAATTTATATGTAAATGTATCCTTGCAATATGTCTGAGTAGTTCACCTCTATTTCCTGCACTATAATCTATATAACATAGAAAACCATTAGTAATAATATTTATATGGTTGTTATCATCAAAATCAATACCGTGGTATTAACAATCTTCTGCTTTTTGATGATGGCAACCACCTAAATAATTTCATATAAAGTATGATAATATTAATTTGAACTTAAATTGAACTCTCCTGATCTAACTAACTCCCCTTAAATCAATGCATTTCTTACTCCCCCTGTCTTTTTGTCAGTATACATTTAATATTTTGTACTTCTTCTCCCCTTTTACTGTCAACAAATATGGGTATAAAATTTTTGTAAAATTAATAAGTGTATTAAAGGAATATAAGGAGTGCGTCATCAAAATCAGTTATGTATAAGTGAGATATATCTAATGTTCTAATAGCTATTCATATTAGGTTAAAACATTTATTTACAAACATTAATGTACAACTCAATATACACATAATTATTATACAAAAAATAACTAAACAAAACAAAGATTATAATAATGTATTAAAAATTATGAATAGACTTGGATATACGCCGAGGTTTCTTTGACGGAAGATTTACCCATTCTTCATTAGGACCATAGCCTATTGAACTAACATCCCATTCATCAAGTTTATCCTTATGTATGTCCATTTCTTTGTTCGATATTTCCTTATATTTGGTGCTTGTAGGAATACTTTCATCTTTCTTAAGGACATAAGCAATAAAAAATCAAAGAGAAGAAAAAAATTCTTCATTTGTTTTTGGTTCATTTCCAAGTGTTTTTTTCCTTTGAATGGCATTTAATGCTCTCTTGAATGTTTGAAGTCATTCCTTTATATTTTCGCTTAATTTCTCGTTGTAAATGCTCTCCCTTATATCCATTTATCAAGGATTTTGTTTAGAAATTAATGGTTATGTTTAGAGAGAAGATAGATGAATTTGGCCCAAAAAGCATTTTTATAGTGTTAAATTCAGTTTAAAAACTGTTGAACACCATTTAAAATAACCAACTTTTGAAAATCAGAACTGAAATTACTATTAGATATGTCGATATATGCTTTTTTTGTATGTCAACATATGGTCTATAATTTACATGTCGACATATACCTTCTAAGTATGCCAACGTATATGCTTATTTTCTATTTTTATTTTAATTAACTTTTTATTATTATTTTAATATAAATATATATTTTACTATTTTGAACATTTATAATTTTATCTTGTTACATATATGCGCACACACATTTGTGTGAATAAATTATTTTAATTTTTTAATATATTATATATAATTCATTTTTGTAAAATTAAAATAACTCTTGTGTATATATTTTAAATATATATATCTATATACTTTTGCATATTTGTTATATATTTGAAATTATTTACCAATAGAGAAATAAAAATTCTTTTGAAAAAAATAGAGTATTTCAGTGTTATGGATCAATAGCTTCTTTGGTTATTTTCTATCATGAAACATATATCGACACCTTCAGTTTTTGACTTGATGTTGCTTGATTTTGTTTAAAAACATCTCAATTTGTTGTGTATGCTCACTTCCTTTTCTTGATTGAATCTGTGTTGGGAGAATTCTTTGATTTTTTTTCATATTTGGGTAGTCCTAATTTTGATTTCCAATTTTGTCGCATTCAAAGCATTTGATCGTGCTTCTTTTCCTTGAGTTACTTGCATTGTTGTCCACTCTTTGGAATTTATTTTTTTCCTATACTTCAAGAACCTCCAAAAATTTCTAGTCATAAATGCAATTTCCTCACTGTCATCATTTGAACCATTATTCTCTGTTGTACATTGAAAGCTTGTGATTTATTTTCATTTGCCCGACTTTCTTTTCTTCCCTATAACTTCACTGCATACAATATTAGGTTACCAATTAATTCTTCTACTTTCACTGTACTAATGTCAGTGGATTCTTCGATTATCAAAGTATCCTGATCTCAATCACTAGAAAGTGAGCTTAAAATCTTACGGACTTGGTTGTCTTTAGTAAAATTCTTTCCTTAGTGCATGGAATATGTCCTAAAATCTACAATACAAGTCAAAAATAGACTTATTTAGTTTCATTTTAAAACGTAGGAATCGATTAGTTCATATAGAAATCTTGATTGTTTAACCTTACTAGTGCCTACGTACGTGACTTGCAATGTCCTCTAAATTTCATATGCACTTTTATAAACATCCACTTTATTGAACTCATTTTTTAAGGCACATAATTGAATATTCATAGCTTTGAATTTTTGAGTGCTTGTGCCATTTGATTGTTGGTCCACCGTACATAATTAGTTTGAGGCTCAGCATACATAGTTTGTGTGATGTTTCAAATATCTAAATCATTAATCTATAAATAAATTTTTATTCTATATGACCAATATGTATAATACAACGTTAAAAGGGTCGATAAAAGTGTTAATGAGGGTGTTAATTTGAAACTTTTCATGTATTAGATAATGAAATTTTGAAAAAATGTGCTCGAATACCAAATGTGGTGATGTGAGTTACTCTTATGTACTTATGTGAAATGGATCTTAGGCAATAATTACAAAAGAGGAGGGATGTTAATAGTATATTTTAACTTATTAACACTTAAGTTGTAGTTTTGAAAATAACCAATTCAGACCATAGATATAAGCATATAAGTACAAATAAATGCAGTAATAAAAAGATGCAAAGTAAAAAAGAGAAACCATGAATGTTTATACTGGTTTGGATTCCTATTCCTACATTTAGTCCGTACCTCATACAAAATTTCACAATCACAAACTTGCAATTCCATGGGTGACAAGTACCCTTATACAAACTTGTTTTTAAACCATGTGTAATAACATCTATCCCAACTTTCCATGGATGGCAGGACAAGCTGGGCCAATTGACTTTCCATATATAGTCAAGATCAGCTAACAATCCTAGCTTTCTATAGGTGATGGGATGCACCTCTAAGCGCTAGGGGAGACTCGCTACGCACCTGCACCCTCCGCTGCTTACCAAATTCTAAGCGCTAGGGGAAAATCGCGGAAAGCTTTTTGAACTAATGAACAGACCAGACCTATAATATAGGAGTTTGTGCAGGTGCGCTAGCGAATGCAATTGGGGGTTCCTGCTTTTTCTTTCTGATAGCGGCAGGCAGCCTTTACCTGCCGGCTCGAGCAAGATTCAAAAGAATTACAGAAATAGATTGACCTTTATGATTCAAGTAATGGTAGAGCGATATAATAATAAATCATATCTTTCGAATATTAAATCTTATAGTATTTAGTACAAAGATACTACAAACCTTTGATAGTTGTTTTTCTATTAATTCCAAAAGGAATTGGATGAGATCAGAGATGGAATGATCAAGAATTCATGTATAACCACTGTAATCTAGCAGTTTGACCCGGCTATATCCGAACTTTGGAAATCATTTTCAAAATATAGACCAACAGTATCTGTATATAATTTTCTATCCTATGGTCAAGTGATAGGGATATTTATCATTTCAATCTGCAATTTTAAATATCTATTGGTATATATCATTTCAACCAACAATCCCAAAAATTTCAAAATCAATGAAAATCGGTTGGGTTTATCATTTCAACCCATAACGGTTTTTCCCCTATTCTACAAGATCATTCGGATATGTATCATTTCAACCCATAGGGAATTCTAAACTAACAAGGAACTTGTAGAGTGAGAACAAATATGATACTAATATAATATATCAACAACAACCATATATCGTCAATGATAAATTACATAAAAATACACAACTGGGTATGGTGTCATGTATAATAGGTGAACAATTGTCGATAATGGCATATCATATATTGCAATTAGATGATAAACAGTTCAATTTTAACAGCAAATTTCAATTGTCAATTCAATGTGAATTAAATTTATTAAATATAAGAATGTTAATCGTGAGTGTTTGCTCACCTTTCGAGGCTAGAAAGAATAGATCAACACACAGATAAGCGAAAAATCAAACCAACTGCTTGCGATCAATTTTGGACAGCGGCGAAACCAAAAGAAAAGCACGATGAATACGAAGTCTATAAACAAAGCAAAGCTAGGTTGGAATTTGATAATCGATGGAGACAAATGTATATAAATTTTAAAAATATAATATTTTCTCATATTAAAATAAAATAAAGTAAAATTCATTATAATATATTTTCAAAAATCAATATTAATTTTAAACATCTATAAAGTAACCGCTATAAATATACGAAACTAGACTTAAGTATATATATATATATACCTATTGTATTCAAAATCATTATTTATTATAAAAATCAATATAAACTTAGTTTATAATAATATATATTTAAACTCCAATAGATTGTATATATTAGCTTATGTAAACTTATATGTACAACAAACAGATGATATCCAACTTATATAGCTTATACATTATAACCAACTTTATTATCTGTCTATGTATTTAAATATCAATGTTTAATAACCAAGTATATTATCGTAAAAAAAGTATTTATATAATATATACAGACAACATAGGTGTGAAAGCAATATAAATCCGTCCATAAAAACTAATACGCGGCCTATATATGCATGCAAATCAAAATATGTAACACATGCACACTAATATAAAATCTTGTACTAAGATATATGTGACGACCCAGAATTTCTGGATATTTGAAATTGGAATATTTAGTTAATTTTAAATATTTGAAAGTTAGCTTAACATGAATTTCAAATATCACTGTTTATTTGGGCAATTAAACTATTGAATCTAATAAATGGAAATTGGGTAAATTATTGAATCTTGATTTTTGAGCTGGTTAAAAATATTTCAAAGGCCTGGAAAATTTATATTATAATACTGGAGATATTAAGTGTTGTAAATTTAATTTGGTAGTGTTTTTCTCAATTTTAAAAATATATCGTTTTAAAAATATATCGTTTTAAATTGAATATAAAATAGTCTTCCGAGGCACAGTCTCGGATTTCAACGAAACTATTCCATTGGATCCGTAATATTGTATTATTATTGGATTTAGATTTTTCATAGCATTTAGAGTGATCGTTTGGTCGTACGGTAGATATACGCGTTGAAATTTATATCGAAGATTTAATATAATAACTGGGTTCAAAGAGCTATCTTTTCCATACGATCGAATTAGGACTCGGAACCTTTTCCATTGTGTCCGGAATAGGGGTTTAACATTATAAAGCCTAGCAGCATACCTCGATTGGAGATTGAGATTTGAGTTGCAAAAATCGAGACGATTTGAATTTGAATTAAAATCAAAATATATATATTCACATATATTGGGCAAATAGACACGTATAGGAAATTTTTGCATGTGTTGTTCGTAAGAATACGCGTCTCCCTTATTATAAATAAAATAGATATAAAATAAAATAAAAAAGCCGAGCTTTTTATCGTTCAAAATCAATCGAAAGCTCAAAAGGAAATCAGAATAACGGCCGAAATCAATTTCGTTCCCTCCCCCTTTCTAATTCAGCTGAAAAGAAACCCAAATCAAAATGCAATTCCCTTCTTTTCTCATATTAAATCGAACAAACCTAAAAATCACAAGATTCTCTTCGGCTTTCCCTCTTCTACCAACGCGACCCAATCACGTATTTATCTAGGATGGGCGGAGGTGCATTTATAGGAGGCGACATGATTTCTGGTCACGCGAGTGCATGCGTGGTTGGAGGCAGGACGGAGCAGGGTAACTGGTAATGGAGACGGGGTGGTTCCCAGCGATCTTTGGTGGTGGAGTTTTGCGATTGATAACCGTACGCATATCATGTACTTCTCTTGAACAATCTGAGGAGGTCGAGAGCTGGTTCCTAGGCGCGAGCAAATTTTCCTGAGTCCGGATTTTGTCATTGGCTTGGGTTGTAGTTTTTGCCCATGGAAGTTGACCGGGTGGGAAGCGAGCTACAATGGCGAGTTGGAGGTTGGAGATTCGACGATCTGCTGTTGATCGGGCGGCCTCGTGGGTTGTCGTCAGTGATGATTGGTGAGTATCTCGCACGATTTACGTTTGCCTATCGATTGTAGTTTTCAAATTCAGTTCAACTGTTGGTTTCGGGTTGAAAGATTGTGGAAAAAAAATAGGTTAAAAGGAAATTTTTTATCTTTATTAGGATTTATTATATATATATATATATATATATATATATATATATATATGAATATAAGGTTTAAACAGATAATATGTGTGTGTGTGTGTATGATTCTGGAAAGTGAAATTTTAAATGTTAAAGAGTTTTATAAAAACTAGATTTTTGAAATCTATAGATTATTTTTATAAGTATATATACATGTAGCTTCAAAGGAAAAATAAATATATGCATATACGCATTTTAAATTCACTATTTATTTTAAAATAATGGATTTGGTGATTAATTTATTTAATAAACTTATTTAATTATTTTAGTTACTAAAGATTTCAAGGGAAAATTAGTTTAAATCAAATTATGAGACAAAATTAAATAAGTAAATGGTGATTAATTGTTTGATTAAAATAAAATAATAATAAATCGTGAATTGTTTATACAAGGTCAAAATCGTGAAGGAAAACAAGTCGAGATGGAAGTGGATTGCAAACAAAATCAAAGGTGAGTTAATCTCACTCATCTGGATTATTATTTAAATTTAAATAACTAAATTCAAATTTTTGGTTGAATGATTGAATTGATTGGATGTGATAAATTATATATAGCAGTATACATTGGAGTGATTTCCCGCATTATATAGCAGATGAGACCCTATGCGCCACATAATAGCGGATGAGATTATATAACCCCATATACCACGATATTCCACCTCGAAGTGGAATTTGTATTTTATATTGTGCTAACATCTGTGGATGCAGGGAAACAGGTTGGAAGGATCCAACTGGATTCTTCAAAATATTTAGATTATTTAATATTCTGTGATATGATTTATTTGGTAATGTGGGATGGATTATATTGGTCATTGAAAATAATTAAATGCTATGGTTTGGTTGAATATATTTGAGTATATTGAGATACAGAAGTTAAAGATTTAATTTTTAAAGGAAAATAAAATAGGAAATTTTTAAGTAAAATAATTTTAGAGAATTTGGATAAGTTAAAGATTGAAAAGGGAAGGATTAAAGTTGATTTTTATATTCTCATAAATAAAATTCCAAGTATGGGAAAGGAAATTTTCGAATAAGTAGAAATAAATGGATTTTTATACTTAAGTGATATTAATTAAAGGAATAAAGGATTATTTTTAAAAAAATCAAGATTTAAATGGTCTAGGAAGGAATAAAGAAAGAATTTTGAAATAAATATGAGATTGGTATTTTCAGTTTAAATAAGATTTTAATAAAGAAGTAAATCGAAAATTAATGGGTTTTGAAATAAATTTTGACAAGTAAAGGAATTTATTTTAATGGATAAATTTCGGAAATCGGTTTGGAAATTGATTTTGTATTTGAAACTGTGTTTTGAAAGAAGGGTGAGACTATGGAATTTATAAACTGGGTTTATAAAGTGAAATGGATATCAGTGGATATTCAGAAGTATAAATTCATGATGGGAATTTATAAAGGAATAAGAATTTGTTTTAAAAATAAATAATGGTTTATTTTTAAAGGTGTGGAGAAGAAGTGTATTTCCCTAAAAAGCCAAGTACGTTTTCAAACCAGATTTTTATAAGTTAAAGTTTTAAAGTTTGTTTGAAGGAATGTTTTTAAGAAATTATTAAAGTTGTTTAAATTTTATAAGTAAACATTTATTTAAATTAATTATAATAGTAATTATTTAGAAGGTTGACTAGTATTATGATTTTAAAGATAATTATAAATATTTATATTTTATATAATAGTTTTATTTTAAAGATAGTTTGGTTAAAATTTTATTCTAAAAACTTGCATAGAATTTCGTAACTCTTATTTTTTTAAAATTTAGTTTGGCTTAACTTTTGTTTTAAAAATTTAGTTTTATATTTTATAAACTAGTTTTATTTTGAAATATTTTTAAAGTATATATTTTTGAATAAAGTATTTAAGTAGTTTAATTTAAATATTTAAAGTATATTCTATAATAAAGTGTTTTAAATTATTTTAATACCAAAAGTATTTGGACTTGGTGATTTCAGTGAAAATAAACAATTTTGGGAATTTATTCCGCGAGTGAAAAGAGATTTGAACTGATTTTAAGGGATTGAAGTATAAAAGATATTTTGAATAATAAATAATTTGGGAAATTATTTAAATCTAATGGTTGTTGTGAATGTTATTTGATAGTTAAATAACCGACTATCAATATTGGCCAATGTGTTAATCATTTCGAAGAGACTGGGATTGGGATTTATTTCCGGAAAACCACTTCGATCCGGTTTGAACGTTTTCATGAGGAAGACAAGAGCTTTGAATTGAAGATGGAGCAGTGTAGTGCAAGGGCTAATCGCTACTAATCCTAAGGGTGATTCCAAAATGGATGTAGTAGGAGTAGTGTCTTCAGTTCCGTTCGAACCCGGAATGGACTTATATGGACAAATACTTTCAAAACATCGTCAGGAGGACGATGAGCATTCTAAGTGATTGTGTGCTAAAAAGGTAACGCATAGCCTCGAGCCTCATCAACCGGGAATGGCTAAAACAGGGAAGGTGCACACAAGGCTAAGTGGCTAGCAACCAATTAGGGTAAGATCACCCCTGTCAAGATGTCCCTTTATATATTCGGCTGTGTGGGCGGTTGTTGATCCCAACCGCGGGGTGAACTTATTCGGACTATCCAGTAAGGGGTAGCTCCGGTCTTGTGATGCAAGGGATCAAGGTGGATCCTCGGTACAGTGATCTAAACCACGTACCATGACGGGCGGTACCCCAGTAGCCCTACCGTTGATGGAAATCCATTCTCCCTACGCGCCCTTACGATTTTTGTTTGTAGAACCCACTTTGTGGTTAGTAGCTGGAATTTAATAATGTAACAATTTTGGCTATTTGAATAAGTATTTGTATATAGATACTATTATAATATCAGATGATTTTATAAGAAATGTTTTGGTTATCGTTAGTTAAAAACCTGGCATGTTTATTTATGGCGTGGTCTTACGAGATACCTTTGATTTCAAAGGATTTTGAAAACTTTAATAATCCAATTGAGTGTGTCTTCTCACTCTAGTATTCCATACTGACTCGGGTGTTATTTCACTATAATGCTTGGGTCGGACCGAGTATTATAAATACAGAAAGGATGCTACGAAGCTCAGGAGTCAAGCATGATAGCAAGACGTATCACACGTGTTTGATGAATATTCCGTTGTGATTGATTAACTGCATAGGCAGTTTTGTGAGGACTGGTTACGATAACTGTCCAGTTGTGTGTTATGAATTTTGTTGTACTCTGATGATGTAATGTACAAAAAGATATAAAAAAAATTAGGTTAATCATTTATCTATTATATATTGTTCCGTTGCGTTTGTGAGATTTTGATATTGTTTTCTATTTCTTCTTCTACCGCCTTCTTCTTTAACCCTAATGGTTTGGTTTTCCGGCATTCGATTGTACGGTATTTGATACAGTCGACGTAGTGATGTCGGATTTTTCGGGCATCGAAAAATCGAGTCGTTACACTTGACATCAGAGTTGGAGGTTAAGCGAGAACCATGGCTCTGGTGGGGATTACTCATTAAATAGAGTCCGTAGTACTCTAGAATGGGCTGAGAGTATTAATAGACATGAGCGCTTATTTGTTAGTGAATATAAAAATCATTTTTATATTGTGTTGATTTATCGGTTGAGTGTTTATGGATTCTGGTCGATATGTGGGACGCCACTTTATCGATAGGGGTTTCTAAACTCTTAAACAAGATAAATTGATACAGTTTTATTTTAAAATAAGGTAAATGAAATAATTTTACCCAAATTAATTTTCTATATAAAAGAAATAATTTTTCGAAATTATTATAGTTAAATTTATGGTTACTTTTGTTAGGAAATGATAATATTAAATTATTATCATTATGATGTAGAAATTTAAAATAGGAATTGAAATCATAACCAAAGGTTAAGGAATAATTTATATAACAGAATGATATTTGTAAATGTGAATAATAAATGTGATTTATAAAATGAGATAAAATTCCAGAGTAATATTTGAATATGGATTGAAAGGATTTGAGATTAGAAATTTGGGAAATTTAAATTCCTTTGGGATTGAAATTGGTTTTCAAAGGTTTTGGAGAAATAATGGTGATGTTATTTAGGAATATTTTTGAATTGGATTTGAAATCTTGTGAGATTTGTAATTTATAAATATTTGGGAAGGGTTTTGAAAAGAATGAAAGCACTGACGGTCGATGGAAAAAAACTTCGGTGATGACTGCAGCATCATCGACGTTCATTTTCGAGTTTCCAGGAGAGAAATTGCTGCCAAATTGTTTTAAATTGGAGTTATTTGCAAAAACTGGGGTTGGTTTTAAAATTCAAAGGGTAATTTGATATGCAAATGAATTGTGTATATAATTGATTTCAAAAATGATTTTTGGAATATTGGATAATTGTTCAAAAGACTCTGGAATCTTATCAAAAATGTTTATGAAATAATAAATAAGTTTGGAAACTTATAAAAAAAAATTCGAAATTCGTTTAGAATAAAATTTAATTTAAGAAGAGTTAAAATTAAATAGGTATGAAACAAAATAAGCTAGTGAAGTAAGTTAATAAATAAAGTAAAATGACTGGTAAATGAAAAGGAAGTTTAAATTTAAATTGAATTGGAGTGTAATTAAATATAGTTAAATAAAAATGAATTTAAAGAAAGTCTAATAAACTAAGAAAAATAGTTACTTAAATAAAATTGTGGATAGACAAATGAATTTGCATTTGTAAGTAAATAAAATTGGAAACTGAATATTGGGAATTAATTTGAATTATGTGTAATGAAAGTTAGTCAAGATTTGGCTAAATAAAATAAAGGACTGAAATAAAGTTAGTGAGTAAACTAATTGATTTAAGTAGGTAAGAAAATGATTTAGAATGAGATTTGATTTGAATCTTGCTATATAAAATGAAGTATTAAATTTGTTTGGGAATAAATGGGTGAAAGGAAGGAAATTTAATTCAAGTGGAATTGAAAATGGAAATTTGAATAAAAGTATTGAGATTTGGAAATTTATTTGGTTGTAACTGAATAAAATTCAGAACTGAATATTAAAATTTAAAATTTAATTTAGTAGAGTGAAGTTGTAGAACTAGTTCTAAGTGAACTAAAATAATAAAAGTTTGGAAGTAAAAATGGCTTGAGATAGGAATAAATAAGTAAGTGGAACTAATTAAAGAAATGGTTAATTAAGTAGGGGTTGAGATAGTGTAAATAGAATTCAATATTTAAAATGAAAGGGAAATTGAATTCAAATGAAATTTGAAAATGAAAATTCAAGTAAAAGTATAGATAAACAAAAGTGGTGAAGTAAAAATAGTTATAAGAGATATATAAAACATTTATATTATACTTAAGAAGGAATGGTGAAATTCTTAAGTAAATTTGGTATTGGAAATATACTAAGTAATATTGGAATGGAAATTAAGTAAAGCGGTGAAATGGGATAATTGTGGATAAGAGAATGGAAACCACAAAAATCATTTTCTTATGTAGAACAATATTCCAAATCATTTCAAAATTTAATTTGTAGCTAAAACATATTTTAAACCAATTTCCATTTTTATTTTAAATAAACCATCTTTAAAATAAAATACTCCCCTTAAAAATTATTAAAAGAAATAAAGGGGCAATAATTAATATAATTATTGCAATTTCTCTATAATAAAGTCATTTTTCATTATTTAAAGCGCATATTCCATTCATTATCACTCCAGCAAAATAAAATAAAGTTTGAAATTTATTTTTCTCATTTTAAATTCCAAAATTAATTGTTTATTCCAAATAAACAATTTAAAAATCTCTAATTTATTTTAATTCACAATTCTAAATTATAACTACCATTATAATTTAATATCAACAAGTAATCTCTCAACCAGGGTTGTTACAGACAGTGTGGAAAGGTGTCTTAGGCTAAGAAGTGTTCGGAGGGAGGGAATTGAGTTTAGATCTAGAGTGGTGGTGGGGCGAGATCTAACGTGAAAAACCAGTACGAAAGGGAGGCGAGGATGCTGCTTATATGGAACAAAAGTGACGCCTAGGGGGAGGAACAGAAGAGAGAAGTTGATACTTGGATGAGGCGAAGGATGGAGATTGGGTTCGGCTTGTTGAGGAAGGAGGAACGAAAGAATGCAACTGGAAAAATTCGGACAAGACTTTTATAGTCCCGTTCCAGGTTCGGTTCAAGTTATGCCAAAACTCATTAACTGGTAGACCACTATAAGTTCACTGTTAGGTGGTCAGCCGCTAGTCGGGATTTGGACGTTAATTGAACCTAGACCCAATTAGCATTGAACTAAATAATAATAATCATTTCACACCATTTTCTTTGATTCGACACAATCCAAAAAATTCTTGCCCTCATTATGGTGGTGTCAATGCATATCGCCCAGTCCTGACCATGCGCCAGCAATTCACAGTAGTCCCAACAAAACTGCTACGACCAACAACAATTGCGAAAATTCAAAAATATTCCAACTGCTTTTTCCTGCCTACTTTCCTTGCCAAAAATCAAAATCAAGCCTCTACTAATGTATATAAATACTTAAGTATTTCAAATATTAATCTTTTACAAATTAAAAATTTCTTAACTCGACCAATTTAGTAGTATGCGTGTTTCTTTGAAAATTAAAATTTCAAAACTTTCCCAAAACAAAATTTTCAAAATAATTCCTTGAAAAAAGAAATCCTTTAAAAACCAAAATATACTTTATAAAAATTCTCTCATGGGTTAAACTAAGGAATTGACATTATTATCCAAATAAAAATCTGTTTTGCCATCAAAGAGGTAGTCAATGAATGCACATTAGCAAAAACTCGCTTCTAGACAATTATGACATACAGAATCTAATTTCCCGCCCATCTAGAATAAATTTTGTCTTCGAATAGAATTCATCATCAGAATCCAAAATCATAAGATTGCTAGAATCTCAACCATCAAGTTGAACACCTCCAGTCTTTGAGATTCTTCCACATGTCACACTCATTCTCTTTATCAAAAATGCTTTATGCAACTCCAACACTCCGTAGGGTACTTCTAAGTTGGCATGAAATCTTGACTCTAAGATATTTTCAAACCATCATTGCTTTGCCCATTCCTTCGAAGTGGAACTACAGCTACTTCTATAGTTCGAACTCTTAGAATCTAACATAAAAGTATAATAATACTAGATAGGAAAGTACGAATATGTTCTCCCAATTTATCCTTGTTCCTATAACCTACTAACCTAAGCTCTAATACCAAATGTAACAACTCGTACCTTAGTGGTCCTAAATTTTGATAAAAATTGAAACTCAAGCCCATCAAAGCACAGAACGTTGGATTTGATACCTGCAAATAAGCGTGAGCAATATCAGAGATTGATGAAAGCTAAACTCATAGTTGAAACAATAATAGGATAAAAATACTGATTGTGACTGCTACCTTGGAATTAATGGTATTCCTTGGATAAGAGGTTGTCACATCAGCATCGAGCATGAGAGAAAAGAGAACTTCTCCAAGAACGCAACATATCCAACTCTAGTGATTTGTTTCTCAAAATCTATCATGTGGGTTGTATGAGAAGAGGATCAGAACAACATTCTAATGATTGGAAAATCTATGAACTATCCATAACATAAATATATGCGGATTGTTGTTCATTTAATAGTTGTCATTCTAACCTTGCATTATACACATGATTACTTACCTATCACTTCCCAAGGTACAAAATACTGACGAAGCCTTATCCACCTAATACTTCCAAACCCATTTGCCACTTAATACTTCTAAATATGAAGCAGGATTCTATAATCACCATAAAATGTTTTAAAAAGAGAAATATGCAGACTCTGTTATTTAAGACCTCGATCAAGGTAGAACCCAAAGAATTATTCCCAAGGTAGTTTTCTAACAATGTCGTCAATGGTCAGTGGGTCTTAGCTACAGTGCCCTCAAACCACTATTTATGGCTTCCGACATCTACCGTCGCCAATAAAATCGTAGCTATGTAAAAGACAATACAGAGCCACTTAATACCTTTAAAAGGACTAGATGGACTTCTAACCATTTAATACCTATATTCTAGGCAGATTCTTTATCACTAAATACCTATCTCTGGGGGGACTCCTCGCTGGTACTATCGTTATTATGACCTTAGCAATGTTAGAGACTGCACCCAAGCCACTTAGTAACTCATTAATAAGGACGAGGCAGACTCCTGACCATTTAACACCTATTTATAGGTAAGCCTTTGTCATTTAATACCTAACCCCAAGGTAAACTTCTCATTGGTATTATCTAGCTGACATTGCTTGAAATCTCACTAGGTTACTTAATAGTTCTTTTTAAGAGAGAGGTGAACCCTTAGATTAGTCACTTAATACCCCAAACCCAAAGTGAACCCTTCTCAAGATATCCACTATCACTCTTAATTATAAATATGGAATCTGATTAGGTTACTTCTTACGGTAGGGAAGCAGACCTTAAAATAGCCACTTAATACCTCAACACTGAAGTAAACCCTTTTAGAGATATCCATTTATTTGGAATCTCACTAGGTTACTTAAAACTTCCTTTCAGGAGAAAGGCAGACCCCACTTCCACTTAATTCCTTAAACAGAAGCAAACCCCTATGGGTATATTCCTCATCACTCATAATTCCAAATTTGGATCATTTAATGCTTTTTCAATTATGAAAGCATGTTTGATATCTTACGTCGTCACGGGTCCTTCAATTAGTGACATATCACATTAGCAGTAAGTGCAGCAGACTACTGGTAGCTTCAAAGTGAAAGGTAGACATTGGACTTAGCTTACTATTTTCCTTTTTATTTAAGGAAATAAGATTTACTTTAAATGCTTATCTACCCATAAAACCCCTTTTAATGCTCATAAATATCAATTTATCTATAAAATCCTAACAAACATTTCCTAAGACATTTATATATGATTACTAATTTCAAATTAGTAACCTTTTAACTATTCCATAGTTATTGTTTACCCAAAAAATGGATCAACACCCCGGTTAGAGTGTGAAAGCACTAGCCCTATGTCTTAGAGAAAACAACATATAAAATAAATGTAAGAGTAGAAATAGTAGAGAGACATAAGAATTTTATAGTGGTTCGGATGTTAATGAAGCTTATGTCCACTTTATAGCTTTTACTAACTGACTGTTGTTACAAGATTAGTTTGGATTACAATATGGTTAAATCTCCTAGACTAGATCTGATCACAAGTACTTGGAGGCAACCGGAGGTCTAATTTGCTCTTTTATGGCTATTGTGTGGGAGAAGAAGAGTAAAGAATAATAATGGCAGAGTTCCAGTAGTCAGTCTAAAGGATCCCCTTTCTATATCAAATAGGATGGTATTTATAGAAGTTAGAAAGCACTTAGGCCAGAGCTGCTTTGTCAGAAGCCTGCACTCAATGTGAAGAAGGAGCCGAGAAAGCTTGGAGGTCATAGGAGCTAACTATTTGGATTGGTAATGATCCAATTTGATCGGCTCGATACCGATCAAAATAGTTAAACATTTTTTATGCTTCAACTACTTAGCTATCTTCCTTGCTTCGTATTGATGTTCTCCATATATTTTCATAGATTGTGGACTTGCTTTGATGATGATTCACCTGTGGGCTAGATTGAACTATATTTTGAGTTAGATGAACCTTCACTCCTTAAGCTTGGAATGCTACCAAACTTTTTGAGTGAGCTTAGTAGAGGTATAGAGCCACAATGCAAAAGGAATAGAGCATACATAGGCAACTAATTCCGATGGGTATTGATCCAATTGGATCGGTGCCGATCTGAAAAGGTAGCTTATTTTTAGGCTAAAATCTTTGGAGACTCTTGTCTTTCTTTCTTAGGCCTTCTGGTCAAGTTTCAAGTCATTCTGGGTTAGCTTGAATGTTCTAACTCTTTTTGAATTCTTCTAGATTAAAAACTCGGTTAACATTTGTCCTCCAAAGTACGCTTTCATTAAAAACAAGGTGTGCTCTGGAATTGATTATCTATAGGTTTCTATTTTAAGAAGTTCCATTGATCATATCTGGCTACCTTGAAAAGCTATCTATGAAGTACTGGTTAACTACTCGGTCCTTAATGTGAATCTCCATTGTTCGTGATTATGGAGTCACCTTGACTTGATAGTTTTTGGAATGAGTGTGAACATCAACTAGGTCATAGGGGAAAATTGAGACCATTTGGAAGAGTAAATTTCAACAAATTTTTGCTTACTTAAACCTTACTTCGGACTGAGTCATTTCACTTTTGACTAGTTATCCATTTTTGACTTCAATTCCAATTTCAATTCTCAATACGAGGATGCAATCATTACCCCGACATTCTTATGGTGCCTTGGTTGGTGAGTAATTACAATGTGATGATTTGGAGTTGACCAGGATTGAGAAATTTTCAAAGAAATTTTCATTCACGTATATTTCTTTTGATTAGTTACTTGGTTGGTTATTCACTAATCATTTATTCTAGTATTAATTAGAATTTAGCTTGTCTATACCAGCAAAGTTATCTACACCTCGGAGATTATGTAGCACTTTAGTTTGGTATAGAAACTTCCTATGATGATTTCGGGATGGCGGTAATCTCGAAGGGAGATGTTATAATCTTGAACAATACTCGGTCAGTGGTGAAGCTGACTCTTGCCTCAGACGAGTGTATGCCGTTGTGGAGCCAAATCTTGATTACTATCTTCAACCGTCTCTTTTCGAGGACTTTGCTAAGTTTTGATCATCATTTTGAATGCTAGCATGACAATTTATCCCAAAATTGGATGTAGTGGATGACTCCATCACATTTCATTTCCTGTTTCTGCACTTTCAGTGATTCTGAAAAGAGAAGCTTCCTACGTCGCTTCGGACAACAGTTATGTTATCGATTTCTCATTGATAACTGGTAAGTTCTAAGAAAGTTAATCTTAAAGTATAACATGAGTAAGCTATGCACAAAAGATGGTCCGTTCATGGCACTCGAGTCACCAGGCCCACTTTGCATAGATAACTTACAGCTCTAGCTCTGGTCAATGCTCAGAACCCGACCAGTCGACTTACATCGACTTCCCTTAGGTTTTAGGCATTGTTCATACAGGGATTTTATTCAATGTAAAACATACCTGAAAATGTTGAATGCCAAGTTTTTTCGTTGAAGATGACTTCTTGGTCATCCCATCTTTAGTCTGGTGGAGGAACTTCTATTCCTCCAAAAGCTAGATCCTTTGCAGCTTTGGTTTTGCCTTGTATTCCCATTGTGTTGGAATGATTGAGTATGGCTGAATTATAAGGAACAGTTACTCTTGTGGAGTTATAATTGAAGTTAGATTAGTCACAACTTTAGTCTTCGGGGACTATTGGCTTAATCGCTCGGTTTCGAGAATTGCTCTTTCTAGAACTATGAGGTAGATTTGCCTAGCCAGTTCCATGTCTGTTCTTGTTTATGCTCAGTCATGATCATGCTCAGTTGAGCTAGTTTGACAAAGCGATGGTGTATATGCTCCAGTTTGTAGGGCTGATTACTTTAAATACTAAATCAACATGTTTTTTGGAGACTAGGTCACCTGACCAAAACGTTCGATTGCCCCAGTATTATTGACATGATAGCTCTTATCTTCGGTAATTATGGACTGTGCTGCTTGATTCCAAGCTCTAATTTTCAATGGCGTCTGTTTCCTGGCTGCAATTGAATTCCTCCAAGTTGACATTATCACTAATGTCATTAGGAATGCATGTACTAAAAGGATGCTTCACCATCATCTTTTACATGATTAAAAGTAAATTCATTCAAGTCCAATGTTGAGATCCTAATCATGTATTAGTTTTCATCTTCGGAAACTCACAAGTATGTGGACTTTTCAATCATATTACGGATCTTCGGATAATGTCAGATTTTATAAAGTAGGTCTGAAGACTAGATTAACCTCTTGCTTTGGCTTGTAAAAGCCTATGCATCGAGAATCTCGTTCTGAGAGTTTCTTAGCATTACCAACTTTGGGTGGTGGCATACTCTAACAATTTTGGACCAAAAGATCTAGTTGGACCGCAAGTAGGTTATCTATCCTTCCCATCATCGCCATAGTTTGAGCGATGGTTAATTTTTGAATATTAAATCCTTCATTTCCTTGATTAGGAATTTTGTTGCTAGCTAGAACGCTTTATTTTGTGAGACAAAATCGTTATCTAACCAACCTTATGGCTATTTTTGTTCGGAGTGGTGTTTCTTTTGACTAAGTATTTGTGCATCCATCCCTATTCAAGGGACAACTATTTCAAGCGCCTGTATTTAGGTGCTTGTGAGCGATGGAAAGTTGTGGGACAAATGATTTAATTACCCCCGGTCTGGATCTCATTCTCATTCTAAGATTGAGGAAGTTTGGCAATTACATTTTCGACCTTTCATTATTGTCCATGCTTGCCCTTAGCCATGCATGCTTTTCCCGGCTGCTGATGTCGTCATGAAAGCTCTGTTCATATGTCAACACATGCCTTCGGAATTGATAACCTAGCTGCTTTGTTCCAAGCAACATTTTCTCATGGCTGCCTATTTTTTAGCTTTATCTAAATTCTTTCTAAGTTGAATTTTGGAAATTTGGTTATGCTCCAGTTTTCATCCTTAGAAATTAGCGTACAACCAATTTAATCCTAGGTTTCCTTTCGACCCTGCTTTATTCCAATGCAACGGTTGATTCCTGCAATGTAAAGTCAAACCATCCGACTGACCTGTGAAAGGTTATGTCTTCCTGTCATTGCCTATTTTCAGGCAACCATAGCTTTTTGAAAATAACAGTAGTTCGGGACCAACTTCTATCTTGGGAAGTTAGTGTATTGATGGTCCACTAGATTGAGTGTTTCTCATTAACCTTGTAGATTAAGGTTTTCCTGGCATTGTCAGGGCAACACCAGTACTTAGAAAGTACGAAGTTTCCCAGCATTGCAAGGGAAATATCGGTACTTATGAAATAGAAAGTTTGCAAGCGCTGTTGGGGCGACACCGGTTCTTAAGGAATGAGATATGACCTCGGCATTGTCGGGGAAACGGTTGTACTCAAGAGGTCTTGATCAATTTTTCCGTCAATCTGGTGGTGCCTTTAATTCAACTGGGCACTAGTTTCAATCTTCTTAAACTAGTAATTTGATGATTGGATTGTAGAAGTCTTTTCTTAGTGCTGCATGTCTTCGGGCAGCGTTAAAGTCATGTTGATTAGGATTGAATCATTCATTCGATCTTGTAAATTTAGGTAGATTCCTTTTAACCTAATATGGTTTCTTTCTTAATGTTTCTTAACTTCGGGATACACCATGTTCTGGATGGATGAGAGTCCCAGGTGTGTTCGTTACTTAGCTTTGTTTATAACTGTCAAGTGCTCCCTTTGGCGGTACTAGATCATTACTAAACCAATTCCATGGTTATTCTTGTTTGTGTAGGGTCAAACTTCCTCTGACCTATTTTGCTGCAATCCGACTTTTATTTGTGAAACACGTTATTCCAAGTGCTACACTCCATGCATTTATCTAAGATTATGTATTGTGGGGCGAGTCGTTACATTACCCCCAATACGATTGCACTCTTCCCATATTGATCACGGAACAGAAAAGTTTAGTAGTGCTTATCTTGAATCCATGATAATTAACTTCGCTTGTTCCATGCCATATGTACTATGTTATGATGTTGATGTTGTTGTGAATAATCGCCTTATTTGTTGATTTTGATCTTCGAAAAATGATAGTTTAGCTACTCGATTATGAGCATTCTCTCCTTGCCATTGCCTGCCTTTGTACAATAATTGGTTTTTCATAGATAGGAATCGAGATACCTGATCAATCTCTACATGGTTGTTTATTCCAAACGCGGCTAACGTCTAGGCCGTGATGAATTTGTGATGATGGTGCTTACCATTCCTGACATCGCAAATCTTCAAGCGGTGTCATTTTGTTAGAAGACAAGTTATTTCCTTCGGATCTTGGCGGCACATAGGCTACTGTGGATTCTTGCAAGTTGGGGTTCGAATACTCAGTCAAGCACCTGCTTCTGTCTTTGCAAACTAGTGCATCGATGATTTGATTCTCGAAATGCCTTCCATCTTCGTCTATCTCCAGATGATGGTAAGTTCCTACTTTTATCCCTTATTCCTGGGCGATAATGAATTTTAAGGAGTTTAATTTTCTTTTCAATATGACGACTAGAGTTCTCGATGTTGTTGGGGCAATATCTAGAAGGTTGTACCAGTTTTCCTTTCAATTCAACAGTCGTTCAGCGTAAGATACTGCTTAGTTCTGTTGCGATTGCCAAAATTCTATATTCGGTGTAACAGAACCAAGGAGTGGCTTTTTATCCTAACCAAGTGTTGGTGTGTTATATGAAGAGTTGTTACTATTAGAGAAGATCTATTCATTTTGATGGCTGCAACTTTCGATGAAGGGTGATTTCTTTTTGTCTCAAACCGAAGTGTCTTTTCAATAAAATTAGTTTTTCATATGACAGACGTTTGTGATAAAACCTCAGGTGGCTGACATTTAAGAAAATATTTACCCAAGTATTGTCGCAAATGTCTATGGTTTTATCTCAGACGTCTATGAGTAGTAAAATCAATTTTCAAACTTAATTTCGATGCATATGAAATAGTGTGTGATTGTATATGCATATATACTCAAGGAGACCTTAATAATATTTTATCGAAGACTCTTTTACAGTAGAATAACCTTACTAATTGTAGTATGGTCGATAGATCTTCGTTTCTCTTTGAATTTCAATATCTTCAAGCATGGTGTCTTCTTGTAGCATATGCACGTAAGCTTAATAAAGGGTGTATATATATAGTTATCATTGAAACATAAACTGAAAGTTCTAACAACCTTTCCTCTTTTTGATGATGACAACTATACAATCAAAAATGGAAGAATTATTATATTTGTCTTCCTCTATGTATATGCATAAATTCCTCCCCATTTGTCATTATCAAAAGGAAGGAAATGATATAAGATACATGAATATTAAATGGACGTAGCATGTTATATATTAAGATCATGAAAAACTGAAAAGGCAAGTTCAAATAAAATTAGAAACAAATGTAGCAGAAGTTTTAAACAACGAAACAAATTAGCATAAGAATAGATGAAGGAAAAATAGTAAAAAGATAAGAGAAATAAAATGCTAATTGTGCAGATTTTGTAAGTAGGATAAGCCTCCATAATTCTCGTATTATTCCCAATAAGTTGACGGATCTTGCTCATATGTGCCTGACCATTGTGTTTGGTCACTCCTCATCTTCTTGAATTGAGAGGCCTTGAAATGCCATGTACGATTGTTGTTGGAAATGCGGAGTATCAAACATGTACATGTCATCACTATCTTCTTCTTCTTCCTCTAGTTTTTCTTGCATAGGAGTCTTCCCTCTGTCACCTCTATCATGAGACGTACCTTTGGGCGAAGCTTGAGAGTGATAAATTGGTGTTTGAGCCTAAGGTGGTGGTATATGTGAAGGTGAGGATGATGAGCGAGAAGACGATCGACCACGTACTTTGTGCAAAACCTTCGCTAAAGTGGAGACTACTTTATCCAAAGTCTTTTCCATTTTTGTCATCCTTGTTGAGAAAGAACATTCCAATCCAGTCATCTTTTTGTTTGAGGATCGCTGGTTAGCCATGACTATCTTTTGGTTTTTAAGTGCCAAATCATGAAGAGATTCATTTTCCATTGGTTCAACGCGAGCTTCTTGTATTTCAGAATCTGAATAATATTCGGCAGCCTGACTAGAGAAAGTTGATTGTTGTAAAGGATGAGGTGAGTAAGTCTACTGAGGAGCTCTAGTAGGAGGAGGACCATGATGCTTTGGTTGATGCTGTTGTATAGTCCATTGGTCGAAGGGGATGATAGGAGGTGGGTTTCTGGGAAGTTGCATCACGGATAGATACCTTGGACCACTATCTTTTGTTGGAATTTCTTTGTATTATGATAAGTACGAAGGAACTCCAAGATCTTGCAAGATACACATTATGTACGGAGCATATACATGACGATATTGAATCTAAAAACCTTTAATTTGTCATGAATTATTTTTGACCAATTTACCGAGAGACGACAAAATATTGCATATAAAGCTCGATTGCATATAAAGCTCGATGGTCATTAGGATAAATTAGCTAGTGGCTACCTAGACATGGAATGATTATGTTGATTATCATTCTATTTAGCAGTCTAGCACTGGGCATAGGTAAATGGATTTCTATATGGGCATCCTATCTTCCCATTTTTGATGGGTAACTTCATTTCTAGGTAAAAGACTATGTGATCCGGTATACCCGTTAAGTCGATTCCCTCATAAGAACGTCCTAGAATACGTCCAACCGTATATACATCAATTTTGATTTCTTTTCCATAAACACTTGGCCACAACCACCCATCCTCATTTTCTAGATTCCAAATTTTCGCACTACATAAATTGGAATAAAAAAGGTAGATAGCTAGAGGATTGATAATTACCTTGTTTTCATCATAGCTAATTAGGTTGCGGCAACCGGCGTCCATAGTTAATCCAAGAATATCATATTCTATAACATTTCCAAGGCGATAGAAGGGACCATAATCAATTTTCTTCTTGGAAAATACTTCAAATCGATTGATGGCAGTGGGATTGTTACGAAGCCATTGGTTTATATGAGATTGTGTAATAGGGGTTTGAGAGGAGGAGGAAGCTTGTCCTTGTTTTTTCTTTTTAGAAACGGTCATCTTCTTAGGAGCCATTTTTTGATGAGTCTGAAGGTTATAGAGGCTAGGGTTTTAGAAATGGGGAATTGGAATGGCGGTAAAAGTGAAGAATGAGGTAAATTCATTTATATATTGTTGCTTAAATGTATGGTCGAAGCAGCAACAAACATCTGTGGTTTTAGTAAAAATAAACAAAAGGATTCGACAAATGTCTGTGATGGTTCCACAAACGTCTGTTGTTGTAGAAAAAAATAAACAAAGAGTTTTGATAGACGTCTATGTATTCCCACAAACGTCTGTGGTTAAAGAATTTTTTTCCCGTAAATTTTGACAAACTCTGTGGTATTATCAGGGATGTCTGTGGTATGTATTTTATGAAATATTAAAAAGAATATAAATAGAAATGAAAGTTTACTGAAATTTTATTATAATAAAACAATATACATACAAAAAATTAACAAATAAACTTCATTTATATGACACGTGGCATAAGTATAGATTTTGTCCAAGAATTTAGAATTGTTGATTTGTTGTATATCCTATGAATTTGGTTCAAATTTTGTATCGTAAATTAACAGCTTCAGTGGAGGCCAATTCGGATGGACTAGAGTGTCAATCCAAGCTTGGTTTGATGGTCCTGGTTTGCACAAATTTCTCGGAGTAATGTTACATGCTTTTGTAGGAGTTTGTTGTAATCGAGGAGATTTTTGATGTATGCAATTTTTTATTGGTGAATGACCACAAATTGCTAGAACAAATTTTTCAAGAAAATTTAGGTAAGATCTTTGACGTCGTTGTTTGTAATACATTTTACATTGCCCTGCCATCTTTTCTTATTGATAATGATATATTTCATCGACCTTGTCGGTGAGAGATGTTGATTGTAGATCAACTGAACGTTTGGCTTTCTTTTCTTCGGGAGAAAAGCCAGTGTGTTATGTAGGTGATGCAATAATGTTTAGAGAGGCTGAATGAATCGATGTAGGAGTGGATCTAGTTGGTGAAACATAAGTACAATATGATAAGGGAGATTTTTAGTCGATAGTTGAAAAGGTGGAGTCATGATTGGAAGACATTTTTTTGTATTATTTGTTTTAATAATTAAAACAATCACAACAAAATTTTGAGGAGGAATATAAGCTGATTTATAATATAACTTTTTTACAATTTTTAGAGAGTTGGTTGAGGAAAAGGAGTTTATTTCGATATAAGTTTTGGTAGAAATCTTTTCCATTTATATCTTTATCTAAATGTGGAGTAATACTCATTAGAGTTGGTTTACATGATATATTTTCCATTCCAAAATGTTTTAATAAATCTTGACAGTATTTTTCTAGATTTATAAAAGTTCCATTTTCTAATTGTCTTATTTGTAATCATAAGAAATAGTTTAATTATCCCACACGTGACATTTCAAATTCATCTTTCATTATTTTAGAAAAATTTAATGCATAATTATTCATCAGTGGGTCCAAATATAATGTCATCAACATATATTTGTTCGACTAAAATATTATTATTTTATTGTTTTATTAATAAAGTTGAATCAATTTTACCAATTTGAAAACCCGAACTTTGTAAGTGAGTTTTTAATCTTTTATAATAAGCATGAGGTGCTTGTTTTAATCCATATAAGGCCTTTCTAAGTTTAAATACAAGATTGGGATATTTTTCGTGAATAAATAAAGAGGGTTGTTCAACATACACTTTTTCTTTTATAAATCCATTTAAAAATGTACTTTTTACATCCATTTGAAAAAGTTTAAAATTATGATGACATGCAAAAGTCAGTAATGTTCGTATTACTTCAAGACGCGCTACATGAGAAAATGTTTCGTCATAATCAATTCCTTCTTCTTTGTTATATCCTTGAGCTACTAATCATGCTTTATTCCGTAAAATATTTCTGTTTTCATCTGCTTTATTTTTAAAAACCCATTTCGTTCCAATTACAGATTGATTGTTTGGTCTTGGTACAAGTTCGAAACGTTATTTCTTTCAAATTGATTAAGTTCTTCTTACATTGCAATAATCCAAAAATCATCTTTTGATGCTTATTTATAATTTTTTGGTTCAAAATTTGACATAAATGCAACATGACTCATTTGATTTAACTGTTTTTGGTTGATACTCTTGTATTTAAATACCCAATAATATTGTTAATAGGATGATCTCTTAATATTCTAGGTGATGATGTTATCATATTATCATTATTGTTATTGACATTAGTATTATTATTTTCATGCATAGGTATATCGGTTTTATTTATTAATTCTTCATCATCGTCATATTTATTTCATTAAAATTCATCAAATGAGACATGAAGATTTTCTTCTATAATATTTTTTTGTTTAATGTGCTTTACTTCGATCTGAATAGCCAAAAAAATTCCTTCATCTGTTTTAGGATCAAATTTTCCTAGATTATCTTTAGTGTTTAATACGAAGCATTTTGAACCCAAAACACAAAAATATGATACTTTTGGTTTTTTGTTACAAAATATTTTGTAGCATGTGTTTTTAGTCATTAGTCTAAGTGTTACACGATTTAATACATAATAAGCGATGGCAATGGCTTCGTCCCAAGATTTCTTTGGTAAGTTACTACTATTTAGTAAAGTTCGTACACATTCTTGTAAGGTTCGATTTTTCCTTTCTGCAACACCATTTTATTGTGGTGTTCGAGGAAACAAAAAATTATGATTAATTCCCTTTTTGTTACAAAAGTTGGTGAATAGTTCATTTTCAAATTCACTTCCGTGATCACTTCGTATATTTTTTATTTTTAAATTCATTAAAAAAAATATTCGTTTAGCAAAAAAATTAAACATTTTGAAAGTGTCACTTTTATGTTTTAAAAATAATGTCCAAATATATCTTGAAAAATCATCAATAATTACAAAAATGTTTTACTATGATTTATTGAACGTACTTGAGTTGGTCCGAACAAATCTAGATGGAGTAATTCAAAAGGTTGTTTTGTGGAAATTTCCTTTCTATATTTAGAGGAGCTTTTCTTTAATTTCTCAAATTGAAAAGCGTCACATAAAAAATTAAATTTGTAGCCGATTTTAGGTAATCCTTTTACTAATTCATTTTAAATAGTTTGTTGATATTCTTAAAATTTATATGACAAAAACATTTATGCCAAACCAAGGTTCATCATGATTCATGGCTAAGCATAAATTTGTATTGTTTTTGACATTCATGTTTAAGAAATATATGTTTCGATTTCTAAATCCTTCCAAAATTAACTTTTTATTTTGATCAAAAATATTACATTTATTTTTTTCGAAATCAATTTTAAATCCTTTATCACATAATTGACTTATACTTAATAAGTTATGTTTTAAATTTTACTAATAAAACATTAATAATTAAAGGAGAACTAGAAATACCAATATTAATGACTTCTCCAATGCCGATGACAAATCCTTTTTAGTTACCTCCAAATGTTACGGTGCTACCATCGATATGTGTTATATTTGATAATATATTTTCATTTCCAATCTTATGCTTAGAACAACCACTATCGAGTATTCATTTATCTATATTTTTTATTTTACTTTTGGGTGCCACATCAGTGTTAGCCATAAAATACACATTTGCTTGTGCCGAGTTGCTTTCACTATCAATGTCTAAAGAAGAAGATGAATCTGAATAATCTCATGTTACTTGAAAATCTTTTTTATTTTTCTTGAATTTCTCAAAATTTGCTTTTCTTTTTATCGTTACTGAGTTATGGACAGTCCTTCTTCACGTGGCTAAATTTCTCGCATTCATAGCATTTAATTGATGTTTGATTTGAAGTGTTTGGTTTGCTGCCATTTTGAAATTTGGTCATCTTCTTGAACTTCTTAAATTTGTTGTAGTATTTGGCAATAAAGATAATCTCCTCTTCATCTAAGTCTGAACCTTCATTACTTACTTGGAATGCTATGTTTTTCTTTTCATGATTTTAATCCTTTCTAACCTGCAAGTTAGCTTCATATGACATCAAATTTCCCATTAGTTTTTCAACTTTAAGTTGAGAAAGATCATTAGCTTCTTCAATGGCTAAAAATTTTCTTTCCTAGTCATTTGTCAAAGTGTGTAAAATTCGCGTGACTAAATCGACATCTATGAATTTAATTCCAAGTGCCATGAGATCATGTTGAATTGTTTGAAACCTTACATACATATCAATAATTGATTCACTTGTTTTCATTTTGAAAGATGAGAATTGGTTTTGTAAAATCAAAATTTTAGTTTTCTTGACTTTATTTATGCCTTCAGTGTGACTTGTAAAGTGCGCCATATATCATATGCAATCTTGTAGAGCATGGCACATGAAAAGTTATTTTTGTCAAGTGAGATAAATAATACATTCATATATTTGCCATTATTAGATGCCTCTGCTTTTTGTGCATCAATCCATGTGTCAACATCAATGTCAGGTGCTTCATATTTGTTTTGAGTTGCTAGACATATTTCTAACCCATTTTCTTCCATAAAAATTTGCATGTTTGTTGACCAATAAGCATAATTAGAACCAGTAAATAGTAGAGGACAAGCAGTTGATTGATCTTCTTGAAATGTACTTTCCATTTTAATGATTTCAATTATGTGTTACTGTATATTGAAATGACCTAGTTTTGATACCAATTATAAGTCTGTAGGAACTTTATAAATAATACAACTTATATATATATATGTGTGTGTGTGTGTGTGTGTGTGTGTGTGTGTGTGTATGTGTGTGTGTGTGTTATTAACTATCATAAGTAGAGTATAATAATAAAATGTAAGACAAATATTAGAAATAATCACACCATATATTTTATACTGGTTCGGATCTCCCATCCCATGTCCAGTCCCGAAGCTCCCCTTTGGTTCCTTTAACCAACTGAACCTAGATTCGCCCGGAGGAATAGGCTAATACAAAAGAATATCTCTAATAATCTTGTGCTCTAAATAACATAGTTTTTGATTGATAGTACAAATATTCCTATGATCTCCTTTGAGTATGTGAATGTGAATGCTTTGAGTTGTAGGAAGTAGTTTAACTAAATTTATATTTAGATTGAGAGTATGTGAGTAATGTATACGCAAGAAAGTGTTAAAAAATCAAGAGAGAAAAGACTCAATTAATTCAATTTAGTTAACTCTACATCTCAATCAAAGTAGTATTTATAGATTCAAAAGGGTGCAAATGAAGACTTGTTACTATTTGAGAAGATACATTCATTTTAATGGCTGTAACCTTTCGATGATGGGTGATTTCTTTTTGTCTCAAACAGAAGTGTCTTTTTAAAATTTGCAGTTTTTCATATGATAGACGTCTATGGTAGAACGTTAGACGTTCGTGACTTCAAAAAGATATTTACTGGAGAATTGTCACAGACGTTTGTGGTTTTATCTCAGGCATCCATGAGTAGTAAAATCAGTTTTCAACTTAATTTTGATGCATATGGAATAGTGTGTGATCGTGTATGCATATATATTCAAGGGTACCTTAACAATATTTTATCTAAGACTCTTTTACAATAGAATAACCTTACTAAATGTGTTGATAGATCTATGTTTCTTATTGAATCTCAATATCTTCGCACATGGTGTCTTCTTGTAGCATATACCTTTAATCTTGATAAATTGTGTGTGTGCGTGCGTGCGTGCGCGCGCGTGTGTGTGTGTGTATGATTGTATAATTGTTATCATTGAAACATAAACTAAAGGTTCTAACATTATTCACTCCCATCCACCATTTCGCGACGGTTTAAGAATAATGCACATACCTAGAGTTTGCTTAACAATTACTTGAGTGCTCCCTAACCCACTCTGATACAAAGTAGTAACATTTCCCATTTCGTAATCCGGATGAATGTTGATGATTTACAATCATCGCCATAAATATTTTCATGCGATAAAATGGTATTGTTTTTTCAACAATACTAAGTAAGTATAGCTGCTAAATCAATTTCATTATACATATTTGTCTTTACATTTACACTATCCCTAAACATACCCATGCAAGGGTAAATATAATAAAGCATAAGTAATAGTGTCATTCCCAACATGAATATTTAACTACTTATATAACCTGGTTTTATAATGGAGGAAAGTAAAAAAAACAACTCTTATTATCTACTATGCCTCCTGCTCATCTTTGGATTTTTTATTCATATTCCAAAACGATACATGTCTAATTTATAAACTCAGCATACTCGAATGAGTATCTGTGATATGGTGAAAACAATAATAGAAACGCAGGTCATACATAAATCCCTGTATGAGTAATATAGTTCCCCAAACATACATATAGCGAAACCATGTTGCCTAGCAGAACGGGTTTTCCCCTCACTAAGTCAATAACAACGATTACATCATATCATGTAAATAATCATAACATCATAAGCATACATATAACAACATTTCAAATATAAGTGCATCCAATAGTTAACATTCCTTTATGAAGCATGTCGTATATATATTCACCATTCTGGTTTAAGTATACACTATACTTATCAATAATTTGTTATGAACCAAGTCATACGATAATCAAACATTTTCACATGCATCATCTAAACTCCTACTTAGGTGTCAACCTCGAAGTTATCTATAACTTTGTTTAGTGATTAACTCCCCAGGTCTTCCTATCACTAATTGATATTTTTTGCGAACAACGTCACCGATGGAATGGCTACTCATTTCACATTGTGGGCCACCCTGACTCTCGTAGAAGCTTAAATGTAAGCATCCTGAATACAATCTAGGAAGCGTCCTTGTTAAGCATCAATAGTCCATCCCAGTCCTAGAAACACTTCCATTTCACATTGCCAATTTATCCATTAAAGTACATCCATTTTGATGTTATTATTTAATGTTATTACTCACACTAGAGTTAAAAAAATTGAATTGAACCCAATAGACTTCATAGGTCTTAGCAACCTTCCATATACCATTAAATATAGACATCCCTAAGCCCTGGGCCTCAGCATTCAATAACTCCATGAGTTGGTATATTTTTAGATCTTAGGTTCAAACCATTTCTTTCATTCATTAGTTACATACCCTACACGTTACTCAAATCTTCATGTTAGATCAAAAAAATCAATTCTTTATATAAAACATTTTTATCTTTCATTTTTAAATTATATCCTTATCATTTCTTAGCTTCCCAAAGCTTAACCCATTTTCCTCATTTTTAACAAGTCATAACGTTTAGCTTATTATTTTCCTTTAAAATATCATCAATATGCTATTCTAATTAAACAACTTAAAAACTAGCCTCCAAAACTTTACTTAAAAGTTCATATTTCCAAATAATTGATTTATTGCCATCGGCTATCTTATTTATTGATATTGACTTCTTAGTCCATGTTATTGCACTTCTAAAGCTAATGTAAGATGTATAAGCCCAAATATTATCGTGCTTCAAACATTTTAAGACTATTGTAAATGTTGCTATCGTAAGCATAGCTTCCACACATCTAAGCCTATCATAAACATAGCTATTGGACTTCTAAGACTATCGTAAGCGTGGCCAGTGTAAAATAGAGCTTCTGCATCTCTAAATCTATCGTAAATCTCAAATAAGCCCATCAAAAATCTCCAATTAAGCATGAAAATCTCAAATAAAGGCTATCGTAAATCGCAGATAAAGGCTACCGTAAATCTTAAATAAAGGTTACCGTAAAACACAGATAAAGCCTATCGTAAAACTCAGTATATAAGAGCTATCGTACATATAACTTTAGGGATACCGTAAGTATAAATTCACAAGGCTATCCTGATTTTAAAGTGGTAAAATGTGTAATTAAGTGGAAAACCGTATTTTTATTAATAAAGCAACAGCTTTTTGACCAATCCTTTACAAATGTTAGTTAATTATTTGTTACTTTATTTATGTAGAAAACTTTATTTATGTAGAAAATTCTCTGAAGGTAGCAAAACACAGTTCTTTTGATTAACCCTTATATGATTACAATCCTTAATTATTTTCATTAACTACGGTATTTTCTTCCTCACCGTTTAATTCAAAACAATTCAAAAAATGATGGAAAAATCCCTCGAATGCACAAAAATTTGAAACATATTTATTTACCTTCAATAAGAATATTGAATCAAAATATCAAATTTTAATACTTTTAGATATTAACTTATTATCAAAATCACCCATTTTCGACTTAGAAATCATAGTGAATATTTTCCCATCCAAAAATTATGAGAATTAAAGCCCACCTTTATTTTAATGTTAAAACATCATATTAAATTTTCATAGCATTTGGATAAGATTAATTTATATTTATCGTAAAACATTTCTTAAATCATGATCTTTTAATCCCTATATATATCATTCATTTTCATTAAAAATATTCATCTATATTCAAAACATCCAAATCATATCAAATCCAAACCCAGACTGGTTTAATGGTAATTTGGGTAAGTAATACTCATGTAGATTGGAGAACTTGGTTAAAATCTCTTTTGTTTTCTTTAGAAATAAAAGGTTTGAGCTTTTGTTCGTTTTCTCCCCTTTTCCCGAGTAATGGTGGTCGATCTTAGTTGGGTTGTTATTTCGTTTTAAAATGAAAACGAGAATGAAAGAAGAGAAGGATGTAGTTACGGTACATGTATAAATGATTTTAACTTGGGCTAAAATCAATCATTGCCTAATATCATTGTTTCATTTCCCTTAATTTGAAATCCCCTTCAATCAGGCATTCAAATTTATTTCTTTTTACTTGTATGGCCAAACTTAATTGCTCCCTCTAGGTCCATTTAATTAATCATTTATAATGTCTCGCACTTGATTAATCAAATTTCCCCTTAGTAATTCTTTCAATTACATTCTCTTGATTATCGTTTAATATATTCTTATTATTAATTTTATTCCCATGTTATGAAACTCCAAAATAAAGGATGTTACAATAGTATCGAGTCTAATACCCTAACACCTTACTTCGTACTTAGAGGAGTAGTACAACCTTTACTGATGATATTATATTAGTATATATTGTGTTTATGTGATAAATTGTTGGATGCAAGAGCAAGCTAGGATCGACTTTTCATACCATGTTGCTCTTTTATGATATAGTGACTTTATATCTATTTTTGAGGATTATGGACCACTCTTATTAGATTGTTGTCTGACCTAAGTTTATATGCATTCCTTCTACACTTAAATGAGTAGATTGAGAGATAGTTATGATGATAATAGCAAATGGAGCCGTGTGGAGGATGAAGTAGGAGGCTTATGCTTTCTTATATATGATATTATATCGAGTCGGTACCAATTATTTCCGTTGTACGGTGCTATGGAGCTATTAGCACATTATTATCCTATATAAGGATAGTATTAATATAGAATTCATATGATGTACTAGAGATGTATACTCATATATTTTTCTATGATAATCCGATGAACAATGATGCTTTCTAATGATGTTTTTTTTTCATTTGGTTATGTTGCTACCTTGCTTGTTTAATATCAATGTTCGATATTATAATTTTTTCTATGCACCATGAGATATATTAAAAATTATTGATTGATTGTATCGAACCTTTATGGTTTTCCTCCATCAGTCCGGTGCCACTACAACATACCACTTATATTGATATTAGTTATCGGAGGTGGAGGAAGGTCATCATAATGATGAACTACACATGGTGATATTAAATAGCCTGAACCAATATAAAATATTTATATGCCTCCACCTATTATTTGCATAAACACCAAATTAGAGCTATATAAATATAACTTGGCTCTTCATCCAAACTTCACCAAATGTAGGGACATGGACGGCTTGAATCAATATAAACACATACAAAAAGTAGTAAGGGTTGTAACACATGACCCAACTTCTTAGCCAACAATAGTATAAGAGTCTGCTCAAATGGAGCAAACCCATGCCAATGTGCATAATTGAAGAGAAAACTAGATTGCTAAAAAATGGCGACCATGTGACCTTAGTACCTACAATGAAGTTTTGAAAACACGTTATAAAACAATGAGCCGAACTTAGCACAAAAAAAGGTGCATCTGTGAGCCTAGCAACTACAAAAAAAGGTAAATAACCTCTTTACTTATTAAAAGCTTAACCTAAACCTTATGCTAGAATAATGACAAGTAGTGCAGTTATCATCATCCAAATAAATTTATATAATAGAATAAGTGCACACTTATCGAGTCCTAAAGGCATTAACCCACCTTTCACATGTATCAACACTGCATTGGTTTATATATATGTAAGAAAAGATCATCATAGGTAAAATAAGGTATATAAAAATGTGTGTGCAGTATAACAAATGATGCATTGAAAGAAAAGACTACGCAAAGCATGGTAGGTAAAAGAAAATTTTATTGTTCAACTTTTTACATTCCATTACAACCTAAGGTGCACACATGCAAACCCATACATGTACACATAGATACACACACATATATCATTGCACAACTAATCCTAGAAATAAAAATTGAATTTAGAACTAAGCTCCTTAACTAGAATCCCTTTTCCTTTCCTATGCGAAGTCGAGACTACTAAAGGGGCTGGAGGGTAGGCGCATCTCCAATCCTCAACCTAGGGAGAATAACGCGAGATGGTCAATGGGGATGCATAGCAAGTGCATCCTCAGGATTATCTGATATTTTAGTAATGATCACAAAAAAAAGTTATGGCTCAAGATCATGATTGGCTCTTGCATAATGATCCCTAATTCTCACTTGATGGGGGAGGCCTAGCTTGTTATTCAAAAAACGTCATGTCAAGGTCATAAATAAAGAAGTGGCATTAAGGGAATGACCCAACATAATATCTGCCACTGCTTAACCTTCTTGTTATGAAGCTCATCAAGTAGGGAGGATGAATAAGCTCAAGAAGGCATTAAAGCGGTAAGATGAGCTTGCACAACAGGAGAAATTAGCCTAGAAGGTTGAGTTGATGATTGCGATTTGAGTGCAGCAACTTCATCCCTCAGAGCTTGGATATGGCTAAATGCTCTTCCCTCGTGCTCTCCATTTAGGAGAGAAGTTACAACTTTATCTTTTTAGATTTTCTAATAATATGGCCAAACAATTCATTAGAATTTTTAAGAACTACATTTGCTCTTTATCTATTTGAAAATTCGCCATCTTTACTTCATAAGAGGCCTTCTATTCACCAAACTTAGTTTGCTAGTAATATGCTAAATCATTTTTCCATTTCTCGGTCATAATCCAAATCCATATTAGCAAGCAATGTAGAAATTGTTCTCGGTACACTAAGGAAATTGAAGATTCCTCATCTTGAAGTTTATTTAGCAGCTCTAGAGATAGTTTTTTGATAGTCTATTTCAACTTGGTGAGCTCATCCTTATAAAAGTTACATATAGATCTTTCGTTCTTATTGCAATAATTTCTTACTCTTCTACGCGCCTCTTTGATTCTTCTAGCTTAAACTTTAACTCGGTGATGGATTTGTATTGTTTTCTATTGATTTCTTCGGCGTGCTTCCAATTTTTATCCATACCTTCAAACTTCCTTAATATCATGAGTCAAATTGCGCTAATAATCAACTTATTCTCTTCTACTAACTCATCAATCTTCTCTTTTAATTCATTATTATATCTTCGTATGAAATAGGAATTCGAGTGAGAGTTTGGCCTTTGTAGTGGTAAAAAAGGGGGATAATTCAGCATTAAAGTTACCACCAGCTTCATGAGTATGATTTAGGAGGGACAAATCCCCCCTAGGGAAGGGTGCCAAACATGCACCATGAAAGCACTCAAAGTTTCTTTCTCTTTGGTAGCTTGCAAAAAATTGATCAAAAGCCTCGAGGTCTTCATTTTAACTACGTAATTGTGTCCTCCAGTTCTTCTTTTTATATATGAGGTTAGCATTCATTAAAATTCTATATGTTGTTTGTTGTTATAGACAATTAATACACTCTTAGAAGTGTTGTATAAAGCCCCCTTCCTTGCTTAGTCCCAATAAGTGAAGTTTACCACTATTTACACATTTCACCGAAAAGAAAAATATGAGTTTCTATTTTGACAAAAAGTAAGGAAAATCATAGACGAATAGCTATAAACTTTTCAAGAAAGTCAACTAAAGTAATGTAATAAGGAGCTAAACTATAGTAGATAAAATAAAGCTAAAGGTAAAATAAAGCAAACCAGAGAACCAAATAAAAACACACTTCGCACATAGATTTCACTTGATATACATGTCAAAATAAAAAGCACCAAAAGAAATACACAAATGTTGCTCTACCCTAACCCCTTTGCCCTAAATAAATGAGAATGAGATGAGGAAGTCTAAAATATTGCATTAGTATCCATTGAAGCGTTAAGCATGAGGTTGGGGATATACGCACTAGAGTTCATGTCCTACGGCATCTCATTATATACTTTAATAACTACAATATAGGTAGATAGCATTGTTCTTTGCTTGCTCGACTCCCACTTAGCTAAACAGTGGGCACATGCAGCCTTGATAGTAGTGGGATCCTATAAAAAAGCAAAGTCGACTTCCGTCCTTTTCTCATCCTCGGGCTTCTTAAATAATTGCCTCTTGACTTAGGAATAGATTTGGTGTAGGATAGATTAAGTAATTTCCTCTACAGTTTTCTCACACTCCTCGCCTATCTTAGCTGCCTCATGTAACGTCCCCAATCTCGAGGTCCAAAGCTAAGCACTACAGATACTGCAGTCACTTATAGTATTAGCTTTCGGCGGCAAAATACGGTAATGTTGATGGTACCCATAATTTCAGAAGCATATGAATATATAAAAAAATCATAGATTTCAAGAACAAATTTTCTGGTTACATTTCGCAAAATCATGTTTCATATCCAATTACATAATCCCAAATGTTTTCCAAGCATAGATCAAATATAATTATTACAAAATACGCCAAGATCAATACATGAAGATGTCCCCTTAAAGGATAAGATTACTAAATTGACAAAAACTGTCTTAATACATCATAGCAAAAATAAAAACATAACGACCCCTAAATTAACATCAACCTCTTGCTCGTCTCTGGAAGATTTAGTCGTCCACCTACAAAAACATATAAATCTTTAACTCTCAACCTACTCAAATCAATTTTGAGCACCTGAGAGTTTAAGGGGAAAACATAAACTTCGAGTCAGACATAAAGCTTGCTGTGAATAATACTATACATCTCGGTTATCAGATATTAAGTGAGACTACGCCGCTTAGCGGAATGGGTTTCCCCTTACTAATATCAGTTCAAAAACATATATTTTGCAAACCAAAATCCTGCTACCAAACTGGTTAAAACAGAAATGGCAATATCATGTATGCGTACAAATCAGGTAATAAATGAACTATCTATTCAAACACTATAGTTTTGTTTGGCTGACTACTAATCGTTGGCTGACTCGGGCCTACCAGACAAACTAAATAAATAACCTAACTTCTGTTAGATACTCTTCTGTACGGTATGTCCCTAACTTACCTCTCCCAGGGTCAACTGATGCTAATGGTTTTGAGAGCTCACCAATAACCTATCTTCACTCTATATATTCCTTTCTGTGTATAACATCATTTTAGTCTTACCTTTGACAAAGCCCTACACACTGAAATTTTGGACTTATATTAGCTAGGGGCTGCTGGCTTAAGTATAGGGTGCGACCCCGTACTAATCATATCTATTATTCTAATACCCGAGTCATTTACTTAGGGTCAACTACCCTTCAAATTTTCCTTGAAAACCTTTCTTTCAAAACGATTAAACCCTTTTTTAAATCATACTTAAACAAGGCAAATATTCTATGCTTTACTCAAATCACTTTTCCATGTTATATATACTTCACACAAAACATTTGTTGCTGAAAACATTCAAAACTTTTGAAAGTACCCCTTTCGAAACAATTGAAAGTCCCCATTTCAAAACCATTGAAAGTACCCCTTTCGATACAAGTAAACTACTTTGCGTTACTCTAATATGTTTTTTTAACATATGTTTTCGAAACCATTGAAAGGACCCTTTTCGAAACCATTGAAAGTCCCCCTTTCGATGTCATGTTATATATGCTTTATTCTAATATGTTTTCTAACATATTTAAATTTCTGACACAAAACATATATAAAATAGTCGTGATTAATTTTAAACCAAATTAACCATTTTCTTCACTTGAATACTAATAATGAATCCACATTAATTTAAAATTTTGTTAAATTTGAAACCCATCTCCAAAATATTGTTTTTGACCATATAAAGAAATCACAAGGCGTTTGGATGTCATTTAATAAGGTTTTCACATTAAAACTTATCATAAAATCAATATGAAATAGCATAAATCATCAACAAACATATATATCCATTTGAACAAACAAAACATGGCAAACATTTACAAAATAATTCGGATCTCAATCTAAAATCGAAAATAAGAAAACATGAGATGTAATCTATTATTCACCTTTAGCTTGTGATTAAGGAGTTGAGATTTGACCTCTGATTAAGTTTCTTAAGCTTCTTCCTCTTATCTTCTTCTTGTTTTCCCTTAATGGCGGTTGACCTCTTTTATTTTGTTTTTGTTTTGAATGTGAGAATGAATGTGGCTTAAGGGTTTATGGTATAAGAATATACTTATTTCAACTTTTCCCTTACCTGTTATCCTTATCTATTTCATATTAAACCCCCCTTTAGTTCATTAGTTTAAGTTGGCATGCTACCCTTATTAACATAGATCTCAATCCCTTAACCATTTTATTATTTCATTTAATTTAACTAATTAAATCTCCTAAATAATGTTAATCAAAGTTAGGATTATTACACCTTAACCCCACATTTCATTCATAGCTTTCTAATCCCTTTGCACAGTCTAGTCCAATTCAGCCTTTGGGGTTGCCTCTTTTGCATCTCGAGAGGCTGGATTGGATTTAAGGTGTGCCATCACCCTCCATAATTGGGTGTTAGTAGCCTCAATCACACCCAACAAGGAACAAATGGACTCAAACTCCCTACTTCACTTTTAGAAACATTGGAGCATCTTGAAACTAAAGGTGTTCCACTAAAAATTGGTGTATTATTAGAGCGATGCAACACAACAAACATAGCACACCACTCATTATCCGACGATTACCCATAAGAGACCTCTATGGAACCCCTAAAAGATGGCTGCATCGAAGACCAGTGCAGTAGGAAATGATAAGACAAGGAAAGAATTAATGCAATAATGATAGAAATCAAGAGCACCCCATCCTCTATACAATATCTACATTGCACTCTCCTTTAGAAGAGATAAAACACGTGAGGGAGGAAGGAGAAAGGAGATAGGCTGGACATCCTAGGGTAGCTCAGGAACTACATCTTTCTTTGATTCTTTGATTTATTCCCTTGTAAAGAAGGGTCATCCCTAAGTCTCTTATGCTTTCCAAGTTTTGAGAACCCTAGCTTGGAACAATCAACCTTGTTGAAAGCCATACTTAATAAGTTGTTTGTGCAACTGCAAAGACCAACCACATGGAAAAGTCATGGTCGTATATGGAATTTGTATAACTAAAAAAGTGCAACATGACTAAAATTAGCAATAATAGAATAAAATAGTATCCTGCTTAGGGCAGCTTCACCCTTCCTCTTCATCAGAAGTAAACTCACAAACGAAAACTAAATATAGAAAATAGTCACATAAGAAATGATGTCAGTGCAGTAATGGTTTGATGAAATCCATGATCATATGCGCACACTTACATCAAGTGAAAGAGTAAAATTCATATGCATGCGAATTGCTCTTTCTCTTTTATGGAAAACTAAGTCGACAAGTTGAAGAAGGAAAGCCAATTTATCGATAAGCAGATGTGATAAAAAGAAAAAAAAAGTGAAAAAGAAAGGTCGTGCACACAGGTTGAAAGGAGGAGGAAAAACCATCGCAGTTCGAGATATAAAAAATATTATATTGGTCCATCCACCATAAGGTCTTACAATAAGAAGTTTAAAGATTGACTTGAGAATTTGAATGTGAAAAATCTCTAGTAGCCCAATGTGATATTTTTGCACATGGAATAAAGAAAAAGCAGCTCACGAAAGTTTGGCCGTGAGTTAAAGTGCTTGGCATAAAGAAGATAAAAGCAAGTCAAAAGAAATAGGAAATGGATAATAGTCGGATAAAAGACATTCCCCCACTATCCAATGACACCTTAATTATACGCTAAAGGGGTAGATATATGCCATAGTGGATGTTCCCATGGGTTAGGGAAATATATCCATAGGGAGGCAATTGAATACGTCTAAACAAGGACGGAACCCTATAACCATAACCACTAATCCAAAAATTATCATAAACGTGCACAATTTTGACGAATTTGCAAATGGTTGAGGCAAGATTGGTGAAAGGGGTAGCATCTTGACCATAAGAACTAGTGGGACCATTATAGGCAAGATCGACTGAGGCACGAAAGAAATGAAACAAGGTTCAACCAAAGGGAAAAGATTATTCACGGATTCCTATTTATAAAGTACATTTATGTGTGTGTAAAATTACACCTTAGCATTTAATCGAACAGAAGTGGGGTGGAATCAATAATTAAGGAAAAGCAACAATTGGAATCCCCGATACGGAAAGAAAAGATAGATAAGCAAGAAGAAATACATTAAAGCAAATAGCAAAAATCATTTACAGTTGATTGCAATTTAGAGATGAGGAATAAGTGGGCAATGACAGATAGTATATACCGTTTGAGAAATGTGTGAAAAGAGAAATGAAGGGGAAAGATTAGTTTATATTAAGGGGAAATCCTAGCTGTAAAGATCAAAATGTACAAAAATATGAACTGTTGGATTCTAATGATAACAAAGAGGATTCTTGAAATACGGAAAAGATTTCTCAAAGTATGATACATTGTATCTAACAATGAAATGACAGGGTGACCAACATCACGTTAGGTGTAGTGAGCATTAAATGAAACATCGGCTAACTATAAAAAAACTAGGTATGAAATGATAAATCTACCCTAATATGCAATAATGCAGACTTGGGGGCAAGTGTTGCACCATTTTTCATACTAAGTTATTAACGTAGGTCCAGGTATATGGAGCCAACAGGTCAAGCAGTGCATAGATATAGAAGCTTCACACTACAAGCTAGCGTAGATCCATTTATGGCATGTGCTATCAAATCTTTACAACAAAATGTCGCAACACTTTAAAGTATGATGTACCTTTACCGCATCAAATAGAACTATTCTGACTACATAAGCAACGCAACTTAGTGCATCATCATTAGGCATAGAGAAAATATGAATTCCTTGAAAACATCAAAAACGATAGATAGGTGGCAAGCATCTAGCAGCATCACGCCCATTTCACAATTCAAACTAAAATTATCATTCCCAATTAAGATTATCCCACCAAAACAAAATTTATCCGGTCAAAAACCCGATTTTCTTACCTAAATCCACATCGTTAATCCACAACATACAATCTAAGCAATACGTATGAGGGACACGTGGTAGGATCAAATGGAAACAATTAAGTATGAGGTATACGTCAGTAATCCATATGATGTCTATTCTACTATAAAAAGAAAAAATAGTAGCAGGTGAAGGGAATCAAACTTTTTATACTCGGAAATTAATAGCTATAAAGGCTATATGAAATCTCCATTGATTTCAGTACTTGTACTAGAAAAGAAATGTAAAGATTGAATGATTTGACCCATGTACATATGATTCCTTAACATCCAAACCATGTAAAAGTTTTATGTCTCCTACTTTTTTTCTAAATTTTCATGTTTGTATTTATGTTCAATTTTGTTTAAATTTGTGTATGTTTACTTAAGAATTTTGGCAAATAATTAACTTGCAAATCTCATAATTATGTAAGCATATCGTGACATAATTACTACTAATCACAACAATTTAATAAACATTAAACCTGCAAATTCCAAATCGTAGAAGCGTTCGGCAACATGATTACTTCTAAAAAATTTGAGTTCTGAGATCAAAAAGTCTCACTAACAATTAAAAATCCCCAGTAATTACCTATTTAAAGTTATCGATTATCAATAACTAATTTAAAATAAATACTTTAAATTTATGGATTGTTACATAGCTATCATTGGAACTATAAGAACTATGTTTTTTTATGTAACATTTCATTTTTTATATATCATTTTACTTATTTTTAATTGTTTTCGCATAACAATATGTATCTGCTATATAACAAGATGTTACTCTGTATTATCATTCCATACTTGATACTTAATTTATATTATGGGTGATGACTAATGAGGAAGTGAGGGTAGTGGAGGTAAAGCATTAATCCAGACAATGGGATAGATGGTGAGATTAGGAGCGAAGTTAGAACTACTATGGTTAGTGCTCGTTACGCCTGTGGTAGTGAAATAAGATGTTGGTTAAGACAGTAGTGGTGACTACTAGTGATGGCGATGTAACATCCCTATAGTTTATGGTAGGTCAAATACAAGAATGTTATTGTGAATAAGATAACTAAATGACAATTTTAATTAATAAAATGAAAGTTAATTAGTGGAGTGGAAAATTTTAATTAAAATAGTATATCGGTATTTAGGCGATGATTAGATAAAAAATGAGTATTTGATTACAAGGCCATCAAACAATCTTTGGCTAAGGGAATAAAGAGAATACAAATGCTAAGGAATAATTAGTGAATTAATGAAAAATGGCCCAAAGCCCATAACACTAATTCAAAATAAAATCCATAAACCACCATTTTCAAGCTATAAGAGAAAGGAACAAATCAAAACAAAATCAAGCTTTATTTTCAAAGGATATAAGCAATTTTTCTTCATCAACATGTGCAATATTACCACTTTACCATTCTAAGTAATTTTTCTTTCGGCATTGGTAAGTTAATTACTATTTGAGATGCATTCAGTCAAGTTTTATGTTGAAAATGGCTAAAATACTGACTCAGTGCCATAATTAAAAGAGAAACTTAAGCTAATCATTTCCAAATTATTTGATATGTTTCTTATGATATAAAATCAGAGATGGGTTTTAAATTTCATAATTTTATAGTGTATAAGTTAGTTTACATGAATTTTCTAAGCGAAAAATGTGTAGCTTATGATTTAAAATAATATTTTTAAATAGTAAATGTTAAATTTTGGTCTTAAATTTTTAGAAGAGCTAAATAATGTATTTTTATTTTCTACGAATTTTTGGTAAGTTTCCAGAAGTTATCCTAATTGATATGAATAACTAAGTAAGAAAAATGAATTATTAATTAATCAATCAATTAATTAAAGAAGTAGTTAAATGTCCATGTTAGAAGGGAAATCTTTTGGTCCATAACATTTCTTTTATTATATAAAAATCAAAAATAAGCAAATAGAATAATGATATATGAAAAATATGGGACAAGGTATCTTTCTTTTATGTTATAAAAATATTTTTCATTTAGTTATAGAATTGGCACCGTGTCCTTTTGCAATGACCCGCCTTTTTTACCATCGAAAGTCGACACCGAACACTAACGGTGTCCAAATGTCACGTATCCAATCGACAAGGGTAGAATGTTAGGGTAATTAAAAAAAGAAAAGAACAGAGAACAGAAATAATCAGAATCTAATAGTGAAATCGATAACATATAATATAACAAGGATAGTAAAACCGTCGCTGCAAAAATACAGAGTACATTAGAGATAATAACAAACTTTATCAGCTAGACAGTTATAAAATCCTAACCTTGCAAATGCTGATAGGGATACTATATAATACCGTGGAAAAAAACACTACGATATATGAATCTCTAGCTCCTCTCCAAAATCTCCATAACACCAAAGCAAACTTGGAAAAATACTCGGCCTGACCCAAGCATTATGATAAAATAACACCCATATCGGTTTGGAAATACCAGCATGAGAAAACTCAAATAAAAGGAAAATATAGAAGTTCTGTGAGACCATGCCGCTAACGAGAAACGATTTTTCACATCACAAGAACAACATTCATATAGGAAAGAGTAGAGACAAACAACAGAAAACAAATCCAAATAAGAGTAGGCATAAATACTATTAAAAACCAGGCTTAAAAGACTGAAATAATCCAAGCAAAATCCAAATTGGATAGAATGGATAAAAGAAGACAACGGTCCAAACTTGATAGAATGGACAAAACCTATAAAACATCGTGAAAAGTAGTTGAATCTTCGCGTTGCAATTACAGAAAAATAATTCAAAGGTTTGAATAAAATAAGGAGAATGGATTTTTCCAACATAACTAGATGGGTGCTTGTAATGACCCACCTTTTTTGACAGTTTAAATCGACAATAAACCACACATGTCAGACTCAAACCATTCAAAAGGAAGGATTGTTATGGGGTAAATAAGAAAAAAAAGGAAAGAAAGAAAAACAAATTCAGAATCTCACAGCCGAATGAGAAAATATAATAATCAAATAAATAGTTCATGAGGCTGTTTTACAAATAACATTTGATTACATTTCTACAATACAGATCAAAGTTACATACAACAAGAATAAATAAATAAATGCAGCGGAACAACATGATGCAATGGAATAAATAAAATAAAATAAATAGCAACAGTATTAAATCTTCGTCTTCGTCCTCCAGAAAGCAGCCTTCGATAAACTGAAAAGCTCAGACTAACCCGAGTGAATTGAAAAGACGAAACACTCAAGTCGGAACTAAAAGATCTAATGTAATTTAAATCAAAAGTAATTAAATATGATTGTAACAGCGTCAGTGATGTTTACGAGTTTTGACATCTCCTACTACTGTTTATCGTAAGTGCAATAACTTAAGGGATGTTCGGGATTTCCATCTCCTAAGGATCCGTTAGACTATCTACATACATAGTATAATATGCTATTATAATAGTGTCTACAATAAAGTAAAGTATTAAAATAGCATTAAGGCGTTACCCATATCTTACTTAACACATTTTATATATTCCCATAGTCTATACAGTACCGTACGCTCCTCTATAAACCGGAGGTTTACCCAAAGGGCACTCCATAGGTATGCTAAAAAACAAACTCGTAGAAGGCGCGATATGGCATGTAACATGAAACTCGAGGCAAAGCCAAGGTAGGATACTACCATTTGCAGATCCGGATTGGTGGTAAGGCATATCAGCTACTATCGCTCACCTTGGAACACACTCTCGCAATCAAAATCAAGGGGTGGCCACCAAATCATCACAAAGTCATAATATGGCATCGAAGAAGCATGTCCAATTGGAGGAATGACCTTACTTGACTCTGTGTGGCTCCTGTTTTAGTCACATCTAAGCTGACTCATGGGAGTCAGGGCTACGTAGTTCGTCAAACCGTCCTACTTCATTCTGGAATCTCCATCACGTACACAACTGTCAAAGTGGTTTTCAGTATTGGCAGAGAGTATGACAATATCTGATCATGTTCTCTTTAATAACCAAACGCTTATTTCACACTGGATTAGTTAGTTTAAAACAGGTAAAATAGATTAAATTGGATTAAATTAAATTAATATAGTTTAAATTGATTAAAATAGTTTAAACTAGATTAAATTAGTTTAATAGTTTGAAAATCTTAATAATTAGGATTTGAAAGTAATATATTTTAAAACAGTTTATACTAACTATAATAAATTTGAAATTAATATCAAATTGAACTATTTCTTTCATTTCAACACATCTAGACCATGTTCAGCTTTCAAATGAACAATTAATTTTTTTTCTTTCAATTCAAATTCTCATTTAAAACCATTTAATTAATATCAATTTTAAATCCATATTTGAATTATCGAATTAAACCACTTCAAATTAAATACTTTCCACAGTTATATTCAAACATTTTTTAATAACTCAATTTCGATAAAATTCATTTATATTTGACAATTCAACTTTGAAATTCCAATTTAAATCCTTTAAACAATTCACTAAATCAATTCCAATTTCAATATTAACGCTTGGATTTTCGAAAGTAATTCGGTTTATATATATCCAATTCTATTTCAAAATATCATTTAGCTGCAAAATTTAAAAGTCATTTAATTTAACCAATCCGATGTCCGTATATAATTTTCTACCCTATGGTCAAGTGATACGGATATTTATCATTTCAATCCGCAATAAATTTAAATTTATGGGTAAACATAATTTCAACCCGCAATCCCAAATAAAATTCAAAATTCAAAAAAAATTCGCTTGAGTCTATCATTTCAACCCATAGTGATTTTTTCTCAATCTATAGATCGTTCGGGTATGTATCATTTCAACCCATAGGGAACTTGCAGTGTGATATCAATATATATAAAAACATAACATCATGTCATTCAATATATCAACAGTTAAACATCCATAAGAATCATCACTCAAATCACCCAATAAACAAAAACAATTGACTAATCATCAATAACAGGTATATACATGCAATTTAAAATTCAATATTAAATTAAATAGCAATTAAATTCAATAAAAGTCAGATTTAGCTAGAATGACAATTTAAATATACTAAGCATCAACCGGTCAATTTCTATTTGCATCATTAATTCAATTTAACTAACATAAGATAATGTAGTAGTTATGAGTGGGTAAAACACTCACCTTTGATTTCAAATCGATTTGAAATCCATAATAAGGTCCAAATTTGAACAGTCTTAAATTTGTCCAAACTAGTCATATTGTCTGAAATTTCGATACGATCCCAGAGGAACAAACTGTGTGTGAATCAGATCTCATATGCAAAAGTTATATAAGTTAGAACGTTTAATTTAAATTAAAAATCAAAATAAAATATATAAAAAGAACATGATGCCCTCCACGTCAGCTGCCAGTACACGATCGAACCCTACGTGCTCATCATCTCATACACGACCAACTGATAGCCGCTGCCCTAGAATTGCCTATAGCTGTTGATACAAGCCAAGTCACCACGATTTGGCACTTCTATCCACTTCTACGCTCCTGAAACTTGCACCAAGCGATCGCTGCCATTGCCGCCATCGCCACTTTAAACGCCAATTCTGGCGAACTCAAGAACCCTGGCACAAACGAACGTTATGGATGCGACCTGCTCGACAACACCTTGCTAATGCCACCTTCCGATCGTCAAATGGTCGACTATCCACTATTGGATCGTAAACCCTTGAAATGGACGGCCGAGGTTCATTCATCAAATTCTGGACACACAGAGACCCAAATTGAAAAATGAACTACAGATCTAGATTGTGCTCTTCGAGAGCTTCGAAAGGTATATAATATGTTAGGGTTTTGAGGAGTTTGATTTCAAATTAATTTGAAAATTGAATTTAGTGTTTTGTAATTGGATTTGGTCTCTAATATTAGAAGAAGGAGATAGGCAGATAGAATTTTACGTACAGTAGAAACCCAAAGGTTGCTAGGGTTTGAGAAACAAAGCTATTTATATGAACAAAGCCCGATAAGAAAATGAATATGTACCGAATTGGTACGAACGACAATAACAACCCCAAAAGTTTGTTTCGCTTCTGAAACGAATGTGGGTCATCCAATATATCAAAATATATGTTTTTGATATTTTTGAATTCAATGGAACAGGTTTTAAGCCCTAATTCCATTGTACAAAGAAGTTAGTTTAAAATCCGCTTATTTCAAATTGAATTAAATTAAAATGATTTCTATGCGTTTCAAGTCCGTACGATCAAATGACAAGTCCGATCGATGCAAACCTTGATGTTCTATAATAATTCACCATTATGGATACGATAAAACTGGTTTCATCGATATCCAAGACAGTGGCTAGAATGGCTGTTTCCACGTTAATTAAATAAATTATTATTAAATTAGTCAAATCATTTTTTAAATTTAAATTTAAAAGCTGACAAATTTTATCATTTTTTATTACCTAGACACTTACAATCTTTCGAAACAAATTCCCGTGTTAATTCTATGTTAAATATTGCACTAATGACAGCGTTCAATTTCAATTGAATAAATCCATTGATTATTATTTTAAATTCCAATAAATCCACTTATTTGATTTTTCATCTTATTATTCAATCCATTATTTCTCTATGGGTATAATTAATATTGGTTTGCCATTATTACATCAACATTATACATTAACCTTTTAATTCACAATAAGTGTAATATTTCAGTAGATTAATTGCAATTTATTTCCAATTTAATTTCAACAAATTAAATAAACAGATGATAAATAACAATTGTTGCCTTTTTCTTAATTTAATCACATTTATAAGTTTATTATGTACAAACAAATGCTATAACTACTTACACCTCAATGATCTCATATTCAATATTAGCCAATTCCAATTAATTACATATAATTTCAATATTAAATCTAATATTAAATTTTATTTCTTTATTTACAATCTATAACCAATTTTGACTTACAATCATTTATATTAATTGGACGCACATTAAAATAGTTATCAATTGCCTTAAATCAACCTTACTAACATTACATTCTAGTTATTCTCTCATTATTAAATCTTAAATTTTTAATTTTTCCCACCATTAAATTCCAAAACATATTTAATTAATAAATTTAATTATCGAAAATTATGGGTCGTTACACCCTTCGTTACTCAAAACTTTACGTCCTCTAAAAAGAAAAGGAAGGCATTAAGGAATTAATATATCTTATTCAAAGTATTAAATTTATAAACAATTAGTCTACATAATTAAATGATTTAAATAAATTATATCAATTTATAAAAAATTAAATCCTTTCATATTCAAGTTCAATAAAAGTTTGAATAACATTTCCACTTTCACAAAAAAAATTCTAAGTCCAAAATTCACGGAAAATTTCGGCAGAATCTCCTTTGTACGTAGTGGTCCAGGAGAAACAATAATATAAATAATAACCATATATATAACATATTTCAAAATAAAATATCCCAAACCATAGGAAACAATATAATATCGCTATAAAATTGTAATCCGAAAACATATCTATTTATCGGGCAAACAACGCTTATTTATGAAACCAAAAGCAGTAGTTATTGCTTCCATAAACCTATATTTCACTTATATAATCCAAAGAAGTTAATAAATATGTAAAAGAGAAATATCTAAGTTGTTTTAATTAGTAACAACAAATCAACACAACATAACAATGGTCACTTGTAAACAAAACAATACAATCGTCACATGTAATCAAAGTAATCAACCATCCATTCATAACAACCAAAAAAATGGTTTGTTCGGGTTCAAAAACTTTTAATCGTATAAAATGATAAATAACTACTAAGTATACCATACACTCAACAGTCTTAGATAAAACTTAATATATTATTTATACATCCTAAACAATTTGAAGTAAACATCCCATAAGCCAAACAACCAAGAATTCCAAATATTATTTAAGTCTGCTATTATTAATCTCATTTCACATCATTTACTGTCCATTTTTCATTCATATAATGTTATTTTCCCATTAAATTACATTCATTTCTTACAAAATTTCATTTCTCATTTATTCATACAATGCCAATTTCATTAAATTTACATTCATTTACTTACATAAATTATTTCCGTTCCATTATTTAAAATAATCAATTAATTTATTATTGAAGGATTACATATATTTTTATTTCAGTTTACTTCACATTTACTATTTTATTTGATTTCCTTTTTATATCAATATTCATTCTTGAATTAAATCATACTTAAATTTTTAATTCCTTTTCTTTTCGCATTTTTTTCTTGCATATATATTATTCACTTTTACAGTTCACTTTTACTTTAAAATGGCTTCAATCATTAATTTAAGTTTATAATCATTTACTTATAGTATTCCTATTAAATTCAATTTCTAGCATTTCAAATTATGAACTTAAGTTTATAATATTCTTATACACCTCGATTCTTTGTTTATAAACATAATTTCATTAAATATTTTCATTTCGTAAGTTTTACTGGTATAATATTCTATTACAAATTTCTATTAACATTTCAACTTTTAATATTCTGGTAAGTTATATATGTTAACAAAATGTTACACAAGTTCATCTTATTCATTTAGTTAACGAAATGTAAGTAGTTACATTTTCTTATCATTCATATCTTTTGATTTACAATTTACAAATTTCCAATTTCTTATATATTTCATTAATCATTTAGCGTTTAATTTCTTATTTTCCTTTTTAGAAGTTTCCAATTATTAATATAGTCAAAATTTCATTTCATTATAATAATTGAAATTACTAATTTACAGAAACTTAAGAACTAAATACCGGGTTTCATTTTCAAATCATTTTAAAATAATATATATATATAATCATATCTTTTATATATCCAAATCATATTTAGAAAAATCATGATTTGTTATCGAAACATTTGTGTAGTAAACTACTAAAATGGCCTTTCCACTTTGAAACTCGAAAATGAACGTCGATGATGCTTGCACTCATCACCGAAATTACTTTTCAACGACAGAGAGGGGAGTACATAACTAATTTCCTTAAAAAGTTCTTTTTAAAACTTTCTTTCAAATCACATTGAAATATTCATATTAGAAAATACTTCTAATGCTACTAATATTATATTCCAAAGTATTTGAAAACAAAAATTTCAAAATCTTGGAACTTAAGTTTTAAATTTCCAATTTATATTCATTTTATTTGTAAATTCTATTTTACATCCAGTATTTATTAATTTTCACTTCCTAACAAACAACATATCACATCCAACTATATCATTTATAAAATTATTCTTTTGTATACAAAATATAATACTAAGTAAAATTATTTCATTTACCTATATTTCATAACAATATTGTGTCTGTCTGCACTATTAAGTGTTTAGAAATCCCTATTGATGTCATAGCGTCATATGTACCGACTGGAATTTGTAAATACAAAACAAAACAAAGTAATACAATATAAAACCTTTTATAAAACTAACAAGTACGTTCTCTCATATATATACACTCAACGACTCATTCTAAGGTATTACTACCATATCTTAAATTAGTCAGACCCTACAAAGCTAAGTTATTGCTAAACCATAGCTTTGATACCAAATGTAACGGCCCACCTTTTTGGACAGTTTAAATATACAATAAACTACACATATCAGACTCAAACCATTCAAAAGGAAGGATTGTTATGGGGTAAATAAGAAAAAAAAGGGAAAGAAAGGAAAACAAATACAGAATCTCGCAACGGAATGACAAAATATAATAATCAAATAAACAGTTCAAGAAGCTGTTTTACAAATAACATTTCATTACATTTTTACAATACAGATCAGAGTTACATGCAACGGGAATAAATAAATAAATGCAGCGGAACAACATGATGTAGTGGAATAAATAAAATAAATAGTAATGGTATTAAATCTTCGTCTTCGTCCTCCAGAAAGCATTCTTCGATAAACTGGAAAGCTCAGACTTACTCGAGTGAATTGAAAAGACAAAACACTCGAGTTAGAACTAAAAGATCTTATGTCAGTTGAATCAACAGTAATTAAATATGAGTGTAACGGCGTTAGAGATGTTTACGGGTTTTGACATCTCTTATTCAGTGTCTATCATGAATGCAATAACTTAAGAGATGTTCGGGATTTTCATCTCCTAAGGATCTGTTAAACTATCTACATACATAATACAATACGCTATTATGATAGTGTGTACAGTAAAGTAAAGTATTAAAATAGCCTTAAGGCATTATCCATATGTCCCTTAACACATTTTATATATTCCCATAGTCTATACGGTGCCGTACGCTCCTCCATAAAATGAAGGTTTACCGAGAGGGAACTCCATAGTTATGATACAAACAAACTCATAGAAGGCGCGATATGGTATGTGAACATGACACTTGAGGCAATGCCAAGGTGGGATTCTACCATTTGCGGATCCGAACTGGTAGTAACGCATAGCATCTACTACCTCCAACCTCGTAACACATTCCCATAATCAAATCAAGGGGTGGCCACCAAATCATTACAAAGTCATAATATGGTATCGAAGAAACATGTCCGATCAAAGGAATGACCTCACTTGGCCTGACATGGCTCATGTTTTAGTCACATCTAAGCTGACTCATGGGAGTCAGGGCTACGTAAATACCTCATACAGAATCGTTCGCCAAACCATCTTACTTCATTATGGAATCTCCATCATGTACATAGTTGTCAAAGTGGTTTCTGCTATTGGCAGAGAATATAACAATATCCAATCCCATTCTCTTTAACAACCAAACATTTATTTCACACCGGATGGTTCTTTCAAGTTTCCAAAACCGGTTCTTAATTTATATCGAAATATCATATTCTCAAAACCGCTTTCGAACTCATATTGACTTTCGAAAACATATTCATTTTTGAAAATAAATCATATTTGAAATCATATCACTTCTGAAATCATATTACTTTCGAAATAATGCTTACAAAATAGGTTAAATCTCATTTCAAAATCATACTATTCAATCAATTTTGTCATTTAAATTACAACTTAGGTTATAACACCATTTAATCGTATTCTCCTTAAAAATCAAGGATTTAAATATAAACTTCCACTTTACAAAACCTGAAATTTAGAAATATAGTTTAGATGGTTTAAAATAGATTAAAATAGTTTTCAATAGTTTATAAATAGATTGAAATAGTTTAGGTGGATTTAAGATAGTTTAAATTTAATTTAAAATATATTAATAGATTTATATTAGATTAAATGGATTTAAAAAAGATTAAATAAATTTAAAATAGATTAAATATATTTATATTATATTAAATAGATTTAAAATAGATTAAATAAATTTAAAATGGATTAATTAGTTTAAAATAGGTAAAATGGATTAAATTGGATTGAATAGATTAAAATAGATTAAAATAAATTAAAATAGTTTTAATTGATTAAAATAGTTTAAAATAGATTAAATTAGTTTTATAGTTTGAAAATCTTACTAATTAGGATTTGATAATATATTTTAAAACAGTTTATATTAACTATAACAAATTTGAAATTAATATCACATTGAACTATTTATTTCATATCAACACATCTGGACCATGTCCAGCTTTCAAATCAACAACTAATTTTATTTTTCTTTCAATTCAAATTCTCATTTAAAACCATTTAATCAATATCAATTACAAATCCATGTTTGAGTTATCGATTTAAACCACTTCAAATTAAATACTTTTCAAAGTTATATTCAAATTTTTTTCAATAACTCAATTTCGATAAATTCATTTATATTTGACAATTCAACTTTGAAATTCCAATTTAAATCCTTTAAGTAATTCATTGAATAAATTCTAATTTCAACATTAACGCTTGGATTTTCGAAAGTAATTCAGTTTATATAAATCCAATTTTATTTAAAAATATCATTTAACTGCAAAATTTAAAGATTTAAAAGTCATTAAATTTAACCAATCCGGTGTCCGTATATAATTTTCTACCATATGGTCAAGTGATATGGATATTTATCATTTCAATCTCCAATAAATTTAAATTTACGGGTATATATCTTTCAACCAGCAATCCCAAATAAAATTCAAAATCTAAAAAAATCGCTTGAATCTACCATTTCAACCCATAATGATTTTTCGTTAATCTATAGAACGTTCGGATATGTATCATTTCAACCCATAGGGAACATGTAGCGTGATATCAAACATAACATCTAGTCATCCAATATATCAATAATTAAACATCCATCACAATCATCATTCAAATCACCCAATAAATAACAACAATTGACTGATCATCAATAATAGGTATTAATGGGCAATTTAAAATTCAATATTAAATTAAATACCAATTAAATTCAATAAAGTTCAGATTTAACTAGAATGACAATTTAAACATACCAAGCATAAACCGATCAATTTCTAATTGCATCATAAATTCAATTTAACTAACATAAGATAATCTAGTTGTTGTGAGTGGGTTAAAACACTCACCTTTAATTTCAAATCGATTTAAAATCGAAAATAAGGCCTATATTTGAACAGTCTTAGAATTCGTCCAAACTAGTTTCATATTATCCGGAATTTCGATACGATCCTAAAGGAACAAACTGCACGTGAATCAGATCTCGTATGCAAAGTTATATATGTTAGAACGTCTAAATTTAAATTAAAAATCAAAATAAAATAAAATAAAGAAACACATTACCCTCCACGTCAGTTGCCAACACGATCGAGCCCTACGCGCTCATCATCTCATATGCGACCAATTGATAGCCACCACCCTTGAATTTCCTATCACTACCTATATAAGCCAAGTCGCCATGATCTGACACCGCTGTCCACTCCCACGCTCCAGGCCGACCCCACCACCAAGCCGCAACCTCTGAAACTCGCCCCAAGCGCTCGCCGCCATCGCCACTTTAAACGCCGATTCTGGCGAACTCAAGACCCCTTGGCACAAACGAATGGTATGGATGCTACCTGCTCGACAATACCTTCCCAACGCCACCTTCCGACCGTCAAACGGTTGGCTATCCGTAGTTGGATCGTAAACCCTAAAAATGGACGGCCGAGGTTCATTCATCAAATTTTGGACACACGGAGAGCCAAATCAGAAAATGAACTACAAATCTAGATTGCGCTCTTCGAGAGCTTCAAAATGGTATATAATATGTTAAGGTTTAAAGGAGTGTTATTTTGAAATTGATTTGAAAATTGAATCTAGGATTTTGTAATTGGATTTGGTCTCTGCCATTAGAAGAAGGAGATAGGCAGATAGAATTGTATGTACAGTAGAAACAGAAAGGTTATTAGGGTTTGAGAAACAAATTTATTTATATGAACAAAGCCTGATAAGAAAATGAACACGTACCGAATTGGTACGAACGACAACAACGACCTGAAAGCCCGTTTCGCTTCCGAAACGAAAGTGGGTCATCCAATATATCGAAATAGATGTTTTCAATATTTTGAATTAAATGGAACAGGTTTCAAGTCCTAATTCCATCATAAAAAGAAGTTAGTTTAAAATCAGCTTATTTCAATTGAATTCAATTGAATTAATTTCTATGCGTTTCAAGGCCGTACGATGAAATGACATGTCCGGTCGCTATAAAACTTGAACTCATATAATAGTCACAGTTACGGATCCGATGAAACTGGTTTCGTCGAAATCTGAGATAATGGCCAAAATGGCTGCTTTCACGTTAATTAAATAAATTATTATTAAATTAATTAAATCACTTATTAAACTTAAATTTAAAAGTTAACAAATTTTATCATTTTTGATTACCTAGACACTTACAATCTTTTAAAACAAATTTCCATGTCAATTCTATATTAAATATTGCACTAATGATATTGCTCAATATCAATTGAATTGATCCATTGATTATTGTTTTAAATTCCATTAAATCCACTTATTTGAATTTTCATCTTATTATTCAATTCATTATTACTCTATGGGTATAATTAACATTGGTTTGCCATTTATTACAATAATATTACACCGTTATCCTTTTAATTCACATTAATCGTAATATTTCGGTAGATTAATTGTAACAACCCAAAATTTAATGCATAATAATTAATTCATTAATTAAAAAATACTAAAATAACTTTTTGAAATTTTCAAAATAGAGCTACGAGAGTTGCACTATTGTGTCCATGGTAATTTTCTAATCAATTTCCATATATTGAACGTCATAATCCGAGCTAAAATGAACGAGATATGAATTAAACAAAATAAACAGAATATATATATAGGCCAGGTCGACTGGCCGGTCGACACAAGGGCGGTCGATCGTCCAGTCGACTTGCCTTGTTTTTTTAAAGAACAAATGGATGTTCAATCGTTCGAACGTTAGTGACATATTTTGCATTTTTCAACTCGATCTGGTCCTTTCATTTTTGCATCCGATGGCCACTATTCAGATTATGACATGGTTGTATCCTATTCAATCTCCAAATCCAAAGGTCTAGATCTGCTTCTACCCTATAATTGTACCCTAGGCCTAACACTTTCTCTCATTCTAAGATTTTCGCTAGTTGGGTTCACCTATTTAAGAAGGACTCTAAGCGGAATAAGTTTCCAAGGAGGAAATCGTTTTAAATAAAAATATTTTACAACCCCAAGTGAATCCGTGAAGGCCTAAAGGGAAGAGCTAAGGAGCAGAGATTAGTGATTGTAATTATTTTAAATTTCTTTAAGTAATTTAAAATAATAGGTTTCCAATAGTTGTAGTTTTACTACGAATTTTGGAGTAACCTTTTTAGTAATTTATTTACAGTTTTTAGAATTATTTTCAGTTAATTTTAGTTTATTTCTAGCTTTTCCATTTGTTTACAGTTTATCTATAGTATTTTAGTTTATGTACTGTTATTTGAGCGTTATTTACATCTTCTCCTTACGCCTTGGATTTCCTTCTATTTTCAGTTTTCTTTTATTCCTTCTTCTTCTTTGCATATGCATTAGAATAGAATTAACGCAAAACTGGATTAAATTATAAAAAATCTAAAATAATGTAATATAAGATGTAAATTATAAAGATTGTAATATAAATGGAATTGGACTAAAATTATGCCTAATTATGATATTAGTTGGATAGAATTAAAGAGAGTCGCCTAGTTATAACTTAGAATTATAACTAAAAAGAAGAAAAGAAGAAAAGAAGCTTAATTTCACACTTAGACCATGGGTTAAGTAATAAGCATGATTATAACGTAGGTTATAATAAGAAATAGAACAGAATAAGGCTTATTTTAAGACTTAGGATAAATTAATAAGCACAGATATTAAGAACAAGAGTAAGGCTTATTTAAATCATTTATCTAAGTTAATAAGCAAAGAATTAAAGTAGGACCTATACCAAACAGCATTCCCCTATTATTTTCTATGGACACGGTGTTTCACATAAACCTGAAGTGAGACGAGGGACATGCTTATGCTAGTAGTGGTAGAATTGTTCAATATAGAGATGTTCAAATCATAGGGGATTTGGACAATGGCGCTATTAGATATTGTTTGGATGATGGGCCAGTACTGGCAGCATTCTCCTATAATTTCTATGGAAACAGTGTTTCACATAATCCTGAAGTGAGACAAGGGGCACGCTTATGATGAGTCGAGGTGATAATATGACCCAATAGGTGGAGCAACAAGTAGCATGAACAAGGTGGCAGTTACGCATGCGACTTCCATTTCAGTGCTCAGTAATCGCTATGAGTTCAAGCACTTAGTGTGTGTGTCTTTCGCAGATACCATTGCCTTTTGTGTATGGAGCTATGTATCATCTAGTCCACAGTGAGTGTTTTGTGTATCTTTCGTAGTTACCATTGGCTGCTGTATAGGGAGTTATATAGCGTCTAGTCCGTAGTAAGGTCTATGGAGTAGCAGGCCGATCAAAGGGTAGAATTAGGATTTCATCCTAATTATAGGATTAGGAATTCAGCCTAATCAAGCAGCTATCAAAGACAAGTGCAAACTATCAAAGTTGACATATCTTATCAATTGTAATAGTTTAATCGTATTTTCCACTTTATCTCTTTCATATTTCCTTTGTTTCCTTTTGTATGTACTACGACTATTGAAGCGTCTATTACTTTTACTTTGCTTAAAGACTCTAGTAGTTACTATCTTTCACTAGACTTTTAGTCTGACCCACTCCTCTATTTTTCCATTTTCGCCCAATAGGCAATCAAGGGAGAGGGAAAGAGGTTGCAGTTGCTCGGAGGTTTCTTGGAGAAGATTCTGCTATGCATTTCCCAACTTTTATTTCTGTTTTTCTTTCTTTGTATTGGCACTTAAGAGGGATATTTATACTCTGATTTTTGTTGAGACTATGAACTTTTATTTCATGAGATATATTAGGTTTTGAGACATTTCTGTTGTATTTGGTACTTGACTTATTTGGTTTATGAAGCAATTATGATGTTTTTGTTTTGAGTAAGTTATTACTTTAGTTTTCCCTGTTTTACCTATTTTTGTCTTGTGAATCTTAGTCTCTATTAGTTTCTGTTATACCCACAATGCACTATGCCTTTTAACGTGTCCTTGTGGGTATATTAAGGGGTGTGAAGTGTTTCACTTGGTATTAAAGCCTAAGGTTGTAGGATTCCAAAAAAATTATTTTAAATGTAAAAGTATTTTCCAAAATAACTTCTTTTTACAAAAAAGTATTTTTCAAAAAGAACTCTTAGAAATAGTTTTTAAGTATAAAAGAGTTTTATAAAAATCCCCTCCTAGTCCATTGCAATCTTTTTTCACTTCTTTCGAGCCTAAATTCTCATTTCTTTGCAAAGAATGGCCGACTGATTCCGTAGAGCTACGGTACCAAAGGTGCAAGGGCAAGTTCCCAATACAACATTAGTAGGTGGAAATCCCTTTAATCCACCCACATCAGCCCCCTTTTCTGAGCTATGCAAGGACTTCGCTAGTATATGAGGCAAACTTTTGTAGCCCAGAGAATTTCGGGAAGACGTAGGTTTGTTTTGAGAGTTTGGAGCAAAGGTTAGGCGGTTGGGGTTGGAGGACGGACAGAGTGTTCAGCTTATATCTTGGCAGCTGGAAGAAGAGCTTAAAGGGTTTCCTGTAAGCTCTAAGAAGCCATGATGGAAGGGCAAGAAGGATAAGAGGAAAAGGGAAGGCCCTCAGAAGCGAATCAAGAAAAAAGTGAAGTGCCATAGTTGAAGAACGATTGGTCATTACGCAAGAGACTGCAAGAAAGAGAAGATTAAGGGAAGGTGTTATACTTGCGGGCAACCTGGTCACTAGAGTAGGAGTTGCCCCTAGCAGACAGAGTAGGATGCGAGTGTACCGGTAGCACAGATCCAGACTTAGGATACACCGCCTTCCAGTAACAGACCAAATCTAGGTAGGAAAATTTGATTTCTATTTCTGATTTTTCCATTGGGACTCTTTTTGATTCTAGAGCATCACACTCTTTTACCTCTAGTTATCATTTGGATTGTTTGCATATAGACATTTCTTTAGTAGTAGACCCCATCTTTGTTTCAAACCACATAGGAGGATTGGCACCCTTGTCTATGCTTGGTAGGTGTTCAAAAATTTATATCCTAGGCGTAGAATTCTACTGCGAAACTTATATTTTGGAATTCTTGGGGTATGGGATGATCTTGGGTATGGACTGGCTATTCACATATGGAGCTATATTAGACTACGAGAGGAGAGTCGTCAGATTAGAGACATGCATCAGTAGGACTCTCGAGATTTCTTATGAACCGCAAGGGTCGGTTATGTTGAGCTTCCTTTATTCCCTCAATTCATCATCATCAGAGTTAGATTCGATTCTCATCGTCAAAGATTTTCCAGACATCTTTGAGAAGTTTAGGGGACTACCCCCCTAAGAGAGGTATTGACTTCAGGATTTATTTTGCTAGCCAGTAGCATTACCCATAGGGCATATGGAACCTAGGGAACGGAAGGGATTGAGCAAGCAAAACCGTAAGCTTTTAAGAAAGGTTTCGTAAGAAGAAACATATCGTAATAGGGAGCGCCAATCGTCTTCGCTACCAAAGCAGGCGGTTTTCTTCGACTTTGCATTGATTATAGAAAACTGAATAAGCTCACAAAGAACAACCATTATCCACTCCCTAAGATATAATATCTTTTCGACCAGTTAGTTAGCTCTTCTATATTTTCTCAGCTTGGTCTCGCCATTGGATTTCATCGGCTTAGGGTAATTAATGACAACATTGCAAAGACCGCATTTAGGATACCCAACACATTCTTTAAGTGGTTGGTTATGTATTTTGGGCTAACTAATGTACCAGCCTATTCTATAGATTTGATAAACCATGTCTATAGAGATGTTCTAAAATAAAGTCCATGGTGGTATTCGTGGTCAACGTTTTGGTGTTTCCAGGAAGTATGGAAGAGCCTGTTATTCATCTAAAGGAGGTTCTTCGTACGCTCTGTTTCATCAGCTGAAGACAGGGTTCTTCAAGTATCACTTTTAAAGAACGTTTATTGTGGCGTAGAGAATGTCTACACATGGTAGGGATTTAGGAAACGGTTTTGTACATTTAGGATCGGACTGTGGAAATCCAAAGAGAGGTAGGCAAAGATTGGAGGATGTTCAATAGGTTCAGTTTATAAGAAAAGATGAAAACCCATGTGTAGATAATTACAGAAATTACAATTGTTTCATATAAGCGGATTTACTGGTAGTACCTTAGAATAAATCTAACGAGAGACTTTAGTAAGGAAATAGGAATTTCCAAGGTTTAAGAAAAGTACTCCTAGGTTAGTAAGGAAAAAATCCACTTTATGCCAAGCCCAATGAAATGAAACTTTTGAAATTTAAAAAAAGCGAAAAAAATGTAATTGTTAGAATTGAAATTTTTCATTGTTAATATTTTCTTTTAGAAAATAAATATGGGGTTTTTGAAGAACGGTATGAAATTTAAGTTTGTTTTTATATAATGAAAAACTGAAATTCTTTTTGAAGAATTATGAAGTATATATATATAACCCACTAGTTTTACTGTAAGTAAACAAAAAATTTAAACATAAAAACCTAGAGTGTATCATGTATCGAAACTGTAGATTATAACTTTTACTGTTGTAATAAATGTTTTAGTGAAAAATAAGAGCATAGGCTATAACAATATTCTTATAGTAAGCGAGTCCCAAGAGAAATATTTTTACGTAGGTATATGAGATTTATTGGTATTTATTTAATTGAATCCATACACTAGTATTTTTTTTGGGTTGTAGTAACGGTGCTTTACGCAACATCTATTTTAACCCAAATAAAATGTATTTTTAAAAGGTAATTTCTAAGTATAGAAACAAAATGGTTTGTAAAGTACACTTATTATTTTTAATAAACATAAGGAAGTGTTTTTGCAGTTGTGGAAATATTAAAACAGTTTTGAAGATATGTTTTTTCTGAAAGGAAAATGTGTAAATTAGATACTAGAAAATATTTATCATGGAAGAATATAATTTAAACATATTAAAATCTATTGAAATGGAAGAATAATGGTATGATTTTCTATGAAATCAATAAAAATGTTTTGTGCAAATTACAAGGAATACATGAAAGAGATATACAATATATGAAAAGCACCATATTTTGTATAGCCTATTTCGAAAAATATAAAATAAGTTCCTTGTAATTTCACATAAACATGAAATTCTCTTTTAAAAGTTCATAGAAGATTCTAGCGTTAATAATTTCTCATTTTAGAAAGTGTTTCCAATATATTAAGGTATGAGACCATAAGGTATAATAAGAAGATGTTTTGGAAACATATAAAAATAGTTTAAAGATATTTTAAAAGAAAATGGTTTGGCGAAAAATTAAATAAGTTTTTGGAAATGAAAATCTTAATAAAAGTAGAATTTTAAAATTCAATTTTTTATATAAAACTGAAAAGGTCTTTAAAAGAAAACAAGGAATAAGTTTTGGATTCAGAATTTGAAAGTTTTTCCTTCTAAGTTGGTAAATAATGTTAAGTAACCAAGTATTATTTTAATTTAATAGAAACTCTAAAATAACTCTTTTTAAAGACAAAGATTTTGGGATTTGATGTTTTAAAAATTTAAAAACCCTAATTTTTTAAATGGGACTATAAACACCGAAGCAAATTCCAAAATGTGAGGTAGATAGAAATTATTTCCTAGATGTAACGGAAAAAGAGGTAAGGCTACAAAGAAGACAACAATAATTACTTTTGGAAGTAATAGTTTCCGTAGAGTGTATATGACCTAAGTGGGAACCTAGAAATGTTGATTCATGTGAGCAGACTAAAGAAGAACAGTAAACTGGAGTTAGTAAAAATTATAAGACACACATGGATAAGAATGGATATTCCTGATTTTGGAAGAACTTGGGTAAAGCATCTTCCTTTAGTAGAATTCGCATAAGATAGTAGTTCTCAAGCTAGCATTGAAATGGCACCTTCCGAAGCTCTTTATGGAAGACAGCGCAAGTCGCTTTCGTATTGGATATAGTCTACCGAGGTTAAAAAGACTTCGAAGAAGTTTAAATTGATTAGAAGAAAATGCGTACTTCTTATCCACATCTCTCTTTAATAGTAAATTTTGAAATTCCTATTTCCATCTTTAGTTTTGAATAGGTTCTTTCCTTTATTATTCATTGGGAGGGTAAAACTTAGGATTTAACCTATAGATGGTAGGATTTGATGTAAACATGTTTATAGAACATGTTATGAATGATGTATGCTACTGATCGCAAGTGTTTGCTAGTGGATGCTAGTGGATGCTAATGGACGCATATATGTACACTAGACACTATTATTCTTTAGGAATCAACCAAACTAGGACACTAGAGTAGATGCATATGGATGCGTGCACATTTTATTCTATTTTCCATGTTTGCTATAAATGGTTGATTTTCACATGGTTGTTGCATTTGGATGATGTGTGTAGCATGCATATAGAATTACCAGTTATCATTAGGAAATGTTCAAATTCATTTGGATACATGACACGGACATGATTGCATAAAAGGAGGTCAACAGAATCAGTGGACCGCCTAATCTTTTGCATTAGTTAGGGACATTTACACTACACTACTTGCATAAGTATCATAAATTGCATTAGAAAAACTCAAGGACAATGGATGAATGGTTGATGATTGATTAGTTGATTGTAGAACTGGATGAAAACATTTAGTACATTCTTTTATCCTTAGAGAATTCAGGGACGAAATCCCTTAAGGAGGGGAGAATGTAACAACCCTAAATTTAACCTGTAATAATTAATTCGTTAATTAACTAAATAATAAAATAACTTTGTGAAATTATCAGAATTGAGCCATTGGAGTTGCACCATTGTGTACGTGGTAATTTTCTGGTCAATTTCCATATATAAAACGTCAGAATCCGAGCTAAAATGAATGAGATATGAATTAAGCAACATAAACAGAAATATATATATATATATATATATATATATAGGCCAGGTCGATCGACCAGTTGACCTGGGCACAAGGGCGCTCGACCGCCCGGTTGACTCATCTTGTTTTTAAGCAAATGAACGCTCGTTCGTTCGAACATTAGTGACGTATTTTTCATTCTTCAACTCGATCTGGTCCTTCTGTTTCTGCATCTGATGGTCCCTATTCAGCCTATGACATTGTTACATCCTATTCAATCCCCAAATCCAACTGTCTGAGATCCACTTCTACCCCCATAAATAGAACCCTAATCTTAAAACTTTTTCTCATTCTAAGATTTTCTCAAATTAGGTTCACCTATTCAGGAAGGACCCTAAGCAAGAAGGAAATCATTTTAAATAAAAATATTTAACAACCCTAAGTGGATCCATGAAGGCCTAAAGGGAAGAGCAAAGGACCAGAGTTGAGTGATTGTAATTATTTTAAATTTCTTTAAGTAATTTAAAATAATAGGGTTTCCAATAGTATTTCTAGCTTTTCCATTTATTTACAGTATTTTAGTTTATTTACTGTTATTTATGTGTTATTTACATCTTCTTATGCCTTGGATTTCCTTCTATTTTTTGTTTTCTTTTATTCCTCCTTCTTCTTCTTTGTGTATGGATTGGAATAGAATTAATGCGAAACCGGATTAAATTATAAGAAATATAAAATAATGGAATATAAGATGTAAATTATAAAGATTGTAATATAAAGGGAATTTGACTAAAATTATGCCTAATTACAATATTAATTGGACTGAATTAAAGAGATTGGCCAAGTTATAACTTAGAATTATAACTAAAAACAATAAAAGAAGAAAAGAAGCTTATTTTCACACTTAGACGATGAGTTAAGTAATAAGCATGATTATAACGTAAGTTATAAAAAGAGATAGAACTGAATAAGGGTTATTTTAAGACTTAGGATAAATTAATAAGCACAGATAGTAAGAACAAGAGTAAAGGCTTACTTAAATAATTTATCGAAGTTAATAAGCAAAGAATTAAAGTAGGACCTATACCAAATAGCATTCTCCTATTATTTTCTATGGGTACGGTGTTCCGCATAAACCTGAAGTGAGACGAGGGGCATGCTTATGCTAGTTGTGGTAGTAATTGGTCAATAAAAAGATGTTAAAATCACGGTGGATTTGGATAAGGGCGATATTATATATTGTTTGGATGATGGGCTGGCAGCATTCCCCAACATTTTCTATGGACATGGTATTTCACATAATCCTGAAGTGAGACGAGGGGCACGCTTATGCTGAGTCGAGGTAATAATACGACACAATAGGTGAAGCAACAGGTAGCATGAGCATGGTGGCAGTTACACTTGAGACTTCCATTTTGGTGCTCAGTAATCGCTATGAGTTCCAAGCACTTAATATGTGTGTCTTTCGTAGACACCATTGCCTTCTGTGTAGGGAGTTATGTATCGTCTAGTCCACAGTGGGTGCTTTGTGTATCTTTCATAGTTACCATTGGCTGCTGTATAGGGAGTTATAAAGCGTCTAGTCCGTAGTAAGATCTATGTAGTAGCAGGCCGATCAAAGGGTAGAATTAGGATTTTAGCCTAATTATAGGATTAGGAATTCAGCCTAATCAAGCAGCGATCAAAGACAAGTGCAAACAATTAAAGTTAACCTATCTTATCAATTTTAATAGTTTAATCGTATTTCCAGTTTATCTCTTTTCTATTTCCTTTGTTTCCTTTTATATATACTAGAACTATTGAAGAGTCTATTACTTTTACTTTTCTTAAATATTCTAGTAGTTACTATCATTAACCAGACTTTTTGTCTGACCCACTCCTCTATTTTTCCCTTTTCCCCCATAGGCAATCAATGGAGAGGGCGGTAGATTGTAGTTGCTCGAAGGTTTCTTGGAGAAGATTATGTTATGTATTTCCCCACTTATATTTCCGTTCTCCTTGTACTGGCACTTGAGAGGTATATTTATACTTTGATTTTTTTTTGAGACTATGAGTTTTTATTTCGTGAGACATATTGGGTTTTGAGACATGTATGTTGTATTTGGTTTTTGACTTGGTTTATGAAGATTTTTTTAACAAGTTATTATTTTAGTTACCGCTGTTTTTACCAATTTTTGTCTTGTGAATCTTAGTCTCTGTTAGTTTCAGTTATACCTACAATGCACCAAGCCTTTTAATGTGACCTTTTGGGTATATTAAGTGGTGTGGGGTGTTTCATTAATTGTAGTTGATTTCCAATTTAATTTCAGCTAATTAAATAAATAGATGATAAATAACAATTGTTACCTGTTTCTTAATTTAATCACATTTATAAGTTTATTATCTACGAACAAATGTTATAACTACTTAAACCTTACTGATTTCATATTCAATATTAGTCGATTCTAATTAATTACATATAATTTCAACATTGAATCCAATATTAAATTTTATTTCTTTATTTACAATCTATAACTAATTTTGACTTTACAATCCTTTCAATTAATTGGACTTACATTAAAATAGTTATCAATTGCCTTAAATTAACCTTACTAACATTACATTCTAGTCATTTCTCTCATTATTAAATCTTAAATTTCTAATTTTTCACAACATTAAATTCTAAAACTTATTTGATTAATAAATTTAATTATCGAAAATTACAGGTCGTTACAATGCTCCCTCCTTAACGAAAGTATACTTCTAGATAAAATATACTTGAGATCACATGTGTCACTCTTAGGAACTTCAAGCTAGATCCCGCTTCACATGAGCATCTGAATATTTCACATCAATGCATGCATGCCGGCACCTCTTTAGATAGATGTGAACATACCTCGATTGGTGCGACCCACATGGCTTGGCTCCTTCTCGCGCTTTAGTTTTATTTTTCCGATGTTGGAACCAATGCTCAAAACAAGCAATAAATCATCTTAGGACGACGAAACATAAACAATGACTTGGAGGGTGCACCCTCCTCATTTGTGCTTTGGTTTTAGTCATTTTCGATAAAGGATAACCAAGCTCAATGGAGCAAAACATCATCTTAGAATGACGAAAAAATAAAGAAGATATCAAAATAAAAATAAATAGTCGAGAAATCAACTATCTAGAATAACTACGTGATTTGTGTATGAGAATTAAATTACATATACTTACCACAAATGAAATGAACCAAATGCTTAAAAACATTTGATTCTAACATGTGCTTGATTTTCACCATAAATGAAATGAATCAAACGCTTAAAAACATTTGATTCTTACTTATGCTTGATTTTCACATTCAATATTAGTAAAAACAATTTTGGAATTCTCTTTAAAAATGTTCTTTTTTAACACAAAATTTACAATACTAGTGTATTAAAACAAGGGTCAAAAACAAATGTCATTAAAACATTGTTTACTATAAACCCAAAAAATTTTAAAACATTCTTTACTATAAACCCAAGATAATTTACACTTAGCTTTATTTATAAATAATTCATTTTAAAGGATTTTCTCATTCAAAACCATCATTTGTAAATTTAAAACAATATTTATTATCCCAAAAGATAATAAAACAATTTAAATACCTTCAAAAATTTATAATAATACTAATTATCCTAAAAGATAATAAATCACATTTATAATCTCTTTTAAATAAACAAACCGGTTATATTTGATAAAATAATTAATTATTTCAAAACACTTTTATATCATTTGTAAATTAACTTTAAATTTCTTATGAAATCAGCATCAAATTAGTTAATTTACTTTAATCGCTTTTTTAGACTAATTTACTTTAAATATAATTGACTAAAAATATTATTGAATTCAAATAATCATTAATTAAATATGAATAATTAATCTCAAGCATCATTAATTAAAATGATTAATAAATTTTTAAATACCATTAATAAAAAAATAATTATTTAAGTTCAAATAATCATAAATTAATTTGATTAATTAACTTCAAACATCATTAGTTAAAATGATAAATTAAAACATCATTTGTTAATATGATTAATTAATCATAAAACATCATTAATTAAAATGATTGACTAAATTTCAAACATCACCAGTTAAAATAATTAATTAAATTTAAAACAATCATTAATTAAAATGATTAATTAAAGTCCAAATACGTTAATTAAAATGACTTAATTAAATTCAAATCTTATTAATCAAAAAACTTTATTAATTTCAAACATCATTAATAAAAATGATTAATTAAATATCAAATATTATTTTCTACAATGATTAATTACTTTTAAACTTCATTAATTGAACTAGTTAATTAATTTCAAAATCTTAGCTAAAATGATTAATTAATTTAAATAACCATTAATTAATATAACCAAATTTTTTAAAAATATCATTAATTTATATGATTAATGAATTTTAAAAATTCGGTTTTAGTGAAAACACAATCTTAAGTTCCAAATACGCATGGTAGGCTTTTGGGGATAAAAATCAAGAAATGACGGTACAGCAAAAATCGTTATAACAGCACTTAAGAATACCAAGATTTATTTCAATTAAATATCGATATAACCGCATAAGGATGTAAATAGAAATTTATTGGTGAGAAACCCCTCAGGGAATTTCTACAGATTTTTCACGCAAAATAATGGTTATGGATAATATATATATAATAATATGGGTTCATATATAGCGATCAAATTTATATGTCATCCATTTTCCAAACGGAAATTCAATCAAACAATCAATCAAGCAATTTAACTAGCATCCAAGCAAATCAATAATAGTTTATAACATCATAGGTATGATATAATAAAATTGAATATGAGTTAAACTCACATTGATTTTCGTTTTCGTATAAACATTTCGATTTGGACTAAAACTGAACGGACGTTCGATTTTAGCCTAAATTCCAGTAAGCTCCAATCTCAGATAATCTGACTCCATAGCATAGTATTCGTTGATAAGAGTCCAATACAAAAAATAGCGTTCGAATCCGAGCTCGTATGAGTGAAATATACATTTTATAATTTTCACGAATTAAATAATAAAATTAATTAACTAATTTCATTCTTCAATTACCATTCTCACCTTAAACAAACCATCATCTTCTTCCTCCAATATAAATGTGCATAGAAATGTCAATAACCCAAATGACCGTGTGATATAGAGCAAAACTCGATGAAATTTAATTCCATCTTCAGCGTTGAGCTTCTCATCTCCTCCTCTACGCGTCCATCGCCACGGCGACAACCTCGAAGTCACCAAAAAAACATGACTTGACCACGATTCTGCCTCATCGCTGCCAATATCATGATTCCCAATCGCAAGCCACACTCCACCATTTTCGATGACAAGCTACACTCCGCTACCCAAAGTCCAAATCAAAGCTCCATTCGTCGAATTGACGACCACAATCCCCTTAAAAACCAACCTTAGTTTACTGTCCCTAAGGTTGAGCCTCCCAAAACATCATCGTTCACCAAATCGAGGCTATAGCATCGAGGCCAGCATCTAAACAAACTCAATGGACTTTGTTTCATGATTTTTCGTTGAGTGTGTGTATGTATGTGTGTGTGTATATATAGTTCTTGAATTTTGAAGTTTTAGATTCCAAATATGAAGCTCCATTTTTTGTTATAGCAACACCATATAAGAAGAAAGAGGTATAGCAGCCATGTGTTGGTGGTATGGATGTACATGAGGAGTATGGCATGGGTATGGGCAAGCATGGTTGAATTTAAGGAATATATATTATTTAATTTTAAAATATTCATCTTTAAAGGTCCGAAAATCTCGAACTCCAAACGAGACGTGCCTCTTGGCGTTCTATATGTTATACCCCTATTCCGAATACAATGGAACTAGTCTTGGGCCCTAATTCGATCTTATGCAAAAGATATCTTTTCAAACCCAATTATGATATTAAATTTTCGAAATTAATTTCTATGCATTTCGAAATCGCACGCCCGAAGGATACGTCTGATTGCCATGAAATTCGATGGTATAGTGTAATTCACTATTATGGATCCAATGAAACTGGTTTTGTCGAAATCCGAGATAGTGCCCCAAAAGGCTAATTCCACGGATTTAAGTATCGTTTTAATTTTCGATCCAATTATCGATATTTATCCGACCTATTTATATTTGTAAATAAATTTACAAATTAAATTCATTAAGATTATTTATTAATTAAAAGGAGTTGAATAAAATTAGTAAATCCATTTAACTAACATTCAATTTCACGATTGAAATATTTAATTATTTCCTATATTTGAATTATAAGTTATTAAATTCCGAAATGCAATTATTTAAATATATAAAATAAATTAACCATTTAAAATCAAACCACCAAAATTTTGGGTTGTTACATGTTATCACTAATTGATAAAATATTCTTGTCACCAAATATAAAATATTCCTATATCCTAAATGACATCCACATTACCAAAAGATAAGAAGAAATTTTGTTACGGGAAAACACTTGGAAACTTTTTGAAGTTAAGGTAAGAAAAGTGATAGAAACACATTTATATAATGTTCGTATCATAAATATTAAAAAAATATGTTCCTACCGAAAATATTGAAGAAAACATGTTCTTATTTATAAAAACATGTTCTGATCATCAAAAACATGTCCCTATCATAAAAACATGTCCCTATCATAAATAACATGTCCCCATCATCAAGAACATGTTCCCATCATTAACCTTTGGTGTGATAACACCCAAGCTTGAGCAAATGAAATTTGGCCTGAAGTTTCCTAGGTTAAGCTCAAAGTAAAACAAGTTTTTCCCAAAGTAAATGAATTTTTTGCCAAAGTAAATGTAATTTTCCACTAAGTAACCCCACGGTTTCCCTGGAGTTGTCTTTATAATGCATTCTGATGTAATGATCACATGACATGATGTCTTAGACCTAGATTCTTACTGATCAAGCAATCCCTAATTAATATTCCTATCAATTATAATAAAATGATAAGGATATGGTATATGAAATCGGTAATGCTGATGCTAATTAGAAGTCGCACAAGGAAGGCCTAGAGTTTCCTTGGTTCGCCCATAGTAAACCAATTCTAGCCCGAAGTAAATCAATTATGGCTTGAAGTAATGAAAATCCTGGGGTAAAAATTTTAAGTAATACAAACAACATGATTTTTGCTGAGATGATTTAATTAAGTTGAAACTTCATTAATAGATTAGTAAACTAATTTCTATAAATGTAAAAATAGTAAATTAATTAAGTGTAAGTTAATAATTTGGCCGTAATTAATGGATGAATATCAATTCATTTTGAATTATGTGTTATTGATCACTATTTCTATGTTTGACATAATATAGATGTGTTGTTTACTTATAATGACTAAGTAATATGTGATAATAATAATGAACGAACATGGTTCTATGTTTTGTACCTAGTTATGATATCACTTATGTGTGATAATGAATAATGAATGAATGTTATGAAGTAGGTATAATTGGGGTTCACTCTCGTGTGAGTAGAATCGCATTCGGGAGATTGAAAGGATAAAATGTGGGATGTAATTAACCAATTATAGTGAAATAAAGTGTAAAAAAAACCAATGGGTTTTTGGGATTAGGAGAAGCTTCAAAAACTTTTGGTAAGGGCACTTGTAGGGTGGTGTAATCAGGGGTCATATGAAGTAACTAACTCATAATTAGGCAGTATAGCCAATGGTGGATGTAACCCTTTAAAAATCGGTTGCATTGATAAACTAAGGTGTGGTGGTAACCTAGGTGTGAGGTTTACTCTTTAATCGAATGAACTAACAAAATTAAAATGACACCTTATTACGATGCTTAGTGTAGCTGAATGAATGATTTTCATGAGATAGTTATTGATGCTAAATGGTATGGACGTTTAGTGTTAATGGTTTTTGATGTAAAATACCCTGATTAATTAAAGAGTTAATATGTTGTTGTTATCTTTTTATACACGATAATATACATGTTATGTTGGTGCCGATGTTATTTTTGAGTTAGTGAAAGGGAAACCTATTCCACTTTACGACGTGATCTCACTCTTATATTATAGGATTTTAGAAAGGGGACTAATATTATTCGCACCAAACTATTATTTGACTTGTGTTTTTATTATTATTTCCTCATAAACTAACAGACGCTCACTTGAGCAGGCTGAATTTATATTACTAGGTTAACAGGTACTTTGGATTATGGAATAAAGAAGGCAATGAAAAGCAGGGTGTCTTAGTTATTAGTTTCTATTTTGCTATGTATTATGTGCTCGACTGGGATTATAAAATTTGTTAGATGAATGAATGTAATCCGCATATGCCAGCACATCATAATTATCTATGTTTTTATTGTATCTACTGCTGTGTCTGAGGATCGGTTTAAAGTTTTTAAAAAATTGTTGAATACTGTAATAAATTATTTAGTTTATATATTTACTTATGTTGTGGAAATAAACAAATCTTGTTGTCTCTTGATAATAGTTCTAGTGATATCCGCAGCATCATCGGTGTTTATTTTTTGGTTTCGAAATAGGGGATGTAAAGATGGCGGCTAAGAGTAAAAAAGGATCATTGAAAACACAAAAGGTAATAAAAGTGGAGGATTTGCTAGTATTCAAGACTAATGGTGTAGTGGGAAAAGCAGCCCCTCTAGAAATGTTTACGTAAATGTCAATGAAGGAATAACCACCATGGAAAATATTATGTCCAAGTACCTGCCCATGAAAATGTAGCATTGGTTATCAATGCCTTATTTAGAGAATATATGTGTGGGATGATGAAGAAAAGTATGCCGGGATGGTTTTCGAAAGAGCTTATAAATAAGATGGTTTGTGCCAAGAAGAGAAAGGGCTAAAGAAACCCATTGTTGAAAATAGGTTTATTCTATACATCAAAGGTAAGAAGAACAAATAAAAGAAGAGAAGACCTTGACGAGGAGGAAAATAAAAGGTCAATGTCGATGAGGCCATATTTTGTGGTTGCAGATAGAATAGGCACTATGCTTCTCAATGCATGAGAGTATGGTCCGATGCTTCGATTATAGCATTAGGACATAATAAGAACCACTTCCGCGACCTAAGATAAGATAAAGTTTTTGCATTATAAGATCCATCCAATGAGACTATAACTGAGGAAAAAGAGGAGGGGATCAACATATAAGTTACAATCTTCATTTTCGATATTATAGTCAGCGCACGTTTTGATATTGGTGGTTCACAGTCCTTTATTTCAAAGGACTTAGTTGATAGACTTGGCTAGATGTTACCTACCTCATCACATCCCTTTATGTAATCAATCTAATTAAGGGTTATGCCACCCTCAAATTGAAATGTTATTGTGTTGATTTTGTTTTGGGTATGCACACTTTTTCTTGTGATTCATATATATTTGACTTCGTGAGATATAGGATAATTTTGGGTATAGATTGTTTGGTTTATTATGATGCTAGGATCTTTTGTGATGGTAAAGAAGTTGAACTTCAACACATGAGCATTAACGAGAGACAGGGCCAAGATAGATGGGATGAGCCATGTCTACTATGAAGGAACCGGCCCAGTCGAAAGTGGGTTAAATGGATGAACTTTAATTTTTTTTTGTTTTTAGATCTTTATTGGGCCCATAAAGTCTGAATGAATTTTAGATCCAATCTAAAATATTTTTAAATAAAATCTCTATTTTATTTAATTTGTTTAAAAGAACTTGAATTTAATTTAAATTTAAAGTATATTGTAATGAGTGTATCAAATACACCCATGTGTGTAAAGTGCAATTGTGTGACATATAAGTAGTGTACATAGTTAATGTGATAGAATATAGGTGTTGGATTTACGTTGCAACAGACACCTTTATCCCTTTGTGTATGCCTTTATTTTTCATAAAAAAAATTTACAAAAATTGAAAACATGCATGTGTGTGTGTTTACATACACAAATACACATTAAAATTTATTTTGACTATTTAACATGTTTTGAAAATAAAATAAAATCAAATCAAATCCAGTAATAATTTAAGAAAAAATATAAAATTAAATTAAAGATTTTACCCAAAAGCCCTTTTTTCAAAATTTGAAATGAAATTATATGTGTGTGTGTGTGTGTGTGTGTATGTAAGTATGTATGTATGTATGTGTATGTATATGTATATGTATATGTATATGTATATGTATATGTATATGTATATGTATATGTATGTATGCATGTATGTATGTGTATGTATATAGCTGCAAAGTATATTTTAAACTTAAAATAACATATGTATATGAAAGTTGTAGTTTTAATATGTTTTAAAGCTTCGATCTAACAGATAAAAAACTATCTTTAAATTAAAGAGGATTCAATATAGGTTTGTGATTTTGCATTAAAGTCCACTTATAAATTTTTAGTCGAAACTACCTTTAAATGTATGCGAACGATAACCAAAATAATTCACATTCAAAACTAACAAACATAGAAAACATTAAATTAACTTTTAAAATGGTTCTAGTACTTATTTATTTATATGATAATTACAAAATTACAATAATTAATTGAAATTAGTTTTCAATCAAAAAGTATTTTTGTTTTATAAACATCAATTTTAAAATAATAAAATTAAATCGGATAACTTAAGCGTATATAAATTCATCGAACAATGATAGAAATCAAAACTACACATACGAGATAAACAATTACCCAAAAAAGATACAACATGTATGAGATCTAACTGTATTACCATCATGTATTTCATAATTAAATAAAATTAAAAATTACCTTATAGATGTAGCCAAAAATCACACCTTTGATGAAGAATAAAACTCCTAGATTTGATTAAATCTGACTAAGATTTTGCAAGGATCTAAAGTACCACCTTTCATTTAGTTTATTTTCATTTGTTTTAATTTTTTTTGGAAATTTTTGTCTAGGAAGACATTAATTTTCAGCCACGAGGGAGAGAGGAGGAGAGAAAGAAAATGAATTGTCATGAGAGTGAATAAATGAATGAAAGGAATTTTTGTTTTAAAGAAATAATTGAAACCTTTCCAATTTTTTCCTTAAAACTTTCGCTCTTTAATTCTTCATTAAATCTCAGTTAAGTCAAATCAAATTCCACCCTTTAAAACGCATAGTCAGCCATAAATGGAGGCTATTTGAGCCTATAAAATTTTCGTAAAGACTCACTAGTTAATTTATTTAAATCAAATTTAAATATTTGTCGATATCGTGTAACTTTTATATAAGCACTTCATTAAATACTAATGATGTTCAACAAATCGAATAAAATTTGGTAATTAACATTTCATTAATATTAATTAATTTAATTAATTTACAATGATTATAAATTAATTAAATCGTGTGGTTTTTGGAGTATTCATCATTATGTTTGTGTGACTCAAAGGTATAGATTCAATAAACGATTAATATCAAAGAATTTGAATAATAGTTTTCGCACGTCACTTTAGCTAGTTATGTGGCATTTTGGCAGAATTTGTCGCTAACACATTTTTCAGTAAAATCCAATCTTACTATTATAAATGGTACATAATAGTAATGATTATTTACACTATTCTCTTCATTAACACTATATCGTATTAGGACTTATTGAATTTGGTATTGGTGAAAATTCTAATATCCTCCATATTCAACTTGATCGGTCCAAACATAAAGTGATTGGTTCAATAATGATAATGATTAATTGTGCTGCTCTAGCAAGAGATTTTGACTTTGAATTGACTATAGTTGACAGTGACGCTAACCTCATATAACTAAGGATGATTCTCTATTGAATAGTTTTTCACATCCATTGCTTCAACTCAAACCCAACTAGTTGTTCAATGGACGTCATGCCACAATTTAACTATAATCAAAGTGGAGTGTCCGCATTGAAGTTCAGTGGTATTCTTAAGTGAGAGAATTATGCCATATCGTCACTTTGAGATTCTTATTTAGAGAGCGTTACGTACTATGGTCTCAACAGATGTTTTGGTATCTTGTCTCGAAATATTTGACTAGGAATATTTAAAATAATATATTATATTGTGGTGATAAATTTCTTATGATTACAATACATTGTAATTACTGTCACCTAACATATCATTTAAGTATTTTTCATTTAATATACATAAATTAAATAATTAATTAATATATCACAATATGACAAGTATAATAGAAAAAGCACCTTTTTATTATGAATAAGATTGATTATCAAGTTACATATATATAACAATTTACATAATTGCCCCTAGGCATACCTCTGTCTCTATTATACTAGTACTATATTTACACTGGAAACCCAAGAAAGTAGGATAACCAGTGTATACGTGGTTAGGGAATTTCCTAACGTGTTTGAACCGGTGATGGGATTACTACCTAAGAAGGCTATATAATTTCATATATACCTTATGTCTAGTGTGCAAATGTTTAGTATACTGTTAAGTAAAATTCCTTCAAACGAAATGGGGGAGTTTAAAGAGGAAGTTGGTAGAAATTGAGCATAAAAGTTTCATTAAACGTAGTAGTTTCATGGGGAGATTTAGGAATCTTTGAAAAGAAATTAGATCTTGAACCATGGACTATGAATTGGCTATCCAAAGCTAAGTGAAATGACCGTTAAGAATCGATGTCCATTACTAAAGATCAATGATCCTTTTCATTGGTTGAGTGGGGCTAAAATATTCTCACATATGGATTTGGCTACAGGATTTCAACAATTGAGTGCTACAGTTATTATCCGTTTTGAGACTCGAAAATGGATGTCGATGATACTGCAGTCATCACCAAAATTATTTTCAACCGAAAAGATGAGATCAATTTTTGTATAATGATATTAAGTAAACAAAGAAGCTAAATAATTTTCATTACATCGAATTGCCTTTACATTTTTCATAATCCCAAATCGTAACCATGAAGGGGTAAATATAAAAAAGCATGGATAACAGTGTTATGCTAAATATAGGAAGATGCTAACATGACCACTTTACCAATTATATAACCTAATTTTACAACAACAAAATTTAAAACAAAATATTACTATCTACTAAGCCTTATACATCATCTTTAGAGGATTTATTCATCTTTCCAATGCTAGATGTCTAATCCATAAACTCGACATACTCGAATGAGTATCCATGATTTTATAGGAAAAATAATAATAAAATCAGAGATCAAACATAAAACCTGGTATGATTAATACATTTGCTTAACGTAATATATAGCAAGACTACACCTGCTAACGGAATTGTTTTTCTCTCGTTGAATCAACAGCAAAAATTATATCATACCATGTTATATAGTCATCATATTATTGGATCTGGCCCGATCTACAATATGTGAAATGGGTAGGTTTAAAAAAACCATATTTGGATCATAGTGAGCCAACAAAGTCTAATGGGTTTCCCTAGACCAATCTGGTTATTTTTAATAAAATCATATTTTATCAGTATTGTCTTACTTTATTAATTAAGTCTATATTAATCAAGTGTGAAATTTGAAAGGGGATAAATATATAAAATATATTCATATTTTAAAAAGTGTGGCAGACATGTGAAACATATAATTAGTGTAATTGTTTGGTGTTTAAGGATGGGAACAAACATAAAATTAGATCTAGATATGGTCACACATCAAGATCTAAAAAGGAAAGAAATAAAGAGGGCGTCATTGATTGATTCCACCTTTCCTTTTGTGCAGACATTTAATTGATACTACTGTGAGTCAGCAGAATAAGGATCTTAAGACAAAATTAACACTAGAGGGAGGTGAATACTGTTTAATGGATTATATGAATATTTTTCAAATTCTTTAAGATCTTACTTGGAATGATCTAATTAACAATCACAGAAACAATCACAGAATCAAATTGCAAATTAAAGTAAAAAATGAAAGAACATACCAGGATTTTATACTAGTTCGGAGTTACCCTGCATCATATCCTACATAATTCCTTATACGGTTTTCTTTTCAATTACCAAATGCAAATACAATCTCGATTTCAAAGCTACGAGACACAACCTCCAGAATCACGACTTCTGGGTAGAATCACTTGATTTTTGGGTTACAAACATGCCCACTAGATTTACGAGCTACTAAGCACACCCAATTGATTTTACGGGCTACAATCACACCCATAAGTATAACAATATGATTTGATAGAGTTTTACAGAATCAGATCTTCGATCTTTATTTAAATTGATCCTATAACTCTTGAATAGCACTTTGATCTTGGTTTGAGTGAGAGAGATGAGAGAAATCAAAGAGTAGATGAAGGAGAATCAAACTAGTGATGATTGAATTTGTTCTGGTTGAATTTCGGCAGAGTTTGGGTATATTTTAATTTAGAAAATAAGAGAGTGTAAGGAGGAGAGATGGATAAGAAAATGATGATTAAAATTCATTTGGAAGTTTGGTATTCATAGAGGAACAACGATCATATCCATTCGTGAAGAGATATGATGAAAAGGCGCTTCTTTTGAAATTTAAATTTTAGAAAAATCGGCTACCATGTCGACATTCTTACATAGAGTATGTCAATACTCTTTTTAAAATCTAAAATACTTTAAAAACTTTATTTTGAAAACTTGTTGTTTTGTAAAATAGTTTGGTACTGTGTAAAATCATTTAAGCGTAGTCTATACATATTTTAATCATGATAAAACTTTATATAATAATTTTGAAAATTTTAATATAATGTAAATAATATGTATATAAAACAATATAATTATAACTTATTTTAAGTATAAAAAAATTCAATGTATATATATAAAAATGTAAAAACACTAAAATATTGTCTTTATTAGTATAAGAGATTGAAAATCATTTTGAGAAATATTTTGAAAAGATTATTTTAAAACCAGGATATTTGAAAAATAATTTAAAACAAAATTAGATAATGAGAGAGAAATAAGGAAAGTGTTATCAAGGTTTTAACATAAATTCTATAACTTTATAACTTATCTAGAATATCTTGAAATCTTGAACTCTTCGATCTCATGAGTCTTCATTCTCCAATACCTATTTATGTAATTTGATAAAACATTAGTATTTATATTTATGTAATGTGTGTAGTTGTTATCATCAAAACCAATACCTAAGGCACTGATAATCTCCCCATTTTTGTTGATGACGAATCTGTATATAAAATATAATACAATTCACCCTGGATTACAAAAATGCCCCCCAATCTATGTCTAGATTTTATGTATTTCTCCCCTTTTGTCATCAACAAAAATAACCACCTAAAACTATAAATATAACACTAACTCTTACTCTAACTCTAGCTCGCCCTAAATAAAATATTATAGACTAATGACATATATTAATGATGAGAATGATTTATATCAGAATAATAAGTTATATCCAAAATTAGATAATCATGAAATGGAAATAATGATAAGAACGATATATAAGAAATGATAAGTGATAACACAAATCATTAATGGTAACCAAACAAACCTATATATTCATTCAATATCACACCATAATCCAATCATATCTTAAAATGAACATATAAGTAAGTAAAACAAATGTTAAATTAAATATAAACACACAATCAAATTAACAAAGACAAGTACCATTCTAACGTAATTTCCTAATGATCGGGGATTTGTGAATAGAATAATGAGGATAATGAAGGCAAAATTTCCTTTTTTGTTCGATAAGATTTCCATCTCGATCGAAACATACTTCTCTGATAGATCGGACTTCGTCATCTTCCTCCATGTGTTCTTCATTTTCTTCTTCTTCCTCTTCATCCACTTCTTCCTCGTCGTCGCTGCCTTGAATGGGGTTATGAATGGCTAAATTTGCATAATCATCTTCAATAACTATTGGATTCATAGGATTATTCAATAGGTATTGTAACGACCCGCTATTGTGAATCATTTGCATCTGCACATGTCAGACTTGAATTGCTCAAAACAATAGATTGTTAATTTGTATTTGGAAAAACTCGGCATGTACGGTAAATAAATCAATCACAGACACACAATTTACAACAATAAGAAGCAAAATAGATAAATAATAGTTCATGAAGCTACTATAAACATCAGAGTTTAAAACAAAATACGACAGAATATAAAATACAAATGAATCTCTAATACATAAGCAACTGACGTGTCTGAACATAAACGATTTGGATAAATTGAAATAACTGAAAGTTGGATAGATAGATCTTCAAATAAAGCTCCAATCTCCAAATATGAGTCCCAAATGTTGTGACACACAGTCTGACCCGACCATAAAGCAAAACACAATACACTTGAGTCATGATTTACATTTTTATATCAGTAAATTTAACAATAAATTTAACTCAAGTGAAATGTCAACTGAAATACAAGTAATTTAAAGGATGTTTGGGATTTCCATCCTATAAGGATCCGTGGAACTATCTACCTTGTAGTAATATACGCTATTCCATAGTAAAGTAAAGTATTAAAATAGCAATAAGGTGTTACCCTTAACACATTTTATATAATATCGTAGTCTATACATATAATGTAAACTCCATGTGCAACTGGGCTATCAAGGAGCACTCCATAGGTATGACACAAAACAAACTCGTAGAAGGCACGATAGGGCATATGACAAGGCACGAAAGGCAATGCCAGGGTAGATATACCGTTTGCAGATCCGGACTGGTGGTAGCACAAAGCAGCTACTACCGCCCACCTCGTGACACACTCCTAAATCAAAAGGTGCACCCAATCAAATCACAAAGTAATAGAATGGTATAGAAGAAATGTGTCTGATAGAAGGAATGACCTCACTTGGCCCGGCATGGCTCCTATTTTAGCCACATCAAGCTGACTCACGGGAGTCAGGGCTACGTAAATACCATATAGAATCGTCGCCAAACCATCCTACTTCGTCTGAAATCTTCACCATGTACCCAATTATTAAAGTGGTTTTCGGTATTGATAGAGAGTATGACAATCTTCGATCTCGGTCTCTTCAACAACCAAATGCTTATTTTACAGGTCATTTCGTTTCAAATAGTTCATGCTTCATATCAAAATATCATATTCATTTCAGCCATATAAATTCGATATTAGTAATCACTTTATATAATGTTCATTTCCAGAATCGTAACACTTTCAAAATTATAACATCTCTGAAATCATAACACCTCTGAATTTAAAACACTTTTGTAATCATAACACTTTCGAAATCATAACACTTTCAAATTAAACGGTTTAGATATTGAAAACAGTATATATGTTAAAATAGTTATAAATTAAAATAGTTTATATATTAAAATAGTTTATATATATCAAAATAGTTTATATATATTAAAATACTTATATAACAAAAATAGCTTTCTCCAATTCCACAAATCGATTCAAACCAACTTAGACTCCAAAATTCAATTTAAGTTCAACATTTTTAAATTTAAAGGGTTAAAGATTCAATTCAAATTCTCATTAAACCATTTTAATTTTATCGATTTCAAATCTGGGTTTGAACTATCTCTTCAATTTCAATAAGATTCAAGTTTAAATATTCAAACATTTCAATATAAGTTTCATTTAGATTTCAACATTCAATTTTAATTTTATTCAAATTGGAAAATATTCACTTTGTAGTTTTAATTACAATTAAATAAAATCTCAATTTATACAACTTCAATAAATATTAAATATTCAGTCTAAAATTTCATCTAAAGTTGAGAATATTCATTTAATCACTTTTCATCAAATCAAGTTATAAATCATACCTTTCAAAACTCAAAATCAATATGTTCAAATAAATTCTTATTTAAATTCAATTATTTACTAATTTAAATTTCAAGTCAATTTTTACTTTATTTTTTCCAACCTTTATTTATTTAAAGTTATTACAAAAATCTATTAAGGTAAAATTTTAAATAAATATTTAAACATATTATATATATACTAATTAAATTAATTTTATTTAAATCTTATCAATAAATCTATTTTAAATCTTATTTTATATATTTTAAAAATAATAAAACTATAAGTAAAATTTAAAAATTTATATTTTCAGAACTAACTTATAAATTTAAAATTTTCAAACTAAAAACTTAAAAATCGAATTTTACAAAATAAAATATCTTTGTATTACATTTAAAAATCAATATTTAATAAATTCCATATATTTCCTTCCAAAACTATAAAAATCATTTTTTGAAATAGACTAACGGTGTCCGTACGTAATTTTTCTATCCTATGGTAAAGTGATACAGATATCTATCATTTCAATCCGCAATTTTAAATTTAATATTATATGGGTATATATCATTTCAACATGCGCTCCCAAAATTTCAAAATCAATGGAAATCGCTTGGGTTTAACATTTCAACCCATAACGATTTTCTCTTATTCTATAGTACCGTTCGGTCATGTATCATTTCAAGCCATAGGGATTTCTAAATTAACAGAGAACTTGCAGAGTGAGAATAAATATGATAATAATATAACATGTCAACAACAGGCAGATATCATCAATAACAAATTTAATCACAATATAAATAACAGTTATGGTGTCATACATCATAGGTAAACAATTGCATATAATGGCATATCATATTTAATAATTAAATTCAAATGTAACAGCATATTTAAATCGTCATTTCATGTGGATTAAATTTACTAAATATAAGAATGTTAATCGTGAATGATTGCTCACCTTTTGAGGTTAGAGAACAAGAAGATGACATGGATACGGACACTGATACGGATACAAACTAGAGAGACAGCGACAAACTCGGAATTGCTGGGACAAATTCAATATTGAAAATGTTGGTCAAGATGGACTAGAGATTGATTGAAACAAAGTATATACATATTTGTATGAGATAAATATATATATATATACATAACTATATTATTTTTATGTTACAATCAATATTTAATTCAACCCATATAAAAGATAAAACCCATATATATATATATATATATATATATATATTATAAAACCATTACTTAGTTTAAAACACATATACTTTAGAAATCAAAATGTATTTGTGTGTGTGTGTATATATACACGGATGTTTAAATTCAAAATTCAATTTAACACTTACCAAAGCAACATTCTATAAAAACATATATAGGTAAGCTTATATTTATAAGATATATATATTTTATAACATACCGTACATAAAAAAGTTTTTATAAATATGTCCAAATATATTTCCAGATATATTTCAAAATATATATATTTCCAGATATATATATACACACACACATATACAGCAGATAACACACAGCAAGCATATGTATATAAACTTTCATTGTTATTATATATATACCTGTTATATCTTCGGATCCCAACTTATTATAAAATCAAGTAGACTTACTTTATAAAAATATATACAACTTAACAGATCAAATATAAACTTTTATAAACTTATATCTTAAAATCCATATACATTTCAAAATCAAAATATCCATATATATTATATTTTAAACAATAGTTAACAATAAATGAAAATTTAATATATACACATATAAACAAATCTATATAGAACAGACCCAATGATCAAAACTTACACATATATGCATAATACCCTGTAATATATACTGTTCTTTCATAATATAATATAAATAATATAATATATACCTTTTCTTTAATGCAACCGACGGCTACAGTTCACATAATTTAAATATACGAACATGCAGCTTGATTCGAAAGTATATATAATATATATTTTACACGGTGGGGAGGCTTGCAGTTGCACTTGTGGTGGATAAGATCGGATGAAGGTGGATGGAAGTACGGGCCGGAGGATGGAGGGCTAAACGTGGAGGGTTATGGTAAGGAGTTGGTGGTCGGTTGATGGACGATGCGGAGCACGGTCTGACGAGTGGAAGGGTGAGGGCTATTTACATGTGGCGCTGGTGAAACGCGAAGGGGAATGGCACGTGGGTAGTGGGTCGGAGATGGGGAAGGTAGTGGGTGGCGGTAGAATGGAGAGGAGTTTGGGTTGGAGGAATTGATGTAGGCGAGTGGGAGAGGCGAGGTAGTGGGGTCAACAGCCACAGCTGAGCTAGGGTGGGTAGGTGTTCACTGATGGGTAGTGAGATGTCGATGGGCAACGTTGAGGGGAGGAGGAAATAGAAGGTTGGCTCGAGCATGCTATGTGGTAAGGAGACAAGAAAATATGCCTTATATTCATATTATTTTAAAATATATATTTCAGTACAAAGGTGGAACAAAAATATAAAGGAGGAGAGAAACAGAATGGAGTTCTAGAGGAAGGAGAAATAGCATGTATAGGAGACGAACGGGTTTCCAAGTAACTGCACACTTATATATATCTTTTTTTTGTAAATGAACAGAACGAAAAAAGAGGAAGAGAAAATGGACCACTGCATAATAAATTGAAATTATGGGAATGGTAACAGCTGGCTATTGAATTCTGCAAATAATAAATGCTAGTGGTTGTTTACTTTAGTCGTTTGAAAATTTGAATGGACACGGAATATCAAAAGCTAAAATGGGGTACCGCTACGACTAACCGTTTTACAGATTTTGCAGCGTACTGGACTCTGAAATGCACAATTGAATATACTGCGGAGGTCAGCATGACAAGACGTATAGAATGGTACACAGATATCAGCGATACTACTATCTTATCAAAAGTCGGTATTCGCTGCCAAACTGTTGTTTTTTCATCGAAAATAAGATAAACGGGGCTACAGAAGTTCAAATTTGGCGAAACAAAATATGACGTCTCACTTAGAACATGATTTACATTTTTATTATATAAAAATATACTGATTTCGAAAATATTTAATTTTCATCAAATTAACTGATATTAAATTGAAATTGAAAATTACATAATAGAATTATCATTCATATTTTCCATTGAAAATTTACCATTTGTTATGTCTAAAAAGACATATCTCAAGTATCAAATTTTCATTGCAAAATTCAATTGTTAAATTTTCAAGAAAAATTCAGTGAATTATGTTATAAAAATCGTTAAAATTAACGGGTTGTTACACTCTCCCCCACTCAAAATTTTTCATCCCCAAAAAGGAACAAGGTAGGAGAATAGAAACAACCAATAAGAAAAGATAGATTAAAATACAAAATACAACAATTAATTTAACACCATTTAAATTTTATTTAATTTTAAATTGATTATTACCCAACCAATTTGGGTTCAGTCCATTTTATTAAATCAATAACTATTCATTATATTCATATTTTGTTGTTTCGATTTAGTGTATTTCAATCAATAGATTTGATTTCATGTTATTAACATTTGCTACAAAATTTTCGTTCAAAACAAAATTTATTTTATTTAACTTATTCTCTTTTAATTATTTAATTTATTTAACAAATTCAAGGTATAAATATTTATTATAACCACCCACTTTTTATTTAAAATTTCCTCAACAAAAATTTCTTTTTTTTGGACATCTTATTACTTTACATTCATTGCATATTATTCAATTACATATTCTTATTACATTCGAACATTCCTCAGGTAAGTCTTATTAGTGTCTTTGAATATAATTGAACACTATACAAATTTACCTTTTATTTACAACATTTGTACTAAGCAAGATTTTAGTTTGAATAGTTTATTACTTTACGTTTTCTCTTGTTTAACCTTCAATTAAATACTCACCCTAACAATTTAACTTTTTGAATACTTTAGATAAGTTATATATATTAGAATGCAATTGATTTTTATACAAATAAATTTTATCTCATTTCAACTTTTTTAAGTTTTTAAATTCTATTTCTTATTTTAGACTATCTAATTATTCAAAATTTCGCTTCATTTTAATAATTAAAAACACCCACTTTTCATCGAATTCAAGAATTGAATTTTCCAGTTTCTCTTCAAACTATATATATATTATACATCAAATCATACTCCAGAAATTCAAATCAAATCCATTTTCCAAAAACAAAAGTGTAGCCAAGCTATTAAGTGGTCTCTCCACTCTGAGACTCGAAAATGAATGTCGATGATGCTGCAGTCATCACCGAAATTATTTTCCAATGACAAAAAAGGAGAGCATGGAATTATTTCTTTTAAAATTCTTTAAAACACTATCCATTTGCAAATATTTCCAAATATATATATTTCTCAAACTTTGAAAACCAATTTTTTTTGAAAAGTACTGAAAATTGAATTCGCAAGTTCTTAATTTAAACTCATTTCATTTGAAATCAAATTTATAAACCATATTTTAAAATCTCACTTCTTATAACATAATGGTTTAGAAATGTTGATCAAACCATAAATGATAATCTAGTATTATCATTTCTAACAACCCATTCATTTAACTATTTTCCCAAATATTATACCTTTATATATGTAAAATATAATCATACATAAAATTATTTCATTTACCAATATCGAAAACAATATTGTGTCAGTTTGCTCTGTTCAAGTGCTTTGGAATTCTTATCGATAGCGTTGGCCAAATGAATCGATCGAAACCCCAAATCAAACTTATCAATGCAAACAACATAATATAAAATATTTTATATCAATTACAAATACATTCCCTCACCGGATGATTCAAAATAGATTTATAACAAGGATAGAGACTTAATTTAGAGGGATCTAAATCAAAGAGAATTCTAATCAAGAAGAAAAGCTAGAAAGGAAGATAAAAGACCAAATTACAAAGAGACACGATGGATAGACTTATATTAAATGCGGATGACCTTAACCAGGTCAACCAAGGTTCCAGAAATAAGATCGATGTGGAAATTCAATTTCCCGCTTGAAGGGAAGAGAAGTGACTTCAACAAAACATCAGGATAATCTCTGACTATCGGGGAAGTCAAGATCACTAGGCTGAGAATCAAATGAGAAGATAAAACTTCATGAAAAATCTGAGGCAATCAACATTGGGTCACCGGAGAATTAACCGGGTAGTTAACTAGAGAACGGTTCGGGCTTAACAAGAGATAACAGCATCAAAACCGAGGATGGAGAAATCTCTTGGTGAATCAATGCCTATTGTAAAGGAGTTTCACCCCTTTAAAAATCATAATTAGTTTGGCGGGACCGACGATGGGATTAGTCACAAAAAGAATGAAGTTGACAGTTGAGGTTGGAGCTATGGGATGCTCCACTATCAAAAGAACGCGAATAGGAGAAGCCAAGTATAAACTTTTAGAACGAAGGGGAAAGTTCCAAAAATTCAAAGGAAATCTAAATCAAAGAGGAGAAATTCAAGCTCGAATGAAGGTGATTCTATAATTAATTTTACTCCATATGCTAAGTTTTGCCTAAACCAGAGCTCTAATACCAACTGTAACGGGATGCTATTTTGAACCATTCGCATCCGCACATGTCAAACTTGAATTGATCAAAACAACAGATTATTAATTTATATTTGGTAAAACTCAACATATACAGTAAATAAATCAATTACAGAATCACTGACACATAGTATTACAACAATAAGCAGCGGAATAGATAAATAGTAGTTCATAAAGCTACTATAAACATCAGAGCCTGAAACAAAATACGACAGAATCTCAAATACAAATGAATGTCTAATACATAAGCAACTGACGAGTCTGAACATAAATGACTGGGATAAACTAAAATAACTGAAAGCTGGATGGATAGATCTTCACACAAAGCTCCAATCTCAAAAGGTGAGTCTCAAATGTTGTGACACTCAGTCTGACCCGAATATAAAGCAAAACACAAAAGACTCGAGTAAGGATTTACACTCTTATACCGATAAATTTAACTCCAGTGAAATGTCATCTGAAATACAAGCAACTTAAAGAACGTTTAGGAATTCCATCCTCTAAGGATCAGTGGAACTATCTACTATGTAGTAATATATGTTTTTATAATAATATCTACAGTAAAGTAAAGTATTAAAATAGCGTTAAAGTGTTATCCATATCCCCCTTAACACATTTTATATAATGTCGTAGTCTATACAGATACTGTAAATTCCACTCGCAAGTGGGCTATCAGGGAGCACTCCATAGGTACGACACAAAACAAACTCGTAAAAGGCACGATAGGGCATGTGACAAGGAACACGAGGCAATGCTAGGTTAGATATACCGTTTGCGGATCCGGACTGGTGGTAACACATAGCAGCTACTACCTCTCATCTCTTGACACACTCCCAAATCAAAAGGTGCACCCAATCAAATCATAAAGTAATAGAATGGTATCGAAGAAATGTGTTCGATGGGAGGAATGACCTCACTTGGTCCGGCATGGCTCGTGTTTTAGCCACATCAAGCTGACTCAAGGGAGTCAGGGATACGTAAATACCATATAGAATCGTCGCCAAACCATCCTACTTCGTTCTATAATCTCCACTACGTACACAGTTGTTAAAGTGGTTTTCGGTATTAAAAGAGAGTATGACAACATCTGATCCTGGTCTCTTTAACAACCAAAAGCTTATTTCACACCGTGGTCATTTCATTTCAAATAGTTCATGCTTCATATCAAAATATCATATTCGTTTCAAAACCATATAAATTCGATATTATTAATCACTTTATATAATATTCAGAATCGTAACACTTTCAAAATTATAACATTTCTGAAATCATAACACTTTTGTAATTATAACACTTTTGAAATCATAACACTTTTGAATTAAACAGTTTAGATATTAAAAATAGTATATATGTTAAAATAGTTATAAATTAAAGTGAAAATAAAGGACACATTCCTAGAATCAAACTTAATACAAAAAACATCCTCCCTAAAAAAAGATATAAATTACATCCTTATTTTCAAATACTCTGAATTTCTTTCGTAAAATACCCCTTAAATCTATTGCATTCTTCATACATGCATGTTATTCTCACATGCATAATTAAATTTTGCACCTCATTTAATTATCAATTTTTAAAACGCAATAAATTTTTGTAGAAACGACAGATTAACAAACCGTTTTCACCATTAAATCACAAATTTTATTATCTTTTTAATGAGTGGCATGTACATATGTAAAAACAATATATAGTATGATTGCAGAAAATTCTGCAATCATACCAATAATTGCAGAAATGTCTGCAATTATATGGTATAGTTGCAGACATTCAGCAATGATATGCAATAATTGCAGAAATGTCTGCAATTATACGCAATAATTGTAGAAATGTCTACGATTATATGGTATAATTGCAGACATCCAACAATTATATGCAATAATTGCAGAAATGTCTGCAATTATATGCAATAATTGCAGAAATGTCTGCAATAATAGCAAAAATGTCTGCAATTATACGGTATGATTGCAGAAATATCTGCAATTACATGGTATGATTGCAGACAATTCTGTGTTTAATTGGAATAATTGCAGTGTTTTCTACAATTATTCGACATAATTGCATAAAAGTATGCACTTATATGAAATGATTGCATAAAAGTCTGCAATTATTCAATATAATTGCATAAAAGTTTGCAATTATATTGAATAATTGCTGACATTTGAAGAAAAATTGATGATATTCAAAAATTGCAGAATTCTCTGCAAATATATGGAATAATTGCAGCCTTACTACAAATATGGTTTTTTGGTATCAACAATGGATCTCATTTTAAGGATCATAATTTTTTAAACTTTTTGGTGAAAATGGTACGTTGATCCATTGTTTCTACCAAAAGTTATACATGTTTGAAATATTAAAAACGTAAAGGGTGTTTGGGACTTTTTGAGCACACGGATTTGAAAACAGGGACTGGAAATGTAAATTTAGTTTGGGAAGGTATGTTTTTTCTATTTTGAAACTTAGCAGGGATGTGAGCCAAAGTATCCCTAAATTAAAATAGTTTATATATTAAAATAGTTTATATATATCAAAATAGTTTATATATATCAAAATAGGTATATATATTAAAATACTTTGTATAATAAAAATAGTTTCCTCCAATTCCACAAATTGATTCAAATCAACTTAGATTCCAAAATTTAATTTAAGTTCAACACTTTTTAAATTTAAAGGGTTAAATATTTAATTCAAATTCTTATTAAACCATTTTAATTTTATCGATTTCAAATCCGGGTTTTAACTATCTCTTCAATTTCAATCAGATTCAAAGTTTAAATATTCAAACATTTCAATATAGATTTCATTTAGATTTCAACATTCAATTTAGTTTTATTCAAATTGAAAAATATTCACTTAATAATTTTAATTACTATTAAATAAAAGTGAATATTAGGCACGGGTCCCTAATAAGTATAGAAATTTCCATAATTTTTCGGTGAATAATTGTAAAAATGTCTATAATTTTTTGATACAGTTGCCTAAATGTCTGCAATTATTCACTAAATAATTGCATAAGTGTATACCGTTATTCGATAACTTAATTCTAGGGATCTAATTTATAAACTTTTTTTACTGGGTTTTTTGTGTATTTTGAAACTTATCAGGGACCTGTGCCAAACTGTCCCTAAATAACATCTCAATTTATACAATTTAAATCAATATTAAATATTCAATCTAAATTTTCATTTAAAGTTGAAAATATTCATTTAATCACTTTTCATCAAATCAAGTTATAAATCATACCTTTCAAATCTTGAAATCAATAAGTTCAAATAAAATTCTTATTTAAATTCAATTATTAACCAATTTAAATTTAAAGTCATTTTTTACTTTATTTTTTCCAACCTCTATTTATTTGAAGTTATTACAAAAATCTATTAATGTAAAATTTTAAATAAATATTTAAACATATTATATATATACTAATTTTTTGAGAAAAATATGTGATCCTCTAGTTATTATATATATACTAATTAAATTAATTTTATTTAAACAATTTATATTAAATTAAATCTGATTAATAAATCTATTTCAAATCTTATTTTATATAAATTAAAAATAATAAAACTACAAGTAAAATTTAAAAATTTATATTTCCAGAACTTACTTGTAAATTTAAAATTTTCAAACATAAAATTTAAAAATCTAATTTTACAAAATAAAACATCTTTAGATTATATTCAAAAATCAATATTAAATAAAATTCATATATTTTCTTCCAAAACTGTAAAAATCATTTTTCAAAATAGATTAACGGTGTCTATATATAATTTTATATCCTATGGTCAAGTGATACAGATATTTATCATTTCAATCCGCAATTTTAAGTTTAATATTTTACAGATATATATCATTTCAACCCGCAATCCTAAAATTTCAAAATCAATGAAAATCGCTTCGATTTATCATTTCAATCCATAATGATTTCCTTATACTATAATATCGTTCGCGTATGTATCATTTCAACCCATAGGGATTTCTAAATTAACAGGGAAATTTCAAAGTGAGAAAAACTATGATAATAATATAACATATCAACAACAGGCAGATATCATCAATAACAAATTTAATCACAACATAAATAACAGTTATGGTGTCATACATCATATGTAAACAATTGCATATAATGGCATATTATGTTTAATAATTAAATTCAAATTTAACAGCATACTTAGATCATCATTTCATGTGGTTAAATTTACTGAATATAAGAATGTTAATCATGAGTGATTACTCATATTTCGAGGTTAGAGAACAAGAAGATGACATGGATACGGACATTGCTACAGACACGAACTAGCGGGACAGCGACAAACTAGGAATTGCTGGGATAAATTCGATATTGAGAAGGAAAGTCGGGATGGGCTAGTGATCGATTGAAACAAAGTATATACATATTTGTATGAGATAAATATATATATACACAACTATATAATTTTTTATTACAATCAGTATTTAATTCAACCCATATATAAGATAATACCTATACATACATATAGATAATATTAAAAAAATCATTACTTAGTTTAAAACATATATACTTTAAAAATGTAAATGTATTTGTATGTGTGTGTGTGTACGGATGTTTAAAATCAAAATTCAATTTAACACTTATCAAAACAACATTATATAAAAATATATATATATAAGCTTATATTTGTAAGCTATATATTTTTTATAACATACCGTACGTACAAAAAAATTTATAAATATTTTCAGATATATTTCCAATATATATTTCCAGATTTATTTCCAAATATATATATTTCCATATATATATATATATAGCAGATAACACATAACAAGCATACTTATATAAACTTTCATTGTTATTATATATATATACCTGTTATATCTTCGGATCCTAATTTATTATAAAATCAAGTAGACTAACTTTATAAAAATATGTACAACTTAACAGATCAAATATAAACTTTTATAAACTTATATCTTAAACTCCGTATACATTTCAAAATCAATATATCCATACATATTATATTTTAACAGTACTTATCAATAAATGAAAATTTAATATATATATATATATATATATATATATACATGTAAATAATCTATATAGAACAGACCCAATGATCAAAACTTGCACATATATGCATAATACCCTATAATATATGTTGTTCTTTCATAATATAATATAAATAATATAATATATACCTTTTCTTTAATGCAACCGAAGGCTATAGGTCATAGAATTTACATATACGAACATGCAGCTTGATTCGAAAGTATATATAATATATATTTTACACGGTGAGGAGGCTTGGAGTTGCACTTGTGGTGGATGAGCTCGGGTGAAGGTGGATGGAATTACGGGCCGGAGGATGGAGGGCTAAACGTGGAGGATTATGGAAAGGAGGTGGTGGTCGGTTGATGGATGAGGCGGAGCACGGTCAGGCGAGTGGAAGGGCGAGGGTTGTTTGAATGTGGCACTGGTGAAAGGCGAAGGGAAATGGCACGTGGGTTGTGGGTCGAAGATGGGGAAGGCAGTGGGTGGCGGTAGGATGGAGAGGAGTTTGGGTCGGAGGAATTGATGCAGGCGAGTGGGTAGGGTCTAGGTAGTGGGGTCAACTGCCACAGCGGAGCTAGGGTGGGTAGGTGGTCAGTGATGGGTGGTGAGATGTTGATGGACGACGTTAAGGGAAGGAGGAAATAGAAGGGTGGCCCGAGCATGCTATGTGGTAAGAAACAAGCAAATATGCTTTATATTTATATTATATTAAAATATATATTTATGTAAAAAGGCAGAACAAAAATATGGAGGAGGAGAGGAAGAGAATGGAGTTTTGGAGGAAGAAGAAATAACATGAATAGGTGACGAACAAGTTTCCAAGTAACTGTACACTTATATATATGTTTTCTTTTGCAAATGAATAGAATGAAAAGGAGGCCGAAAAAACGGACCACTGCATAATAAATTGAACTGATGTGAATGGTAACAGCTGGCCATTGAATTTTGCAAATAATAAATGCTAGTGGTTGTTTATTTTAGCCCTTTGAAAATTTGAATGGACACAGAATATCAAAAGCTAAAACGAGGTGTCACTACGGCTAATCGTTTTACGGATTTTGCCACGTACCGGACTTCGAAATGCACAAATGAATATACTGTGGAGATTAGCACGATGAGGAAAATATAATGGTACACAGATATCAGCGATACGATCATCCTATCAAAAGTCGATACTCACTGCCAAACTGTTGCTATTTCATTAAAAATAAGATAAACGGGGCTGTAGAAGTCCAATTTTGGCGAAACAAAATATGACGTCTCACTCGGAATATGATTTACATTTTTATTGTATAAAAATATACAAATTTCGAAAATATTTAATTTTCATCAAACTAACTGATATTAAATTAAAATTGAAAATTACATAATAGAATTAACTTTCATATTTTCCAATGAAAATTTACCTTTTGCTATGTGTAAAAAGACATATCTCTAATATCAAATTTTAATTGCGAAATTCAATTGCTAAATTTTCAAGAATAATTTAATGAACTATGTTATAAAAATCGTTAAAATTTACGGGTCGTTATAGGTATTTTTGAACACTGCGAAGAATTCTACTTTGTTTATTTTTTTCTTTGGACATATGAAGTAATACAACTTGTATTTCAGTAAACGTCTCCAGAAAATTTTCTATTTCTCCTTCCAATTTAATAACTTTTGCCATAGTAGTGTTCTAAAAGGGGCCTTGGATAGGAGAAGTGAAGGAAAACGATGAATTCTCTTCCCTAGAGTGTTTGGGATTGGAGTAGGCTATGGTTTATTTGTTTTAGAATTTTAAAACAATGATAATACAGGGAAATGAAGAAAAAAGTCAAAATTGGGTTATCATATAACCACTACTTTAAATTTTAGAGGGAAATTAAAAAAACAAAAGTTACCATTACATGTCGACATAGGGGGATAGGATATGTAACGAACCAGATTTTCGATCCTCGAATATCAACATTAATACATCCACTATATAGTATGCCAAGCAATCGAGGGTCAGAAATACCAGACCATTAGGGGTGCAGAAGAAAAGGTAGAAGAAGAAACAGCAGCAACAATACAGAATCTTACAATTGCAGCGAAACAAAATATAATATATGATAACATATTTTTATACAAAGAATCTATAACTATTAATATATATACAATGATTAGAGTACAACAATCCACAATAAATTTGGATAGTTATAACAAATCGTCCTTACAAACACTGAACATTCAGTTTAACACACACAGTGGAATATAAATCAAGTATGTGGAATACGCCTGAGTCTCCTCCAGCTCGTCTCCTAAGCTCCATAGCATTTTAACCTAAATTTGTAATACTCAGTCTGACCCGAGCAATATAATAAAATAAACTGGAGTCGGTCTGGAAAACCATCATGAGAAAACAAACTCAATTTGAATTATTACTATTTTCAAAATCCTTTGAAAAACAATGGTATCCCGTAAGTCCACGCCACACATAAACACGACGGGTTTTTACCTTACGATAACTAAAACTCTTTTATAGGAAATCCTATGATATTATAATAGTGACCAAGTACAAATACTTATTAAGATAGCCGAAATTGTTACATTAATTAAATTCCAGCATACTAGGCTCTACAATCAAAACCGCATAGACTCGTAATGGATATTGGATTCCATACAATGACTGTGCTACTGGGGTACCGTCCATCACAGTACACCTCTAGAAAAATGTACCGAGGACCTCGCTTGGATCTCTTGCCAACATAGCACCGACCTAGCCCTAACTTGGATAGTACCGAATATGTTATCACCCGGTTGTTCCTACCCTAGTCGAGCGCTCTCTTTTCCATGCACAACCATATCCATAATTATAATATAATATATCCAAGGGTATCTAGAAAGGTGATAACATACCCTACTTCGGTGCGACCCACTTAGCCCTATTACATTTCCTCTGTTTTAGTCATTGCCCGTTGATGAGGCTTGAGGCTAAGTTTTAACTTTAGAATAGCATTCATACTTGGAATGCTAACAGTACCTTCCATGCAACGATGCAATGATATCATTCATCCATACAAGTCGTCATGTGTGTAGACAAATCGAATCTTCCAAATCACTGTCGCTATTAACTTCTTGATTTTACAATTCGTAACACACAAAACAGATTAAAGTGGTTTTTGGATAATTAAATCTGATCCCGGCCTCTTCGAAACGATCAACGAATTTTTGACCAAATTTGATAGTTAGTTATTTAACTACAAATAACATCCATAAGCAATCGCTAGGTCTTATTTTATAAATTTTCAAAACATTTATTTCAAAATATCATTACAAAGATATATATATATATATATATATATATATATATATATTCAAATTTCTTCCAATATTTCAATGTTTGAAATAACTCAAGTAGCTATATCCATAATAAGATATTTTTCAAACATCCCAGCACTTAGAAATACTCAAAATTACCTTTATAATTCATTACTTAGGAAGATATTTCTATACAAATCATCTCGTTGCTAAAATATTTCCAAAATCTTGTATTTCAATGCTTAGGAAAATATTGCAAGTCTATTTTCCAAAATCATTTCTAATGTTGACACTAATGAAATATTTTATAACTTATCTCACAAATCTCAAGAATTTTATAAATTCCTTTTTACAATTTTTGAAATCCAATTATACTTATTTATAATCCCATCTAAAAATTTATAGCTTCTTTTATGAATTCAGATTCATTTTCGAAGTTCCCATCTCTAAAAAAATTCTGAATATTTCTCAAGTTTCCAGAATTCCATTATAACATTCCTCTTACAAAAGCATCTCCATTTACTAACTTGATTTACAAATCTCGAGGGTATATATAAACCACTTACCTTAAAACCATATATATATATACATACATATATATATATATATAATAAATATTTTTAAAGAAAAATAATTAAATTTCAAAACATGATTAAGTATCTATTAAAATATCAAAGCACTTATAAATAAACATTGATAACTCATTTCCAATTCATTTTTAAATAAAACTAATTGTTTAACAAAGCTTATTATCAAATTTATAATTTATTTAAAATTAATATTAGATATTTGAAAAATCCACTTTCCGAAGAATTTCAATACTAACTAGTTTGAAATACATAATTTAATAAATAAAATTTTCCCTTTAAAAACAAACTTAACTTCTTGATAATAAAAATATATTTTTTAAACCTCAGTAACCAATTTAATTTATAAATTCCACTTGATTCACAACACTTCGATTTCATTTCGATTCTCTAACCATCTTCACTTTTCAAAATAGAATCCATTATTTTTCCAAAAACTTATTTTCAAATCCCGATAAAAATTCACACTATGAATTTTATATTCCAAATTTATCAATCGATATCACTTCCCTTATTTATAAATATTTTTATAAATTTATAATCCCCTTTTGAGTATCACTTATTTAAAAACAAGTCTTGTTTATAAAATCTCATTTCATAAATCCATTCCTTCATAAGCCCATTTATTTTTCAAATCTATATTTAAATATCGGTTATAATTTCATAACAATAGATCCACATTTCAAAAATCTACTTATAATTCAAATGCTATTTAAAATTCCGTTTGGAAATCTATTCCTCAATAAATCCAATTAATATTCCAAATTCACTCGAAAACTCGATTTCAACTTCCAAATCATATTAAATAAATATCACTGAATTTGTCATTTAGAATTCCTTTGTATAAATTATTTTCAAAACCTCTAATTAAACATTTAATAAAATAGTTAAGTAAATTTCAAAATCAAATCTTTTATTTAATTCAAATCCATTTCTTATAAAATACTCCATGTCTATATAAATGTCTTAAATTTTAAAATTTCCTTTTTTATTTCTTTTAGAATTCAAGAATAATATCTATGATATTTAAAATGCCATAATTAAGGCCAGTGCTACTATAGCATTCAAACATTCAATCCACGTAACAATCTATAACAAATTATTCAATTCCACCATATACTATTATATATGAAAACAATCAACATATATATATTTGAGGAATCCAGTTGGATCCCTCATACATGTTTCCTTACATCCATAGATGTTAGATAACATAAAATACCAATCCCATTTCGAGGGGGATATCGCGGTAATATAGGATCATCTGCTATTATGTGGGGCGCATAGGGTCTCATCCGCTCTAAAGGTGGGAAAATATCCAACTACTAATATATATATATATATATATATATATATATATATATAACTGATAATAATTTATAAATTCAACCAGAATCCAGTAATTAATTTTAATAATTATCAATTTAAATCCAGCAATCCAAAATAAGTGAGATTTACTCACCTTGATTTTTAAATTTGCCGAACATCCAGATTTTGAACCTTCTAAAATTCCAGCTGACTCTGAAAAATCTCAAACCAATTTTATTACGTAGATTTTCCAACCACGAACCAACTTGCCTTGTTTTATTCATTTTGGACCTTACATAGATAAATTATGAAATTTATAAATATCGATTACAATTTAAAATAAATAGAAAGATTATGTAATTAACTTTATAAATAAATGCTTAAACCTTAACCAAAGAAAATAATTTAAGTTCTCACATTATATACCTTAATTCTCAAGAAAATATCACGTACTCGATCTAGGTGACAAACGTACTCAACCCGCATCAACGACCTCTGCTTACCCTCTTCCCAATGTCGCACCTCCCCCTTCGACTGCAAAGCCTCCCAGTGCCACTACCTTCCAGTTGACGCAAGAAAAATGGAGCTCGACTTCCAAGCACTCGCACTCCACCAGCACGATAACCTACCGCCACCAAAACCCCATATAACGCAACCAAGAAATTCAAATTCGACCAAGCCCTGGCTAATGCGAACCAGAATCGTGCCTCCACCCAGAGTAAATCGCGACTTCTTCCACCACCTAAAGCGCCACCACCACATCACGACCTCTAAACCTCACCGCCTCGCCTCTGCTAATCGATTCTAGCCTCCCCCTCCACTGTCGCCACGCATCGCTCAAGCCGCTTCCCATCGTTCGCTTAATCGTGATTTTTATGGCAAGCCCTTCCCTTTTTTATATGAAGTCGATTTTTATTTAGTTTCCTCACTTTGAATTCATGAGCAAGATAAAGGAGTTACGCGATACACACACACACACACACACACACACATATTCTTCTTCTCTGTTTTCTGGATTCGATCTGAAGGAGGGAGAAAAGAATGTCGTGTTTTAAACAGAATTAGGCGGCTTAGGTATGAGGTAGGTCGGCCCTGGGTAGCATAGGGTGGCTTTGAAATGAAAGAAGACGGCTACAGGGTTAAATCGGTATAAATATATTCTATTTAATTTCAAAATACCTAGATATTTATTTCGAATCCCTATCGAGGCGTGCCGCCTGCCGTTCCTAATGTTGTAAGCCTATTCGACGAAATGGAACAAGTATCGAGACCTAATTCAATCATATGCAGAAGATAGCTTTTTAAATCGACTATTTAGATCAAATCTAATTAAATTATGTCTATGCGTTTTCAGACCACGCGATCAAAAGGTAAATCCAAACGCTACGTAATTTGAAATCCCATAATAATACACTATTACGGATCCAATGGAATTGGTTTCGTTAAATTACGAGACTGTCTTGGATTGCTATTTTAACGCGTCGATAAAATCGGCAATTTTCAAAAATTGACGAAATTACTTAAAATTTTAGTTTTTAAAACTTATTAACTCAATTCTAATTCAAATAGAATTTATATCAACATTAGAAATCGTTTTGACTCATATTTAACTCAAATTCAATTATTTAATGATTTTCAATTATAAATTCAACAATTAAATTAATTCAATAAATAGCTATATTTTGAACTTAAGTTTTATTCTACTTATTTGAATTGATAAACTTCATATTGAAATTCCATTTACATTTCAAATTCAACATTTAAAATAAATTAAATATTCAAAATCAACAACTGAAAATCCGAGTCTTTACATTCCTCCCTCCTTAAAAGAATTTCGTCCTCGAAATTGCTAAAGTAGGAAAAATGCTTCAAACCTATTTCTTTTCAAACCCACTTAGTTAAAACTCTACATTTCACCTTTCTACATTTCTAAACCTACATTCACTAACTAATTTCAAAAATTTATCCAAACTCTTTATTGCCTAGTTAAATTCAAAAATCAATTTCTAGTTAACAAAAAATTTCGGAAATTTTTTTCTAACATCCTAAATTTTCGAAATTTTTTGGCAGAGTCTCCCTTGTACGGAGAGCCTTTTGCAATATGACAAAAGTGATAAAAAAATATACATCGACTCACACGGTCGGAAACATAATATATATCAATATTTATTCCATTGTTGTATTTCATCCGAAAATGTACTTTATTTAGCATTTTTTAAGCAAGCGAGCTTACTTATATGAAAATTTCACAACCCAAAATATAGTCAAATGGTCTTCTTGTACATGTACTTACTTAATTTAAACACGTAAGTTCCAAAATATGAACATTTAATAACATTCCATCCGCTCAAATAGTTAAACACATACTTTGCACAACTAAACATGTTAAACAAGTATTTATAAGCAATCACAAGGTTCCAATACTAATTTAATTACTTTACATCGATTCATGCACCTCTTCGAATGATTTACAACCAAATTTGCTTACATCAAATTTACATTTATACCCAACAAATTCATATCTATATTGATTAAAAATCAATTTATTCACTTGCCATTGATTCTCATAATTTTATTTGCTTCTATTTTTGTCTAACAACAATTTTTCCAAGCAAACTAGGTGATATTCATTTAATAAAATAACCACTAAAGCTTATAAATCTTTTAAATTGATTCTAAACCAATTTATCCATTTCTATTGACTCGTGTTCAATTTTTTCACAAAAATCTTGTTCGCTAAATTTTTATATCAACGACATGTCATTTTATGCCAATTCACTTAATAACTCATTCTATAAATTTATTTGAGCCAACTTCATCCAAAAATATCAAATTAAATTAATTCGTTTACTTTCAACCATTTCAACCATATAACTTAAGTTCATTTCTATTAAAATCAAATTTCATTTCATTTAAATTGATTCCTATTCAATTTATTTACCTTCTATCGATTTGCCTTTCATTTCCTTGGTATATCTCAATTTACATATATTATTTGAGAATCATTTCATAAAATCAATATTAAGGTTTATTATAACATTTTATACCATACATATATTCATTTCCAAGCAAATTTAATTCCATTAACAGATTTAATTTATTAGTCCATTCCATTCCCCGGTTCCAAATCCCAATCCATGTTCATTTATTAATTCATTTCAATTCGAATTTAATTTTTTCCCACTTACGTTTAATTTCATCAATTTATTTATGATCCATTTCATAAATTTATTACTTATATTGACTTCCATTCTTATTTATAATATTTCCGACCATATTCAATTTATTAACACTTAAATCGAATTTACTTATAACTTAAGTCATCGCTATTTCAATCCATTTCTATTTTATTCGATAAGATTTCAAAATATATTAAATCTACTTATATTTAAGTCGAATTTTCATTTTTAACTCAAGTTCCATATTAAATTTAAATTTCAACTCACAATTCATTTTACTTAACCAAGTTAAGTTCCATTTCCATATTCAATTAACTAATTAATTTACCTAATTAGTTCACTTCCATTTTATAATTTAATACCTGATTTTTATTTCAAAAATCACGTCATTTTATTTGCTTGGGTTCAAACGCATCTTATTATTAAAGTTTGGATTTTTATTTCTTCGCTGAAATATCAAACCATTTTTATTTTTGGCTTTTCTAACGCACTTTTTGAATTTATAAGTTACACAACCTATATTTCACATTTTCATAATTTCTATACTCGAGTTTATACCCTATTTTCAATCAAATTCAATTTGATTCACCATTCATTTGATTCCCATAATTCAAGTCTATATTCATTTCATTTAGTCATCTCAATTATACATCCAACTCTATTTTGATTCAAGTTTCATTTCAATAATGATAACTTATAGTTATATAAATATTTCACAACACAAATTTTATATTTTAATTCAACTCGATATAATTCCAATTCCAATTCAATTTTTATTTAACTTAGCTTAAGTTAAATTTGTAATTTCATATTGAAATTCACAATTTACTTTCTTATTACACCTTTTCTCAATTTATAAGTTCAAAAACTTATTTTCTCTCGGTTTACAAAGTTTATTTATGAGAACTCCAGAATTAAAACACCCGGTATTTATTTCAAATAATTTTGAAATCATATACATATACATATATATATAGCTCTTTTGGTTCAACAAACCATTTCTTTGGTATTTTCAAAATCAACTTGGTTTCACTCAAAACAAATTCCCTTCGAAATTTCTAAAACAACACTTGTTTTTCAACAAAAATTTACATATTAAATTATTGTGGTAGCAATCCATCACTTAAAAACTCAAAAATGAACACCGATGATGTCATGATCATCATCGGAATTATTTTTCAGCGATCGAAGTGAGTTCAGTGCTTTTATTCTTCCAAAATCCTTTTTGAAATATTTTCATTCAAAAATACATCCCAAAATAATACTATTATTATTTTAAAATAATTTAGAAAACATTTCCAAAACTTCCATGATTTCAAAATTCCCAAATACTTGGTTCAAATCCATTTAAAACATTTCCCAAATTTTTCCATGATTTAAATTTCCAAATTCTAGTTTGAATTCATTTTTAGTTACAACTCATACGTATAATCCTACTTATACAATTTCTATTTGGTTATATAAACCATTTCAATTTTTATAATCTTATTTTGATTGTAATAATGTCAATCAAACACTCCAATATACTATAATAATCTCAGAAAATTATTTCTTTTCTATCTAAATATACCATTAGGTAAAATTATTTCATATACCCTCTTTTCAAAAATACTGTGTCAAATTACTCTATTCAAGTGTTTAGAAACTCCTATCAATACAGCTGTACGGACTGTGTCGACCAGAGTTCATAAGCCACTCAATAAATCAACCAACACAATATAAAACATTTCACATTCACTAAAAAATATGCGCTCATATCTATTAATACACTAAAACTCATTCTAGGGCACTATTGACCCTATCTCTAATGAGTAACCCCCACAAAAGCCAAGATTCTCACTTAACCTCGCACTGATATCAAATGTAACGAACAAGATTTTCGATTCTCGAAAATCGACATCAATATGTCCAGTGTGTAGTATGCCGAGCAATTGAGTGCCAGAAATACCAGATCATTAGGGGTGCAGAAGAAAAGGTAGAAGAAGAAACAGAAACAACAATGCAGAATCTCACAATTGCAGCGGAATAAAATATAATATATGATAACATATTTTTATACAAAAAAATCTGTAGCTGTTAATATATATATACAATCATCAGAGTACAACATCCACAATCAATCTGGACAGTTATAATAATTCGTCCTTACAAATACTGAACATTCAGTTTAACACACACAGCGGAATATAAATCAAGTATGTAGAATACGCCCCAGTCTCCAGAGCTCCATAGCATTTTAACATGAATCTGTAATACTCGGTCTGACACAAGCATTATAATAAAGTAACACCCGAGTCAGTCTGAAAAACCAGCATGAGAAAACACGCTCAATTTGAATTATTTCTATTTTCTAAATCCTTTGAAAAACAAAGGTATCTCGTAAGACCATGCCACACATAAACAAGACGAGTTTTTACCTTATGATAACCAAAAATCTTTTATAGAAAATCCTGTGATATAATAATAGTGTCTAAGTATAAATACTTATTAAAATAGTCGAAATTGTTACATTAATTAAATTATAGCATACTAGGCTCTACAACCAAAACTGTACAGGCTTGTAGTGGATATTAGATTCCATATAATGACTGGGCTACTGGGATACATCTCATCATAGTACACCTCTAGAAAAATGTGTCGAGGACCTTGCCTGGATCCCCTGCCAACACATGACTGGCCTACCCCTAACCTGGATACTACCGATATGTTCTCACCCTAATTGAGCGCTCTCTTTTCCATGCACAACCATATCCATAATTATAATATAATATATCCAAGGGTATCTAGAAAGGTGATAACATACCCTAATTGGGTGCAACCCACTTAGCCCTGCTGCGTCTTCCCTGTTTTAGTCATTCCCGGTTGATGAGGCTTGGGGCTACGTTTTACTTTTAGAATAGCATTCATACTTAGAATGCTAACACTGCCTTTCAGGCAACGATGCAATGATAGCATTCATCCATACAAGTTGTTCTGGGTCTGGATAAACCAAATCTTCCAAATCACTGTCTCCATTAACTTCTTGATTTCACAATTCGTAACACACAAATATGATCGAAGTGGTTTTCGGATAATTAAATCTGATCCCGATCTCTTTGAAACGATTAACCAATTTTTGACCAAATTTGATAGTCGGTTATTTAACTATCAAACAACATCCATAAGCGGTCACTATGCCTTATTTTATAAATCTTTAAAACATTAATTTAAAAAAATCTTTAAAAGGATATATACTCAAATTTCTTCCAATATTTCAATATTGAAACAACTCAAATACCCATATCCATAGCAGGATATTTTTCAAACCATCCCAGCACTTAGAAATATTCAAAATTCCCTTTATAACTCATTACTTCGAAAGATATTTCTGTACAAATCATGTTGTTTCTAAAATATTTCCAAAATCTTCTATTTCAATACTTAGGAAAATATTGCAAGTCTATTTTCCAATATCATTTCTAATATCATCACTTACAAAATATTTTATAACTTATCTCAGAAATCTCAAGAATTGTATTAAATTCCCTTTACAATTTTTGAAATTCGATTATACTTATTTATAATCCCATCTAACAATTTATAGCTTCTTTTATGAATTCAGATTCATTTTCAAAATTCCTGTCTCTAAAACTTTTCTAGATATTTCTCAAGTTTCTAAAATCCCGTTATAACATTCCTCTTACAAAACCATCTCCATTTACTAACTTGATTCACAAATCTCAAGGGTATTTATAAATCATTTCAATCACTTACCTTTAAACCATATATATATATATATATATATATATATATATATCAAAGAAAAATAATTAAATTTCAAAACAAGATTAAGTATCTATTAAAATATCACACTTTTAAATAAACACCGATAACTCATTTCCAATTCATTTTTAAACAAAATTAATTGTTTAACAAAGTTTATTATCAAATTTAGAATTTATTTAAAATTAATATTAGATATTTGAAAAATCCACTTTTCAAAGTATTTCAATACTAACTAGTTTAAAATTACATAGTTTAATAAATAAAAATTTCCCTTTAAAAACAAACTTAACTTCTTAATAACAAAAGTATATTTTTAAAATCTTAATAATTAATTTAAATTATAAATTCCTCTCGATTCACAACCATTCAATTTCATTCCGATTCTCTAACCATCTTCACTTTTCAAAATAGAATCCACTATTTTTTCGAAAAATTATTTTCAAATCTAGATAAAAATTCACACTGTGAATTTAATATTCCCAATTTATCAATCGATATCACTTCCCTTGTTTATAAACATTGTTTATAAATTTATAAACCCCTTTCGAGTATCATTTGTTTATAAAAACAAGTCTCATTTATAAATCTCATTTCATAAATCCATTCCTTCATAAGCCCATTTATTTTTCAAATCTATATTTAAATATTGATTATAATTTCATAACTCATTCTCGTTTTATCTGTTTAACAATAGATCTATATTTCAAAAATCTATTTATAATTCAATTCCTATTTAAAATTCCATTTAGAAATCTATTCCTCAATAAATCCAATTAATATTTCAAATTCACTCGTAAACTCGATTTCATCTTCCAAATCATATTAAATAGATATCAATAAATTTATCATTTAGAATTCCATAAAACCTCTATTTAAACATTTAATAAAATAGTTAAGCAAATTTCTAAAATCAAATCTTTTATTTAATTCAAATCCATTTCTTATAAAATACTCCGAGTCTATATAAATGTCTTAAATTCCAAAATTTCTTTTTTAATTTCTTTTAAAATTCAAGAATATTATTTATGATATTTACAAATACCATAATTAAGGCCAGTGCTACTGTAGAATTCAAACATTCAATCCACAAAACAATCTATAACGGATTATTCAATTCCATCATATATTACTATATATGAAAACAATCAACATATACATTTAAGGAATCTAGTTGGATCCCTCCAATCTGTTTGCCTACATCCACAGATGTTATATAACATAAAATACCAATCCCACTTCGAGGGGGATATCGAGGTAATATAAGGTCATCCGCTATTATGCAGGGCGCATAGCGTCTCATCCGCTCCAACGGCGGGAAAAATATCCAACTACTAATATATATACTACTATATATATATATATATATATATATATATAACATCCAACTGATAATAATTTATAAATTCAACCAACTTCCAGTTATTAATTTTCATTATTATCAATTTAAATCCAGCAATCCAAAAAGAGTGAGATTTATTCACCTTTATTTTTAAATTTGCCGAACATCCAGATTTTGAATTTTTTAAAATCCTAGGTGACTCTGAAAAATCAAAAACCAATTCTATTTCATAGATTTTCCAGCTACGAACCAGCTTGACTTGTTTCATTCATTTTGGTCCTCATATAGCTAAATTATGAAATTTATAAATATCGATTACAATTTAAAATAAATAGAAAGATTACATAATTAACTTTATATGTTAATGCTTTAACCTTAATCAAAGAAATTAATTTAAGTTCTCACGTTATATACCTTAATTCTCAAGTAAACATCGCATACTCGATCCAGGCGACGAACGCACTCAAACCTCATCAACAACCTATGCTCACCCTCTTCCCAATGCCGCATCTCCCTTTCGATTGCCCAGCCTCCCAGCGCCACTACCTTTCAATCGACGCAAGAAAAACGAAGTTCGACTTCCAGGCGCTCGCACTACACCAACACGATAACCCACCACAGTCGAAACCCCATATAATGAAACCATGAAATTCGAAGTCAACCTAGCCCTAGCTGAAACTAGAATCACGCCTCCACCTAGAGTAAATTGTGACTTCTTCCTCCACCTGAAGCGCTGCAACCACGTCGCGACCTCTAAACCCCACCGCCTCGCCTCTGCTAATCGATTCAAGCCTCCTCCTCCATTGTCGCCACGCATCGCTCGAGCCGCTTCCCACCGTTTGCTCGATCGTGATTTCTATCGCAAGCCCTTTCCTTTTTTTCATATGAAGTCCATTTTGATTTTGTTTCCTCTATTTGAATTCATAAGCATGTAAAGGAATTCCGCGATATATATATTCTTCTTCTCTGATTTTTGGATTCCATCTGAAGAAGGGAGGAAAAAATGTCGTGTTTTAAACAGAAGGGGGCAGATTGGATACGAGGTAGGTCGGCCTTGGGTAGTATATGGTGGCTTTGAAATGAAAGAAGACGACTGTAGGGTTAAATCGATATAAATATATTCTATTTAATTTCAAAATAACTAGATATTTATTTCGAATCCATATCGAGGCATACCGCCTGGCGTTCCTAATGTTATAACTATATTCCAAATGCAATGGAACAAGTTTCGGGACCTAATTCGATCATATGGAGAAGATAGTTTTTAAATCGACTATTTAGATTATATCTAACTAAATTATTTCTAGGCGTTTGTAGATCACACAACCAAACGGTAAATCCAAACGCTGCGAAATTTGAAATCCGATAATAATACACTATTCTAGATCCAACAGAACTAGTTTCATCGAATTCCGAGATTGTGCCCCAGATCGCTATTTTAACTTATCGATAAAATCGATGATTTACAAAAATCGACGAAATTACTTAAAATTCCAATTTTTAAAACTTATTAACTCACTGTTTCAAATAGAATTTATAACAACTTTAGAAATTGTTTCGACTCATATTCAAATCAAGTTCAATTATTTGAACGATTTTCGATTATAAATCAACAATTAAATTTATTCAATAAATCGCTATATTTGGAAATTAAATTACATTCCACTTATTTGAATCGATAAAATTCATATTGAAATTCAATTTACATTTCAAATTCAACTTTAAAATAAATTAAATATTCAAAATCAACGACTGAAAATCCGGGTCGTTATAAGATAGGTCGACATATAAGTTATAATTTTGATTATTTTGTTTTTCTTTATGTTTTGTAATTTTTACTCCATTATTTTTGTATTTCTGATAGAGAACAAATTCCTAACTCTCTTCTTAACTTAGTAAAAGATGTTTGATTCAATGGTTTTTTTTAATATATCAGCTATTTGATTTTCAGTGTTTATAAATTCAAGTGATATATTTCTTTGTTTACATTATCTCTTAGAAAATATGTCTTATACCAATATGTTTAGTTCTAGCATGATGGGTTGGATATTTAGATAGATTGATTGCACGTATTATTGCAGTATATTGGCGATTTAGTAAAATTTAAAACAAAATCTTTTAACATTTGTTGCATATTGATAACGTGTGAATAAGCTAATGCTGCTAGAATATATTTTGCTTCTGTTGTAGAAAGAGATGCAGAGTTTTGGTTCTTCCTAAATCAGGAAATAAGAGTGTCACAAAAAGTGACAAGTTCCACTTGACTTTTTCGGTTTGATTTCTAACCAGCATAGTCAGCATCACTATATGAAATTAATTCAAAGGAGTCTTCTTTTAGGTAAAAGAGTCCATAGTATAATGTGTTGTTCACATATCTCAAAGTTCATTTTACGGATTTTAAATGAGTTTCTATAGGTTGATATTGATAACTTGCACAGAGACAAACACTATACATTATATCAGGTCTACTAATTGTTATATAGAGTAGTGATCCAATCATTCTTCTATATAATTTTTGACTACATCTTTTGAATTTTCTTCTTATTTAATTGTTCAGTAGTTTCCATAGGCATTGGTTTATCGCTGGTATTTGACATACCAAATTTCTTAACTAAATCTTTAGCATATTTTTCTTGACTAATAAAAATTGCATTACTTAGTTGTTTTATTTGTAATCCTAGAAAATAATTTAGTTCTCTCATATGACTCGTTTCAAATTCCTCAATCATTATTTGTGGGAATTCCGTATTTAGTTTATCATTGGTAGATCCAAAGATGATATCATCTACATATATTTACATTAACTAAATATCATTTTTATCTCTTTTAATAAAAAGTGTACAACCTACTTTTCCTATTTCAGAATTTGATTGTAATGGATCAGATTTAATTTTGTCATACCAAGCTCTTGGAGCCTGTTTTCAGACCATATACAGCCTTCTTTAATTTGTAAACATGATTAGGTATTTTTGCATCTTCAAAAAGTGGAGGTTGTTCTACATATAATCTTATTTAATAAAACCATTTAAAAACGCACTCTTAACATCCATTTGATATAACTTAAAATTATTATGATTAATGAAAGCAAGTAAAAAATTTATAGCTTCTAATTTACTACGGATGTAAAGGTTTCATTCAAACACATTCCTTCTTCTTTACAATAACCTTGTCCAACTAATCAAGCTTTATTTCTCATAATCTATCCTTGTTCATTCAGTTTGTTTGTATATATCCATTTAGTTCCTATTATGGATTTATCCTCAGGACTTAGGACTAATTCCCATGCATCATTTTTTGTAAATTGATTCAATTCGTCTTGCGTAGCAAGAATCCATAAGTCATCAGTTGATGCTTCCCTTAGATTTTTAGGTTCAATAGTTGAAATAAAAGAAATGTTACTCATTTTATTTAATTGATTTCTAGTTTTAACAACAGATTTGAAGTATATTTTCTATAGGATGATCTTTTAAGTATCTTGTTTTTTATTTAGATGTGAATTTTATGAATTATTATAATTTCATTTTCGACAATCTCATTATTACTAATTTCGTTTGGGTTATCAATATTTTCCTCTTCATCAATATTTGGATTACAAACTTTAAATCTCATCAAATGAAACATGTAATGTCTTTTTAATAGTATTAGTTCTATTATTGAAACCTCTATAAGCTTTACTTCTATTTGAATATCCAATAAAGATTCCTTTTTTGATTTAGTATCAAATTTATCCAAATTATCTTTAGTATTTAAAATAAAACATTTATTGCCAAAAAAAATCCGAAGTATGATATTTTAGGCTTTTTATTATAGAATAGTTATTATGTTGTTTTCTTAGTTAGTGGTCTAGATATTATATTTAATATATAATATGCAGTACCAACTGCTTCAGCCCAAAAAAAATTAAGTAAATTACTATCATTTAGCATAGTTCTAGCACACTTTTGAATCATCCTATTTTTATGTTCCACCACTCCATTTTGTTGTGGTGTTCTTGAAAATGAAAAATTATGAGTTATATCTTTCTATTACGGAAATTCTCAAATTTTTTATTTTCGAATTCTTCATAGTGATCACTCTGAATAGTTTTAATTATATTAGTCATCAAAGATTTTAAACACTTCAAAAGCATCACTTTTAAGTTTTAAGAAAATCGTCTGGGTAAACCTAGAATAATCATCTATGATTACATATGCATATCTACTACGATTTAAAGATTGTATCTGTGAGGGACCAAAAAGATCTAAATGAAGAAGTTTAAGTAGTTGAGAGATAGAATTCATATCTTTTGATTTAAAAGAACTTTTTATAAGTTTTCCTAATTGATATGCATCGCATAAATTATTAACTTCAAAATTAATTTTGGAACGACCTCTAACTAGATTACTTTTATCAATTTTAGATATTAGTTCGAAATTCAAATAACCAAATCTTTTATGCCAAATCCAAGTATCACTTGATTCAGTTGAAACGACCAGCAAACCCGCACAATTCGAGCTGACAATAAACCACACATGCTTAACTCAAATCGAATGAAGATGCGACTAGTTATGGGAAAGAAAGAAGAGAGAAGAGAAACTAAAACAATACATAATCTCACAATCGCAGCGGAACAACATATAATATAATATCAACGGTCTTTATAAAAAGAGAAACTGTAGTATAATTATACATCCATTAGAGTACACAACAATTCACTAATCATAAGCCTAGACAGTTATAATAAACTGTCCTCGCAAATGCTGATAATTTAAACAACAATGCAGCGTAAAATAACCGTATATGTGAATACGACTCGAAGACCTCCAGCTTGTCTGCTGAAGCCCCATGCATCCAAATCTAATTTGTAAATATGCTCGGTCTAACCGAGCATTTAAAGGGAAGAACGCCCAGATCAGTCTGGTAATCAGCATGAGAAAACACATGTCAATTGAATTTTAAAGTTATAAAAACTTTTCTTTATTAAAACAAAGGTATCTCGTAAGACCACGCCGCACATAAACATGGAATGGTTTTTATCTTATGATAACCAAAACATTTCATATCAAATCATGTTATATTATACTAGTGTCTAGTATACAAATAATATAATAGCCAAAATTGTTACATTGGTTAAATTTGACAGCATAATAGGTTTACAAACAAAATGGTAGGCATGTATTGGAGGATGGTTCTCCATACAATGGCAGGTAAGGGACTACCTTCCATACAGTACATCTCTAGAGTAATGTACCGATGATACACAAACAATCCTCCACGTTTGGCAAGACCGGTCTATCCCTATTTGGCACTCATACATGGCTTGGACAGAAACCGAGTATGTCATCACCCCGGTCATTACCGACCTATCCAAGATGTTTCGTAGTGTACACCACATACCGAAATATAGAGGGTTATGTAGAAAGGTGATGATCATACCCTTATGGTTGCGAACCACATAGCCTTATGGCATACCCTATTTAAGCCGTTACCGGGTGATGAGGCTTAAGGTAATGTTTACCTTTCACATTTTCCACTTTGAATGCCACATTGCCATTCTAAAAATCACACAATTGATTTTTATAAATTTATAACTCTTAAGCACGTATGTCTTAGGAAAGGTTTTTATGCTAAAAGAAGTTGCCTTCTCCGCCACCAAACAGATGATACACTCATGGAGATCAATCAAAGTAATTAGAAATTCAACGACGGACATTCATACATACAAGTTGTCCAGGAACAAGACAAACTGAAGGCACTCTCCTAACACATCCTATCAGGAATTACCCCTAGGATTAGTAGTGATAAGTCCTTGCATATCAAAGATTTTCATAACAAAGAACTACTTCCACCATACATATATGCATCGCAGGTCTAGTGGCAAGTAGCCCTGCATCATGAAGATCTTCATCTTCAAACCATTATCATAAACATGCACTTTTGATCGCATACATTGGTCCGAAATGGTTCTCCAATAAATCTGACCCCGTTTCTCCGGACCAACGACGATAAAGAGGCCCTTAACCTCATATGGAAACCAAGTCTTGTAGACTTATTACGTTTCCAACTATCAACTAGCTATCCTTCGGCCAAGAAGGAAGCCCGGTAGATTGGAGTACCAGATACACTCTGCGCTAACATTCTTAATCCAAATGATAATCAAGCCTACTTAGTCAGCTTTATGCTAAGTTCACGACCAATCCGTTCCCACATAAAGTCAAGGAACCAAAAATAGCCAAATTTGATAGTTAGTTATTTAACTGTTAAAGTAACAAACAATATCTAGCACATAGGCTATCACTAGCCCATTTAATTAGTCTTTTATTAATTAAATCAATTTCCACATATTTAATTCTAATTATCTTTAAAAGATATATTTTGGAAACCACATTGAAATTTCAAAATTGGAAAACATTTCCATATACTTATGTCAACGGTATAAGTATACTTAATAACATTACCATTTTGGAGACTGCTAAATAGATTTCTATAACCGTACAAATTCCAAGTTCATATGCCTTAGAATGGATGTTAAGTATAAGAAGCAATGCTTCCTATACCACCAAGCCTTTAGTATTATCATAAAAATCAATTCGTGTATTTCACAATGGAAGGTCAAAACACAATTTATTGGTCAAAACGAATTTTGCATAAAACATAGTTACGACAAACCAAAAACATTAGTATAGGGTTTGATTAGTTAATTAATTAATTATATATATATATATCCCATATACTATATAAAAAAAATTCTTTCAGAAATCATTTACTATAACAACAATGGTATAGCCCATGTCTTCCATACTACCCCGAAAACGTCTATTAAAACAATAAATGTTGAAATCTATGTTTTCAATACATATCATATTTTAAATCACCTTTTAAAACCATTTAAACTCCATTTGAAATTATTACTTTTAACTTTACTTTTAAAGATTATAACTTTAAAAATCATTAACTTCATCAAAAATATTACTTTCAAAACATTCCTTTAAAAGATTATTTAACTCTTAAAAACTTGAATGTATTTTCTTTACATAAAATCCATATTTAAATCTTAATATAAAAATCATTATCGTATTTATAAAACCATGTTTATAAATCTCTTTTCGATTTTATTAAACTTCTATTTTACAAAATCTCCTTATTTATAAAATTCTATTTATAAATCATTCTTTTATAAAAACTCATTTTACTATCAAAATTCATTTATAAATCAATTTCTTATAAATCCATTTACCAAATAATTTACAAATCCATTTACAAATATTAATAAATTCCAATTATAAATCTATTTTTTATTTATAAAATATCACCTTTATAAGTCCTTTATATAAAATTATTCAATAATTTCTATTTAAAGTATTTCTCAAAACTATACTTTCATAACATCAAAAATCATACATTTTATTTGTTCAAAAATAAATTCATTCCTTTTGACAATTAAAAAATTATTGAAACATATACTTCCAAAATCATTTCAATTCAAAATGACTATTTTATAATATTCAAAATACTAAAAATATGGCCCAGTGCTACTATAGCACTAAATAAGAAAAACATATCCAGATCATCAAATATGGCATCCAACACATCATATATCAAAATATATAAAAAGTAAAATCAACAGTATGGGAGTTTCTATTGGATCCCTCTAACCTATCTCCCTGCATCGCATACAATATATAATCAAATAATATAAATCAACCGCTATGAGGCAGGATCATATACAAAAGGGCATCCGCGCATACATGGGAACGTAATAGGGTCTCATCCGCTTTAGGGGAATAAATATCCAAACTAACTAATAAATACAATAAATCTTCCAAACAAGCAAAAAAATATAAATAAATTATCCACACTTATATAAAAATATAAGTGGGCCGACGAGGCAAGTTAAATCATAGAAATTTCAGAAATCGCCAAATCACTCTACTATGAATTAAAGTTGAATAGTCGATTTAACCCAAAAATTTAGTAGCTCAAAATCCATCCAATCTAATTCCATATAGTAATATTCACTGATACGATCGCAATCCAACTTGCCGCGGTCAAAACCGACCTCGTATGAAAAAGTTACAAACTAACGAACTTTGAGATAATTAAATATAATTAACTTAATTAATTAGAAATTTAACTTAAACTTACACTCTATCTCATTCTTGTACACGATTTCCAAGCTCGGCCCTCTGTTTCTTTTTTCCCCTTTTTCCTAAGCAATCGTGATCCTCGATTTGCCGCCGTCGATCAGGCGCAAGCGCTTGAGCCCGGCACTACTGCTTCGCCTCGCTGCAGTGCAAGCGACCCACGCGTCGTCATCATGACCCAAAACCCAAACCCACTTGCTTCATGAACGTTCCCCTTAGCCACCGCCTCAGGCGATCATACGCCAATCCATCCGGTCATCGAGTCGAGCTCCCCATGCAAATGTTTCTTCAGTTAAAGACGTTGGCCAATTCGACCTCTAGAGGCTCTATTGATTATCGATCATTGGATGGAGCTATTGTTTTAATGGCGGTTGAAGCAAATCAGGGTTTGGGTTTTGCAAATGAAAATATCTCAAGTCCTTTTATTAAAATTTTAAGGCGCTATTCATTTCTAAAAATTTCGGACTCTAGATCGAGGCGTGCCGTCTGCTGTTCTATATGTTATATCCCTATTCTGAATGCAATGTAACATATATCGAGGACCAATTCCATCATATATAGAAGTTAGCTTTTTAAAATCGAATTATATTAAATTTAAATTCCTTTAATAAATTTCTGCTCGTTTCGAGCTTGCACGACCAAAGGATACATCCAATCGCCACAAAATTGGACAGCATATAATAATTCACTATTAGGGATCCGATGGAGTGATTTCATCGAAATCCAAGATAGTGCCCCGATAGCCTATTTTAAACGTTAATTAAAACGAGTTATTTCCAAAATCAATTTAATCACTTTAAATTCCAATTTAAAAGTTTACTATCTCCATTATTGTCTAAATAGAATTTAAATCTGTTTTCAAAATCATTTTTTTCCATATTAAATTGAAGATTCAATTATTTAAACAATTCCAAATATTAAATTTAGCAATTTAATTATCAAATAAATTGCAATATTTGAAATATAAGTTATTTAACTTATAAAAGATTAACCTTTTATAACGGCCCAATTTTACGACTTTCGAAAGTCGACATTAATACGTCCACTGTATCAAATGCTGCACAATCGATTGCCAGAAAACCAAACCGTTAGGGTTAAAGAAGAAGAAACAGAAACAGAAACAATAAACAGAATCTCACAATTCACAGCGGAACAACATATAATAGATAAATGAATAGTCTTTAAAACAAAGAACTATATCAGTTTATACATCACATTATCAGAGTTTACAACGACACAATACAACACTGGATGATATTTTAACTTGCTTACATAGAGATTTGACTTGCACTAACCCATACGCAGCGGACACTACATAGTATAAGTAATACGCCTCGCCAACCAGCTTCAACTCCTGATCTCCACAGCAACCTCTTGACTTCGCTTCCGAATAACTGATAACCTGACTCTAGGCTACCCGTGTGGAAAATTATGGGCACCCAGAGTTTAGAAAGGGAACAATAAACTCCAGGCCAGTCATAGAACTGGTGTGAGATCTTAAAAACAGTTATTTTCACAAAGAAAATGAAAAAAAATCCGCTATGCTTTTGGAAAATAAAACTACCACAAAGCCTCCCGCCACACACACAATGCAAACGCAGAATTGGAGGAGATTTCTCCTTATGAACATGCTTAATACGCAAAATCCTTTTTAATATTATTATTAGTGCATAGTGCAGAAAACCTTTCGAAAGTATAATATTAATCTTAGACAACATACAACCATTATTGTATGCCTACTATAGGTACCGTCTAAACAGTGGGGCGCCACCATAAGTAAATGGCATGTTATACAACTAAAACCGTACAAGGCGCGTATTGGAGATTGGATTTCCAAAAAATGGTCAGGCTAAGGAACTTCCTACTGCCACATGGGTACGCCTCTGGAGGGACGTCCCGAGAACTTAACCAGCTCTCTGCCAACACAAGGTTGGGTTACCTCTGTAACTAGGTAACTACTACACGAGTATGCCATCCCCCGGTCGTTTGCGACCTTTATTAGAGGATCCTCAACCATAAAGCAACAACCACAAAGTATAATAAATTTGCAGCAACCACATAGGTTAAATATCTGGGCTCCATACCATGATACCTCCCTTTTCCAGAAGGAAATGACATAACCTAAAGGGAGCGACCCTCATAACCTTGCCGCATTTTTCCTGTTTTGACCATTTCCGGGGTGTGAGGTCCGATGAAGTCTCATCTACAAAGCTACACTTTTCACAAAGTCATGGTTCGATCAACAAACGATCAGCAGCACTTCGTATGCCACATTACCAAATTTGGAATGTATTACTAGTAACCATCAACTACATAACCTCCGAGCTCCTACGTCTCGGAGAGGGGTGTTAAGCTAAGAGAATAAATTCTCTGCCACGAACAGAAATGTATTTGATAGAAACCAACTTTACATCTCAAAGTGTAACGTCAGACACATATCCATACAAGTCCGTTCCGGGATCGAACGGAACCCAAGGCACTTCAAAGAAGCACTTGCAAATACGGATATATACAAATCACGTCCGGAATTCCCATCACAAAGGGTGATAAAATCTCAATATCGGAGCAACCCAGTGCAGAGGCATTCGACAGTTTATCCTTTCGTTTTCGAAAATACCCGGTCTTCAACACCGTCTTCAAATGCAATCCCATTTCGTTGTATCATTATTTGGAATGGGTTTTATGACACAAAGTCCTCTCCCGGCTAATCCGAATAATGAGCTCTTATTTTTAAAAATAAGTGTTCAATCAGATTTCAAACCAATCACAACAAGCGTCTACCTTGATCTTTTGAAATAAAGATCAATCACAATCACAAAGGTTCGATGTGATTTTCGAATATCCATTGGGAATCGGACCCTCAGTCGCATCGAAATTTAAATGCCATTTGAAGGCCAATATTGATAGTCGGTTATTTAACTATCGATCAACATTCACAACAGTCACTGGATTTCAAATAGTTTTTCCCCAATTATTAGTTTTTAAAATATCTTCGCAAGATATAAATTTTAACACCTCAACCATTTGAAAACAAATTTCAAATCACTTACCGCCTTTCAATCTTTTGAAAACAAATTTTAAATCTCCCTCCTCACATGGAAATAAATTTCCAAATATTTATTTAACTCCACTGGAAATTTGTCGAGTTCAAATATTTTAAAATCATTTAAATTACTTATCCAAACATATATATACTTGGAAATATTTAATGTAAAAACTGTTTTAAAAACACTTTATTTTAGAATATTAATTATGAAAATATTATATCAATATCTCAGATAAAACTTCAAGTCCAAACTAATTTTAAAAATAAATTTAGTAGATAGAGTACAAATATTCAAATAACTATTTTCTAAATCAAATATCAATTAAATCTTTAAAATAATCCCTTCTATACTTAATTAAATAAATCTTTACTTTAAAGGTTTAAAACAATCCCCAAAAATAATTTCTCCAACAATATTCTTCCAAATCAATTTCTAGAACTTTTAATTTATACTTTAAAAGCTACTTTAAAAATATACTCGGCTTTCCAGGGAAGAATTCTCTTTCCATTTATATCAACTAATAAATCTTCTCGACATTTTTAAATTTACATTCCAAATCTGTAAATTTCTTTTCACGCCTTTAAAAATAAACCAACATTTATTTTTAAAACAAAATTCCATTTTCTTTATTAAATTCCCATTATGGATTTTAAATTTTCCAAATACCTACTGATGTGCGATTTCCAAATCGATTTCAAAAATCATTTTCAAACACCAAATCAATTCTCAAATTGATTTCAAATTTTATTTTAACTACCAAATCAAATTCCAAATTGATTTCTAAATTTATTTCAACACCAAATCGATTTTCATTCAGACACCAAATCAATTTTCATATTGATTTCCCAAAGATTTATTCTTTTAACACCAAATCAATTTCCGAATTTATTTTTAAAATAAATTCCTTTATCTCTTCCAAATTTTTAAAACCCGTATTTTTAAATAAATTCTTCACCTTTTGAATATTATTACTTGAAATCCATTTATTAAACTTTTCCCATAATTTGGAATTTATTCAATAAGTTTTCGAAAATAAAACTTTATCTATTAAAATTTCTTCTTTTAAAATTCACCCAATTCTTTAAATGAATTTATTATAAATTTTCTACTTGAATTCCAAAAATCCAGTTTTATTTATTTTTGGTATCCTACGATACCAAAAATATATTCGGCTAAATTATAGCCTTCAATGGTTTCAATCACAAATAATCACACACAGATTATAAATAATCAACATACAATATTGAAACAAATTCAAATATTTGAGGAATCCAGTTGGATCCCTCCAACCTGTTTCCCTGTATCCACGGACGTTAGCACAACAATTAAATACCAATTCCACTTCGAGGTAGAATATCGCACTATATGGGATTTATATAATATCATCCGCTATTATGCGGCTCATACGGTCTCATCCGCTATATAATGCGGGAAATCAATCACTCCAAATACATATATAATACCAATTCCACTTCGAGGTGGAATATCACGGTATATGGGTTTAATATATAATATCACCCGCTATTATGCGGCGCATATGGTCTATTCCAACACAACTGATAACAATCATCATCCAAGAAAACAACCAATAATTTAAATTAAATTGGGTATCCTATTGAGTGAGAAGATCTCACCTTTAATTTGCAATCCATTCCAACTTATTTCCATTCCGGCTTGTTTCTCCATTTTAGACCTTATATAAACATTTATACAATTTATTAATATTCGAAATAAATCGAATAATAAATTCCTATTGGATAAATTTAATTAACCAATGATTTTAATTTCAACATTGAAGTTTGATTTTTAAACCAATTTCTTTTTAACAAAATATTTTCTTTGAAAATAATCTATATAGATTTTAAAATCTACTTTTTCTCAACTTTATCTATATTACCATTTAAAATTCCTATTTCTAAGTCTTATGTATGGGATATACATATATTTACTGAATTGAAATCGAAATTATTTTATACTTTACAAAAATAAAGTTTCTGTTAGCATGAAGATTTATCACAGTAAACCTTTCCCCCACCCTTTTTTTTCTTTCCCTGATTTACATTTTCCATCTATATACATAATTTATAAATTAATAAATAAGCAAAACTACCTCATGAGATTTCTATGCGACCCACCCCATCAACAGTCGAACGAATGCCCCTCAACGTCGCCTCCCGAAAAATCTGACATCGCCACGCCCTACATTGAGTTGTCAAGCAACTGCCGTCGTTCTGCTCCTTTGCTCGAATTCGAGTTTAACATCAAAGTCGAACAAATTAAACCCATTGCTGAACCCCAATTTGCGACCTCCACTGCATCGCCTCCACCACTCCAGTCGCCAACACTTGAAGCCATCACGCGAACACGCCCCAACGCCAGATCGAATCGGCGAGCCTTCCTACTACGAGTAACCCCTAGCCCAAAGCCACCGTGCCTCCAGTCGTCATACGAACGAGAAGCCACTCGATAAAAATAGGTTCGTGGATTGCGAATGTCGATCCAATTTAAGCTCTGGCATTATTTTCGGCGGGTCTCGATTTGGTTCGAAGTTTAAAGACGAGTGGCCATTTATTATTTTCTTCTTCTGAAGCTATTGTTTAATTTTGAAAGAAGAAAATTTCGTTTACTTGTTTTATTATTCTTATTTTACTAAGGAATGAACGCGTGTTTCAATTCTTTTGCCAAGTGTTGGAGAACAAGGAAACGTGTCATTAGCCTTATAAATGTGAATATTTATATTTAATCCAAATTCAAATTCAAGTTCAAATTTAAATCATCTCAAAAACGCACCTTAAATTTTGGAACTCCAATCGAGGCATGCCGCTAGGCGTTTATATTGTTATATGCCCATTCCGAACGCAATGGAAAAGGTTCTAAGTTCAAATCTGATCGTATGGAGAAGATAGCCTTTTGAACCGGTTAAAATGTCGAATTTTCGATTTAAATTTCTACGCGTTTGCTTATAGTACGATCACGCGACAATTCCGAATGCTACGGAAATTGAAATTCGACAATAATACACTATTACGGATCCAATTGAATTGGTTTCGTCGAATTTCGAGACTGTGCCTCGGAAAACTATTTTTAAATATCGATCTAAACGATATAATTTCAAAACTGAAAAAAAACATTTCCAAATCCAATTCTGAAGCTTCCATTATCTTCAGTATCATCAATATAAATTTTCAAAGCCTTGAAAATATTTTTAAACGGCTTAAAACTGAAGATTCAAATTTTTACCCAATCTCAATATTGAATTGCCAAATTCATTATGATATTTGAAATTCAAGCTAAAATAACTTTAAAACATTTAAAATCAATTAAATATTTCAATTTCTAATGTTCAAAATTATTGGTCTTCACATCATTCCCTCTTAAAATAATTTCGCCCCGAGATTACTAGTTAAGAAGAATGATCCTTAACCCGTTCGCTATCTTTCCAAAATCAAATAGTTTTATCAACTTGCCCAAAGCAAATCTTTTTATTAAAGACTCATTATCACTTCAACTTGCTTTCCCAAAACCTTCCATAGTTTCCAAACAATATTGTTTTCTTAACCATTCAAATTTAAATTCAAATTTTAAACTTTCAAAATTTTCTCAAAATTTTTCTAACTCCCTAAATTTTCGAAAAATTTCGCCAGCGTCTCTTTTGCGCGGCTAGCTCGGTTTGAGTACAAAATGGCACCATGGCCCCCAGATTTTAAAAGAAAATGAAAAGCCAAGCGGCTAGGCAAGAAGAACAACAAATTTCATACTGAAATTTAAAATACATACCTTTTCAAGGAATTCAAACTTTTATCTTCGAAATCAAAATCCCAGTTCTATTTTTCTCTATATCACCTATATATCTTTCTTAACAATAATGTCTAATCACAACATTCAAAACCATTTTATACATTTCTTTACAAAATTTCAATATTTATTTCATTCAAACCCGTACGATATCCGTATACCATACGTATGCAATTATCAAATTCGATCGCTCACTCGATCACACAATTTCATTTCCGAACTAGTATCGTCCACCCGACTTCCTAGTGCAGAATCAGATCTAGTTTTTTGATCAGAAATCGTCATTCTCCTTGCATAGTTCTAAATTATGACAGAGAATTCCCAGAATCAACCAGAAATCCATATCCAGGTTCGCCATCGAAAATCGAGTGAAAAATTCCAACTCTGATCGATATAACTATCTCGAAATTCTGTGCTCGAATTCTGGATCAAATCATTATGCGAATAAAATAATATACGTACATCCTACGTATTTATCAATTGGATATTAGCTTTATCAATTCTTTTTTCCTTTATTCACATTGATTTTTCATTGGGGCATTTCCCTAGAAGGACAGACTATGCAGTCCAATTAGTTTCTAGGACACACATCCATAAAAATTAATTTCAAGGCCAAAGCAGCAAAATAATTACTTTTAAGGACAAAGTCAGCAGTCCAATTACTTTCAAGGATATAATTTCATGGGTTTTTAGGCCTTAGAAACTAATTATTTTGCATTTTGTCCTTAAAAGTAATTATTTCAGTTGTGTGTCCTAGAAACTAATTGCACTTGCTAAAGAGGCCCTTGTGGCTAATTTCCACTTTTTCATTCACTTATTCATAATTACCATTTCACAATTTCCAGTTTAATACCATTTCACAATTTCCAGTTTGATCTTCATTTACGTACTAATTTGTTATATTTCCAATATCAATTTTTACTTAAGAATTTCACACTCCATTTCTTAAGTTCAATACAAATAATCTATATACTTATTTTTATTTTCAATTCACCCCTTTGGTTTATATCTACTTATGTTAAATTGGATTTCCAATTACATATGAATTCAGTTTACCTTTAATTTATAATTATTGAATTCAATTCGTTTCAAACCATATTTTCTTTGTCATTCCTTCAATTAGTTTACTTACTAATTTCATTTCAATACTTCGCTTTGCTTAACACAAATCAAATTCAATTCCAATTCCAGTTCTATTTACTTACAAATTCGAAATGAATTTCAACATCCAATTTCACTTTCATTTACTTGCAACTGTAAATTCATTTATTCATTCAAAATTTATTTTCCACCTTAATAAATTTTATTCCATAAATATTTTTAATAAGATTCCAGAGTCTTTTCAATATTTTAGAATCATATTTGAAATCAATTCAAATTATCTTTTGAATTCCCAAAACCAGACCCAGTTTGCAAACAATTTCAATTTAAAATAATTTGGCAGTAATTTCACTCCTGGAAACTCGAAAATGAACACCGATGATGTGAGATCATCATCGGAATTATTTTCCAGCGACCGAAAAGAGTTTAGTGCTTTATTCTTTCAAAACATTTTTCAAAACCCTTGAAAATCATTTCCAAACTCGAAATTTAAAAACTTTTCAAACCCATTCAATTCTTTCAAAAACATTTCTCTGGAATTCCATTTCAAATTACAAATCACATTTACAATTTATATTCCCAAATTTCATTTGTATATGATTTTATTTCTTAACTTTGGAATGACGATTTCAATTTCCTATTCAATAATCAATGATAATAATTTAATATTATCACTTCCTAACTTCCAAGCAACCATATACTATAATAATTTACGGAAAATTATTCCTTTTCTATACAAAAATAGTTTGGGTAAAATTATTTCATTTACCCGATTTTGAAACAATACTGTGTCGGTTTATCTTGTTTAAGAGTTTAGAACCCCTATCGATACAGTTGGCCAAACTACACCGACCAGAATCTATAAACAATCAACCGATAAGTCAAGACAATATAAAACAATTTACATTCACTAACAAATATGCGCTCATATCTATTAATACACTCAAACTCATTCTAGAGTACTACTGACTCTATCTCTAATGGGTAACACACACCAGAGCCAAGGTTGTCGCTTAACCAAATGCTCTGATACCACTCTGTGACGACCCGATTTTACAACTTCCGAAAGTCGACATTAATACGTCCATTGTATCAAATGCCGCACAATCGAATGTCGTAAAACTGAACCGTTAGGGTCAAAGAAGAAGAAGATAGAAAAAGAAACAGAAATAATAAAAAGAATCTCACAATTCGCAGCGGAACAACATATAATAGGTAAATGAATAATCTTTAAAACAAAAGAACTATATCAGTTTATACATCACATTATCAGAATTTACAATGACACAATACAACACTGGCAGTTATTTTAACTTGCTTTCATAGAGATTTGACTTGCACCAACCCATACGCAGCAGACACTACATGGTATAAGTGATACGCCTCGCCAACCAGCATCAACTCTTGATCTCCACAGCAACTTCTTGACTTCGCTTCCGAATAATTATAACCTGACTCTAGGCTGCCCGTGTAGAAAATTATGGGCGCCCAGAGTTTAGAAAGGGAACAATAAACTCCAGGTCAGTCATGGGACTGGTGTGAGATCTTAAAAACAGTAATTTTCACAAGGAAAATAGAAAGAATTCCGCTATGCTTTTGGAAAATGAAACTACCATAAAGCCTCCCGCCACATACACAATGCAAACGCAGAATTGGAGGAGATTTCTCCTTATGATGTCAAACATGCTTGATACGCAAAATCTTTTTTAATATTATTATTAGTGCATAGTGCAGAAACCTTTCGAAAAGTATAATATTAATCTTAGCCAACATACAACCATTATTGTATGCCTACTACAACTACCATCTAAACAGTGGGGCGCCACCATAAGTAAATGGAAGGTTATACAACTAAAACCGCACAAGGCACGTATTGGAGATTGGATTTACAACAAATGGTCAGGCTAAGGAACTTCCTACTGCCATATGGGTACGCCTCTGGAGGGACGTCCCAAGAACTTAACCAGCTCTCTGCCAACACAAGGCCGGATTACCTCTGTAACTAGGTAACTACTACACGAGTATGTCATCCCCCGGTCGTTTGCAACCTTTATCTAAGGATCCTCGGCCACAAAGCAACAACCACAAAGTATATAAATTTGCAGCAACCACGTAGGTTAATATATGGGCTCCATACCATGATACCACCCTTTTCCAGAAGGAAATGACATACCCTAAAGGGCGCGACCGTCATAACCTTGTCGCATTCTTCCTGTTTTGACCATTTTCGGGGTGTGAGGTCCAACGAAGTCTCGTCCACAAAGCTGCACTTTTCACAAAGTCATGCTTCGATCAACAAATGATCAGCAGCACTTCGTATGCCACATTACCAAATTAGGATTGTATCACTAGTAACCATCAACTACATAACCTCTGAGCTCGTACGCCTCAAGAGGGGTGTTAAACTAAGAGAATAAATTCTCCGCCACCAACAGAAATGTATTTGATAGAAAGCAGCTTTACATCTCAAAGTGTAACCTCAGACACACACCCATACAAGTCCGTTCCGAGATCGAATGGAAGCAAAGGCACTTCGAAGAAGTCATGCAAATCCGGATACTCACAAATCACCTCCGGAATCCCTATCACAAAGGGTGATAATCTCTATACCGGAGCAACCCGGTGCAGAGACATACGACAGTTAATCCTTTCGTTTTCGAAACTACCCGGTCTTTAACACCGTCTTCAAATGCAATCCCATTTCGTCGTATCATTATTCGAAATGGGTTTCATGACACAAAGTCCTCTCCCGGCTTATTCGAATAATGAGCGCTTATTTTTAAAAATAAGTGTTCAATCGGATTTCAAACCAATCACAATAAACTTCTACCTTGATCTTTTGAAATAAAGATCCATCACAATCACAAAGGTTCGATGTGGTTTTCGAATATCCATTTGGAATCCGACCCCCGTTCGCATCGAAATTCAAATGCCATTTGAAGGCCAATATTGATAGTCGGTTATTTAACTATCAATCAACATTCACAACAGTCACTGGATTTCAAATAGTTTTTCCTCAATTATTAGTTTTCAAAATATCTTCGCAAGATATAAATTTTAACACATCAACCATTTGAAAACAAATTTCAAATCACTTATCACCTTTCAATCTTTTGAAAACAAATTTCAAATCTCCCTCCTCACGTGGAAATAAATTTCCAAATATTTATTTAATTCCACTGAAAATTTGCCGAGTTCAAATATTTTAAAATCATTTAAATTACTTATCCAAACATATATATACTTGGAAATATTTAATGTAAAAAATACTTTAAAAACACTTTATTTAGAATATTAGTTATGAAAATATTATATCAATATCTCAGATAAAACTTCAAGTCCGAACTAATTTTAACAATAAATTTAGTAGATAGAGTATAAATATTCAAATAACTATTTTCTAAATCAAATATCAACTAAATCTTTAAAATAATCCCTTCTTTACTTAATTAAATAAATCTTTGCTTTAAAGGTTTAAAACAATCCCCAAAATTAATTTCTCCAGCAATATTCTTCCGAATCAATTTATATAACTTTTAATTTATACTTCAAAAGCTACTTTAAGAATATACTCGGCTTTCCAGGGAAGAATTCTCTTTCCATTTATATCAATTAATAAATCTTCTCGATTTATTTTAATTTATATTCTAAATCTGTAAATTTCTTTTCACACCTTTTTAAATAAACCAACATTTATTTTTAAAACAAAATTCCCTTTTATTTATAAAATTCCCATTGTGGATTTTAAATTTTCCAAATATCTACCGATATGCGATTTCCAAATTGATTTCAAAAATCATTTCCAAACACCAAATCAATTTCCAAATTGATTTCAAATTTTATTTTAAATACCAAATCAAATTCCAGATTGATTTCTAAATTTATTTCAACACCAAACCAATTTTCATTCAAACACCAAATCAATTTTCATATTGATTTCCCAAAGATTTATTCTTTTAACACCAAATCAATTTCCGAATTTATTTTTAAAATAAATTCCTTTATCTCTTCCAAATTATTTAAAACCCGTATTTTTAAAATAAATTCTTCACCTTTTGAATATTATTACTTGAAATCCATTTAATAAACTTTTTCCATATTTTGGAATTTATTCAATAAGTTTTCGAACATAAAACTTTATCTATTTAAATTTCTTCTTTCAAAATTCACCCAATTTTTAAATGAATTTATTATAAATTTTCTACTTGAATTCCAAAAATCCAGTATTATTTATTTCTGGTATCCTACGATAAATATATTCGGCTAAATTATGGCCTTCAACGGTTTCAATCACAAATAATCACACACAGACTATAAATAATCAACACACAATATTGAAACAAATTCAAATATTTGAGGAATCCAGTTGGATCCCTCCAATCTGTTTCCCTGCATCCACAGACGTTAGCACAACAATTAAATACTAATTCCATTTCAAGGTGGAATATCACGGTATATGGGATTTATATAATATCATCCGCTATTATGCGGCGTATAGGATCTCATCCGCTATATAATGCGGGAAATCAATCACTCCAAATACATATATAATACCAATTCTACTTCGAGGTGGAATATCGCGGTATATGGGTTTAATATATAATATCACCCGCTATTATGCGGCTCATAGGGTCTATTCCAATACAACTGATAACAATCATCATCCAAGCAAACAACCAATAATTTAAATTAACTATTTAAATTAAATCGGGTATCCGATTGAGTGAGAAGATCTCACCTTTAATTTGCAATCCATTCCAACTCATTTCCATTCCGGCTTGTTTCTCCATTTTAGACCTTGTATAAAAATTTATACAATTTATTAATATTCGAAATAAATCAAATAATAAATTCCTATTGGATAAATTAAATTAACCAATGATTTTAATTTCAAAATTGAAGTTTGATTTTTAAAAAAAAATTCTTTTTAACAAAATATTTTCTTTGAAAATAATCTATATAAATTTTAAAATCTATTTTTTTTCTCAACTTTATCTATATTACCATTTAAAATTCCTATTTCTAAGTCTTATGTATGTGGATATACATATATTTACTGAATTGAAATCGAAATTATTTTATACTTTACAAAAATAAAGTTTCTGTTAGCATAAAGATTTATCACAGTAAACCTTTCTCCCACCCTTTTTTTTTCTTTCCCTGATTTATATTTTCCATCTATATACATAAGCTATAAATTAATAAATAAGTAAAACTACCTCACGAGATTTCTATGCGACCCACCCCATCAACACTCGAACGAATGCCCCTCATCGTCGCCTGCCGAAAAATCTGACATCACCACGTCCTACATCGAGTCGTCGAGCAACTGCCGTCGTTCTGCTCCTTTGCTCGAATTCGAGTTCAACATCAAAGTCGAACAAATCAAATCCATCGCCGAACCCCAATTTGCGACCTCCACTGCATCGCCTCCACCACCCCAGTCGCCAACACCTGAAGCCATCACGCGAACGCAGCCCAACGCCAGATTGAATCGGCGAGCCTTCCTACTGCGAGTAACCCCTAGCCCAAAGCCACCATGCCTCCAGTCGTCATACGAACGAGAAGCCACTCGATAAAAATAGGTTCATGGATTGTGAATGCCGATCCAATCTAAGCTCTGGCATTATTTTCGGTGGGTCTCGATTTGATTAGAAGTTTAAAGACGAGCGGCCATTTATTATTATTTTTCTTCTGAAGCTATTGTTTAATTTTGAACGAAGAAAATTTCATTTACTTGTTTTATTATTTTTATTTTACTAAGGAACGAATGCGTGTTTCAATTCTTTTGCCAAGTGTTGGAGAACAAGGAAACGTGTCCTTAGCCTTGTAAATGTGAATATTTATATTCAATCTAAATTCAAGTTCAAATTTAAATCATCTCGAAAACGCAACTTAACTTTTCTAGATCCAATCGAGGCATGCCGCTAGGCGTTTATATTGTTATATGCCCATTCTAAACGCAATAGAAAAAGTTCCGAGTTTAAATTCGATCGTATGGAGAAGATGACTTTTTGAACCAGTTAAAATATCGAATTTTCGATTTAAATTTCAGCGCGTTTGCTTATTTGATATAGTTTTACAGACTCAGAACTTTAATCTTGATAATAAATAATCATATAACTCTTGAATATCACTTTGATCTTGATTGGAGTGAAAGAGATGGTGGAAATCAGAGAGCAAATGATAAAGAATCAAACTAATGGTGATTGAGTTTGGTTCTGATTGAAATTCGGTTATGGTATATTTTTGTTTAGAAAATGAAAGAGGATAAGGAGGAGAGATGAAGAATGAAAAAGGATAATAAAATTCGTTGCGAAGACATGTATTTATAGAGGAATAACAGTCATGTTTGTTCATGAAGAGATAAGACAAATAGACACTTCTTTTGAAATTTGATTTTTGAAAATCACGGCTAGTAAGTCGACATATAGGGGTAGAGTATGTCGACATACTCTTTGTAATTTTGAAAAACACTTTAAATATTATTTTGAAAATGTATTACTTTGTAAAATAATATGATACTTTGTTAACATGCTTAAATATAATTTATACACTTTCAAATCATAATAAAACTTGAGTAAAATTATATGATAAGCTTTATGAAAAATAAACCAATATAAATCAAAATTAAATAAAAACAATAACTTAGTAAAATACCAAAAAGTTAAAATAATATTTATAAGTATAAGAGATTGAAAACTATTTAAAAGTTGTTTTGAAAAGAATATTTAAAAACTTATTCAAAAAAAATATAGAGAGAGACGAGTGAGAGATCAAGTGCTATCAGAATTTTAACATAAATCTACGACTCTATAACTTATCTAGAATGCCTTGAAATCTTAAACTCTTTAATAGTCATGAGTCTTTTATTCTCTAATTCTTGAATCTCTATATCAACATCTTGAATCTCTTCAATCTTTACTTGATACCGTACAGTTTTCTTAAATCTTTATCTATCTAATATCATGCACTGTATACTGCATACCTTATTAAACATTAGTATTTATATTTTATATGATTTCATAAAGCTGTAGTCATCAAAACCAATGTCTCGGATTCTCGGGTGCTAACACCACCATCATCACAACAACATTCTAACTGGCCCAGCCCAGTCATGACAAACACAAAGCCCTATTTTTAAAACCTTTTAACTTATGCACCGTAGCACTCTACCCAAGGTTAAAAATTTTTTTTCCATCTTTGAAGATAATCCATGTCTTCCTGATCAAGCTCTACAGATCTTCGATAAAATTGCGCGTGCATGTCTACTTTAATAAGTTTGCCATGTTGCTTGACTGTTAATCTCTTTCCTTCAAATATTCTCTTATTTCTTTCCAACCATATATGATAAAGAATAGTGGAGGAAGCTATAAAAGCTAGATCTTGGCTTACATCTTTACCCCCAAAGCGATTGTCGATGAATTCAAGCTGATCAAATATGTTTGGTTCAGAATCTGGATGCAACCGAAGTGGATTCGAGCTTGATTCCACTGATAAGTACTAAACTTACATCTAAAAATAGATGTGTTCATCTTTGTCGTTGCATAACACACATCCTGCTGAATCTAGCATTCCCCACGAAATTAATCTGTCTTTTGTAGGAAGGCGAAGCATACAGACTTTATAGGCAGTAAAGCTAATTTTTTTAGCAGTAACTCGATGCCAATTTATTTTTCCCTGTCTAACCATAGGTGATATTACTCTAATTCTGTTCCACATTAATGAAAAATGAAATGAATTTGACTCTGATATTTTCCAGTAATCCTTACTTTGCTGTAAATCTACTGTGGTTTGTGTAATTATATTAGTCAATTCCTAGAGAAGGCCTATCAGGATGAAAACTGCCCCCTTGTAAAATACTATTAACTTCTTGATTAGCTGCTGGGCATAGGCTAACTCTATGCCATCCCAAAAATTCAACCATGCATTTGTGATTCAACCAAAGGTCGAACCACAAAGAAGTTGAATTCCCATTAATAATTATTTCATGCATTAAGTTAACGTAAGAATCTCTTATATTTAGTATGTACTTTATAGTGAAAGAAAATTGTTATTAATTGCCATGACCCATAAATGCTGATTTTGCAAGTATTTGTTTATCGTCAATGCACTCCACATGTAGTCTTTTGTGAGTAAAGTCCACAATAATTTCAGTAATGTCATTTGATGAAGATCTTTAAATAGTCTTAGCCCAATACCATCTTCAACTTTTGGTCTGCATAAAGATTCTGTTGCAATTTTATGATTTCTGCCAGCCCAAAAAAAAAAAAAAAAAATCTGCTCACATTTTCTCAATTTTGTGCAAACATTGAACTTGGTAGATATAGATAAGCAACCAATACAACATCATCATTGTTATAATAGTACTCTATATTAGTTCAACTCTTCCTGCAGTAGATAATAAATTACTATCACATCCCTCTAATTTAACATACACTTTGTTCAACAATGATGTGCAATGCATGCATGTATATAATCAGTTGATAGGGGGACACCTAAATATTTAACTGGTAAGTTGTCTGCCCCCATCCCCAAAAATGATTGTAGTTGAGCTTTATTAGGAACTTCTCTACTGAAGTAAATCTTTGATTTAACCTGATTTATATGCAATCCCACGGTATATGCAAGTTGGTTGAATATATTGGTCATAAAAACTTCATGAAGCCTGTAGCCCTTAAAAATATCATCATGTCAAGTAATAACTGGTTGATTTAATGTAATAGGTTGGAGTTGATTCATTATAAGGCATCCTCTATCATAAGTGAGAAAAATTCTATGGCAACACAAAATAAATAGGGAGAGGGAGGGTCACATTGACGTAATCTTCTATTAGATGTAATGAATCCCTAGGGAGTACCATCAACCATATGGTAAAAGTAGAGGTACTTGTGCATTCGTAGATGAGATTTACTAATGAATGAGGAAATCCCATATTATGTAACATGTTACATACGAATTCCTTATTCATCATATCATAAGCTTTCTAAAAGTCGATTTTAATACACATTTTAGTTATTCTCTTTTTGTTGAAGTCTCTGACAAGTTCGGGAGCTAGTAATATATTTTCTCCAATATTTTGATTTGGATAAATGCGGATTGATTTTCTGCAATAAGGAAAGGCAGAAAATGTTAGATTCTCAAACAAATAATTTTGATTATAATTTTATATAACACATTAGCACATGAGATATGATGATAATCAGCAATTGACTGTGGCTTATCTTTTTAGGAATCTAGGTTATGAAATTATGATTCATGCCAAGAGCAAGCTTTTCCGTTTGGAAAACATTTGTAGCAGCAGCAAGCAACTTGTTTCCCAATTCATGCCAATGCAGCTAATAAAGTTTAGAAGTAAAACAATCTGGGCCTGGACTTTTGGAATCTTAAATAGAGAAAACTGCTTCTTTCAATTCAGATAGTGAGATAAGAATAAGAATAAAACTGCTTCTTTCAATTCAGATAGTGAGATAAGAATAAGAATTCGACCTTTACTCCCTTGGTCATTATTGTGAAAACATTCCCACTGTCTAGGTAGAAAAGAATGAAACTTGAAAATAGCTGAAATGTCTAACTTATTCTCCAACAAACTCATAATCGAGAGTTTATGGACATTCATAAGTTCGAATATGTGATGCATTTTGGCATCTGTGTTCATTGCTTTAATTTTCCAGGGCATAATATTCATTTAATAACTTTAAAGCCCCGAGTTTGCCTTTTAGGAAGAGGTGTAATTTTGGGAGTGCTTCTACGAAACTTCGACATATATGTGGGATTTGTCGACATCATGCGGGGTACATTCTTTTTTCCTTCTGGTTTTGGGTTTTCTTGAAACATGGTCCTACGTTATCCACAAATAGCGGAGTTGTGTCAAACGCATCTTCTACACACTCATTTTCTAAACTGGAATCACTATTGCAATCTTTTACGGTCACCTCATCTTTATTACAGTCTGTAGTTTCCACCTCATCATTATTTGTAGGTTGATGTCCTATTGCTTTATCCGCAGGTGAATGTGAGGTTGCAGGGTGTTGTTGTTGAACATGAGTATCATTTGAAGGTGAAGGGTGCTCCTTGCAAGTAGTCAAATCTATTCGAAGTGGAAATGGAGGAAGAACTCGAAGTTAAATTAACACTTTGCTTTTATTTGCCTTTCTGCAATGTAACATCCTTTTCTTGTACTGTAATGTGATGAGTAGTTGTGCTTTCACTTATCTCTGTTGTAGAAGAGGACTGTGCATTAGGAGCTACTATATAATCAGTAGTTGTACTTTTATTTATCTCTATTGTAGAAGAAGTCTGTGTATTAGGAACCGCTACTTCGGTTTCCATGTCTGTTTTACCTTCATAGGGCGCTGCTTAATACTATGACCATATATAATTTGCAAGTTATACAAGATTTTAGCCTGTGTTCATAAGCTACTTGAATGAATTCTCTTTGATTATCTGATCTCATTACTTGAACTTTATCTGGGTAGTTAAATTCTGAATCAACCTCAACTAGTACGCGAGCAAAGTTGAGTTGAATCTCTTTAGAAGTTGTATTATCCATTCTAATTGGCTTCCCCAATGCACTCGCAACTCTATTTATCCCTTCCTGACTCCAATAAGCAAGATTCAGATCTACTAGTCTAACCCATATAGAAACAGTGGTAAAGTAATCACTAGAAAATTTCAAAGCTTCTGTCCATTTTTTCAAAATGATTATCTTTGAATTTAAAGTATATGTACCGCTCTTAATTATGTTATCAAAATCAATAACAGATAAGAATCTTAACATAATAAGCTCATTAGGCCTGTAATAGATTTCAAACCCTGACACTGGATTAAGAACTTTCTGAACAAATTGTTTGAAATGTTCATATGGTGGTCTACGTCCCGTAATATAAGCAATAATTATGTTCGAACATCTACCCGAGTTTTCTGAGATAACCTCGTCAGGCATGTACACTGCTAGTTGATTTTCTTTAGATAAAGGTGGGTAGAATTATAGATCGGTTGAAGAATCCTGTACAATTGAAGTTCCAAACTGCCTCATTGCATCGGCCCATAATCTGGTTCCATATGCCGAGGAATTTTGTGTCGATAAAGATGAAGATGATGTAGGGATCAGATCAGGGGGTTCAGGAGGAAGATCACCTTCGGCAATCGTTTCAGAGATAGCGACCTTGTCCATCATACTTTCCTCAAAATATTTATCAAAATCGTCTAATGAATATTATTAATTAATTATGTATCTGTGTGCGCGCGCGCGTGTAAACACACATACGCATATATATATTGTGTGCGTGCGTGGGTGTGCGCGTACATATGTAACTAAGAATATGTGCATACAAACAATATACATATATCTTAACATATTTAAATATATGTACTTACTTATGTGTGTATGTATATATATTTCCTTGATACATGAAATTATCTCATATATATATACATATATATATATATATATACATATACATATATACATATACATATACATATATATATATAAGGAGCGCTCCATGTCATCCCTGTTTGGCAGCACCAAAATTGCCTTTTATTTTAAGCCATAAGATTTTCCTTAAATAATAGTTTGAGGGGAGAGAGAATTAGTGGAAAAAGAGAGAAATGAAAACTTAGGGTGGATATCGAAGGCTGTAGTGGTGCTGTAGTGTTTGGGATGTAGTGTGTGTGCGCGCGCGCGTATTATATATATACTATAGATGTAAATTCCAATATCTATATATGTATGTGTGTGTGTGTGTGTGTGTGTGTGTGTGTGTATATATATATATATATATCACATATAATATACACCAAACACATAATGTATAAAAAACTAAATTAAAATAATTATTGTTTTAAGTTGTATACTGGATCTAAATGCTACCCAATAGTTTACATACGACCATTAAGATCCACTCGGTAATATTTTTTTGATATTTACCTCATTTTACCCACTGCTAAACTGGCCAGATCCAACACTATCGTCGCATCAAAAAATGTTCCTTTCGTCAACATCATGTTCCTATCATAAAAATGTTCCTATCATCGTCAAAAACAAGTTCTTATCATCAAAAACATCTCCATATCACTGAAAACATATCCCATCAACTCTGGGTGCGATAGCACAAAAACTTGAGTAAATAAAATTTCACCCGAAGTTTCCTGGGTGAAGCCCGAAGTAAACAAGTTTTGCCCATGGTAAACATTATTTTCCCTTATGTAAACCTATGGTTTCCTTGGAGTTGTTTTTATGCATTCCAATGTAACAATCACACAACACGACGATCTGGAACCAAATCTTTCCAATAAGAACATCCCTAATTAATGTTCCTATCGAATATGCTCAATGATAGAGAGATGATGTATAAAATCGGTAAAGAACCAAAGTCGCACGAGGCAAGCCTGGAGTTTCCTCAAGATTGACCGAATTAAACCAATTGTGGAGTAAGTAATGAAAGTCCCAAGGTAAAATTTATAAGTAATGCAAATAACACGATTTTTGTCGAGATTACGTAATTAAGTTGAAAATCATTGAAAAAACAATTAAATAATGATTAAAAATGTGGATGTAATAAAAAAATTGTAAATTAATATCTATACACGCGAAAATGGTAAACTAGATATGTTTATGCTAATAATTTGATGGCAGTTAACGAATTAAGATTAATTCATTATGAATCATGTGTTATTGATCTCTTTAGACATGCTTGACATCATATAGATATGTTGTTTACTCATTATCTAAGTAACATGTGGTAGTGATGAAGAGCATACCTAGTCATATTTTTTGTACCCACTTATGATAATCACTTATGCATGTGATAACAAGTGATACGTGAATGCTATAAAGAAGGTATTATTGGATTCACTGTCGTGTAAGTACAATTACATCTAAGAGATTAAAGGATCTATTGTGAAATGTAATTATCCAATTATAATGTAATAAAGCATAACATAAACCAATGAGTTTGCGAGATTATGAGAAGTTTCAAAGGTTAATGGCAAGAACGCTTGCCTAGAATTATTATAACACCCCTAATTTTTAATAACATTTTTCAAAAGATTTAATTATATAAATTAAATAAAATAATGTAAATAATTAGATTGATAAGGGGATTGAGGTATGAAAATAATTTAAGGGTCGTACTTAATAAGATAATGGGCTTATAAATGGTTACATATGATAATTAATTAACCTAGGGCTTATTAGGAAATAGCCGCACATAAACCATCACCTATATACATTCTCGTTTCCCTTTATTCACGTTCATTTGTGCAAAACAAAAATAAAACGCAAACATAAGAAGGGGAGCCAGCAATTGTTAGGGAAGAAAAAGAGAGAAAATTCAAATCAAGTTAAGGATTAAAGCAAGGGGAATAAATTTTAATCTCAATCCAATCTTCTTATCCTAATCAAGGTGGATAATAATTTATACCATCTCTATTTTATTTCTAATCATTTGTTTACGGGTTTAAGATTAAGTCCCTTTTTATAATGATTTGGATGATGATATGCTTGGATCATAACGTGTTAGACTTAAACAAGATTGTTTAAATATGATCTTACACGGTTTCAAGGGTAAAACCGATTATAACTGATTTCGAATGCCATGAGGAATTTATTTGTTATGTAAAACATGATTTTGGAGTTCGGTTTTAATTTTGATAATTAAGATTATTATGAATTTTCGAAGGAAAATATGGTTAATTGGTTTAGAAATTTATTTCAGAAATTATATTGAGAATTTGGGTCTGAAATTTAGACATGTTAGGTAACATGTTAAAGATTTTTGAGGATTTTTCCTAAGTGATTTGCTATGGAAATTAAATTATTTTAGAAGAATGACTTACTAGCATTGTTGGTTTTGCTTAATGGAAGGGCTTATTGGTTAAATTAATGTTGGTTTAGATCTGAAATTATGTGGCAGTTATTCTGGTAAATAATTTGAAAAGTTGAGGCAACCAATCACATGTTTACACATGGACAGGTTAGTTAGAAAGTATTTGCTCTAATTGGCATTAATCGGCTTTTACCCAGAAAAGTGGATTCCGCCTCTATTAGAAGTACCTTTCGACTCATAGGTTCCGCCTTCAATCAAGTCGAAACCCCACAAAACCGAAACCAATACACAAGGTATCAACATGGGTATGTAGTGGATTGGAGGAAGGTAGAAGGTATGGTGTCGAACATTGCTTCCGATGGGATCAAAACCTTTGTTTTACTTTTAAATGTTAGCGCTTACCTTTGTTTTATTAAAGCTTTCAAAGGAGTCGAAACATATGCTACCGAAATGGGTTTTCTAAAGAGTTTTCGAAGAAGGTTGCCATCATTCATTTTTAAGTATAAGCTTTCGAACGAGTCCCTTGTTTGTAAAACAGTGCTTTCGAAAATGATGGTTCCAACCTAGTCGAAACCCTACTGCCGTTCTTTTGCTTTCGAGTGTATTGAAGCCATCAATGCTTTCGAAGGGTAGCCTTTGTTTTAAACTTATATTAAGCCACTTCTTAGATGCATTCGAAAGGGTTCAATGGTTTCGAAGGCAATGTCTTCGAAAGAGGATTTCGATGCTATCCTTCAAAGTTTTTCTTAAATGTATTGAAGCTTTCGAAAGAATGGTGTCGACACCATCAAACTTTCCCCAAACAATTTTATATGAAAATTAAAGGTTTCAGAGGAATACTTTACATGTATTCACTTTGACCCAAAAAGATGTTTTTGAGTAAACCCAATGGTTTCGAAAGGGGTATTTTCATTGGTTTCGAAGCTGTGTTTCTAAGGATTATTAAGTAATGTTTTGATACTTTCGAAAGGTATGTTTTGGTTTCAAAAGAGATGTTTTAAAGAGCTTCGAAAGGATAATGTTTTAAAAAGAAGTTTCTATTCTTTTGAAGAAGGTTATCTAGGGGTTTCGAAAGTAATATTTTAAGGTTTCGAAAGCCTTAGTTTTCATAACAAATAACCCAATCTTATTGTAAAGGAAACCATGGCATAAATAATAAGTTTTGGAAATAATTTTAAGTATGGAGTTTTTGAAGAAGTTTTCCTTGATTAATAGGTTAAAGGGATTAACCAATTTATTATGTTTGCTTCTTCATATATGTATATATGCACATTGCAATGGACATATAACTATATTTTAGGGAAGGGCGGAATAATCAGCTAGGTTAACCCAATAGTGAATATAAATTAAGTTAACTCCTGAATGAGTAGAATTGCATCGATGAGATCAGGAAGACCAAAATATAGAATGCTAAAATATTGATTAAAGAAGTTATTAGGGAGACATGTTCATAGTAAACTCATGAAAACTATGTATAAAAGAAGTTGTTTGGGAGACAGGTTCATAGTAAACCCATGAAAACAATGATTTGAAAGAGTTATTAGCAGGAGCCAATAGTTTGTAGTGAACCCATGAAAACTATATCTAGATTAAGTTATTGACAGGTGTCAATATGTTCCTAGTCAACTCGTGAAAACTAGGATAAGAGAGAAGTTAATAGGTTCAAGAAGAACCTATTAAACAATGAAGTTATTGGCAGAGGTCAATAGGTTCTTTGTAATCCCATGAAAACTGTGAAATAGGACAGGGAGTCCATATATTTAAACAGGTTAATAGTAATCGCATGAAAACTATGGAAATTGTAACGACCCGTATTTTTCGTATTGATAATCGTAGAATTTACAGGTCGTTAGTGTTATGTTACCCCTAGTCTAAGTCGTATGGGAGTTAACTCGTGTTTGGATTAGATCGAGTTAACGGGTTAGTAATGTTAGCATGTTACGGGTTAACGAGTTAAGGCTTAAGGACTTATGAGTTAACATGTTATCTGATGAGTCGTTAGCAAGTTAGGTAGTGTAGCCGAGTTAAAATGTTAAGTATAAGGTCGTAGGCGACCTATAAGACATAAGCGAGTTGGTAGAGTCAGCGACCTACGAGTTATCAGGTTAGAGGGGATAGCGACTTAAGGGCTGGGATGAGCTAGCGGGTTAGTGGAAGTAACAAGTTAACGAGTCAGCGACCTACGTGTTAGCGAGTCAGTTGTTGGCGAGTTAAGTATGTCAACGACCTAAGAAAAGTTAGGTCGTTGAGCAACTTAAGGGAGTGTTAGGTCGCTGGGCAAGTTAAGTCGTTTAGTAGTTAGGTTGAGCGACTCAGAAGCTCGAGTCCTAACTCGTAACTCGTTAACGAGTTAGCAATGATAGTTAGGTCGCTAGGGAAGATAGGTCGTGACTCGTATGTTAGTTAGGTCGTAAGGTTGTAACTCGTGAAGGCATTAGGTCGCGTAGGAGCTTAAACCATTAAGCCGTTAGGTCGTGTGACCCTGGGTTTGGTTAGGTCGCGGCTTTCGATGAGTCGTAGGTCGTTGGTTAGTTGGGTCGAAGGTCGGCTAAGAATTAGGTCGGCACATGCTAAGTCGTTAGAGACTTAATGATAGGTCGCAACTCGTGTCGCTTGTTGGGTCGTGAGCCTATTAGCGTTAGGTCGTGATATTTATAAGTCGTTTCCCAGTTGAATCATAACTCGTGTACGAGTTAGGTCGTAACGTGTGCTAAGCCTTATGCCGTTGAGTCGTTAGGTCGTGAGTCGTGGGAATTTTGGGTCATGAGTCGTAACATGTTAGGTCGGCAACGACCTAAGACCGAGCGCGAGTTATGGACTGAGCGACCTAAGGGGGGGGCGATTCAGCCTATAAATACGCGACCATTTCTTCACTTTTTGGCACCGGTTTTTGAAGCGACGAAGTGCTGCCATTTTGAGAGCTCGACTACAACATTTCTTCATCTCCTTTTCTCCATTCCAATCTAGTTCTAACATCCATCCAAGATCGAAGATTCAAGGGCCAAAGTTGAAGATTTTCATCCGTTCGAGTGAGATTTCATAGATTGAAGCGAGATTTTTGCCGGATCAAGCTTGGGTATTTGCTGTCCAGATCTGAAGTGGGTTTCTTTTGAAGTGTTTGGGTGATTCGGTGAGTGGTAGTTATCTCTCACACGGATCCAAAGGAGTATATTGGAGTGGTGGTTAGTTTATGTGTTAAAGATAGTGATTTCTCGCATTTCTCTTAAGTCTGCATGTAGATCCATGGTTTATGAAGATGTTTACCTATGCAAGTTCATTTATCGAGTTATAGGAATAAAACCCATGTTTTATATTTGATAGATCTATGCTAGAAATCCATAATTCATGTATGATAGACTTTCACTCATTTATTTACGAAATTGCCATTATAGTTAATATTGCTTATTGGATCTTGTTTGAATGATTGATTGTTTGAATGTATGATTGATTGATTGTTTCAAGTTAGCTAGTAGTTGATTTGGAACAAGATGGTCGGAGATGATTCAAAAGCTAAGTGGAAAGGCTCTTGAATGGTGAAAGCTGCTTGTGGCATATGAAGCGAATGAGGAAGCTCATATGGATGGATTCGAGGACTTTGCGATGATACGAGGAAGCAAAGTATGATGATGATGGACTTTGCCGTGATATGATGAGGCAAAGCATGATATGGACTTTGCTAAGATGCGATGAAGCAAAGTATGAGATGAGATAGTCTTGGTCTAGTCCAGGCGGGATCATTCCAAGCATGATGTTAACTCGGTGATATGGTTCGAGTTTTGATGGATAATGGATGGCTCGAGAGGCGCTTGAGCTAGTATGGGAATAGTCGTCGAGGAGGATGACTAGGAGGCTAAGACTTCATCGTTGTTGAAGGTTCTAGCATGCTCAAAGCAAGAGTACGTTGGGCGGCATTGATATCCCAAGCACGGGTCACGATGACGTGCTAGTACTCTGGGCAGCATTGATATCCTAGGCACGGGTCACGATGACGTGCGGAGTTATGTCTAGAACCGGGGTTACCATTAGCCCTTGACTGACGGATGAAAGAATGTGCCGTTCATTCAACTAACGATGAAATCAAGGCAATGATAACAGTGATAGCCAGAGTCATGGATGTTTGGACGTTTGGTTGTATCATCATTCGGTCTCAAGAGCGGTGTTTTCCGGGTGCTTATCTGATCTTGGTTTAGGCCTTGGGGGTTTGTATTTGGAAAACATCGACCTTGACTCGAGTGATTATTGCTTTACTTTAATTGCTTGCTATGTTATGCTTGCTTCTCCTTAATGTGTGTCTGGGGGCTATCACTGTAGAACGAGGTGGAGTGGGATGGTTTGGTTCCTATTCCTTTTATCCCTTATGCTCTTTTGGTATGTTTGATAGTTGATTTACTGCTCACTAAGACTTTGTCTGACTCAAGGTTTTATGTCTCCTCTTATTACCTTGGCCTGTTCATCCATGTTGGGATGGGCAGACTAGGTAGCAGGTGACATGTGCTGTTCTTGGAGATCTACGCAGATGATGACGAAGACGAGCAGGAGGCTTTTGCATATTATTTTTATATTCTATGTACTGGATATTCCGCTGTTTGTTGATTACTCTGAGTGCTATGTAGTGAGGCTTCTTGTATTCATGATTCAGACTATGTATAAAGCTATTATGATTAGATGATGATATTCTGTTCTATGGGGGCTTCACTATATTATATTTCTCTATTGTATTTTATCCATGCGCTGTGAGTTTTACGATAGAGTCTGCGATGTTTATTTTACCCTTGACGGTCACTCATGGCTGCCTGGCACACTTTCAGCGCACCATTCCCTTGTTTCCGTGCGGGAGTCATGGGTGGTCGTCACATTTGGTATCAAAGCCAGGTTAATCGATTTTAACCAACGCTCGCTGACGTAACTACGTATGAGAGACGTAATTGTATTTTGATGGATGATTACTATATATGGTATTGTAGCTTAGAAGGATTTGAACTCCTTATGCAGTTGTTTCTCAAAGGTGTTCTAATCATTCCTTTTTCTAGATACTAAGGATGAGTCGAAGAGGGAGACCAGCTGCAAGGGAAGGCCGTGCCGCTGAAGGAACCGTTGATTATGGAGCTATGTTTGAAGCTATGATGACTTCCATCATAAGAAGGATGCCAGCTCCAGGGCCATCTGTAGATGTTGGAGTTCAAGTTCAAGCTCCGAGGCCGGTGGATTTTGCTAAGCTTTGCAAGGACTATACTTCTCTTGGAGGAAAGGTTTTCTTGGGGACAGAATCTACTATTGAAGTCCAGAGATGGATAGATGCTTGTAGGAGGATTTTTGGTGATTTAGGAATCGAGGATGCAACTAAGAGGAAGCTTGCATCGAGGCAGCTTCAAGGGAGAGCTTCTGATTGGTGGAACTCTATCACCATTGATACTCCAGAAGAAGAGATTTCTTGGGAGCAGTTTCAAGCTAGGTTTGAAGCTAAGTTCATCTCTACTGCTCAGAAGTCTGTTTTGTTTAAGAAGTTTGTTGAGCTCAAGCAAGGCGGGAGGTCGGTTCTGGAATATGTTTCTGAGTTTGAAGCCTTGTCCAAGTATGCTAGATCGTATATTGATTCTCCCTATCAGAAGAATGAAAAGTTCGTGACAGGCTTGGATGCTTATCTTGGAAGGCAGCTGGTGGATCACCTGGACGATCCATTTGAGAAGCTTGTGGAAAAAGCTCTCAGGCATGAGAGTTTGTTTCCTAAGGAAGGGTCTGTTGTTGCTGTGACCAAGGAAGAGCTCAAACCACAGCAGGGAGGAAATAAGAAGAGGAAGCAGCAACAGCAGAAGGGTAAGAATGGCCAGAAGAAGCCGAAAGGCGAAGTGACTTGTTTCAACTGTCAACAGAAAGGTCATTTCTCCAGGGATTGCAAGAATCCAAAGGTATCGGTGAAGTGCCACAACTGTGATAAGCTGGGGCACATTAAGAAGAACTGTCCGGAACCGATAAAGGACAGGCAGGTTGTGCAAGCTTATGCTTTGGGGGTTGTTCCATCGTCTTCGAAAGCTCCTACTGCTAAGGAGAAGGGGAAGAGTGTGGTGGTTCAAGGTACTCTTTCCATTTGTGGTATTCCAGTTAGAGTGTTATTTGATACTGGAGCGTCTCATTCTTTTGTTTGTAATGAGTTGGTAGACCGGTTGGGTTTGGAACCGGATATTGTTGATAGACCATTGGTAGTGACTAATCCAGTTGGGGGTTCGTCTTGTTTGTGTATGCTATGCCATGGTCTAGTTATATCGAGTCATGATTGCTCTTTTGTTTGTGATTGCTTTGTTCTGAACTTTGCGGGGTTCGGAATTATTTTGGGTATGGACTGGCTTAGGAAGTATGCGGCAAAGGTTGATTGTGAGAGATTGGAGGTGACAATCGAGAATGTGGAGGGGCGAAAGGTTGTGATACGATGTAAGCATGAAGAAGGCGTCTTCATGAGCTTCATGTATTCGCTGGTTGTTCCACGGGATGGACTGTCATCGGTGCCAATCGTGAATGGATTCGAGGATGTCTTTGACGAGGTCAAAGGGTTACCGCCGCATAGGGAGATTGAGTTTCGTGTCGATCTAGTTGAGGGAGCCAGACCCGTTGTGATGCCTCTTAGGCGGATGGCGCCTAGAGAACAGCAAGAGTTGAGGGTGCAAGTTAATGACCTTTTGCGTAAAGGATTCATTCGGCGTAGTGTGTCCGAATGGGGTGCACCAGTTGTGTTCGCAACCAAAGCGGATGGATCGTTGAGGTTGTGTGTTGATTATCGTGAGCTGAATAAGGTGACTAAGAAGAACAAGTATCCATTGCCGAGAATAGATGACTTGTTTGATCAGCTCCACGAGGCGAAGGTGTTTTCTCAGATGGATTTGGCAACGGGATTTCACCAGTTGAGAGTGGCGAAGGATAGTGTGCCGAAGACTGCTTTTAGGACACCATCCGGTTTTTATGAGTGGCTGGTAATGCCGTTTGGATTGACTAACGCACCAGCATATTTTGTGGATCTTATGAATAGAGTGTTCAGAGATCAGTTGAACAAGTTTGTACTTGTGTTCGTGGATGATATTCTGATTTATTCCAGAACGGAAGAAGAGCACAAGACGCACTTGCGTATTGTTTTGGAAATCTTGCGGAAACATCAGCTGAAGGCTAAGTTTTCGAAGTGTCACTTCTGGAAGAGTGAAGTGAGATTCTTAGGCCATGTTATTTCTGGAAATGGAATAGCGGTTGATCCCGCTAAGGTGGCAGCGATCCAGGATTGGGTCAGACCTAAGAATGCATCAGATGTGAGAAGTTTTCTTGGACTAGCAGGATATTATCGACGGTTTATCAAAGACTTTTCCAAGATAGCTGCACCATTGACAGGATTGACGAAAAAGAATCAAGTGTTTAGATGGGATGATAAGTGTGAGCAAGCTTTCGTAATCCTGAAAGAGCGACTGACAAGTGCTCCTGTTTTGACCATTCCTAGTGGGAACGATGAGATGGTGGTTTACACCGATGCATGTGGTACTGGACTTGGAGCAGTGCTAATGCAGAAAGATAAAGTTGTTGCGTATGCTAGTTGACAACTGAAGCCGCATGAAAGGAATTATCCGACACATGATTTGGAGTTAGCGGCGATTGTATTTGCTTTAAAGATGTGGAGACATTATCTTTTGGGAGTTCGATTCGAGTTGTTTACGGATCATAAGTCGTTGAAGTATCTGTTTTCCCAAAAGGATTTGAATCTTCGGCAGCAACAGTGGCTAGAGTTCTTAGCATCGTATGATTTTGGTATAGCTTATACTCCGGGAAAAGGTAACGCAGTAGCTGATGCGTTGAGTCGAAGACATGCAGGATTGGGAGCCATGTTTTCGGAATGGAAGAGTCTCGAGTACTTAGCTGGATTTGACTTCAGGCCTAGATGTGAATTGGAACCTGAAATGTTGGCAAACTTATCGATAAGGCCTACTCTTGTGGAGAGAATTGGCGAGAGCCAAAAGCGAGATGATAAGCTTGTCAAGATTATCCGTGATTTGGAATCTGGATTGGACCCAGAGAAGGATAAGAGATTCGAAGTCGATCGAGAGGGCTGGCTTCGGAAGCAAGGACGACTGGTTGTTCCCGATATCGATGAGTTGAGAGATGAAGTTTTGAAGGAAAGTCATCACTCGAAGTTGACAATTCATACAGGAGGAAATAAGATGTATCGGGACATGAAGAGAACCTATTACTGGGAAGGTATGAAGAAGGATGTTGGAAATTTTATTTCCAAGTGCATGAATTGCCAGTTGGTTAAGGCAGAGCAGAAGAGGCCCAGTGGATTGCTTCAGCCGTTAGAAGTTCCTACATGGAAGTGGGAGCAAATATCGATGGATTTTATCAATGGTTTACCTAGAACCCGAACGGGAAATGAAGGGATTTGGGTCATTGTAGATCGTTTGACTAAGAGTGCAAGATTTATTCCTATTCGATCAACTAGGACTGCATCGAAGTTGGCTGAATTGTATGTTAAGTGGATAGTTCGATTTCATGGTATTCCGAAGAGTATAGTGAGTGATCGAGACCCATTGTTCACTAGTGGATTTTGGAAGAGTTTCCAGGAGGTTTTGGGAACCGAGTTGTGTTTTAGTATAGCTTATCATCCTCAAACAGATGGTCAGACTGAGAGAGTCAACCGAGTTTTGGAAGATCTTCTTAGGGCATGTGTTTTGGATTTCGGAGGATCATGGGAAGATCATCTTCATTTGGTGGAATTTGCGTATAATAACAGTTACCAGTCAAGTATTGGTATGGCACCATATGAGGCACTGTATGGAAGACCGTGTAACTCTCCGACATATTGGTTGGAAACTAGAGAAAAGCTGATACTTGGGCCAGAGATGATTTGACAGACTTCAGATTGTATAGGGATTATTCGGCAACGAATGAAGGCAGCCCAAGATCGTCAGAAAAGTTATGCCGATAAGCGTCGTAAAGATTTGGAGTTCGACGTAGGTGATATGGTTTTTGTGAAGATTTCTCCTCTGAAGAATTTTATTCGATTCGGGAAGAAAGGAAAGTTGACCCAGAGGTTTGTTGGACCATTCCAGATCATCGAGCGAATTGGAAAGCTCGCTTATAGATTGGAGTTACCGGAAAAGATGTCGGGAGTGCACAATGTTTTTCATGTATCATATCTAAGAAAGTATGTGCACGACTCGAATACAGTGGTTTCTGCTGATAGCTGTGAAGATTTGGAGGTTGATCCAGTGGTTACGAGACCTCGTAAGCCGCTCCGTGTTGTTGAAATCGACACGAAACAGCTTAGGAGGAAAACGATTACGTTGCTCAAGATACAATGGAGTGATGATGTTAACGACTGTACGTGGGAGGAGGAAGAGAGGATGAAGGCAGCTCATCCTGAACTCTTCGAGGTATGGCCCTAAGGTGTCGTGACATCTCATGAATTTGTAACTTGCTCTATCTTAGAATTCTGCATGCTAGGCTAGAAATTGGATGCATGGTTTGTTGATTGCTATGGATGGTAGGCATGCAGAATAGCTTTGATTGCTGTTGTTTGTTTGGAATTTCAAGGGGGCGAAATTCCTAAGGAGGAGAGAATGTAACGACCCGTATTTTTCGTATTGATAATCGTAGAATTTACAGGTCGTTAGTGTTATGTTATCCCTAGTCTAAGTCGTGTGGGAGTTAACTCGTGTTTGGATTAGATCGAGTTAACGGGTTAGTAATGTTAGCATGTTACGGGTTAACGAGTTAAGGCTTAAGGACTTATGAGTTAACATGTTATCTGATGAGTCGTTAGCAAGTTAGGTAGTGTAGCCGAGTTAAAATGTTAAGTATAAGGTCGTAGGCGACCTATAAGACATAAGCGAGTTGGTAGAGTCAGCGACCTACGAGTTATCAGGTTAGAGGGGATAGCGACTTAAGGGCTGGGATGAGCTAGCGGGTTAGTGGAAGTAACAAGTTAACGAGTCAGCGACCTACGTGTTAGCGAGTCAGTTGTTGGCGAGTTAAGTATGTCAACGACCTAAGAAAAGTTAGGTCGTTGAGCGACTTAAGGGAGTGTTAGGTCGCTGGGCAAGTTAAGTCGTTTAGTAGTTAGGTTGAGCGACTCAGAAGCTCGAGTCCTAACTCGTAACTCGTTAACGAGTTAGCAATGATAGTTAGGTCGCTAGGGAAGATAGGTCGTGACTCGTATGTTAGTTAGGTCATAAGGTTGTAACTCGTGAAGGCATTAGGTCGCGTAGGAGCTTAAACCATTAAGCCGTTAGGTCGTGTGACCCTGGGTTTGGTTAGGTCGCGGCTTTCGATGAGTCGTAGGTCGTTGGTTAGTTGGGTCGAAGGTCGGCTAAGAATTAGGTCGGCACATGCTAAGTCGTTAGAGACTTAATGATAGGTCGCAACTCGTGTCGCTTGTTGGGTCGTGAGCCTATTAGTGTTAGGTCGTGATATTTATAAGTCGTTTCCCAGTTGAATCATAACTCGTGTACGAGTTAGGTCGTAACGTGTGCTAAGCCTTATGCCGTTGAGTCGTTAGGTCGTGAGTCGTGGGAATTTTGGGTCATGAGTCATAACATGTTAGGTCGGCAACGACCTAAGACCGAGCGCGAGTTATGGACTGAGCGACCTAAGGGGGGGGGGCGATTCAGCCTATAAATACGCGACCATTTCTTCACTTTTTGGCACCGGTTTTTGAAGCGACGAAGTGCTGCCATTTTGAGAGCTCGACTACAACATTTCTTCATCTCCTTTTCTCCATTCCAATCTAGTTCTAACATCCATCCAAGATTGAAGATTCAAGGGCCAAAGTTGAAGATTTTCATCCGTTCGAGTGAGATTTCATAGATTGAAGCGAGATTTTTGCCGGATCAAGCTTGGGTATTTACTGTCCAGATCTGAAGTGGGTTTCTTTTGAAGTGTTTGGGTGATTCGGTGAGTGGTAGTTATCTCTCACACGGATCCAAAGGAGTATATTGGAGTGGTGGTTAGTTTATGTGTTAAAGATAGTGATTTCTCGCATTTCTCTTAAGTCTGCATGTAGATCCATGGTTTATGAAGATGTTTACCTATGCAAGTTCATTTATCGAGTTATAGGAATAAAACCCATGTTTTATATTTGATAGATCTATGCTAGAAATCCATAATTCATGTATGATAGACTTTCACTCATTTATTTACGAAATTGCCATTATAGTTAATATTGCTTATTGGATCTTGTTTGAATGATTGATTGTTTGAATGTATGATTGATTGATTGTTTCAAGTTAGCTAGTAGTTGATTTGGAACAAGATGGTCGGAGATGATTCAAAAGCTAAGTGGAAAGGCTCTTGAATGGTAAAAGCTGCTTGTGGCATATGAAGCGAATGAGGAAGCTCATATGGATGGATTCGAGGACTTTGCGATGATACGAGGAAGCAAAGTATGATGATGATGGACTTTGCCGTGATATGATGAGGCAAAGCATGATATGGACTTTGCTAAGATGCGATGAAGCAAAGTATGAGATGAGATAGTCTTGGTCTAGTCCAGGCGGGATCATTCCAAGCATGATGTTAACTCGGTGATATGGTTCGAGTTTTGATGGATAATGGATGGCTCGAGAGGCGCTTGAGCTAGTATGGGAATAGTCGTCGAGGAGGATGACTAGGAGGCTAAGACTTCATCGTTGTTGAAGGTTCTAGCATGCTCAAAGCAAGAGTACGTTGGGCGGCATTGATATCCCAAGCACGGGTCACGATGACGTGCTAGTACTCTGGGCAGCATTGATATCCTAGGCACGGGTCACGATGACGTGCGGAGTTATGTCTAGAACCGGGGTTACCATTAGCCCTTGACTGACGGATGAAAGAATGTGCCGTTCATTCAACTAACGATGAAATCAAGGCAATGATAACAGTGATAGCCAGAGTCATGGATGTTTGGACGTTTGGTTGTATCATCATTCGGTCTCAAGAGCGGTGTTTTCCGGGTGCTTATCTGATCTTGGTTTAGGCCTTGGGGGTTTGTATTTGGAAAACATCGACCTTGACTCGAGTGATTATTGCTTTACTTTAATTGCTTGCTATGTTATGCTTGCTTCTCCTTAATGTGTGTCTGGGGGCTATCACTGTAGAACGAGGTGGAGTGGGATGGTTTGGTTCCTATTCCTTTTATCCCTTATGCTCTTTTGGTATGTTTGATAGTTGATTTACTGCTCACTAAGACTTTGTCTGACTCAAGGTTTTATGTCTCCTCTTATTACCTTGGCCTGTTCATCCATGTTGGGATGGGCAGACTAGGTAGCAGGTGACATGTGCTGTTCTTGGAGATCTACGCAGATGATGACGAAGACGAGCAGGAGGCTTTTGCATATTATTTTTATATTCTATGTACTGGATATTCCGCTGTTTGTTGATTACTCTGAGTGCTATGTAGTGAGGCTTCTTGTATTCATGATTTAGACTATGTATAAAGCTATTATGATTAGATGATGATATTCTGTTCTATGGGGGCTTCACTATATTATATTTCTCTATTGTATTTTATCCATGCGCTGTGAGTTTTACGATAGAGTCTGCGATGTTTATTTTACCCTTGACGGTCACTCATGGCTGCCTGGCACACTTTCAGCGCACCATTCCCTTGTTTCCGTGCGGGAGTCATGGGTGGTCGTCACAGAAATGAATAGGAAGTCCATAAACACTAAACAGGTTATTAATCAGCCCATGAAAACTGTTAGATTAATAGTGACCCTAGAAACTATAACCGAGGCAGATAGTCAAAAATGAACGGGGATGAATAATTCAGAATTGATTTACTTGTTTTGCATATCATCATAATGTTTTAACCATTGTGGATGTAGGAGCACAGTATATGGTTTTATAAAGGTTTTAGGATACTAGCAAGGGGAAAACCCGTTCCGCTAAGCGGCGTGGTCTCACTAGATATCTAAATGGTTTGAGATGGTAGATTATTATTCATACCAGGCTTTATATCCGACTCGAAGTTTAAGTTTTCCTCTTAAACTCTTGGGTACTCAATTGATTTTGAGTAGTTTGAGAGTTGAAGTATTAGGGACCTCTTTAGACGGATAAGTTTCCGAAGACATGCAGGAGGCATGATAGCTATCTAGAGTTCTCATTTATTTTGATCATGCTGTGTTGTTGATGTAAAGGCAAAGTTGTTTAGCTGTCTGTATATACTCTAATCATCCAACGGGGCATCTTCATATGTCGCTCTTGGACTATGTTGTAATAAGTATATTTTCTCTAAATTTTGTTCTCGTATTGGACTTATGTAATAAATTTGAAATGATTTGAAATGGAATGTGAAAGTTGTTTTGTGATTCTCAATTTTTTACATATCCATGTGTTTCTATTATATCAATGTATCTAACATTACCATATTTGGTCGCCAAGGATTAATAACTATGGATGACTACAGCATCCATATCCATTAGTTTTGGGCCTCCAAGTGGGGATATTACAAGTTGGTATCAGAGCATAGGTTTAGGAAACTTAAAAGAAATTTAAATCTAAAATAATTTTCAAATCATAACCCAATGAATAAGAAAATAAGATCGTGGTTTGGGTTAATGCTACAATAACGTACTTATATCATACACACACACACACGTATCTCCCTCTCTCCTGGACCTTTCTTCTATATCTTACTAAGGCTCATATGCAGATTTGCTAGAAAGAAGATATTGAGGCAGAAAATGGAAGAGGAAATCTTGGTGGAGGATGCACCACAACTAATTGAAATGCTCGACCCACCAGGAGGAACCTGGTTCGATAGGCTAATGCTAATCAAAATGCTTATGCCAATATGGGTGCTGGAAATCCACCAATGGATATGTGGGCGATGTATCAGTTCTTCATCAATATAATGCAAGCGAAAGTTGCTGCTGGATTTGCTGGAAATGTTAGAGGAGCTAATCCTGTGGCTCCAGTTGGGAATAATTATGCTAAGATAAGCAGAGATTACACTTTTCTTGGTGGGAAGCCATTCATGGGATGGAGAATGCCATAGAGGTAGAGAATTGGCTGTTACATTGTGAGCATATCTTTGCCGATTTGGGTTTAGATGATGAACAGTAGAGATGGTTGGCCTCTATGGAGTTGCAAGTCAGCACTTCATTGGTGGAACAATGTTATTACTGGAGTTCCGAAGGAGGAATTGACTTGGGCTGATTTTCGAAGGAGATTTGAACAGAGGTTTATGTCTGAGGTTTCTAAATCAGCGTTGTTGAGGAAGTTTTTGGATCTGGAGCAAGGAGAGATGTTGGTTGTTGAGTATTTCACTAGGTTTGATAAGTTGTCCCGTTATGGATGTAATACTATAGACACTATCATCAGCAGAAATGAGAGGTTCATTAGGGGACTGAGGCCCGAGATTGCTACGGTGACCCTGCCACATCTTCATGGTCCTAGTAATGTTGTGGCGGAGATGGCAATTCCCATGAAGAAATGCTTGTTGTTTGTGCTAAAGAGAAGGCAGTTGAAACCCAGGGTTTTAGGAAAAGAAGAGAAAGTTATTTAAGAAGAAGGGATCCTAGAAGGGTGAGGCATCCAAGAAGGCAAAGGCAGATTTAGTTTGCTTCAAATGTGGCAAGAAAGGTCATTACGCCCATGTGTACAGGTCAGGCAAGGGGAAAAAGGCTGTAGATAAAAAGAACGTGAAGTGCTTTAACTACGGTTAGGTTGGGATTATAAGAACTAGTGCCTAGAGCCGGTTAGGGCGGACAAGAGAAAGGTTTTGTTGTTGGACCATTATCTGTTAAGCTAACTGCAGCCAAAAAAGGGAAGACTATGATCAAAGGTACGTTTCTGATTCAGAGTATGCCAGTTATGATACTATTTGATACCGGTGCATCACATTCATTTATATCCCAGTGTTTGGTTGATCGGTTATGCTTAGAACCCACATACCTCGTCACTTCCTTAAGGTTGCAAATCCAATAGGAGGGTATGTAGCTCTGGGGATGAGATGTGAGTAGATAGAACTTGATTTTTTAGGTCATAAGTTTGCATGCAGTCTATATGTTTTCGATTTCGTATATTTCAAAATTATTTTGGGTGTGGATTGGTTGAGTAAGTATAAGGCTAGGATATTTTGCCAGGATGGGGAGATATCACTAAGACACCTTGATAGTCATAACTGAATCATATTCTCAATGGAGAATTCTAACCGGAGTAGTTGTGCTTTGTTAAGTGCAATGGAAGTGGGAGAAGAGTTAAGTCATATTCGAGTAGCAAGGGAGTTGGTAGATGTCTTTGAGCCAGTTATAGGACTACTACCGAAACGGGCTGTTGAGTTTCGAATAGATCTTGTGCTGGGAGCTGAACCTGTAAGTAGACCACCTAACAGAATGACACCAACCAAGATGAAGGAATTGAAGGTAAAGCTAGTGGATTTAAAAGGAAGGAATTTAGTTAGACCAAGCAGTTCGCCGCGGTATTCGTGAAGAAACCAGATGGGTCGTTGAGGATGTGCATCGACTATCATAAGTAGAATGAAAAGACGATTAAGAATAAGTATCCTTTGCCGAGAATTAATGATCTATTTGATCAGTTGTGTGGAGCCAAAAGTGTTTTCCTAGTTGGATTTGGCGACAGATTTCCATCAGTTAAGAGTGACAGAGGACAGTATTCCATTGATAGTATTTCAGGCTAGGAATGGTTCGTACGAGTGGTTAGTAATACTATTCGGGTTAACGAATGCACCTGCTTTGTTCGTGGATTTGATGGATTTTTCCGAGAGTACTTAGATAGGTTTTGTTGGTGTTTATATATGACATTTTGGTATACTCTAGGAATGAAAGAGAGCATGAAGATCGTCTTAGAGTTGTGCTTGAGACGCTGAGGCAGCATCAACTGAAGGCGAAATTTTCTGAGTGTCATTTTTGAAAGAAAGAGGTTAAGTTTCATGGTCATGTGGTTTCAGAGAAGGGCTTGTCGGCCGATCTAGATAAGATCGAAGCTATTAATAATTGAAAGAGACCAGAGATGGTGACTAAGATTAGAAGTTTTCTTGGATTTGTTGGCTATTACTAGAGATTCATCAAGGATTTCTCGCGGATAGCATGGCCTTTGACTAAGCTGATCAGAAAGGATGTGAAATTTGTTTGGTCTGATAAATGTGAAAGCATTCCTTAAGTTAAAGCATTTGTTGATCAATGCACCTGTGTTAGTTGTTATAGACAAAAACCAAAGGTTGGTGGTGTTTACCAATGCATGTGGAACTGGATTGGGAGCTGTGTTGATGTAGAAGGTAAAGTGATTGCCTACGCTTCATGACAACTTAGACCACATGAAGTGATATATCTTACTCATGATTTCAAGTTAGTTGTGGTGATCTTCGCATTGAAGATTTGGAAGCATTATCTCTTAAGGGAGAGATTTGAGCTATACATAGATCATAAGTCTTTAAGGTACTTATTCTCTCGGAAGGAGCTAAATATGAGACAGTAGAGGTGGCTGTAGTTTTTAGCTGCTTACGGTTATGGTATAGAGTATACTCGTGGGAAAGGAAACAAGGTAGTGGATGCTCTTAGCAGAAGACATCAGAATGTGGTGTTAGCTATGTTGGTAGAGTGAAGATTTATAAGATTTGACTACTTGTAGTGTGTAGTTAAGATCGATTGCTAGTTTTAGTCAAAATATAGTCATGTTGTCTTGTTTGGAAGTTCGACTAGTGTTGATCGAGAGAATTGTTTCTAAGTAGAAGGAAGATCCATTATTATCCGAGAAGATTAGAAGACTTAAGGTTGGAACTGAGATCGACAGTCTAAAGGATTTTATTCTTGTCCAGATGTGATGGTTGAGAAAGAAAAGACGGTTATGTGTTCTAAATGTTGAGAACTTGAGGAAAGAAGTTTTTGGAAAATGTCATCGATCTAAGTTTACGATTCATCTTGGAGGAACCAAGATGTATCAAGATACGAAGAGGAGCTTCTATTAGGAAGGTATAAAGAGGGATGTTGGCTTGTGGGTTAAGAAGTGTGCAAACTATCAACAAGTGAAAGCCGAACATCGGAAGCCGAGTGGATTGCTTCAGCCTTTAGAGATTCCAGTTTGGAAATATGATTTGATATCCATGGATTTTATGGACAGGTTACCAAGGTCAAATAGGGAAAATGAAAGTATATGGGTTATAGTGGATAGAGTGACCAAGAGTGCCAATTTCATTCCAGTTAAGTCAACCAGGACGACACCTTTTTTAGTTAAGTTGTTCATGAAGAACATAATTAGACTACATGGGATTCCTAGTAGCATAGTCAGTGACAGAGATGCTTTGTTTACTAGCGAATCCTAAAAGAATCTACAGGATGTGTTAGGCACTAAGCTCAAGATGAGTACTGCATATCACCCTCAGACGGATGGGCAGACAGAGAGAGTCAATAAGGTACTCAAAGATTTATTGAGAGCTTAGGTATTGAACTTTGGTAGATCCACCTACATTTGGTTGAATTTTCCTATGATAATAGTTATCAGACTAGTATAGGAATGGGCCTTTTGAAGTTTTGTATGTAAGGCCATGCAAATTACCAGTATGTTAGTTGGAGACTGGAGACAGGCTAGTCTTAGGTCCAGTTTTGTTTAGAGAGGCATCAGAGAAGATTGAGTTGATCTGAGAAAAGATGAAGGAAGCTTAGTCCTGACAGAAAAGTTACGCAGATAAGAAGCGTAAAGACCTTAAATTCTCAATTGGAGATGAGGTTTTCATTAAGGTATAACTGATGAAGGGTGTGGCATGGTTCGGGAAGTTAGAGAAGCTGACACCTGAGATATATTTGTCCATTCCAGATTATAGAGAGGATTAGAAATTCGCATATAGAGTAGAGTTGCCGAGCAGCATGGGAGGTGTCCATAATGTATTTTATGTATTTCATCTTCACAAATATGTACATGATCCAGAGACTATTATTCCTCCAATGGGGTTGGAAGATTTGATATTGGAGCCTAATTTGACTTTTGTTAGACAACCAGTTCGGGTTGTAGCAAGAGATGAGAATAGATTGAGGAATAAGACAGTCGAGTCGGTGACAGTTCAGTGGAGCGATAACAAAACGGACTATACTTGGGAGACAAAAGACAGGATTTGAGATACTTATCGTGATCTTCTTCGAGGGTATTCCTATATTAGATTTATATAGATAGATGCTAATCAGATAGGCTAGTATGGTTGTTAGGAGTCGTTACAGATGATTGCTATGTTTAGTATTTAGTCTATACTGAATTTTGAGGACGAAATTCTTTAAGAAAGGGAGCCTGTAACACCCTTAATTTTTTATAACATTATTCAGGAGATTTAATTAGATAAACTAAAATAGAATAATGTAAATAATTAGAGTGATAAGGGGATTGAGATATGAAAATAAATTAAGGATCGTGCTTAATAAGATAAATGGGCTTATAAATGGTAGCATATGATAATTGATTAACCTAAGGGCTTATTAGGAAATATCCACATAACCCATCACCTATATATATTCTCGTTTCCATTTATTCACGTACATTTGTGCAAAACAAAAATGAAATGCAAACATAAGAAGAGGAGCCGGCCATTGTTAAGGAAGAAAAAGAAGAGAAAATTCAAATCAAGTTAAGGATTAAAACAAGGGGAATAAAATACAATCTTCTTATCTTTGTCAAGGTGAATAATAATTTATACCATCTCTATTTTCTTTCTAATCATTTGTTTTCGGGTCTAGGATTAAATCTCTTTTTATGATGATTTGGACGATGATATGCTTGGATCATAACATGTTAGATTTATAAAAGATTGTTTAAATATGATCTTACATGGTTTTAAGGGTAAAACCAATTATAATTGATTTCGAATGCCATGAGAAATTTATATGTGATTTTAAACATGATTTTGGAGTTGCAATTTAATTTTTATAATTTTCCAAGCCATGGAAAGATTATTATGAATTTTTAAAGGAAAATATGGTTAACTGGGTTTAGAAATTTATTTCAGAAATCATATCGAGAATTTGGGTCTGAAATTTAAATATGTTAGATAACATGTTAAAAGTGAATTTTTGTGATTTTTAAGGATTTTTCTTAAGTGATTTGCTGTGAAAATTAAATTATTTTAGAAGAAGGACTTATTAGCATTATTTGGTTTTGCTTAATGAGAGGACTTATTTATACCAATCACATGTTTACACAGAGGTAGGTTAGTTAGAAAGTATTTGCTTTAATTGGCATTAATCAACTTTTACCTGAAAAAGTAGGTTCCACCTCTATTAGAAGCACCTTTCGACTCATGGTTTCCACCTTCAATCAAGTCGAAACCCCGTAAAGCCGAAACCAATACACAAGGTGTAAACATGAGTATGTAGTGGTTTGGAGGAGGCAGAAGGCAGATGTCGGCATATAGCTTCCGATGGGAACGAAACCTTTATTTTGCTTTTAAATGTTAGCGCATGCCTTTGTTTTATTAAAGCTTTCGAAGGAGTCAAAACATAAGCTATCGAAAGGGGTTTTCTAAATATTTTCGAAGAAGGTTGCCATCTTCCATTTTTAAGTATAAGCTTTTGAATGAGTCCCTTGTTTATAAAATATTGCTTTCGAAAATGATGGTTCCGACTCAGTCGAATCCCTGCTACCGTTCTTTTGCTTTTCGAGTGTATTGAAGTCATCAATGCTTTCAAAGGGCAACCTTTGTTTTAAACTTATACTAGTCACTTCCTATATGCTTTCGAAAGGGTTCAAGGGTCTCTAAGGTAATGACTTCGAAGGAGGGTTTTGATGCTATCCTTCAAAGTTTTCTTAAATGTTTTAAAGCTTTCGAAAGGATGGTGCCGACGCCGTCAAATATTCACCAAACAATTTTATACGAAGATTAAAGGTTTCCAAAGGGATACTTTATATATTCACTTTGACCCAAAATATGTTTTTGAGTAAACCCAATGATTTCGAAAGGGGTACTTTCATTGGTTTGAAGCTATGTTTCTATGGATTATTAAGTAATGTTTTAATACTTTCGAAAGGCATGTTTTGGTTTCTAAAGAGATGTTTTAAAGAGCTTCGAAAGGTTTACATGTAATGTTTTGAAAAGAAGTTTTCTATGCTTTCGAATGAGGTTATCTAGGGGTTTCGAAAGTAACGATTTAAGGTTTCGAAAGCAACGTTTTAAGGTTTCGAAACAATGTTTTAAGGTTTCAAAAGCCCTAGTTTTCAAAACAAATGACCCAATCTTATTTTAAAGGAAAACCATGGCATAAATAAAGAGTTTTGGAAATGATTTTAAGTATGGAGTTTTGAATTAGTTTTCCTTGATTAATAGGTTAAAGGGATTAACCAATTTATTATGTTCGCTTCTTCATATATGTATATATTCACATTGCAATGGCCCCATAGCTGTATTTTGGGAAATGGCAGAATAACCAGCTAGATTGACCCAGTAGTGAATATAAATTAAGCTAACTCTTGAATAAGTAGAATCACATCCAGGAGGTTAGGAAGACCAGAATATAGGATGTTAAAATATTGATTAAAGAAGCCGTCAGAGAGACATGTTCATAGTAAATCCATGAAAACTATATATAAAAGAAGTTGTCAGGGAGACAGGTTCGTAGTAAACCCATGAAACTATGATTTGAAAGAGTTATTGGCAGGGGCCAATAGGTTTGTAGTTAACCTATAAAAACTATATCCAGATTAAGTTATTGACAGATGTCAATAGGTTCCTAGTCAACCCATGAATACTAGGATAAATGGGAAGTTATTGGGGTTGCCAATGGGTTCAGGGAGAACCCATGAAATAATGAAGTTATTGGCATGGGCCAGTAGGTTCTTACTGATCTCATGAAAACTATGAAATAGGATAGGGTGTCCATAAATTTAAATTGGTCAATAGTAAGCCCATGAATACTATGGAAATGGACAGGGAGTCCATAAACATTAAACATGTTATTAGTCAGTCCAAGAAAACTATTAGGTTAATGGTGACCCTAGAAACTATAACTGAGATATATAGTCAAAAATGAATGGAGATGGGTAATCCCGAATTGATTTACTTGTTTTTCATATCATCATATTATTTTGAGTTGTTTTAACCATTGTGAATGCAGGAGCACGGTATATGGTTTTATAGAGGTTTTAGGATAATAGTGAGGGGAAACCCCGTTTTGCTAAGCGGCATGGTCTCACTAGATGTCTAAATGGTTTGAGATGGTAGATTATTATTCATACCATGCTTTGTGTTTGACTCAAAGTTTATATTTTCTCCTTAAACTCTCAGGTACTTAATTGATTTTGAGTAGTTTTAGAGTTGAGGTTTTCAAGTACCTCTTTAGACGAATAAGCTTCCGGAGACGTGGAGGTATAATAGCTATCTAGAGTTCTCTTTTATTTTGATTCCGCTGTGTTGTTGATGTAAAGGCAAAGTTTTTTAGTTGCCTATATATACTCTGATCATCCAAGAGGGTATCTTCATATGTCTCTCTTGGCATATGTTGTATTAAGTATATTTTCTCTGAACACAATTCTCGTATTGGGATTATGTAATGAATTTGAAATGATTTGAAATGAAATGTGAAAGTTGTTTTGTGATTTTAATTTTTTTACACATCCATGTGTTTCTGTTATATCAATGTATCTAGCATCACCGTATTAGATCGTCGAGGATTAATAACTATGGATGACTGCAGCATTAGTAGCCATTAGTTTTGGGCTTCAAGTAGGGGATGTTATAGTTATGTGAAGTAACCAACTTATAATTAGGCAATGTTGCCAAGGGTGGATGTAACCCTTTGCAAATGTGAACCAAGGAGTGGCGGTGACCTAGGTGTGAGATTAGCTCTTTACTTGGTGAACTAATAAAATCAAAATGACACCTTATTGCAATGCTTAGGTGTGTACGAATAAATAATGATTATAAGACAATTATTTATGCTAAATGGTATGTGGTGTTTAGTGTTAATAGTTATTGATATAAAGTACCCTAATTAACTAAAGGGTTAATATGTTGTTACCTTTTTATACATGATGATATACATGTTGTGTCGATGTTGATGTTGTCTTTGAGTTAGTGAGCGGAAAATTCGATCCGTTATATGGCGTGGTCTCACGATCATATTATTGTATTTTAGAAATGAGACTATTATTGTTCACAGCAGACAACTGTTTAACTCGTGTTTTTACATTTTTTCTCCCATAAACTCATGGGTTCTCACTTAAGAAGATTGAGTTAATATTAGCAGGTTAACAGGTACTTTGGATTAGCAAATAAAGAAGGTGATGACTAGTATGAGGCTCTTAGTTATTAGTTTTTATTTTTCTATGTACTCAATAACATATATACATGTAAGGTGAATGTGTGGTATCCGCATATGCATGCACATCACCATTATCTATGTTTTTTTAGAATAAGGGTGATACTTTATTCATGTATAGCACTCATTTTCAATCTAGGACGTTCGAATCCATGACATTTAGAACCTCAATCAGCATTTGAGCTAGCAGTCCTTAACTCATTAGATATATTTTTAATTGTATTTACCTCTATGAGGGAAATGATAGGTTTAAAGTTGTTAAAAACTAATTGAATATTGCGATAAATTATTTAGTTGCTCCATTTACTTATATTGTGAAAATTAATTAATCTTACTTTGTTTCTTGAAAATTAATTAATCTTACTTTGTTACATGTGATGAGAAGGAGCAATTATAAATGGTGCAGGTTGTTGGGGCGACGGTAGGGGGAGTGATGACATTAAGGGTGGATAGAGGGAAAAGTTTGATTCTGAAATTGAGTAATTACACGAGTTTAGAGTTTACAAGAAAACGAAGTCTGTTGGGACAATAACGATGATTTCCATAATTGTTAGTTTATAAACTAGTTCTCAACTTTATTCTTTAACATAATCGTACCATGAATATACACTTAATTATGACTGGTAATTTGCATAAGGGAACTTTTGTAAAAAAAACTCTTTGTTAAGTTTCAAAGCACATAGTCATCCTTCCTCAAAAGTAAATTATAAAAACATCTCTTTTTAGTTTTAGAAAAATGCAAATATTTACAGTTTCAAAAGGGCTAATATTTGCACTTTAAAATTTGCAAAAAAATAAGACAAATATTTGCACTTTTTCAAAAAAAAAAATCGTTCTCATCATAGAAAATGCGATTAAATTCAAATTTAGTTTTCGAAAAATACAAAATATATCAAAAATAAAAATATGGTGTATTTAAAATATGTTTTGTAGGAGGATTTTGAGTGTATCAAAGTTGAAAATGAGGAGCAGATCCAAATTTACCCATTTTGAGTAAAATAGTATGCACGAGATATAAATCTTAAAGAATTTCCCTTAAATATAAAATTTAAATGAGTAGAAAATCTCGGGATCGAGAAGTGCATCTGTGAGGGCCTGAGTAAAAAGGGAATTAGGTGGTTGTAATACTTCGCTTTTTCGACCCTCAAAAGTCGGTACTTAATACATCCACGGTATTAGAATGTTGAGCAACCAAGTGTCGGAAAGGTAGATTATTAGGGTAAAATAAAAAGAAAAAAATAAGGAGAAAAAAACCTCATAGCAGAACGATAACATATAATATAACAAAGACAGTAAAAGCTGTCACTTTATGATACATTGTATATTAGAGTTAAAAAAAAAAACTCATCAGCTTGGACAATTATAACTTCTTGACCTTACGATTGCTGACGGGTATACATAATAATATAGTGAAAAATAAAAATACTACAGTATGTGAACATCCAGCTCTACTTCATGAGCTCCATTTTCCACCAACGACAACTTGAAAAAACTCGATCTGACCTGAGCATTATCATAAAATAACACCCAGATCAGTCTGAAAAACCAGCATGAGAAAACAAAAGAAATATGGTGAACATATAATAATTCTATGATATCGCGCCGCTAAACACATAACATGTTTTACCTCGCAAGAATAACATCTATACATAAAGGAATGTAAAACAAATCAGAATAACAATCCAAACAAAAAAGGGTGAATACAGACAAGATCAAAAGCCAAACTTTAAGAATGAATAAAAATAATTAAACACAGAGAAGAGCTCAAGGCACTTCTCGAGGCAATTAAGAAAGGATTAACTACAAGGTTCGAATCAAACAAGGAGAATGAATTCATCCAATATGACTAGGAGGGTGCGCCACCCTACACCAAAAGTATAGCTCTACTGAAGGGTACACACGTCACTCTCGGAAACTTCCAAGCCAGACCCCCGCCAAACACGAGAATCCAAATATTTCACAACAATGCATGCATGCAACTGGAACCTCTCTAGATAGATGCATACCCTAACGGATGCGACCCACGTGGCTTGGCTTCCACTCGCGTTTTGGTTTTAGTTCTCTGATGTTGGGTACCAATGCTTAAAACGAGCTATAAATCGTCTTAAATTGACAAAGCACAAATAAGGAGAACAAAATCGATAGTCGATGAATCAACTATCGGAAATAAACTAGTACTACTTTGGAGAAAACAATGAAGCTGGATAAATTAGAGCGGTGTTGCTTCCTATCTTGACTCGACAACATTATTAACTTTAAGAATAACAAGAGTTTAAATGCCCCAAATGAGCAACAAAATCATCTTGAATCGATAGATACAAAAAGGATAGCAGGATCGACAGTCAATAAGTTAACTATCGGGAATAACAAAATGATCATATATGAAAATTAAATCTGTTACACTTATCACCACTTGTCGATCCAAAACTAGTACTACCTCGGTAAAATCAATGAAGCTGGATAAGTAAGGGCGTTGCATCCCATCTTGTCATGACAACATTCTTAACTTTAAGAACAACAAGAGTTTCTTTACCGTTTTAGTGTTAAGTGTAAGACTAAATATTTTCAATAAACGAATCAAACTATTAAAATATTTGACTCACACTTGCGCTTGATTGTCACATCATAAATATTTGTAAAACATTTTAAAAACATTATTTAAAATATTCTGTTAAAGCGCAAATTATATCTCTAATGTATTAAAAAGAAGGGAAAAAAATAAATGTCATTAAAACATTGTTTAATATAAACCCAAAACAATTTATACTTAGCTTTATTTTTAAGCACTCCTTTTTAAAAAAATTCCTCATTTGTAAACTATCATCTATAACTTTAAAACAACATTTATTATTTCGGAAGATAATAAATCAATTTAAACCACTTTTATAAATTCAAAACAATGTTAATCATTCCAAAAGATAATTTATGTAAATCTTTTATAAATTTAAAACCATAATACTTACCATAAAGAAAATAAATCAAATTTATAATCAATTTATAAATTCAAACAATAATTATCCTGAAAGATAATTAATGAAATTTATCATCTTTTTATAAATTTAAAACAATATAGTTATTTCAAAAGATAATTAATCAAATTTATAACTTCTTTTATAAATTTTAAACAACACTTATCCTTTATTTCAAGATTCTCAAAAATACTTGAAAATATGGTGTAAACAACTTTCAAAGTGCAAAAAGGCGACCAAACATTTGCTTTGTAAAAATACAAGCATAAATTCAACACACACAAAGGTTTAAGGAGATGATATTTCATGAATGATGGTATAGTGATAATCGCGATATTGACACTTACTCAAATCAAACAGTATATCATAAATATTCAACAAAACACTAATATAAGCAACATAAGAATATAAGTAAATCAATATTGACGAGAAACCTCTTAGGGTCTCTCTATAAAAGTCCCCTATAAATCATACATATGTATGTGTGTTTCGAAGTGTTCCATAAAGACCTATTTGCTACATACACTTTGACCTTTTTTTTGCTTTTGTTCCATGCAAAACAACGGTTATTTATGTCATCCGCCTGTAAGCGGGAATCAAAACCAAACAAACAATCAAACAAACAATATATAAACTATCATCCAAGCATTGAACAATAATCTATGGCAACACAAATATCATATAGTTTATTTAGAGGTGGGCCAACTCACCAAAATTTCACTCGAGCTTTCGCGTTCTGGTTCGATCTACAATCGAACGACGTTCGATTTAGCTCAAAATCCTAATGGCCTCAAATTCAACGAATCTAGCTCCAATACGTAGATAACATCGATACGAGTACAAAGCAAAAGACCGCGTATAAATCCGATCTCGTATGGAAAAATTATTGAGTTTACAAGGTTTGGATTTAAACTTTTACTAGTTGATATAATTAATTACTAATCGCCTTTAATAAAATAATCTTCCCCAGTTTCTAATGCATGCACGTGACATGTATAGAGACACACACACAACTTCTCTGTTCACGATCACGAGCCACACTCAACGAAATCAACTTTCGTCAATCGCAACATGCTCCTCCTTCCGTCCTCTCCGCGTCCATCATTACCATTCAACACTCGATCGCCACCAAGAAGATGCGACCTAACGGCCCTATGTGCGACAATGCAAAGTCGCGATTTGCTAGGGTTGATCGGTCATGCTACAAATTTGTGAGGAGACGCGCTTCACAAAGAGAAATTCAACGTCGCCATCGACATCGCTTATCTTCACTCCAATCGTCGATTAGATGGAACCCTAGTTCTAGGTCCAACGTCAACTTCCACCCAAACGACGTAGCAACCCCATTCGAGCCTATGGATTATAAGATCTCGCTAATACGAACTCAAAGGAACTAATTTCATAATTTTTCGATGAGTGAATCTTTTGATTTTAATTTTTTTAAATATGGAATTTGCTTTTTTTTTTCTTTCATCGAGAGGGAAAACGAGGGAAAGAAGAAAGTAAGAGGAAAAGTGGAAAATGGAGAATAGTCTTAGTTTTTTGGTTTGTATATTCTACAGTTTCCGGCACTTCGCTACACAGAATTTTATTCGCATACAAACTGCGAACGACAGAAATAAAAAATACGATGACAAAATGCGACATGATCACAAAACAATAATAAAATACAGCGGTTATCTTCTTCCGTGAAATTTCAAAGATACCATTGTTTGTCGAAATATACATCGAATGAAAACCTAAATATTTTTTAAATTAAAAATTATGGAAAAATCCTATAAATTCATTTAAAAATAGATCAATAAAAATCAAGTCGTTTTATTAACAATTGTTTTTCTTATTATTCATTCAAACTATTTATTATTGTAAATAAATTTACAAAATGAGTTCACTGTTATTATTTATTAATTAAAAGGAGTTAAATGAGGCTATTAAATCCATTTAATTAATATTTTAATTCACAATTCAAACATTAAAATAATATCTATATTTGAATATAAGTTATTTATATTTTTCTGAAATGTTACATAGGTGGCGGACCTTTTTACAAAAAAAAATTATATTACCTTTTAGTTTTTTAGTTAACTTTTAATTTTTAATAAAGAAAAATACAACGGAAACCAGCTCTATTGTCCCAATGGTTAAGCATGTCGACTTTGATGCGAGATGTCACAAGTTTGAAATTTACGTAATGTGATTTGAGCATATATTATCATATGCTGTATATTGTCTAAGACTTGTAGTATTATTATTCATGGTGCGTAAGACTTTAGTACTATAGTACTATTATGCACTGTTTAAGTACCCAATTTTAAAAAAATAAAATAAATATAAAATAAAAATGGAAGTAGCATTTAATCCAGCTCTCAAGGCCAGTGACCGTATATCTTCTCCGCGTGTATTACCTTGCTCAATTAACTACAGTTCCTCCTCTTTTTTTTGTCTTCTGAAACAGTAAACATCGTAATAGCTCCAAAAAAGGACAATAAAATTGCGAACCCACGAAAACGATCTTGGTTCTAATTGGTTGATCCGACCTTGATCTTCAAAGTGCGAGCTCGAATCGGTTGGTTCGATCGATAAATTGTGCAGGTATTACTTCTGAATCATTCATAAATTCAGTATTGTATTTTACGTTATTTGGAAATAAATTTATTCTTTCAATTAAGGGAGGTTAACATGTAGATATTGAAATCTGGGCGATTTGGATTATCTTAGGGGTTTTTGAGCCCCTAGGGTTTGAGTGTTTGGTGTTAGGTAAAAGTAGGTAGTAGAAGCAATGATTGACACAAATGTTTTATTCTTGTTGGATTGTGCATTGAACTTTTATCAGTATTAATTTGAATAGTTTAGGTTGTTTAATGCATAACTCTACTTTCTTTTTAAAGTTGATGTTTCCTTTTGTATAATCAATAATTGCACTAAGCTTAGTGTATTTGTTTTTTTAAAGCGTCTTTTGTTTGCTTTAATGTTGTAGAGTTGAGATAAACAAGTAAATAACATGTAACTTGGTGCTACATACATCTGAATGTGGATGGGAAGTGCTGCTATGGGTGTTTAGCAGCGACACGTGTTATTGCAGAAATAACATATATATATATAAAACAAGGTAAATATGCTACATTGGTAAAATCATCTTTGACAATTGATGATAGCTATAATATCTTGCTTGAAAGGTATGCTTTTAATTATATTTCATATATATGTTAGATTTTTAGGAAATGATGGTGGCTCATCCAGTTTTGCATGATTATCTATTTCTTTCATACTGCTTAGAACATTCTTTGAGCTTAAAGGATCGGTTAGTTTGAGATGTACTTGTTTAGTATGTTCCTTGTTTCAGCTAGCAATATGTTCATTGAGTATTTTTTTTTCCTTTCTTTTTTCCAGTAACTTGGCTGTAGTTTGTAAATATTTGTGAAAAATGATTTAAAGTCTTGTGAATACACTTGAAGCCTGAGATGATGATATGTCTTGTGAAATTCTGAGGTTTCTATTTTCTCTGTGGGAACAAAGCACCTACTTTTCTTCTTCTTTTCCAAAAAAAAAAAAAAAAAAAAAACAAACAAATAATTAGGCTGTGAAACAATAACATATCTCTACTATTAAGAGAATTCAATGAATAGGATTTTCACGGTGTCTTTTTGAAATTTCAAAAACATCACCATCCATCAATGGAATCTCCCCACCGGTTTGCAACATCCACCACTCTTCTTCCCAACTACGTATCGACGGAATTTTACGACCAATTTGTCACCGGCTTCTACTAACAAAACAACTTAATAAAAATGTTGTGACTACCAAAATATTTACTTTTACAACACACATCTGTTCACTCATTTTATTCATTAAAAAGAATGTAAATATCTCTACCTATTAGATGCACGTAGGTGTGGTTTATACTAGTCTTGATAATAGTTCTTTCTTCAGGGCTCTATTAGGCTTGATCTATCAAAACATGCATATTCTCAAAATTGAGGTGCTTGTTGTGCAAGCATAATGTACTACTTTTGAAAAGAGAAAACATGTTTATGCCATGGCATATAAGGTAAGCCAAAAGAAAGTATGCCGGATCCTATACATGAAGCCTTGCAGCTCTATATCTCATTGGTTAATGTATTTGAAGCAATCAAATATGAAATATCTGTATATCTGTAGTGTGTGCATACAATCATCATCAACATTACGAAAAAGATTGCACTTTGATCAGCTAACACAACATTTGTGAATTTATCAACTATGGCTATGCTAGTACTTCAATATATGTAACCAATACATATCTTACTTCTTTCACTCATGCTATACATTATTCCAAATGATACTTTGTTTGTAATGACAGGGTGGTACTTATAGTTCTGCAAAGCTCGTTTGAAAATCTAAATTTCGGCCTCTGTATTGTAGTGTTAACTAATTTGAAGTCAGAATTATATTTCTCATCTTTTATTTTAGGCTTCAGTATTATGCTGGAATAGCATATTTTGCCTTTCATGGCAACTTATTACAGTTCTATAGTGTTTACAGGCTATGACCATTCATTGCAGATAGGAGGAAGCAGAAGAGCATTCATTACATTCTGCATACTAGTTCATCAAGGGCGTTTTAGCAACAGTACCCAGAATATATGGGCAACAAGCGGTCCCAAAAATCTTCGTGGCAGCATTCTTCCCCTATTGTGTTTCCAGTTAAAAAAGGCAAAACAAAACCATCTAAACAAAATGAGGTGAATGGTATTGTGGATGACTCAGTAGAGTCAAATGCTTCTGAGCATAGAATTGATATAGGAAATGAGCATTCTGATTTGTTAGGATACGATGTTTTCTCTGGGAAGCTTTCACTTGTTAAGAAATCTAAAAGCACAACTGATGATCAACAAGATGGATCAAAGAGTTCACATTTTGATGGTATTGATGCTAATCTTTCGAGCAAAGCACTAGTTTGGGGATCCCATATATTATATCTTGATGACGTTATATCTGTAAGTTTTGTTTTCTTGGAAAAAATTTGCGTGGAATATTCAACTATATTAGTTAAGGTTTTTATTACAGACCTCAGTAAAAACTATGAGCTTCATTGGAATTTCTAAATTTGTATGATAACCTAGAGTTCTCAAATGTGTTAATTAATGTCTATAACTCAAATAGTACCGTAATTAATCTATCATTCTAATACCAGGATAGCCGCAGCTGCCTGAAGTAGAAGCCTGCTTTTACATTTTATTTTGTACTCTTTTGAATTTAAACTATTATTGTTCACTAAAACATTCCACTTTAGTAAAATACGGTGATTTTCAAAGTAAATTCAAGGCTTGCAAAAATGAGCTCTGCTACGTTTACAGTTAAATTTTATCCAGACCTTTGATTGCTAATAGCATAAAAAACTTAATCAGCCTACTTTTTTGTGTTATATATTTAATATTATATTGATATTCACTAAGAATTTTGGTCGCTTTTTGTAAGTTGGAAAGCTTAATGAAGTTGTGATTTAGGTACTATTGGACACTTACAAGTGGTAATTTAATGTTATAATGCAATTCATAATGCAGGTTTCATACAGTGCTGGTTTAAGACATTTTACCGTGCACACATATAGTTCAAAAAAATCACTGATTTCTTGTATTGTCAAACCTAAAAAATGTTTGAAAGATTTTTGTTTCCTGGCTTCTAGCCCAGAAGAAGCCCTTCAATGGGTGAGTGGGTTTGCAGAGCAGCAATGTTTTGTGAAGTGCTTACCTCACCCCATGACATCGTCAAAGAAGCAATCTTCTGAATTACTTCCAAGCTTTCCTCTGTATGATCAACCAATAAAATGTAAAAGCCCGCCAAGAGTTCTTGTGATACTAAATCCTCGATCTGGTCATGGTCGTTCTAGCAAAGTTTTTCATGGTAAAGTGGAACCAATATTTAAGGTGTGTTCTTAAATGTGCATTCAAGCTGTAGCACATCTTTTATATCCAAATCTGGATAGCTATTTAGTTTTCATTTATGGTTACCTGATTGATTTATTGTTTGTTTAGTAACTTGACAACTCTAAATAGGTTCGTAACACCTACATCTGCGTCGGTGGTTAGCGTGAAAATGAAGACAAATAACTAACCTTATAGGACTTCTAAAATATAAACTTGGCTGAAGATGCATATGTGCTTATATAACTTGCCTATCATGTACCACATAAAATGTCATCTAATTACCAAAAATGCTTATCTCTTTGTCATGAAGTTACATTAACTTGAAAATTTGATTGTGTTGGATAGTTTTAAGAGGGAAAATAATTAAAAACAAAACCCTTAACACTAACATGTCCACCATTTGGCTTGTAAAAGAAGTATCAAATCCATATTTCATTTGAATTTATCTTTCTTTGGTAAATAAACAAGCTCAATGATTGAATTATGCAGTGTGCAGTTTGAATCAGTTATAGTTTTCTTCATATTTTCCAATGTAACATGAAAAACTTTAACTGAAGCAACGAGGATAGCAGGACAAATACTGTATCCAATTCATCCCACGTCACCATATTAGCCAAACTAAGTATGTGTATTTATTTCTAAGATGCCTGTAAAAATTATTACATTTATGTCAGGCCAAATCTCAATTTGACAATCAAAGACATTTCTTTAAATAGATATCATTATTACCATCTTCAAATAATAAAATGTTACGTTGCCCAAGCTTAATGAGATGCACGTGTTATTAGCCTACTTATTACCCTAGCATACTCTGAGCCTAAGCTTTTAAGTTTAACCACATGTTTTTGTTTCTTGTGAACCAATGCCATTCCATACTTGTACAATCACATCCGTAAAAAACATTTTACAATCATAATTTCATTTAGGGACAACATGATTAATAATAATTAACATTTTGAAATTTGAACCATGCTTGCACAATATATATTATATCCAAACACGAGCAATTCAACCAGGTGGTCAAGTTGAGTTGTGTCATTGTTCATACTAAACACCATCATTGTTTGAATAGAGGGACTATTATTTTTGTGCCAAGCCTAGTGTTGAGTTTGGCAATGTGACGATCCAGTGACACAAGCTCCACAATATAAGTATGAAATCCCAAGTAAGATGGGAGCATTAAAAGCATCTGTTGGATTCTGATCTTGATTACTGTCCCTTGTCAGTGACAGAGATATGAACTTGCGGAACAAAAGTACTCTGCACAATTTTTTCTAACAAAGTAGTAATGGTTAGAGTTGAGTGAAATTTTTATAAGCTTGCGGAACTTTGGAATAATGGAATTGATTTGAGATTATTAACCAAAAAAGGGAAAAGTTCAAGGTAGCCTATTAAAATATACTTTTCTATTTAGTTGTTTGCTATATGCCTACAGTCTTATTTTATCATCTCTTTGTAAATTAGCTTATATTTAGTATGATGATGATATTGGTGGCTTATGGCAGAAGCTTCCATCTGGTTTCTTTCAATACCCATCAAGTTTAATATGATTCGTTTCTTTCTTCGTTGTATACAGCTTGCAGGTTTTGAGATGGAGGTGGTCAAAACTACATCTGCAGGCCATGCGAAAAAACTGGCCTCTACTGTTGACGTCAGCTCATGTCCTGATGGTATTCACTTACACGCGCGCGCGCACATACATACGCACACACACACATATTGATGCTCCTAACTGCATATTCAGTTCAGTTGATACATTCCATGATTTTTACAGGTATTATATGCATTGGTGGTGATGGAATTGTAAATGAGGTATGTTATGTTAATTGTCTTTACTTGCTTTAGTGCGTGTTTTATTTTCTTATACATGTCTGGATTATGTATACAAACTTTTAAAAAGATCCAAAAATTGGAATTCCTAATAATGTCCCATTCAAATATATAGGATTTAATCTACAACCATAGGGTATTTGCAACTACACAGACTTGAGAATTTTAGCTGTTTTCAGATGATGAGCATATTTATTAGTCTACCTTAAGTTACAAATAGTTCTTCCATCAGTTATGACATCTATTTTTCTCATCTCTTCATGATGCATTGTCAAGCATACAAATTCTGAATCATGACCGCTCCTTTCCTACCAACCAAGTCTCCATCGCCAACCTTTTTATTACTTTGTGAGACTTAAATATCAGTTCAATAGAAATTGTAAAAGGTCATGTCATGCATCATTTCTATTCTCCAAGTGTTTACTTTTCATGAAAATTGTAAAACTATGAGCATAAAGTTGATCAAGAAGAGTACAAAAGAAAAGGGAAGGGTAAATTTGTAGCATCACATGCTTAGTTTCTTTGAATTGGAAGATTAGATTGAAACTCATGAAGTGGCCAACTCGATCCATTCGAACCATTTCCGAGACATTATAAGAATACTAATAATTGGGGGCTCATTTCAATTATATGGACCAAAGTTTTATTGTAAGCTCTATAGTAACATCTCACTGATTAGTAAATTAAAACACAGTTTAGATCATTTTGAATCAAAAATTGCTCCTCATCTTGTTTGTTGTGTATGCGTATGTACTATTTGCTTATTGGTAGATTCTGCATGTACTATGTACTAATCATACATAGAAACTTGGTCGGTTGGCATTTTTGACATTCTCCGAGTGAAACTACAATGCAGGTTCTGAATGGGTTGCTCAATAGAGATAACCAAAAAGAGGCTTTTTCAATTCCAATTGGTATTATCCCTGCTGGCTCTGACAATTCACTTGTTTGGACTATTTTGGGAGTGAGAGATCCAATTTCTGCTGCAATGACTATTGTGAAGGTAATTGTTGTAACACTGCATCAATCATCTATGTTATGTGAGTGTCTTACCTCTTACCTCCTTCTATGTAGTATCGCCATAGTGCTGTTTGCACAGTCATCGTTTTATTAAGCTTTCATCATATTCCTTCTTGACATGTATGAACTGTATTTGAATGCATATTTCATTAAGCATGTGTACATTTGAATGTATAATTTTATTAGCCATGTGCAGGTATTTTTTTTTTTTTAATAGAACACAGAGAAAGTTTCCAGATTCCTATTAACTAAAAAAGCTGAATGCGTGCTTTCAAACAATTCAAAGGGAAAATCATCGCCTTATAGATGTCCAGGGTTATTGGTTGTAGTATAGTAGTAAAATGATTGAAACCAATCTTGATATAATATCACTTGATTCCTATGGGGAATGACGATTTAATCCACCAAATATAACTCATGTTGCTTGAAGTACTAGTTAAAGGATAACCGTGCACTCTAGAAATGAGTAGCTACCCGTAATGCTAGACTTTGAAATGTAATCTCCTTACCTAAAAAAAATATACTATCAATTGCAGAAGCTTGTTGCTCTTATTCTGTCCTCACAATAACAGTTCCATGTTATGTTCAGGGTGGGTTTACTCCTATAGATGTTTTTGCTGTCGAATGGATCCAGAACGGGATTATCCATTATGGCACAACAGTTTCCTACTATGGTTTCCTTAGTGATGGTAACTTCAAAATTCATTAGCTCGACCTGCTTGATTCATAATCCAGATATATTTTTCCTTCTAATATTAATGTCACGTTCTTAGCTATTAATGACCTAGATGGATATATCATTGTTTATTTTATGAAACTTAATATTTCGAATTTAAGTGCAGCTTGATGCACTTAAGTAACTAAATAAGAGTTCTTGAAATTTCTTTCTCTACAGGCTTATAAATGAATTTAATGCAATTTCCAGGGTCTCCAAAATTCGTAATATTGAATAACGTTGTATGGTAGTAAAGCAACCAACACGTGAACATTAAATAGTTATTACTGTACATTTTGCTGGTATGCAGATTGTCTGTAAATAGTAAAAAGTGAACTTTCAAACACTTCAAGTGATCATCTAATACTGTGACGATTTCATCTTTTTCTTAGTGGGGTCTTGGTAAGTTAGAATTACGAAAACTGTAACTTTTAGAACTGGAGTTCCATAATATAACTAATATATGTTTGATACTTCAATTTAAGTATTTATACAAACGCTTTATTTTACTTGAAGAGTTTCAGTGAATTAGAACTATTAAATGAAATTGAAACTTTTGGAACAGGTGCCCCCTATTATAATGTAACTAAAATAAATTCACCTATTTTAGCCCAATTACAGTCCCACTATTATTTATTTAACAAATTTAAATTATCTAGTTACCCTGAAGGTCCAGTATCCACTTGATATATTCCGCTGTAAATTGCATTTTAATCAAGAGATTATTGTTGTCAAATTGATTTCTAGTCATGAAACCTATTTTTTCCCTTGGGAATATGAGCTTGCATTTGTTTGGAAGGAATCTTGATATTGGAACTTTGAATGCTTAAATTATCCTTATGGTCAAATACCATTCTAAAGTTTAATTCTGCCGCTACAGTTTTGGAGCTTTCTGAAAAATACCAGAAGCGCTTTGGCCCTTTCCGCTACTTCATTGCTGGATTTCTCAAATTTTTATGCTTACCGAAATATAGTTTCGATTTGGAATATCTTCCTCTGTCAACAAACACATCAAACGATGCAAAGCAAGAAAATCAAACTACGACTGAAATGTCCGACCCTTTCGCGGATGTAATAAGAAGATCAGGCCGAGAAGGTCTTCCAAGAGCTTCTAGTTTATCCACCATTGATTCAATTATGTCTCCTAGTAGAATGTCAGGAGATTTAGACACACCCACTACCAGTACGCTAGCAAGTAATGAACCTTCAGAATTTGTCCGCTGCCTTGATTCTGAATCAAAACGGCTGTCTTCAACTAGAAGCAACGTGGTTCAAGAACCAGAAGAAGTCATCCGGCCTCAAGTCTCTTTATCATCAATTCCAAATTATCCAAGAACCCGTTCAAAATCAAGAGGAGACAAAGGTTGGTCTGGCCTGAATATAAACACGAAATTTGGTTCAAGGTTATCATGGGCCAATGACAGAGAAGAAATTTCCTCGACCTTTTCGGATCCGGGCCCAATATGGGATCATGAGCCGAAATGGGACCCTGAAGCTCATTGGGATGGAAGTGATAAACCGATTGAGTTTCCAGCGCCTCCAGATGATATAGAACAAGACGTTTTTGATAATTTTGTTCCTAATTTGAATGAAAAGTGGGTTGTGAAGAAGGGGGCATTTTTGGGTGTTTTGGTATGTAATCATTCATGCAAGACTGTTCAGAGCTCCCATGTTGTTGCTCCAAATGCTATGCATGACGACAATGCCTTGGACTTGCTAATGGTGAGAGGAAGTGGGAGGTTTCGGTTGTTGAGATTTTTCTTACTTCTGCAACTTGGAAGACATCTTTCATTGCCTTATGTTGAATATGTTAAGGTATGCTGATTTTTGCTTCATTTTTGCAATCATTAAACAGATTCAGCAGTTATATATAATTCAGTGTCATGTAGTTAAAATGATATATTTGCTGATGACCACTTGGTCATCAGGTTGATCACTTGGATTAAACCCAACACTACACCACCAACTCTCAATATATTATTGTTACATATAATATTTTATTTTTACGCTAACTCAGACTCACTCACACCCTTAAAAAATCTGTAATCAATCATTTAAAACACTTAATAACAAATAATATATTACCTTGTACTTTTGAATTGAATTTGTGGTTCTGAACTGAAGGATGTGAGATAATCTCAAACCAAACGAGGAACTATATAGTTCTTAATGAACAATATGCTTATCTGGTGCTTGAAGCCCCATAGAGCTGAAGCAACCGACCCCATTGGTGTTGCTCTCAAAGAGTGAATAATGTTCCCCTTAAATTTTAAGATTCATAGCATGAGTTATTATTTTTTGAGGGTAAATTTAACAAGTGTCCAGTGGCATTTAAGGTTTAACATTTACATGTTAACTCTTTCGATTTTGAATCCTTATGCAATCAATAGGGATAGTTTTAACTTGTAGTTGTTAATGCTTTGTTTTTTTAGTGATCCCATGTTTATCCTTTAATGATAGTTGGCAGTTTTGAATTTAGCTAGTGAACATATACTAACATAACCCAATTTTTGTTGAGAAACTATGAAAGATTGAAAATTAGCAGCAATTATCAGTGAAAGGTGAAACCTTGTAACAACCTTAAAGCCACCTTCAATCAAAATACATGTGCTAATTGCTACTAAATGCTTTGATTGGAACTATATGGTATCATCAGTGAAGGTTTAAGCAATATACACTCAGTCTCGACTCTTCCAACAAACTGATACTAATATAGCAGTTTGTTGTCTGAGCTACTGCTCATTACTTTTTTTCATAATTTTTTTCATAATTTTTTTCCTATAATATAGCTGTTAGTTTGACAAATTATTCATGGCCGAATTTCAAAAAAATGCACTTTGCCATAACCTTGTTGGGTGCATAATAAATGACCAGTCCTTTTTAGACCGCATCCACGGAATCAAATAAGTGATATCAGCAGTTAATAATTTTATATACTTTTTCCATGTTCATTATGGAATTTTACTGGAAATATCATCTAGTTTTCTTGCTCATTAGTTCAGTTCGTTGCTCCTATCATTTGTGGATGTAATTTAGTATATGCTCACAGGTAAAATCAGTAAAGCTCAGGGCGACAAGGAATAATCAGAATGGGTGTGGAATAGATGGAGAGCTTATCAAAAATACAGGGCAGATCATGTGTTCATTACTACCAGGAAAATGCAGATTGATTGGTTGTCCTGCAAGAAATCCGTTATAATCTGAGGCTTTTCTCGACGCACATATATATATAGTGACGCTTTAGATGCACTTGATTGTTATTTTACCTCTTATGCTGAGCTTTTGTATAATATATGAGCCATGTTTTTTGTTTATTTTTTCTCCTGATCGGTGTATCAATTGTGCTTTGCCAAAACACCTTTTAATGATAAAACCTTACCTTACTCTCTGAATAAGTTTTTTTCCAAGTCTACTAGTCTAGAAGTACTCAAACTTTTATATAGGAATAAAAATAATATTTTGAGGCAAACTAAAAAACATGGTTTGAATTCATGTTATGTTTGATCAATGTTTGAAAGCACAAGGATTAATGCAAAAGAATTTGGCATAAGGATTAACGCAAAAGAATTTGCCCATGCTTCAATTTTGAGCGTTGGTGATCATCTGAAGATGGAAGGTATCAGTTAAGTTTTAAAATAAAGAGAGTATTTTTTCAAACTAAACATATGTTTCTAGTCTCTGTTTTCAAATCCGTTTGCGCAAAAGACTCAAATATCATATATATTTTTAGCATTTCAAACGCGTATGATTTTCCCAGCATACCGTTTTTATCAAAAAATCATAAATTTTATGATCTTTAAGTGAAATCCATTGTTGATACCAAAAAATTATATTTGCAATAAGGCTGTAGTTATTCCATATATTTGCAGAGAATTCTGCATATTTTATATAATTGCAGACTTTTATGCAACTACATGTAATAATTGCAGACTTCTCCATATAATTTTCGACTATTCTGCAACTATTCAGTATACTTGTTATTTTCTGCAATTATATGAAATGATCATCAATTTTTCATTGTGTAATAGTTGCAGACTTCTCCATATAGTTTTTGACTTTTCTTCAATTATTTAGTACTATTTTCTGCAATTATATGAAACGATCATCAATTTTTCATTAAATATCGACAATTATTTCATATAATTGCAGACGTTTATGCAATTATATGGATTCTGCAATTATTCCATGTAAGTGCATACTTCTATGCAACTACATCGAATAATTGCAGAAAACTCTGCAATTATTTCAAGTAATCACAGAAAAATGCAATCATACTATATAATTGCAGACTTTTCTGCAATTATTACATATAATTGTGCAATCATACTATATAATTGCATATTTTATGCAATTATTGCATATACTTGCTGAATTGTTTGCAATCATACTATATAATTGCAGAATTGTCTGCAGTCATACCATATAATTGCAGAAAATTTGAAAAACATCAATTTACGAATAACTTGTCATGTCATTGTGTTTACATATGCACAACGCTACTCATTAGAAAGATAATAAAATTTGTGTTTTAATGGTAAAAACTGTTTGTTAATCCGTCGTTTCTACAAAAAGTTATTGCATTTTAAAGATTGATAATTAATGGGGTGCAAAATGTAATTGTGGATGTGAGAATAACATTCACATATGAAGAATCAACGTTCACCAATGAAACAAGGGTATTTTAGGGAAGAAAATTTTACTATTTGAAAATAGGGATGTAATTTATGTCTTTTTTTTGGAAGGGTATTTTGTGTATTAAGTTTGTTTTCACTTTGGGGAATGTCTCCCCACAATCGCCAAATGACGAAAAACAAGCATTAAAAAACAAAAATATAATAGTTAAATGCTCAAAATCTCCTCATTGATTAAATATAAAAATAATTTCAAAGCGTATGTAACTATAAAATGTTAACAATTTACATGTTTGAAATCGTACAAATTTAATTTCTTACGGTCAATTTAATGTATTTCCTATATGAGTTCAGGGTGCATTTGCATTTTTTGACAAGTGTTTAGATGAACGATGGAGGTTTAATTTTAAAGGTTAAATATAAAAGTTGTTGAATTAGCATTCTCGAGCTAGAGTTTGGATAGACTTTAGTTTGAAAGTAATATTTTTGCTTACAAGGAAAGAGCCACAAGGACAAATTTTGAAAAAATATTAGACTGAAGGACAATAATGTATTAGTTTTGATTGGAAAGTAATGCTAAGTTATACCGATCATTTTGTATTGTGTCAAACTGAATATATGTTAGGTATAACTAGCATATTGTATAGTGTAAAAATTGAATATAATGCTAAATATAAGCAACATTTGCCTTTTAGCCTAAAAATAAAACTTTGTATTCTTCGATCTAATTTTTTTTTCCAAAGCTTGACTTTTTTCCTAATTCCCCCCTTTGCTTCTTTGTTTAATTAGTCATAACTAGTATTGATGTTATCAAAATCAACTGTTAAAATTAATTATTTAACTAATAATAATAAATTTAAATTAATTTTGGAGTTAGAAAAATAAATTTTAACGCAATAACTTTAAAAAATAACTAAGAAACAAATTTACACATTTAATAAATTCTAGATTTATATAATAACATAAAATTTTATTTGGATGCAAACCAATGACACAAAATCCGACTTGGGAGAATTTAACCATTCATTGGAACTTCTCTCGATTTTCGTATTGCATGCAAAGACAAAGAAATCCAACGTTTAAAACTTGTTGTATCAAATTCTATGTTCGATTTTGTGCCCTGCCAGTCGCTCTCTTTGATAACATGCAAATATTTTGATGTATTTAAATGTACAATATAGTAATTTTACGATTGAAAAAGAATTTCCAAATAAAAAACTACAAAATTTACGATTTTGAAACAAGTTTAAAATAATTCAACAATATTTAAATATTTTTCTATATTTAGATATGCACTATAACAGTCATTAGTTAATTAAAATTAGAAATCAAGTTTCCAATTGAAGAATTAAAATTTTACTTCTATAATTTCAAATAAATTTACAATCATTTAATGTATATAATATTATTTTTTTGATGTATTAAGATATACAATATAATAAATTTTAATTAATTTTACAATATAAAACAAATTTACAACTTAAGAATTAAACAATTCGTAATCAAAATCAAATTTATAAGTATGTAATCAAAAAACCAATTTCAACCCCTCGTATCCAAATTAAGATCTTAGGTTAGGTGTAAACTCTCTCATATCCAAGATTCAAGGTCAAATTCTTTAAAACTGAAAGTTTGGCTGCTATCTCGCGAACGCTAATGTAAATATTACAATCAACATAGACTTCCTTATTCTAGACGTGAGAAAAGCCGAATGCTTAACAAAGAGCATTTCTAATGTTCAAGGCCTTAATCTAGTTGAAAGTGTACATAAATATAGGGTGGGTAAGGAAAATTTTTGTATCGTCCAAGTATTTTTGATTACTTCGGACCATTGATAGAATGATACAATTTATTCCGCATTTCATTCCATCAACATCAGAATTCTAATTGATGGAAGTCGTAAAATAAAGAATGGAAGATTAAATTTTGTTTTTTTCATTCAGAGAATTTGATAATGTAGAATATGCACTCGAACCATTGGGTAGAAGTCGCTATTTATTTTCCGTTCAAACTGTATTCACTAATTCGGTATCAGATGAGACGTTAATTAATGAACTCCCATCTACATCACCGACAATATAGAACATTAGGATAATTTATATTCAGAATGTATGCTATAATTTTCCGTAATGATTAACTGTTATATTTAGAAAATAACCACATCTAAGTTCCAACTCGATAAGTACTTCAATAATTCATACGTTTCCAAATCACTAGACGGTCTTTTGGAAATTTACTCATTACAATTCAAAATTTGCAATTATTTACCCAAAAGATTAGTTAGAAGTCGCTATTTTTTTTCAAACTGCAGTAATTTCTTCACACTAATCTGAAATCATACGAGACTTTAGCCAGTGAACTCGCATCTACATTACATACATATGGAACTATCGAATACTTCATATTTTGAATGTACTTGTTTTTTCGGATGACTAGCGGTTGTACTTAATAAATAACAGGTTACACCCCACATTTAAACTTTGATTTTGATGAAAAATTGAATTTGATGAAAGTAGAATTCAAACTCGAATTATATTTCAAAAATTAAAAAAGAAGAATTTAATTTTTATATGTTTCTAAATGAATATTAGTCAAATCTAATATAGATTGTTAAATGTGTTAGAAGGGTAGCTCATATACTAAGCGACTTGGACAGCTTGACCCATGAACTAAATGGATCAAATAGGATGTATCATAAATGGGTTGAGTCAACTTTTATGCAATCCTTATATGACCGATTTGATTCGTTTGACAGACCTGGCTTAATCAAATAAGTTGAAATGGTAAATTGGAAAGAAAGTAAATTCCATTGAAATTGCGGAAATTTCTTAATCGTCGAAAGAGAACTATTTTTTTGAAAATTCACAAAAAGTCGTACATATATAAAAACAATCAAAAGGAAGGAGTTTGAAAAACAGAAGAAATAAATAAATAAAATAGAACCGGCCCTACGCTCGTTCCGACATTAGTATCTTTGAATGCTATGAATGCATAGCAGCGAATGAAAAATGTTAAGGCAAGTGTCATAATCATACATTAACTTTAGACCCTACGGGATAGCGGAAGAGGGGTAGCATTAAGGCTGTTAATTTTGTATGAGTGTCCGATGTCAGTTTAAGTCTGTGGCCGAAAAACATCCTTTTGAGTCTGTTCGATTTTCATTAGGACATGAAATAGGACAACAAAATTTGTACGAGCAAAAATCTCATCCGATCCTGTTGGTTCAAAATCGTCCTACTTTCTTATAATTCGGTATATTCACTATGTTCTTTAAAATATTTATGACAACCGGTGGGTTGGTTGATTGAGTAAAAATTCCTGAAATGCTTAAACTTCAGTACATACTAATAAAAATAATATAACTGATAGAAAATCCATTAAAAACATAAAATATGATGTAAATAGCAATGTTCCTCCGTGCCCATTCGAGTTCTTGACCGGAAAACGTTCGTCTGTGTCCGTTCGATTTTATTTGGGACATGAATTAGGACATCAAAATTTGTACGAATATAAATCTCGTCTGGTCCGTGTTCGATCCGATTTCATTTAGGACAAAAATTAACACACATTCGTTCGGTCTGATCCGATCGATTTACACCCTTAAGTAGCATTTTCTTATGGAATCAAACTAGCGATCTTAGGTCGATATTCTGGGAAGTTCGAAGCAAAAGAAAGCCCAACAAGCAAAGCAACACAAACTAATAAACCACGTAGATAACACTAAAGCTCCGTTTGGGAGTTTTGCAGCATCGGTTATAAGAGATTTTGAGACTATAAATTTGACCGTAAACAAAAGTAGCGGTTTTGATTGGTTTACATGAAGTTTTGTTATAGCCGATCAATACATGGTTGAGAGTTTAACGTACACAGGTTATAAAAGTTTTTCAAGTAATATTAGATGTATATCCTTCTAGTTATTTTTTAGTTTTGTGAAAAATAATTTTCCAATATGGTTGGTAGAGGCACAACTGAAAAAAAAAAATTGACTTTTCAAAATACCCAAATTTGATAAGTTAAGAATTGCGATTAAAATTACATTACATCGGCTTTAACCGGTTTTATAATCAACAACCATAATGGGAAAAAAAAATTACAAGTGATGGTCATCACAACACCTTGAAATACGTAACCAAAACCAGCGGAAAAAAACTACCAAGCGAAAGTATACAAGTAATACGTACAAAACAGAAGGTAATTTCTGCATGATGATTTAATGTGCCCTGCTGAAAAGACAAGGGGCAAAATCAGACATTATAAATACACAACCCAAGTCATAAAGCGTTTAAAGAAAGCCTCTTTCCAATTATAAAAATGCTGTAAAGACCCTAATTTTGGATCATGTACCTCCATCAAAAAAGCTTACATGGTCTCCATCTTTGCTTATGCATCGGAATGTTGAAAAAATAGGAAAAAAGAAATAAACAATACATAACTGGAGTATTTTTATATATCATTTATCTACGAGAAGGTGATGAAACTGTCTGATCAAAATCACTTTTGCTTTTGTTCCTTTTCATTTTTGCTTTAAATCTTGATTTAGCCATGAGAGATTGTACAGTATTCGCAAAATTGCCTATTGCCATAAGGACTAGCAAGATCCCGCACACTATGACCTGTAACAAATTGTTTTTCAATTATAATGAAATACAACATGGCTTTATTAAAACTGGAACTCCATGATTCAGGATAAACAAATGAAGACGAGATCTTGCCTGCCATGCGAAAACAATGCCGCCAATAGCAGTTTTAAGGAGCAATATCCCAACATAGGCTTCAAAACCCTAAAAGATAGAAGAAATCATGATTATTTTTTTGATTCCCTCTATGTTTAGCATATTACAGTCCAATATATAAGAACTAAAAGTACCGGATAAAATCTATTAAAGTAACCTTAAAACAACAGTTAAACAGAAAAACACTACTAACGGTTAGCTGTTATCACACTGATCCGCAGAAATGGAGTATGATTTAGTTCACAACTTTTTTTAATATGTGAACAGAACATTTCAACTCAATGGTAGAGAAACCCAAAAAAATGGGGGCAACGCTACAGTTTGTGGCATAAATCAACTTAATAGAGCAGAACAGTGCAAAGAGAACAGGTTCTAAAGAATTGGTTGTATGCTGATGCAATTAAATTCAGTATTTTACATGCCAGAGTTAAGTAGTATATAGTTTAGCTAACTGATTAATGCTGTCCAAGTTAACCTTACCTGCAAAGTAAAAAGTATGGGGCTAAGAAGCCACAATTGACCTTCTACACCGGCAGTTTCCCCCCACACAACATCCATTCTCCTTGCCTAAATATATAAGACCGTGATGTTAAGGTGGACAAAAGATAAATAAGTATTAAAAGAAATTAGTTCCAAAATATGCGTGTGTGTGTGTTTGGGAGATTATGAAGTGACAATATCCAGAACAATGCACATGCAAAAGATGTAAAATTCATCATCCCTTAGCACATGCCTGTAAGTTCTAAAAATATGGGTATGATATTTTACAGCATATGGACATTGCATTGATGATTGATCTATTGTACATACTGAGTTTTTTACCTTTCCTAAAGCGATGCGGGTGTATAATCTCTGACGCTGATATCTATTTTGAAGGAGCATTGCAAAACCTTGCATCACAGCCCAAACCAAAAATAGCTCAACCCCTTTCTACAAACAAAAGGTTCACTCAGAATGGATACAACAATTATTTCAATTGAGTTAGTTAGATATTTGTGCATACCTGCTTTTGTGCACAGTCAGGTTGCCCTTTTATCTCCCATGTAAGACTCACAAGTGCAATAAGCATAGCACCATAATGATGATATACCCACCTACAAAAGCAAAAATATAATTCCACCACCATCTTGCTAAGAAATGCTATCCTACCAAGGATACAGTCATCAAACGACCAATTATTGTACGTTATAGAGATAAACATGAGAAAGACTGTCTTGAAGGAAAAATTACTTGCAGCTTATGATAGCTCTAGCCTTTGAGCAATTATAAACATAAAAAGGATAACCTCGAATAAATAAGCACACATTGAAATATCATGTTACATGACTTTTGAATAAATAATTAGCAAGAACATGGGTTATGGAATAATGCATTGTTTGGAATAATGCATTGTTTGTTGAATAAACTAAACCATGTGTATAATGTTTGAGCTTTTTTTTTGGAAAGATATATAAATCAATTGGGAAACAGACAAATTTTTATACCAAGGACGTATGTTGCTTCCATTTACTCGTAGTATATTCTCCCGCAAAGCCAAAGTTGTATAGAGAAATAATAGCCAGACCTGATAACAAGTAACAAAACTTGAGATAAATAGATAATCTGCATGCTCTATCATATTATTATATATATATATATATATATATATATATATATATATATAATAAAACGAGAAGAAGAAGAAAAAACCTGATACAGCTGAACTGCCAATGCCGGGAAGCATCCGTCCCATAAGTAAGATCTTAATATTAGCAGAATGGAAGGAAATAGAAGGAAGAAAATGGCAGTTCTATCCTGTGATATCAAGGGTAAAATATATAAGAATAAGCAGTTTGCATGTCATAACATAGGACATCTATATCGCATCGCCCGAAAAACAATCAAGAAGAGGCCTTGTACACATAGAAGTTCCAAATTGTTGCATCAACAAAGAACATCTTTAGCTTTTTTACTGCATTGATTATAATCAGATAAGCTGAATTCTAGGTGTTAAGGCTGCTCTATTTGGATTACATAAAGTCAGGCATTGTTCACGAACTATATGTATTTACAAGATAGCATGTACCACTACAAGAATATGATCATAATTAAGTTTGCAATTTACAAGGATCATCCGATGAGAATAATGTTTGGCCTCTTAAACTAACATGAAAACCAGAACATTACAACTCTGGCATACAAAACTACATCCAAAATGATGCCCATCTCCAACAAGTAATACATACAGCTGATTCCAATAAAGAAAAAACACTCCTTTGCTTTCGCTTAAACTAATGAAGTGGAATTACATATTAACTAGTTCTTTGGTTACACCATTTAAACTGTTCAAAAACCAGTCATATACATAAGTTCATGTCCAGTCCAATTGCATGATTCATATTGTTCTAAATGTGGGCACAACTGTCTAAGCATATGCCCGCTGGTTGAAACAGACAATAGTTATCAAACATTATTACTTAACTACGGAACATATTAAGCTAAACAAGCCAAAGACATCACCCATATATACCCCTCTACATACATATATACATGTGAGAGTGTGTGAACTCCAAGTAACATTAATTCAATCAACACACCTTTTGTTTTCCTTTCAGTTTTGTGAATTTGGTTATTATATATGCCACAGTGATCAAACCCAAGACCTTTAAATACACAACCAAACATCTTATTGCTGACCTTTCACATCAATACACTATTTTAACAACTTAGATAAAATGAACGGACAAGTCATCCGTAAATTGACTATTTCGTACAGTCATCATGGTTCATATTTGAGACCAGATAGCAATAATTAACATAGACACAGATGCACATGCACACTCTTTAAGCTGCACACAATAGTGCATGTAAGCACTCTGCATTTACACCAATATACTCTGGACAAAGATATCGCTTATATTGATTGTGGGGAAATCAAAATGCAAATTCTATATTGTAACCCAATTATTCTTTTCTAATGTGGAATACTAACGTTATCATAAAATTACCGAATGCTGAATACTAACATAAAAAATGCTTGGTGCAACAAAATTACAGTACTTACCCTATATCTATTATACTCTTCTTTCACTTTAAGTCGCACCTCCTTTCTTGGCATCCTAACATTAACAGGTCCAATAAACATCTTCAAGAATTTTCCTAATATGTTGGCATATAATATCAATTAAAACAGCGCAACATTGATGAACAGAAAACAAGAGAAAATTATAAAAAATGAAATTATAAGAGCACCATGATCTTTGTTTGGAAGAAGAGATGCCACATCTCCCTCTGTGATTAGGCACCTTGCCCTGTATAATTCTTCATCCAGCTGTGAAACAAAAATACGAATGTCATCATATGCAAGAATAATCAGGGTTACTAGTATACCATAGGTTTCTGCAAATACTGGTTTCAAAAACAAAACCAATGAGTAAAAAAACATTATTTCTAGTTTCTCTCAGGATCTCATGTCGCCTGTAGATAAATAAGGAGTATTTTGATTCCAGAGAACTGAAAACCAAGCAATAATATTCTTCTGCATATAAAAATTAAAGCTGTTTAATGCTTCCGACCAATGATTACAAAAATCTTGTACTTCAAAATTTGAATTCCGTTTCAAATTGGACCTCTTTTATTTTGGTTCGATTTTTAAATCCCAATCCAAAACTCAACTCAAATCGTATTTGAGAAAAAATACATTCAATAATGACAAACGAAAAATATCAACATGATTATATGAATCTACAATTCATTTTTTATCGTCTTCAAAACAAAATAAAAATGAAAGTGGATAATTTGAGCTTTAGGTTTAAGATGCAGAAGCCTAAACATCAAAATAAGTACGAAAAATGTAAATCAGTACCGTAATAAGAAAATATGATATTGTTACATAATTTATGTGATTTGATAACCTACATAGCAAAATTTCTAACATACAAGTAACTATACACATTATTATCTGAATCCTTCGAATCCAACAATCAAGATTAACATCCATTATCTGTCTAATTCTATATTCAATTTAAATCCAGTTTGGATTCTGAGAAAAGTCACACAATTACAAATAAATATCAAACAAGCCAATGTAATATGAAAATTGATCTCTCTCCACGATTTGATTTACTCTAATCTCCACGTACATCTTCCATCGACCACAAGGGTTTATAAAGGAAAAAACAATATAAAAAAGCAATATTATTTTCCACTGACCAAACTATTTGCTCAATCAAGTGGCAAAAATATGTCATTTATTCATAAATCTTCACAAACTTTCCCGGCCCCATCAAAAAATTGAACTGACTGATCCTAAGACAAAGAGACTGGATATAAATATCTTAATTGCTTTATTAAGTAAAATCCACAATGAATACAAATATTCCACTCATCTAAATTTAGTTCAAAATCGTAAAGCTAAACTAAATCTACTACTTTACATTGATTTCTTTTCCCACTTTGGCTAACCTATCCAATTTAAAACAAGTCAGAAATCCAGCATTTTAACGCTAAAATTTCATATTGAATTCTACGCACCAGTCCTTCATACATGCATACGAATCAAACACTAAAAATCAACATCCACGAATGTCCCAAAATCAACCTGTAAACAAAATCGCACCTTTTCAGCAGTCTGGGAATCAATCTTGCCCTTTCGAACTTCAGATTTTAGATTCTTCAAATCAGATTCTAAAGCTAAGGCTCTTTGCCTGAGCCCTTGTTCTTCATTCCATGTCTTCGAGATTAGGGAAGATGCCGCCTCTTGAAGCTCCTTGGCTAACTCGCATAAGCGTGCCGCCTCTTCTAGAAGGCGGTGACCCGACGTGTCAGTCGCTGGCGGCTCCACGGGAGTTTCTCCCATTCCAGATTAAGCGTCTAATTTTTACTTTTTTTTTTTCTTGGCTGTCTGGATTTTAGTACTTTAGTTACCTTGGGTGCGTGTTGTAGATGGTAGGAAATATATCATATAGGTTGCAAATAAATTTATCAATATTATCGATATATTAACAATAACAAAATATATCAAAATTATAATTGTAAATTTTCCATCATTCCATGCTCTTTTTTGTCGACCTTAGTCAATTTTTATTGTCCAAGTATAAACATTGGTAGTCCAAAGGACTAGAAACCAAGTGTTTTTTTTTCCATCATATCTGGTTGACTTTATAGCCTTATAAAATGAATCCTATTTAAGATTTTTATTCTTTGAATTACTCATGGAATTTCATTTCGCACCGGAAACTCTTCTAGGAGAAGTTCAAATCTGTCTCGTTCAGATATTGATCGGATTTTCAAAATAATTATTAATCCATTTTATGATTTTTATCTTTCATTTTTTGCACTTCAATTTTTTATTTTTATTTTTGGTGTAAGCTATTATGAATGTTGACTCAATTCAAAATATCATCTTATGTGAAATATCATTTTGGGCAAATTCTATTTCAACACGGATAATTACTTAGTAACCACCTTAAAATAAATAAAATTTCAAAGACTAAAATACTCTTAGAAAACTGCGTACTTTCTTTCTTCTCAATTTCATTATTTTCTTACGTCGGTTTCTTACTGTCTAAACCACCGCTTCTTCAAAACCATAGTTTCTAAATTATTGAAGCAAAAATTAAAATTTTCACTACTAGCCGTTGGATTTTGAATAGGAGAATGAATTGTTAACGCATAATTTAAAAAAAAAAATTGAAAAGTTTTAAATTTTTTGCAAATACAATTGCAGGCTGTCGATTACGGGAATTGGTGATAATTCACGCAGGGGATATGCTAGGTTTCAATCGCACAAATAATTGCGTGAATGCTTACATATCCATGCAGAAAGCCTACGTATTGCGTGATGGGAAAGGTAGCTCTGCAAATGGTAGGCGGCTACTAAGTTATTTTTTGAGTTTACAGACTTTTATTTTTAGAAGGCTAATAAGTAAATAATCGGGTTGAAATACAATTTGCCATCATTTTGTATGTGCGTGTAAACATATATCGCTAGATCTAGTATTATGAGTCATTAGTTTACAAAAAGTGTAGATATGCAACTAATTTTTTATTCACTTTGCCTTGACGGAAAATTTACCGTTACAGAACAATGGTAATCGATTTATTATTATACCAATCATTGGTATATTAGAGTATCGATAACGATTTCGGGTTTTGCTTTAAGCTCCGCTTGGGAGTTTACTTATTCCGTTTATGAGTGGCTTTTATCATACTGGCATTGGTTGTCGATAAGACGTTCGGTTTTAAGAGCTTATTGTAGGCATTTTTGTAAGAAACAACATCATGCTTGAAAGTCTTATTTTCGAGGGTTGTGAAAATCATACTAAAATTGTAAAATTATGCATATATAAAGACAAAATATAAACAACACTAAAAATCAAATAAAAAGTAAGTTTTCGAAATTAAAAGATTATATTTTAAAAATTGTATTATAAATCCATAGTAAATTATATCCTAGAAGAAAATAAATCAAATCAAATTAAGTAATGTCAATTTCAATTATAAGTTAAAACATAAAAATTGATACATTCAAACAAGTGTTGTTTACAATTAGTAAATTAATAGCTTTCAATTTTTCTTTACAAGAATTATTAATTTATCATAAATAATAATAATATATTCTCAATACTCTTTTAAAGCATAAAAATAAAATAAAAATTATTTTTTGTCAGTATTTAAAGCAATAATGTTAAAAGGGGTCAATTTTGAAGAAAATACGAGTGACCAAAACTACGAATTTGAGGGGTTCGAATTGAAAAAAACTAAAGCAGTGCTTCAAAAAACTCGCAATCATTGATTTTCATAACATCTCAAAAAGGGGACAGTCTAAAACATGGTAAAAAAATAACTTCTAAGCAAGGCCCACCGTTGAATCAATATGGTAATAGTTTTCCCTTTGCTAATGGTAATCCAACCCTAAATAAAATATTCTATTCTACCATGTGCATCTTTCTTAAAAAAGCAGCAACCTACTTCGTTTTCTCCAATTAATCAACATTACATCATCAAAATCCATGCGTATTCAGTTGGCAATATATTACCAATGGAAAAAATTGAACGCTTATGGCAATATAATGCTGAAAACTAATGCATTTGATCAGCACACTGTATCAATCGACAATATAATACGGAATCGGTTGGGTAACATGCTTTTTCAAAAATTGGGTAATATAAAATATGCACTAGAATAAACGAGGTAAAATGAAGATTGAATAATCTATACTACACTATTATCACTAGGTTAGATTTCAAGAGCTCACAAGCCTCTTAAGTATTTTGTAAAACGGCCAGGCACATTTTTTATTTTGTTTAGTCTTGCTATTTGTGTCCAAATCTACTCACATTTAATTAAAAAAACATAAGTTATCTCTCCTTCTCTGTCAGTATGAAAACTTCCACCATAATTTTCCTGTATGCGTATTTCTCCTCCAATCGCTTAATTATTCAGGTAATTTTCAATTCTTTGGATCTGTTGTTTTCGATTTTCAAACCTGATTTAACTCCTTGATTTGTTCGATTTGCTTTTATCTTCATTGTTTGCTTTACCTTCTTAATCTTCGGAACAAACGTAGTTGTTTCATCGGTTTTCTTTGTCTATATTTCAAGTATCGTTATCCTTCCTTACCATTCTTTTAATTATTATGTTATCCACATTTAGGATTTGATGATAATATTTAGAGCATGATGATTTGAGATTTGGTTGGAACAGTCAGATCTGTTAGATGATTCGAGGTTACTCTAGTTAAGGTTACTTTATTGTTTTTTTCTACAATTAACTATATAGATTGTTAATATTTTATTCCCACGGTTAATTGGAAGACAAAGCGAATGATTTGAGACATGTTCTTTGAATATTTTCAATTATAATTTCAACAAAAATGAAAAACCTTAACAATAAAATGGAAAACCTATAATGAAGTGCATTTTGAGCTCAACCGCTACATAGCAAGTAAGGTTTATTTTAATGCCTTCTTACTGTGATCATAAGAGATAACTCTATGTAACGAATAAAGAAAAAAGTAGCTATCTTCATATAAGTATGCTGAATAACAATTGTGGAAGTTTTGAAGTTATAACTAATTTAAGTATTATAAGAATCGACCTAGAGATTTACATTTTCTTAAGAAAGAAGAATTCGTAAGACATCAGGTGTTTCTGAGTGCATTCTTTTGTGGTTTGCTAATTTAACAATAAAAGTATAGCAAATTTGTCCATACTAATGTCTGATTTATGTTTTGTTTGGTTAGATTACGTTAAACGTCTAAATGAACAAAATTATTTGAATATGTGCCACCAAGCGATATTATGGATGCGCACTATAACTATAAGACATTATAATACGAGGCGTTCAAAAGAATGTACTGTAATTTTGTTTCGATTGGTACTATTTACCTTCAAGTTCTTGACTATACCATTTTAAGAGGTTTAGTTATTCAAAATTAATATGTATTTATTTATACCCACACAAATAACCTTTTTAGATACTTATTGTGTGACTGTTGTTATATCAAGTAAGGCGGGTGTAAGTGCAGCTGAAGTAAAAATAGGCTTTTTTATAGTCCAAGACGGAATCGTTCATTGCCAACTCCGTATTTAAACATCTTTCGAATAACAATAAGATCTTTACAACATGAGCTTATAAATCTGAAATTAAAATGAATATACAGAGTTGTGAGGCGAAATAAAAAACTATAAGAAATATTGAAGGAAAGCAATAACAATTTTCCCATAACTAGAAATTTTGTTGATGTATTTGAAATCATAATTACATGTCAAAGTTAAAGAGATTTCTTTATTAAGCCATGAATTATTAAAACTATTAAAGACAAATTGTTTTATATTGCATTTTATTGTAGTATATAATTATGACTAAGAATATCATTAGTTAATTTTATTTCAGCATCTGACATTTTAAAAATAATTTTTAACCTTATGTTTAATAGATGATCATATTAAAATTGGTTTAAATTTGATGGATATGACATAGTTTTCCAGCATGTTACTATAAATTTTCATGCATTCTTCCTTGCACTATATCATCTATCATATTTTTATAAATAGAAGTACCATTCATTAGCAATTTCTATGATATTGTATTTTTGTTTTATTCAAAATTATCATTTGTGCATTTTTTAACGTTTATAATCCAATGAATGCATTTTCAAAAAAAGGGTGCACACTACAAATATTGTACTTAGGATGTTTTAACGACTCTATATTTATTACGCTCTCAATGTTAGTTGGACGATAATAAAATGATGCACAATATATGACAATGTAATGATATTTCACTCTGTTTTTATAAATGTACTATTAGACATCAATTGAAAGTTTGGTTCAACTCAAGTGTATCGGTAGGAGAATGGGAAGAAGTAATCCATGTTTACTGCTGATATGTAATTGTTAGAGATTTATATATTCGCTATAATCTATACTCTATATAGATAATAAGAAAAAAATAGATTAGTCAAGCTTTGTGATTTTTAAAGTATCAACTACCTTAGTAACCGTATATTCATATAAGGATGTTCCTCTTTTTAGCCGAACTGGGTTGGGAAATTGAGTAGGTTTCTTCAACGCTGTTTTATTTTCCCATAAAATAATTATATTTTTGTATATCTAATTTTGGTATTCATCTTGCACCTTTGGGATCTAACGTAATTGTTCCATTCTTCGGTATTTGCATGCTTTCTAGTGTATATACTTACTACTATCAGGTTGAGTCTTTTTCCCTTACTACTACAAATTTTTTTTCTTGGTTTTCAGTTTTTATTCCAACTTTTTTGGGTGAATATAACAGCCTTCTTCATTTCTATTAGCTTTGGTTTATAATTTTTTCCACTGTTTAAAGAGTCATAGGAAGGATGTAAAACTCTTTTGATTTAGAATATTAAGATGATGATTTGTTTTAGGTCATTCTGTAATTCTATATATGTATAGAAGGGATAATAAGTTAATGATAAGGTATGATTTTATATGTAAATTTTACTTTTATAATTCATCTTAGGCTATTTTTTGATTTTTAGTTTCATGAGTCCTTTATATATCATATAATGTAATTCAACCGATTAGAAATGTTTATTTATATAGTTTTTTTTACGATGTTGAAATTTAAGCATTACTTTATTAAATTCAATCAACAAGCTATTGTGTTGCATGGGAAAAAGAAAAGAAAACTGGGGCATAACAATACATGATAACTTAAAACAAAAGCCATCTTTGGTGGAAGCACTTGATTATTATTCTCATCTCCATTTTGCTGTAAACTCTCATGTTTACCATTAGGAGAATTTGTCTAATTATATTTAGGAAGGAATTCTAAAACAATTCCCATAGTAATGAGTAGGAGTTCGGTCATGTATGTATAACTAGAAAAATGCATAATAGACATCTTCTAAAATAATCGGTGCTTTATCCTGATATGAGACCCAAGTTTTAACATTTTAACTACGCCCTACAGTAATGTAATAAAATAGCCATGAATAACACTTCTCTTAAAACATGCTTCAACGAGTAGAAATAAATATTACTATATTTACATAAGTGTCGCTTTCAAGCTACACTTTAGTCTGGTTATAGTTTGTATAGAGATACCGGGTTCGCCTATTATTAGTTGAGTTCATTGTTGTTATTTTTCATAAGTAGATATTAGATGTTCAAGAAACTGATAATAAATGTTATTTCATTAAGTTACACAACAAAAAATTATTTGTTAAATAACATAAACGGACAGTGTCACTAAATGATTTTTGTCTGTCTTAGTATTAGCTGTTAACAAATGTATTATTACATTGAAAACACCATGGAATACTATTTGTAATGGACATAGCTATCAGATCATTTGTGTTCAATTTACTTCCTTGCTATTAACTTGCAATCATCAGTGCATTCATTAAATATCCATTTCAATTTTTCTAAACCTATTTTAAAGATTACTAAACAATATAATTTTCTAAAGCTTATTAGCACAACTTAAAGTTGCAATTATTTTTTGATTGCTCCTGATGCGATAAAACCAGTGGTAGTAACATCTAGACATGTTATTAAGAAAGACTTGGAGATTTATTGATAATTAATATGAATTATTTCTTCTTTTTTGAATAATTTATATATATTAAATATGTGTTAATATGTTAGCTTTGCTATAAGCTATTAAGTATATGTTGGTTCTTTCAATAAATATTATTACAAGACGTTTCTCAATAAATAGCCTACTGTGAAATTGTATAACAATTATAATTACATAGAAGCACTGTTGTGAAAACTTAATCTTTATAGAATATGGCTATAATCATGTGAAATATTATTATTCCATACTAGACCACCATCGTATTCAATTAACAATAATCTTTTCAATGATTATGTTATTTGAAAGCTAACCATATACGAAATCAATAATTATAGTGACATAACTATTAATACTGCATATATTTTATTAATTTGTGGAGTGAAAAATCGTAAATTCTACACATCATTTATTCCTAAAATTAAATTTACTGTAATTACTCCACAATAGTGTGAAGGTGACCACCATTATATTCCACTAGCTATAATATTTTTAATCGATTATGTAAATTAATAGCTAACCATATGAATATTTCATTAGCATATCAGTATAAACTATTAATATTATATTTGTTTCATCAATTTACAAACTCAAAGACCTAATAAATCGTTACATCAACTTTAATGATAAATTTGTGCACTATCACGATTTATGAAAAAATGATGAAATTAATTCTTTCACTATTTATAATGCAAAATTTATATATTTGATTTTTTGATTGATTTAATGCCCTCCTGTCATCTAACTGTTTTGATATAAAATTTGATCAGACCAGATTAAATCATAATATCATGTATAAAATAATTGATTTGATTTATATTATTTTATTGTTGTGAATGAAATCGTAATCCAACAATCACATTATCTACAGTTTTTTATATCATTTTTTAAGTATTCTTATTTCATGAGAGTTCAATTTTCAAATTCTCCACCAAAAATTATAGAAATAACAATAAATAAATTCTTACAAAGTATATGTAGCTTAACTTATTGTAGCATTCAAAACTAATAATGATGTGGCTGTGGACAATGAATGTAAGGCAGTTAATTTGTAGAAATAGATTTATTTTGCCTATTTTGATGCATCATACCTATATTTAACTTGTCCTTAAGCATTGATCATATATGACATCAAACGAGGGTGTATCTTAAACTACTATAACATGAATAGTTGAAAACATGTTTGCTTTGATTTATATGTAGGGTGATTGGAGTAATGAATATCACGAAGGTGTGTTATCGTCTAAGGCAAGCATAAATGGAGTAGGTACAATATCTATTGGATATACACCATCGAAAATTGTCATGAAAATATGAATGGGTTGGACTTTTTGTACTCATTTTATTTCGAATTAAGGTTTTATTTAGTCTATGACCTTTCAGTAATTTTAACTTTATTGGGATATAGTATTTACAATACATAAACTTATAAATCAATTAAACATTAAATTTGTAGTTATATTAGATTCTTGAACTAACGGCATGACCACTTACGACTTGAAATCAAGATTATAATATTTTCAAAAATTGTATATTAATCTTCGATATAAAATAAATTGGTATTCATTGTATTTTACAAACTAAATTTGCATATGAAATCTCCATTTATATGACATTTTTACTTATACCGATATTTTAGTACGCATGGAACGCATCCCGTTCATTTTTATATATTTCTGGCAGTGGTTAAAATTTTAGAATTAGGAAATATTGAATTGCATATGATTCAATGGCATATAACTGGTTGCAAATCAGTTGACAAATTATGAACGAAATGGTGTTGTCAAAATAGAATAAAGAATTTGGAACCCTTTAATTACATAAAGGTATATAAATAATACCTTTTACAATGTGGTTGTTGTATTTACACTGATTCTGGGAAACTAGATCATTAACCTCTAAATTTACATAATTGTAAGCGATAATATAATTCTTTTGATTCTCTTTATTGTTAAATCTACCTTTTTCTTTAGTTACAATTACAAACTTAGATTAGTTGAAATGACGTTTAAGGACTCTTAGCAAATTGATTTTACTTTTTGTACTCTATCCAAACTCTTGAATTCAATGGTTTAACATTTACCAATATGCCAAAAGAAATAAATTTGTACATTAATATATTAGTGTGAAGTATCGTAACTAAATATTTGGTGAGACCATATGCACTATCTTCTTATGCAACTGGACAAACTAATCTTTAGAAAGTAAGCAATCTAATTCTACTTTTTGCATAGCAAAAGTTGAACCCACAAAAAGTTTGGATGGAGGCATTGAAAATTTTCCCATGGTTTACGAGCATAGTATAATAAAATTTGATTTTATTAATACTAATTTTCAACAATTTCTTCAAACAATTATATTTTCAATTAGTGAATGTTGTATTAGATTGCAATAAACTTTTGGTTGATTATAAAACTTCTTCAGTGTTACAGATAGGTTGAGCTAATCTATGAAAAAATGGATTTGAAAATATTTTTCTTAATTTTGACATCATCGGATTGAAGAAGTCCCAAATGTTTTAGTATTGACAAAGTTTATTCTTAGCAGTATATAGACATACTACATATATCATCAGATAGAAGATGGTTCTGCCTCAAAAATTAGTTTATAAGTTTTTGGTACATGCTCTAAAATGATATTACTAAATCATATTAATTTATGAGGTTAAGTTAATGATTTGATTATATTTAATGCAATGTACCTTATGACATGACTAAAAACCATGTTGAATTCCAATAGTGACACTCTTGTCAAAAGTTGCATTTATCTCTCTCGGTGTCCTATTTCCTAAACATACAACTTTTGGTATAAGTAATCTCATACAACATTAAAACTTGCTTTCCCTTCTTGTACTTTGAAATCTTTATTACATTATGAAGGAGGGGTAAACTTATTGTGATGTGCTAATAGAACAATGATTTTATTAAATAATAGCAGTGGTGGATGGTGATTAATATTTTGATTATTTGATTCATAGTCTTGGAACTAAAACTCACTTACATCAATTAGTATATGTTCAGGAAAATATAAACCTATCTGCATAGAGTATTATGTCTATTTTTATGAATTTATATTTAACATTGACATATATCTTGCATGCTAAAAAGGTGTAGCTTTGTTGTGATAACGCATCAGACTATATGGGCTTCATTAGATTAATAACGTACTAATTACTATATGGATAGATATTGGTTTACAATGATATGTACTTCGATTATATGATTTTGTAATGAAGAATGAAGCTCGGTTGTCCAGAAAGTTTGCTCAGTGTAACATATTATAGTGTAATGCATTACATTGTTTTATGCGATCCAAGTTTTTGCATCTTTCATTCCATTTTAGTTAGCAATCATCAATCTAATATTAACCTTTTTAAAGGTAGATGATGAAATTAGATATTTATATCCATGCAATAAAATAGAATTTTATAAACAAAATATTTTACATTGGACTAAAAAATAGTACCGTAAATAATAATTTTCTTCATATGGGACTTAATACTGTAACTTGATTCATTGTTTATTTAGTTGATTTATTTGAAGGATCTTTGTAAACAACATGCATGGTTATACCTTTTCCCTCATGCCACTTTTGTGAGCATAAAAAATTGATACATTCTTTTTATTGCATTGATTAGGACATAATTTGACATTTCTACAAAAACAATGCTGGACAAAATCACCTTTTGGACAATAAGTTAAGCATCCGTCAAGAAGTGAGAAATAGTCAATTTAATTGTCGATAATCCTATAATAACAAAAATGTTCAACAACAATTACAAAAATAAATATAGCTACGGCCCGTGTGCGAAGCATGTGTTTGCACTAATATAGGCATAAACATAGTGGATTTAACACCACTTTAAAATAAGGAATTCGATAATTATATATTTGATAAGGTTGTGATTTTTTGTACTAGCAAGTTCATTTATCTTGAATTTAGTTATGGATGAACCTATGTATACTTTATAAATTAATCTCAATAGCATGCATTCATTTTTCTTTTATCAAAACATTAAAATGAAAGAAATTTGTGTCTTGACAATTAAGAGGTACATATATTTGTATTTTTTTTCTATAAACCTATAATAATTGAGAACCAATTAATTTATACACTTATCCACAAATTTACGATGCAAACTTAAAGAAATGAATTGAGATTAGTACTTTTGAATGAAGATTAAGACATGCAAATTAAATTTAAAAGACGTTCATTCGAGTTTGAATCTTTTTAAAAGATGAACTTAGAAGAAAAAGTTAAAAACATGAAAAATAAAATGCATGATTTAATGTAAATCTTTATTTCAATTGTGTGAAATTACACTAGATCTAAAATGTGTAATCAGTGAACAATTAAACCAACTAAATACTTAATTAAATGTATAAGTTCTATAAATCTGATTAATATAATATATAATGGAGTTTGATAAAGGGACTTCAAACTCAGGTATGAGGGAGATCTTGGCGGGGGATAGACATTAAAATTTGGTTTTATTTTTTATGGAGGCATTCCAAACACAGTGTAAATTTTCATGCATGGTGAGAGATGATAGAGTTAGGGATATTCCCTAGGGGCAATTACGTAAGTTGTTACATATATCTAACTCGATAACCAATCTTGTCCATAATAAAGGCGCTTGATCATTATAATATACTTTGTTATATTGTAATAATATAATTATTAAGTAATAAATTTGAAGTATACTCAAAAATCCTTGAATAGTATGTTACGTGATAATTGTTACAAAGAGTTGTAACTATGAGAAAATTATCACTATATAAAATAACATATTATTTTATATATTCTTAGTCAAGATATATCGAGACAGGATAACGATATATCCCTTGAGACTATAATATGCAATGCTATCTAAATGTTGGATAGTGTATTACTCAAGGATACTGGAGCAGCAATGGGTTATATACTGATAGTTATGGAGAACCATTGAATGACTCACTCGAGAGTTTACTATTGGTTAATAATAACTAAGGTCAAATATGAAATCTCAAAGCGACGATATTACATGGTAATATCGACGTGAGAATACTGTTAAACTTCAATGTAAATACTCTACTTGGATTATAGTTAAATCATGGCTTGACATCCATCGAACGAATTTTGTTGGGCCTGAGTTGAAGTGTTGGAAGTGAAACGCTATTCAATGAATTTTTTTCCCTCGATTATGTGAGCTTTATATCACGATCAACTATCTTCAACTCAAAGTCAAAGTCTCTGGACAGAGCAGTACAGTTGAATTTTGACCAAAACCAAATTTCGTAAGTTTTAAAGTGATATAGTATTGACGAAAACAATTGATGTTAACAATCGTTACCATAGATTGAATTTAATTAAAATTTGGTTAAGTTATGAATAAAGATTTGATTTGGAAAATGAATTCCAAAAATGATTTATGTTATAAATCATGGGTATAAAATGTAGATTGAAATACCTAAATTTTTTTTGGACAATTAAATGATTGTTTTAAGGATTTGATGATTGAATTGAATTTCTCACCCATCCCATATTCTCATGAATATATATATCCTGTATGTATTTCTATAAATAGATCATTGTACTGTCATGTCATACTTATCAAGTTATAATATAAAAGCATGAAATGATATAAATACCAAATGGTATTGATAAGTTCTTGATTTACTAAACGGCTATAGTATGATTTTGGAAAAAGAATATCAAGTAATTTTTTTTAATACATAAGTATATTTTACAAAATCTATAATACAAGTATATACTTGGGTGAAAGGAAGGCTTGTTTGACTTTGATGTAAGAGATTGAATGTTTGTATTTCAATCATGCTATGCATATATACTTATGTTATGTTAAGCGATTGAAAACTTGCATGATTGAATTTGAACGAATTGAATGCTACTTGCCTAAGATTAATACGAGAAGTATACTATGTGTATAACGAACTGCTAAGTATGGTATGCAAGTTAAATGGATAAAATGTATGCTTGAGTATATATGAGTGATTTTAAATACTTGTTGATTTTATAAGTACAAGTATATGATTATTATGCGTGCTTCACCCATGATACATATGTGCAAGAGTATATCCCATTGATATTGATGTGAATTTGAGATTTGTCATGTTTGAATTGAAGTAGTTTGAATGCACCATTGCTTGATGATATGAAATGAATATACACGACATTTATTTAATGAAAATGAGATAACATCATTGCGAGAATAAATGATATTTTGGAAAGTCAAATATGTTTGAAAGTAGAAAATTTAACATTTGACGAGAATGATACGAGGTATGGACTACTGGACTGCGAGAATCTATTCTAATGGACTGATTCGAGGATCACAACTCGAATCGTAACAACTTCTTCCCTCGTCATATAGTCCAACGATTTGTTATACGGACAATAATTGATGATAATTAACAAGAAATCGAAGAAATGGTGCAACGAGAGTAAATGCCTCAAGATGGAATTGGCGGACGACTATAATACATAAAATGCATAGGTTTTAAGAAGCCAGAGAGGTAGTGCAACTAATGGATCATGTGAAGTGCACTCATAGCTGGTCAAAAGCAACGAGTGAAAAAACCATATGGGTTTGTCAAGGCATTTAGTCTATCGGAGGGTGAATCTATAATTTGTTACCAACAATGTTCCTGTTTGGAATTAAGGAAAAGTGTAACAACCCGCACCTTAATGAACCCAAATTTAGACTAAATCGAAACCCAAATCCATTAGAGCATGGATCGTTGGTTTGGGTAACCTGTAATAAACATAAGAATATCATAGAGAAACCAATATAAATTCATAGCGGAATAGAAAAATATAATAAAACATAAATATCGACTGAGACAACTACCTTGGAATCAATACCTTGGATATCTAATTGCCTTGTCAGGGCCGAGCATGAATAAGAAGACTTCTCCATCCACTATTCCTGTCATGCTCCAGTAATTATTCCTCTAATCTATCCCATCCATTGTAATGAGGAAGGGGTCAAACAATGTTTTAATGGCTGGAAAATTACACACTTTTCCCGTCACACTAATTCATGCTAATTGATTTTCATTTAAATGTTATGTTTATTATTTACGGATAATCCATTCAATCCTATGTGCGCGTATAATATGTCTAACTTCCTTCGAAGTATAACTACGTGTGTGCGCGCGCACGCCCTCTACACATATATGTTTAAATGTTATGTTATCCAAAAACCTTTACCGCTTAATACTTCTTGAATAAAGAGGAGACAGACCCAATAGCCATGTAATACCTCAACCCTAAAGCGAGCCCTCCGTAACGTAATTGCTAATCAATCGGTTCTAGCTACAAATACCGATGACCCCTAGATACGACTTTATAATATAATTGACGTATTACTAATACATTTTACTTATCTAATGGTTAACTAGCCCACCTATGACAGACTAACATCTAACTAATTAAACTTTGAGGTTTATGCGTATCCCATGTGGATTCTGCTAGTAGGACAAAATCCATCAGGGTATAGCAGGAGTCTTTGCTACCAACCGCTTGGGATCATTGATGGTCATGGCCTATATGTAAGCCCTACTACTAGGTACCGGTTCAATAACAATACTGACATAGCCTGTCGATCTCCCACGGCCAAAATTCCGTTTATACTATCCTAATGTAAGTCAAGGACAACGCCTATTCTAGTTACTTAAAACCTATTATTAGACATGAAGATCCTTAAAATTATTGGATCATTTAATACTGCAAATCCAAGGCGAACCCTTGGTATATTTTCTCCTACCTACACGCAACCGCATATCCATTTCTCATGAGTCCAGCAGTTGGAGATGTCCAACATCAGTAGTAAGTATACACAACTACTAGTAGCCTCTAAGTGAAGGGTGACTTCTGTTGTGTAACACATTGACATCGTATCCTAACCCACCAAACCAAACCAACCATCCAAAGCTTAAATGTTAGGTAGTCCCACTAATTCATGCTCGTTCTAAACGTATAATTAAGACAGTATAATTTCTTGCTATGAAAATTATACTGTCCTTCAGCATTTAATTCCTATCTTATATGCTTATTTACTATATTCCATAAATCTCAATTGTCCGTAAAAAATGGTCATTATTACTTAATTGGACAATCTCTAATAATATTTATTTATCGTTCCAATTCAACCTATTATGCATATTTCATTTCTCCATAAATTCCATATTAAATCCTTTAACCAGTCCCACTATGTCACTATATATTTCCTGTAACTCCCTCTTAATTGCACATTTATTATCCTACAAATTTTGGAGTTACTATCACTTTTCCATCTATACCTCCTAATCCTATAATTTGCTATGTTATTTATAACTAAACGTCCTAAGTATAACTAGTGCGAATGTTGACATATATTATGTTATATAAATATATTTCTATTTTTAATCAGTAAGCACGGTTATACATGTGTGTGTGTGTGTGTGTGTATTCCTATTTCTAACTATTAATTCCTAAAACACTACCTATAACATAATCGAGTGTGGGAATGCACTATTTATCCCGTAGTCGAGTATAATGATTGAAGTAATGAATGTGCCTTATTTACTGGGATTCAAGAAGGTAAGTTAAGACATGTGGATTATAGTAGAATGTCATACCATGAATGCCCATCCTAATTGAGTAAGAGGTGATAGGGCCATAACATCATATAGACTAGTAGATGATGAAGGGTAGCTTCTAACAATTTTTTCATTTAGATTATTTGGATTATGATTGCTAGTTTTCTCCCTTTGGGCATTGCAAAAAGCATACGATATGGAATATGTTCCTATTTTATTACTTTGTGGATTTTCTTGTTAAGCTTTAACTGCCATATATATTGGGAGATGATGTAAATAAGAAAATCTCATAAGAACACTTAATTAGTGGTGCATGTAATTAAAGCTGAAAGTTTATAAAATGAACTACGAAATTAAGTTAGCAACTAGAAATAAAGAATGCGTGAATCCCAAAAATTTTAGGATTTTGGAAAAAACTAAATTTTAGCAAATGAAGGACAAGAAAGGGTTGTTGTGAAATCATGGGTCACTATCCCTATGCCTCAAAAGCTAAAATTTATAAATATGCTTGAGTGTTGTTTGTTGTTTTGAAGTAAAGGATATTTTTTTCCAAATCTAAGATTAACTGCATAATGTTAAGGTCAATGATATGCATTAACACATTGACCGACTCACAGTTACGTTAAGATGTGGTTTGATTTGTTTAGGTTAAAGTGGCAAATGTTTTGAATTTTTTTTAATGCTTTTGAGAAGTTGGATTCAAAAGTTTTTTAAATATGTTCAAGTGCTTTTGAAAAAAATGATTCTTAAATGTCTTTAGGAATTTAATTTTTCAAACCATTTTGCAAGTTTGGTTGGAATGGGGAAATTTTTTACGAGAATTTTCAATTTTCAAATGCCATATGCTTAGTGTAGAGAGAGTTGATGTGTTATTAGATATTAATTTATCAGTGCATTAAAGGTGGCGGTAGGTTAAGCATAGATAATAACAAGGCAAAAGCAATTTAGCATTGGAATTTCTATTTACATACCTTATTAATAGCAAATAAAACTCGTTTTTTCAGTTAATTATGTTTAACATTCAGAAATAAACCTCCTTATGCAAATTATACTTCAAGAAACGAAAAATGGTTTTAGGGGCAAAAGAGGAGGTTCCAAGGTACAACGGAATAGGTCAATAAGAAGGATGGAAATGTAAAAAAATTCATCAAAATTCATTTTTCGGCGTAAAAGTATAAATTTAGGAAAGTTAGAGTTTCAAAATTTTGTATATTAATTGTGTATTAGGTATTAGATGGCAGGGATTAGATGCAAAATTGGTTGAACCATACTCATCTTCGTAGGAGTGTAGGAATTATTGTGTGAAAAAGGGTTTTCGATTTTTGAAAACTTACACATATATAGAACTACAGTATATATAGGTTGTTTGAATCGTATTTTCAAAACGTTTTTAAAAGAATGCATTCATATAATAGACATCGTTTTAGAATTATTCAGCATGCATATCATATATGTTGTGATACACCATGCACTTGTACATATTTGGCTATAAAATTATTTGTACCCTAATCAATTAGATAGTTCAGAATGTTTGTATGCTATGTTAGAAGATTCATTCCTTGGGGAATTTGAGAATGACCTTTTTTTTGGGGAGGGGAGGAGAATGTAATACCCCATAAAATTAATGGGAGTTAATAAATAATTACTAAGGCTCAAAAATGAAATTTGAGAAAACATCAGAATAGCTATGAAAATTACATCATTATGTTCGTGGCGGTTTTTTTGAGAAACTTTCATGTTTGAAATTTTGCAACCCGAGTGCTAACGAAGAAGTTATTAGGGTTTGAAGTTTTCAAAATGAAAATAATTAAATAGGATTTAAAAAGGAAATAAATTATATTAATTACATGGACCCCGTCGATCGACCCCTTTTTGAGCCGGTCGACCGCTTATAGGAGGCTGTCGACCGATCGAGAGCGCAGTGGCTAGGTTGAGCCTTGGCTAAATGACCCGAATTTAAACATTTTAATCTAACAGATACGATTTGTGATGCCCCACCTCTATACTCATGCTAGCCAAGGACACTACGGAGTAATGTCATCAACTAGAACGAAGAATAAGGCTGTTGAGGGACGACCACCCATGTAATTGCTTTGTGCAAGCACCGATATGTTAGATAGCATGCATTTCATTTCAAGAGGAAATCCAACATACCGATACAAACTCAAAGCTACTACACAGTGGCTATGTGGCCTTCGAAAACAAATATAGAAATAAACATAACATAAATCAGTCATAGATATTCATATCACGAAGGCAGAAATAGACATGAATATAACATATAGAAGTGTACATCAGAGTAATGGTCAAACAAGATCCACAACATCACAAAAAAATTGATACATGTGCTAGACAAAATAATAAGTATACATCAAGGAGTCTTTATCTCGAATGTATAAAACAAAAACTACTAATCTAAAGTAGTTAGCCAAAAATCAAACGATAGTACCTGATAAGAAGTCAAGTAGAAGCACATGTAATATCTCGGTCTGACCCGAGTATTATTTAACAAGAAAATAATAAACGGATCAGTCTAGCTATAAATATCAGATAAAACGAAATAGAAGAAGAGATACGATAAAAACGCATGATAAAAATAATGTCATAATGTGAAAGTATATATTAGAAAAACAACCAAAATCATACAATATCTCAAGAATCTCATAACATCGAAAATAATGTCATATTCTTTATTTCATTCACCAAGCCACCAATATTGACAAACATATCAATGCCAATCGTAAAAGTTGGCGAAACACAAATTCTAGAAATCATCAATTAGAAATCTAGAAATCACAAAAGGGGGTGGCCTATCACAAACGGAAGCATGAAAACTCACCAACACGTGTATCACAAATGGAACGCTATTCCATGGTCGCTAACCATAGAGCCTGTAACAACCCGCATATTTATCGATTTTTATATTTAAATATTTTATCATTCGTCGGAATTTAGTCCAAAAAGTCACTTTTTGCAAACAGTCGAATTGAGATTCGAGACCCCTCCCATTGAGTTCAAAATGTCGTTTGCAACCTTTTTAAGTGTAAACTTTGATATGTTTGGAGTTAGTGGAATTTTGCTACTTTTTCACTTAGGGCTTTGGTTAGGGCTGAGCCCATTAACCCCACTTATGTATTCAGTCCCAACCCTTTCTCCTCTTCATTACTTCATTCCTCACTTCCTAATACTCAATCTTTTATAACCATGGAGAGTGGAAGAGGAAATTAAAACTCCAAGCCCTAGTCTTCATTAGCAAATCCCACTTCTAGCTCCAAATTCAAGAGAACCCATTGGTAAGCCTTCTCTTCTTCTTCTCCAACTCATTCTCTTAATCAATTTTAGAAATTCCTAAACCTAATTTTGGGAATGTTCTTCTTTTAAGCTTAGAATCAAGCTTCTTGAGTTGGATTTGAAGAGTGGTTGATTCTCCTTTGCTTTCAAGCTTCATCTTCATTTGTTTGGGTTCAAAGGTGAGATTTTTATCTCACATCTTAGTCTATAATTATCTTCGTTTGTTAGGTATTGATTCTTAACACTTATTCTTGTGCAATTGATTTTGGTTTAGATTGATTTGGTGTATATTCCAATTTTTAGTGTTTTGAAATCAAAATCTATGAAAATCCTTTTATGGATATTTGGACATTGATATTTGAGGCGTATCGGAGAGCCGTTAAGGTTGGGTTGTCCCTCGACGTAAATCCTTAGTCGTCGTTTGCTCGTCCGAATCGCTTCCGATATTCGTTTGGCCATTTTTGGCCTAGTTTCAGGGAATGCCTTGAACCCAGGTTTCAGACGTCTGAAACGTAGTATTCAGAAGTCTGAATATTATACTGGGAATTTTTATTCCCCAGTATTCAGACGTCTGAATCTAAATTTCAGACGTCTGAAATGGTTTGTTTTGGACCAGAAAGGAAATAGGCTAAAAATTGCCTATTTCAAACGTCTGAAATATTGGGTTCAGACATCTGAATTGTGTTCTGGAAAACAATTATTTTTCCAGATCCAGACGTCTGAATCCTTGATTTCAGACGTCTGAATCTGCTGTTTTGGCTCTATTTTGCCTATTTAGCTTGAGATTCTAATTTTATCGATTTGCGATGATTCCCTTTTGTTGTTATCATCTATTATCGACTCTGATGACATTTTCTTTGGGATTTTTGGAAATATCCATTTTGATGGATTTGATATCGATTCCTTTGGAATTAACTCACATCTTCGTATGTGAATTTTGGTGATTGATTGTTGTACAATCATTTTGTGATTTGTCACTTTAAAAATATAAAGGTTTTCTATACTAGTAGTAAATATCAAAACTCTTTCTTCAAATGATCTCAACACTTTTTTATTACAAAGCTCGTTTTCTCAAACCGATTTCCAATCTATTAGCATATACAAGCCTTTACCTCACTCGTATGAGAAATCTAATTAAATGGCTTAGTAAAACGAGTGGTATGAAACGCTTGCGTTTACTTCGTCGGTTAATTCTTGGACTTGTTCGATTGAAACTCTTGCGACAATTTTCTAGTGGAGATCTACAGTTTGTTCGTAAATATTTAAGTTAAGCAAGTGGTTATGGGACATGAAGCTAAACTCATATATTTACTAGCTTAGTGTAATTGACACTTCTCGTTGATCATGACGATCATCTTTGTGATTTAGACTAGCAATATGCGATGTCTCTTTGTCTACGAGGGAGACTAAACCCCGTTTTGTGGAGTTTCGACTCAAATTGGTGAGGTAGCAACCCATGGTCTTCGGGCCGTTTGTGGAGCTTCGGCTCAATTTGTGATGGTTAGCAACCATGGAATTAGCGTTCCGTTTGTGATAAACGTGTTGGTGAGCTTTATGCTCCCGTTTGTGATAGGCCTTTCCCCCTTTTCGTGATTTCTGGATTTCTTGAGACGATTTCTAGAATTTGTGTTCCACCAATTTTCGTGATTTTCGTTGATAAGTTTTATTAATATTTGTGCATTGGTGAATTTGTGTGTCATTGACTTTTGTGATTGATATTGATATAATCGTCAATATTTATGGTTTGGTGAATGAAATAAAGACTATGACATTCCTTTTGATCCTTGAGTAGATTTTTGCGATATTGATTAATCTCTTGTTGATTTTCAATTACTTATATATATATCACAGCTTGGCATTGTGATTATTATGTGTTTAGTCGTACCTCTTATTCTATATTGCTTCATCTGATATTTATAGTTAGACTGATCCGTTTATTATTTTCTTATTAATAATACTCGGGTCAGACGGAGATGTTACAGGTACTTCAGCTTGACTTCTCACTTGGGATTGATTTCTCTGACTTTTGGCTAACTATTTAGATTAGTAGTTTATTTTGTTGTATACACTTGAGATATGGACTCATAGTTGTATTCTTTTGTATAGCACGTGTTGATATTCTTTTGTATTATTGTGGATCTTCATGACTACTACTCTGATGAACACTTTTATGTGTTATATATATTCATATCTATTTCCGCCTTTGTGATATGAATTATCTGTGACTGATTTGTGTTATGTTTATTTCTATATTGGTTTCCGAAGACACTATAGCCACTGTGTAGTAGCTTTGAGTTTGTGTCAGTATGTCGGATGTCCTAGAAATGCAAGTTACATCTTATCTGGCATATCGGTACTCGCACAAAGCAATTATATAGATGGTCGCTCCTCAACAGCCTTATTCTCCATGCTAGTTGACGGCATTACATCGTAGTGTCCTTGGCTAGCGTGGGTATAGAGGTGGGGTGTCACAGCTTGGTATCAGAGCCAAACTTCGGAACAATGTAGAATAATTTAACAAGGATCATTGTCCTGAGTCCTTCTTAGGAGTCGTGCCTTAGGATTTAATTCGAGTCTTCGTACCGATTCATCCTATTTTCTTTATGATTCCTTGTTTTATCTATCAAGATTGCTTGATATTCCTTTTGTGAATAACCTTTTTCTTCTTCTTTATTCCTTTCTAAAGGAAGAGAAATGGTTAGACCTGGCCGTCCCAGCGCCGGTCAATCTAGTGCTACTCCCCAAGATGGAGTTTTTATGACTGCCCAGCAACTTCTTTACCTTGTCACGAATGCTCAAGCAACTGGTTCTAATCCGGAACCTACTCACCCTAAATCTGGGTTTGCACGTTTGTGCAATGATTACACCAACCTGGGCGGGAAGCCATTTAAAGGTTCTGAAACTATTATTGAAGTCCAGGCTTGGTTAAGGACATGCGATCGTATCTTTTCTCTCATGAACCTCGTTGATCTTCACCGAGTTCAGGTGGCTTCTAGTATGCTCCAAGAAAGAGCATTGGACTGGTACGAACTTCTTATTTCTGAGATTAATGAAGCAGATCTCACCTGGGAGCAATTTCGAAAACGCTTCGAATTAAAACTCGTGCCAGAAGCAGAGAAAGTGACATTGGCTCGGCGTTTCATGGACCTTGTTCAAGGTGAATCTTCCGTGGCAGATTATGTCGCGTCTTTTGAATCTCTCTCTAAATACGGGGTTGAATATATTAACACCCCATTGAAGAAAAATCAGAGATTTGTCTATGGCTTGAACAAGAGTCTCAAGAAACCATTACTTCTAAAATTAGAAGTTTCTTTCGACCAACTCATTGATATCGCTCTTCGTCTTGAAGAGGCGGATAGGGAAAATGATGTAGAAGTGGTAGGTTCCAAACCAAGCTTCAACAACAACAAGAAAAGGCCCAGTAAATTCAAAGGACCTTATCCCAATAAGAAAGGGAAGCAAGCAACCCCAGTGGCAAAGACTTCTTCCTTTGGTCGTGGGGAATGCTATAATTGTGGTTCGAAGGACCATTACGTGAACAAGTGCCCAAGTTCTCTCTCTTGTCGCTACTGCAAAGGTCCCGGTCATGTTATATCTTCATGCCCCAAGCTTCAGGGCAGGAAGGAGGGAAAGCTTAATGTTGCTCAAGCCCCTGGCAACACATCTCATGGTCAAGGTATTTATCATTCTATCCTTAATGGTATTATTATATTTCGTGATCAACCTATTAGAGTTTTTTTTTGATACGGGTGCATCCCACTCTTTTATATCAAAAGAACTTGTGGATACTTTTTCTTTAAGTATTGTTGCTTTAATGACTTCTTTGAGAATTGCGAATCCGGTTGGTGGGTCCGAAACAATCAGTTTATTGTGTAATGATGTCGAGATTATTTTGGGTGATTTTTCTTTCCGAGCCGATTTGCATGTCATGCATTATTTAGGCTTTGGAATGATTTTGGGAATGGATTGGCTTAACCTTTATGAAGCTCATATCCTATGTCCTGAGCGGACTATTCATCTTCGACATCCTCAATCTGTTAAGCAGATTTCTATTAATCTTAAAGATTCGGATTCCAGCTTGGTTGCGTCTTTATATTCTTTAAATCCTCATGATGACGATAATGATGATGAGGAAGATATTATTTCTCTTATTCACGTTGTTCGTGAATTTTCCGACATATTTGAGCCCGTTTTAGGATTGCCACCTAAGCGAGCAATTGAGTTCAGAATTAATCTTATCCCTGGAGCTCAACCTATTACTCGTCCTCCTTATCGTATGCCCAATAAAGAAAATGAGGAGATGCGTAAACAATCGTCCGAATTAGAGACGAAGCAATTTATTCGCTCTAGTTCCTCACCTTGGGGAGCTTCGGCTATTTTTGTGAAGAAATCTGACGGTACGCTTAGGCTTTGTGTTGACTACCACAAGCTTAATGATCTTACTATCAAAAATAAATATCCTTTACCTCGGATTGATGATCTACTCAATCAACTTAGTGGTGCTAGAGTCTTTTCACAATTAGACTTAGCTACTGGATTTCATCAGCTTCGTATTGCAGAGGATAGCATTCCTTTGACATCGTTCCGTACTCGTTATGGATCTTATGAATGGCTTGTTATGCCATTTGGTCTAACGAATGCTCCGGCTTATTTCGTTGACCTTGTGAATAGAGTTTTCAAAGACTTCCTCGACCGGTTTGTCCTCATCTTTATTAATGATATTCTTGTGTATTCAAAAACCGAGGAGCATGAAAAGCATCTTCGGATTGTGTTGGAAACTCTTAGGAGTAATCAATTAAAGGCAAAATTTTCTAAATGCCACTTTTGGCAATCTCGTGTGAAGTTTCTCGGTCATATTATTTCCGAATCCGGAATTTCCGTGGATCCTTCAAAGATTGAAGCGATTCAAGATTGGAAGAGCCGAAGAGTGTGACTGAGATTCGTAGTTTTCTTGGATTGGCGGGTTATTACCGTCGTTTTATCAAAGACTTTTCTAAGATTGCCGTGCCTCTCACTAGCTTAACGAAGAAAGGTGTTAAATACATTTGGTCGGACAAATGTGAAACTTCTTTTCAGAAACTAAAGGAACTTCTTTCTAATGCTCCTATTCTTGTTATTCCTGAGGGGAATCAAGATTTCGTTGTTTATACCGATGCTAGTTACGTTGGTTTGGGTGCCGTTCTTATGCAAAGAGAACGTGTTATTGCTTATGCTTCTAGGCAATTGAAGCCTGCTGAGACTAGATATGCCACTCATGATTTAGAGCTCGCGGCTATTGTTTTCGCCCTTCGAATTTGGCGTCATTATCTCTTAGGAGAAAAATTTATTCTTTACATGGATCATAAGTCTTTGAAATATTTATTTTCTCAAAAGGAACTTAATTTGCGTCAACAACGTTGGCTCGAGTTCCTTGCTCCCTATGATCTCGATATTCTTTATACACCCGGTAAGGGTAATCGTGTCGCCGATTCTCTTAGCCGTAAACAACAAGCTGTTGTTTCTATGATGATATCCGAATGGAATGATCTCGAGATTTTATCCACTTGCGAAATTCGAGACCGTGTTTTCGATTTATGTTCATCTCTTGTTTTATGTAGCCTTGAGGCTCATCCTTCTCTTTTAGACCGCATTCTTGAAGCTCAAGGGCTAGATCCTGAATTGGCTCTTCTTGGCCAAAATATTAAGGATAAAATTGATATTGAAGGTTTGAAAGACTTTGATATCGATTCTCGTGGCGGCATTCGGAAATTTGGTAGACTTATCGTGCCAAATATTAGTGATCTTCATAAAGATATTTTAGAAGATTCACATCGTTCTAAATTTACCGTTCATCCCGGTAGTAGTAAAATGTACGCGGATATGAAGCGAATTTATTATTGGGAGGGAATGAAACTTGACATCGCTAACTCCGTTAAGCATTACATGACTTGCCAACTCGTTAAGGCCGAACATCAAAGGCCCGGTGGGTTATTGCAACCTTTAGAAATTCCAATTTGGAAGTGGGATCAAATTTCCATGGATTTTATCGATGGCCTTCCCCGTTCTCGTTCGGGTCATGATAGCTTATGGGTTATAGTTGATAGGCTTACTAAATCCGTCCATTTTATTCCCGTTCGGTCCAATCGGACCGTACCTCTTTTGGCCAAACTTTTTATTAAAAAAATTGTTAAATTGCATGAAGTTCCTACTTCTATTGTTAGTGATCGTGATCCATTGTTTACTAGTGGATTTTGGAAGAGTCTTCAAAAAGCTTTAGGGACGAAGCTTAATTTTAGCACCGCTTATCACCCCTAGTCCGATGGACAAACCGAGCGTGTGAATCAAACTCTTGAAGATCTTCTTCGTGCATGTGTTCTTGATTTTGGTGGAAGTTGGGAAGATCATATTTCTCTTGTTGAGTTTTCCTATAATAATAGCTTCCAATCTAATATTGGTATGGCACCTTTCGAGGCACTCTATGAAAGGCCATGCCGATCTCCTTCTTGTTGGCTTGAGGCCGGTGAGAAGCTGGTTTTAGGTCCAGATTTTATTCGTGATTCCACAGAAAAGATTGATCTTATTCGTCATAGGATGAAAGAAGCCCAGAGTAGACAAAAATCCTATGCCGATAATCGAAGAAGGAAGTTAGAATTTTCTGTGGGAGATCTTGTGTTCATTCGTGTTTCACCTATGAAAGGTGTTGTACGTTTCAGTCGATCGGGAAAGTTAGCGCCTCGATATGTTGGGCCATTTCCTATCACCGAACGTATTGGTTCCGTGGCTTATCGCCTTTTATTACCGGCTCAGTTTTCTGCTATTCATGACGTGTTTCACGTTTCTCAACTAAGGAAGTGCCTTCGAGATTCCGATTCTATTCTTGAGCCCGGTGTTGTGGAAGAAATTGAAGTTTCACCTAATTTAACTTATGAGCAACATCCTATTCGTATTATTGCTTCGGAGGTCAAGCACCTTCGAAATAAAGATGTTCCGCTTGTTAAAGTTCAATGGTCTTCAAATCCTAAGGATTGTTCTTGGGAATCTAGAGAGTTCATCGAGCGAACGCATCCTGACTTACTTTCTCATGCACTTTAAGGTGAACTTCTTACTTCAAAATTCTTTTGTGTTAATATGCTTTTATGGTTGTTACTCTATATCTTCTTCTTAATTATTGCGAGGACGCAATTTCTTTAAGGAGGGGAGTCTGTAACAACCCGCATATTTATCGATTTTCATATTTAAATATTTTATCATTCGTCGGAATTTAGTCCAAAAAGCCACTTTTTGCAAACAGTCGAATTGGAATTCGAGACCACTCCCATTGAGTTCAAAATGTCGTTTGCAACCTTTTTAAGTGTAAACTTTGATATGTTTGGAGTTAACGGAATTTTGCTACTTTTTCACTTAGGGCTTTGGTTAGGGCTAAGCCCATTAACCCCACTTATGTATTCAGTCTCAACCCCTTCTCCTCTTCATTACGTCATTCCTCACTTCCTAATACTCAAGCTTTTATAACCATGGAGATGGAAGAGGAAATTAAAACTCCAAGCCCTAGTCTTCATTAGCAAATCCCACTTCTAGCTCCAAATTCAAGAGAACCCATTGGTAAGCTTTCTCTTCTTCTTCTTCAACTCATTCTCTTAATCAATTTCAGAAATTCCTAAACCTAATTTTGGGATTGTTCTTCTTTGAAGCTTAGAATCAAGCTTCTTGAGTTGGATTTGAAGAGTGGTTGATTCTCCTTTCCTTTCAAGCTTCATCTTCATTTGTTTGGGTTCAAAGGTGAGATTTTTATCTCACATCTTAGTCTATAATTATCTTCATTTGTTAGGTATGGATTCCTAACACTTATTCTTGTGCAATTGATTTTGGTTTGGATTGATTTGGTGTATATTCCAATTTTTAGTGTGTTGAAATCAAAATCTATGAAAATCTTTTTATGGATATTTGGATATTGATATTTGAGGCGTATCGGAGAGCCGTTAAGGCTGGGTTGTCCCTCGACGTAAATCCTTAGTCGTCGTTTGCTCGTCCGAATCGCTTCCGATATTCGTTTGGCCATTTTTGGCCTAGGTTCAGGGAATGCCCTGAACCCAGGTTTCAGACGTTTGAAACGTAGTATTCAGACGTCTGAATATTATACTGGGAATTTTTATTCCCCAGTATTCAGACGTCTGAATCTAAATTTCAGACGTCTGAAATGGTTTGTTTTGGACCAGAAAGGAAATAGGCTAAAAATTGCCTATTTCAGACGTCTGAAATATTGGGTTTAGACGTCTGAATTGTGTTCTGGAAACCAATTATTTTTCCAGATCCAGACGTCTGAATCCTTGATTTCAGACGTCTGAATCTGCTATTTGGGCTCTATTTTGCCTATTTAGCTTGAGATTCCAATTTTATCGATTCGCGTTGATTCCCTTTTGTTGTTATCATCTATTATCGACTCTGATGACATTTTCTTTGGGATTTTTGAAAATATCCATTTTGATGGATTTGATATCGATTTCTTTGGAATTAACTCACATCTTCGTATGTGAATTTTGGTGATTGATTGTTGTACAATCATTTTGTGATTTGTCACTTTAAAAATATAAAGGTTTTCTATACTAGTAGTAAATATCAAAACTCTTTCTTCAAATGATCTCAACACTTTTTTATTACAAAGCTCGTTTTCTCAAACCGATTTCCAATCTATTAGCATATACAAGCCTTTACCTCACTTGTATGAGAAATCTAATTAAACGACTTAGTAAAACGAGTGGTATGAAACGCTTGCGTTTACTTCGTCGGTTAATTCTTGGACTTGTTCGATTGAAACTCTTGCGACAATTTTCTAGTGGAGATCTATAATTTGTTCGTAAATATTTAAGTTAAGCAAGTGGTTATGGGACATGAAGCTAAACTCATATATTTACTAGCTTAGTGTAATTGACACTTCTCGTTGATCATGACAATCATCTTTGTGATTTAGACTAGCAATGTGCGATGTCTCTTTGTCTACGAGGGAGACTAAACCCCGTTTTGTGGTGTTTCGACTCAAATTGGTGGGGTAGCAACCCATGGTCTTCGGGCCGTTTGTGGAGCTTCGACTCAATTTGTGATGGTTAGCAACCATAGAATTAGCGTTCCATTTGTGATACACGTGTTGGTGAGCTTTATGCTCCCGTTTGTGATAGGCCTTTCCCCCTTTTCGTGATTTCTGGATTTCTTGAGATGATTTTTAGAATTTGTGTTTCACCAATTTTCGTGATTTTCGTTGATAAGTTTTATCAATAGTTGTGCATTGGTGAATTTGTGAGTCATTGACTTTTGTGATTGATATTGATACAATCGTCAATATTTATGGTTTGGTGAATGAAATAAAGACTATGACATTCCTTTTGATCCTTGAGTAGATGTAAAAGTAAAACTAAGTTGTGAACATGAAATGAAAGAGCATGTAAATAAAAATGAACAAGAAAATAAAATAAGAACAAGGAAGAAGTAAAAGTACAAGAGACTTAAGAAGTCATTTTTATTTCATATTTGATTTGAAACTACAACTTGCATTCTAATTTCGTAAGCAACTAAAATAGAAGAAGTTCATTTATATGTACATAAGAGGGCTATTTGTACATACACAAAACCCTAATCCAATTTTTAAGGGGCTTCCCAAGGTACCCTTTAGGAAGTGTGGCCATCAAGTAATCATTAGTCTCTAATTAATCTAGCATCAAGTATCATGAAACTTTAACCTCCACTAACTTGTCCATTAGCTTCTAATTGTAGATTAAGGCAAGTGGATAAGTGGGGTCCTCCATGATGCATGGTTTGTATTATTTCCATCTTCATTCCTTTGTTCCGTCCTTGTGCATGCATATTTCCATGAGAATACCTTCATATTTTCATCCAAAAATTCCTATAATTAAAAGGAAAATGTGTAAATAAATATTCTCCACATTAATTCATGCACAAAATTAATATTTACTCCCACATTGATGTATGAATGATGACTTCAAAGCATATTTAAAATTTGGTTTTAAACATGTAAAAATACCCAATTATGACATTTATTTAAATAAAAATAGATTAAATATGAATGTAAAAATATGCACATTTACGTGCATATCATATGTGATTATCATCAACATATTCTTTAAGATAGGCAATTGAATAGGAATGTTATTTACACCCTGATTTAGAAATTTGGAAATCAGTCCCTAAATTTCTTAAATTTGAACGTTGATAAAGTTGTAAAGTTTATTTCAGATTTATAATTTGGTTGTAAAATGTTAGTATTAGTTTAGATTTTCCTTATTTGATTTGAATGTGAATTTCTACGTGTTAATTTATTTGGATTATGGTACAATTTAGTTGTATCTATTTCCATGTAATTTCCATAAATTATCTAATTCAACAAATATATAAAAGGTACTTTATTTAAAATAAACAAGTAAATACCAAAAATGAAAGAGACGTGTAAAGTAAGGATATCCTCCTGCGTAGTTTACATTGTCTGTTTCAATAAAAGAAAAGAAATAATTTATTGTAAATTAAATGAAGCAAGGTCTCATTTTTGATTAATTTATACGAAGTTATAACGGTACTCGTTTTAGGAAAGATATCTCTGATAAATTAAAACATGAAAATCAATATTCTAGTTTAGGAATTAATAGTTAGAAATACGAGTGGTGTGTATACACACACGTATAATCGCGCTTACCGATTAAAAATAAAAATACATACATATTATAATTTACGATGACATTTGTATTAGTTATGATTAGAATGACTAGTTTTTAATAGCGTATCAAACTATAAGATTAGGAGGTATAGATGGAAAAGTGATAGTAACTTCAAATTAATAAGATAATAAACGTGCATTTAATGGGGAGTTACAACGATTAAATATGGACATAAATGCAGTTAGTCGGACTAGTTAAAGGATTTAATATGGCATTTATGGGGACAATAAATAAATGTTATTATATATTTTTCAAATTACAATAATAATGACCATTTATTGCGGATAATTGATGTTATGAAATATAATAAATAAGCATATATGATAGGAATTAAATATTGTAAGGTAGTATAATTTTCAGAGTGGAAAATTATATAGTCTTAATTATATGTCAGAACGAGCCTGAATTAGTGGGCCTAACCCAGCATTCAGGCTTAGGATGATTAGTTTGGTTTAGTGGGTTGGGATGAGAGATTAGTAGAGTTATACATCAATAGTCCGCCCTTCACCTAGAGGCTACCGACATTTGTGTATACTTACTGCTTATGTGGTACATCTCCAACCGTAAGACCCGTGGGAAAGGGATATGCGGTTTTGCATAGGTAGGGGAAAATATACAAGATTTCATCTCAGATTTCAAGTATTAATGGTCTAGTACTTTTAGGGAAATGGATCTGCTTCAATTCTAACAAAATATATTAACTAGAATGAGCATTGTCCTTGACTTATATTAAGTTAGTTTAAACCAGGGGTGGGCACAAGCTATTAACCGAATCGATCGATTAATTAACTGATTTAATCGCCCAAAAAACAAGGTTTGGTTAACCAAACTGACCATACATTTGGGCAATTCATACCGATCGAACCACCCAAATTTAACCGTGATTAACTTATTAAAGTATTAGTGAATCACTCAGCTAAATTGGTTAACTGAAAATCGGTTAACTATGGTTAACCGGAAATTACATTTTAACAACAGCATAACAGTCAACAGATTCAAATGTTTCAATAACCAATAGTCCACGTTGGAATGCATAACTTTACAATAACAATAACATTACATACTAATGCTACATAATTAATTAGCACTAGCAGTTAGCACACTAGCACAACACAGGCAGTTGAGTCCATAACATTACATAGCACAATGCACACTACATAATTCATATTAATATTACATAGCTCATAGCACTAAGCACACTAGCACTGTACAGTTCATACTTCATAATTCATATTAATACATGATGATGATATTCATTAAGGTCATACTAATACATTACATAACATTACATAATACAACAACCATACATGATACAGGGCCACAACAACTACAACTAGCAAGGCAGCAACAACAGGTCAACAACAAGAACAGGAAGTCATACTACATACTTCATAGACATTAGCCGATTAGCCATGTTTTTTGGCATTTCTGCACGTGCATTTTAAATAGTAAGGCAACAAGATGAATAATAAAGAAGCCATCGAACCAAGTTTTTAGCTAATGGAAACTTGAAAAGTGAACAACAACAACAATAATTTATTTTCATTATAGTAACTAGTTCATGCAATAATAGTTCATTAACTTCATTTGCAACAACAACAATAGTTCATGCATTGCAATGTACAAGTTTTGCAATGTAAAGTGTAATCAACAACATCAACATGTACAAACTACAAGTTTTGCAATGTATTAGTTCTTACTTTAACTATAGAGTTTGTACAACAAACTATAAGTTCTGCAATTTTCAACGAACTATAGATTTTGTACATGCAGTGTAATGTATAAGTTCTTCAATGTACAACAAACTATAGTATTCTGCAATAATAGTTCATTGACATCATTTGACATTTGCAACAACAATAATAGTTTATGAATTGTAATGTATAAGTTCTGCAATGTAAAGTGTAAACAGCAATAGTAACATGTACAAACTCTATAGTTAAAGTAAGAACTAAGAATTATCACAATGCAAAAATTATGAAGCAAAAAGTATGAACCTGAGTAGTTGCTTGCATGACCACTTCAATGTAGGCCTATGGATGACGATCAATTCTCCGTTGACGTTTCCATAGTTAAAGCAGTTCTCGAACCACGCTCATGTACAAACTCTTTAGCCAAATGAGTCAATGATAGTATGTAATAATTAAATAATAACAATTTACAACCCAAATAAATATTACCTGAAAAACTACATCATAATAATTCACATCGTGTAAAGGAACATCAATTCAATGGTCTACAAAAATAGGCTTCGACCATAGCCAATTTTGGATAGTAACCAATGCCTTAGCCATCCTTGGACTTAAAGTACTGTGAAATTAATCTATACTCCGTCCTTCGGTATTAAAAGCAGATTCTGAAGCGACCATAGGTATTAGAATTGCAAGAAGATCTCGTGCAACTAGAGATAAAATACGATACTTTGGACTACCTACCTTCCACCATAATAAAATATCAAAGTCACTTTTTGGCAATTCAATTGGCTCATTTAAATACCTTTCCAATTTATTACTTTCATTATCTTATTTAGAAAATTACTCGTTCTTCTAGAATAAAAACAACCACCACTGTCGGTACTTCCACTAGCAACGGATGAACTAGCTTGTGGCTCATCACAACTTTGCGTCCCAAATGTAGAATCAGTGGCATAAAAATCAAAAAATCTTATACGTTACACATCTGCTAATATATCTTCTGCTGCTTCTTTATCATACATGTCTTCAAGAGATAACCTCAAAAATTGTAATTTATATCTAGGATCAAGCATATACGTAATAAATAAAACTTTATTCATGCATTCCTCCATTATTTATCAAACTTCTCTCATACTTCTTGCCATACATGAAAGATTAGAATCCATTTTTTCAATCAATTCTTGTTCCACTCAACTCCGTGAAACATACATTTGAGGTAATAGATAAAGAGCCGCTGAACTTTAAAGTAATGTCATTAAAAAACTTCAAAAATTGTACAAAAAATTTAGCATTTTTCCAATCTAGCGATTTGGAGGTTAGGTTTCATTATTAAAATAGGCAACATAAATATCACCGCTTTCTTTCATTTCGTCGAAAACTTTCTTATACTTCAAAGCGACTTCCAGCATCAAATATATAGAATTCTACCTAGTAGGTACATCTAAAGCAAGCACAGACTTATCATCAATTCTCCAATTACCACAAATATATTTCAGTTTAGCCAATCTAATCGGAGACGATCTTATAAATCTAACAGCAGTACGAATTCTGGCAATATGCTACCAATTTCTTTCAAACCATCATTAACAAATAAACTAACAATTTGAGCACAATGTATACGAATGAATTCGCCATTCAAACCACAACCATTGCATCCATTGTAATAATTCAATGCATTTTGCACATAATTAATTTCGACTTCATTAACACTAGCATTATCCGCCGTGGTAGACTTTGTTCACTTAAGTTTCCACTGTTTGATGTAAGAAACCATATGTTTTCCAATGTTTTCCCCTTTATGACTAGTGATCACACAAAAAATTTGAATCATTTTATGTAATTTCCAATCGTTATCAATGAAATGTGCGGTTAAAACCATATAATTCACATTTTGACAAGAAGTCCATGAATTGGTGGTAAAACATATTCCATGCAAACAATTAGAAAACATGATTTTAAGATGATCTGTTGTGTCTCCATGCAACGATCCACTTTTTCATATAGCTTAAGAGGACAATCAACCACACATGATCCACTCAAATTGAAAGGAAAGGCAGATAGTTAGGAAAAACAAAGAAGAAAGAAGATAGAAGGAGAAAACTAAACAATACATAATCACACAGCGGAAAGAATAGTCTATAATATACAATAAATCTTTACGCAAAGCAAAATGTAATATACACACTAATAAGAGTATACTAACCTATTTCAGCCCAGACAGTTATAACAGCCCGTCCTTACAATTTTTGATAAATACAACCAACAGACAACACAACAAAATGTAAAGAAATACGTAGATACATCTTGGATCTCCAGCTTGTCTCCTGAGCTCCAACGCATGCAAAGCAATCTATAAATATACTCAGTCTAACCCGAGCATTACAATAAAATAACATCCGAATCAATCTGGTAACCAACGTGAGAAAACATACCTCGGTTGAATTTTAATGTTTCAAAAAAAATCTTTTGGAAATAGAGGTATCTCGTAAAACCACGCTATACATAAACACGGATGATTTTTACCTTATGATGACGAAAACGTTTTCTATAGAAAATCCAATGATATTATAATAATGTCTAAGGGTGGAAACAAAATATTAGAATAGCTGCAATGCTTGCATCTAACGTTCCAGCATAGATGGGCACATCTAAAACCATAAGGCTCACATTAGAGATTGGATTCCTTACTATGACAAGGTAAGGAACTACCTTCTGATGGTACATCTCCTGATAATGCAATGGGGTTTGACAAGAACATCTTGTACCCCTGCCACATAAGACTGGCCTACCACTTGACTAGTAGTATCGAATATGATCATCTCTTGTTTATTGGGCCCCAAAGCATAAACGAGTAGATAGTAATCGATCTAGGTTTGGAATGACCATGCCCTGAAGGGAGCGACCCGCTTGGCCCTGCCGCATGCCCGATTTTTTTCATTTCGCATTTGATGAGGCTTGATGCTAACTTTTATCTTCTATGTAGCACTTCCCGCTTAGAATGTTAACACTGCCCTCCAGGCAACAAATGCAATGCCAGCATTCATCCATATAAGTTATCCAGGAGATGGACAAACCGAAGGCACTATTTCTACCACAATCATTTTGTAATCACCTTCAGGATTAGTAGCAAGCTACCTTTACACTTCAAAGAGCTCCATCTCCAAATTTCATTATCTTCAAGATGTCTTCACTTCGAAACGCTTGAGTTGGGTCGATGTGGTTTTCGTATAACATGTTCGATCTCGGTCTCCTTGAAACAACTTCGATAATTTTCGTTAAACTCAACCCCGATTCTTTAAGAAATAAATAGTCAAAGATAAGAGCAGAGATCATCTCCTAACTGTTAGTAGACGAATTTCGTAATCATTCATCCTAGAAGAACGAAACGAGATTTATATGCACAATACAACACCGTTTGAGATGACTGTGCCATATAACTCACGTGTTTCTCCTAAATATTTCCAAATTTGCATTTAGGGTCCATGTTTGATAGTCTGTTATTTGACTATCCACAAACATACATCCAAATCAGGGGTTTAGTTTCAAAAGGGAAAACCAACATTGTTAAGCACATAAAAAACCACTAGCCACCTGGATTAATCTCTTCATTAATTAAATCAATTTATAGATACTTTATATAAATACCTTTACAAAGATATACCAACAAATCCCTATATTTTCAATACTTGAAAAATATCCATATACCTATCTCAATGGTATAAGTATATTCATAGAACAGAGGAAGATTTCCTTTTTACACAATTCTAGAACCATTTATAAATTCCTTTATAAATTTCTAAACCCATTTATAACTCAAAAACCATTTATAAACATCTCCAAATTATTTCTCAAATCATTTATAAACTCTTTATAATCCGTAAAACTAATTATAAAAACTCCTTTGATAGATCAACAAAACCATTTCTAAAATTCTTTTATAAATATCTAAAACCATTTATTAAACGCTCTTTACCCTTAACTAATCTTCCTTAAGTTTCCAAACCATACTATAAAACTCCTATAAAACTCAAGTCTGTCTATAAAACTCTATTTATAAATCTCGAAAAACATTTATAAATAAATTCTAATCATTTACTTTAAACACTATTATATAATAATTATTAATAAACATTATAAATAAATAATAATTTCTTAACTTTGAAACATCTTAAAATAATAATTAAAATTATTAAAGACATTACTAATAAAACACTAATAATTAGTTTTCGAAATTATTATAAATAATAATAATTTACTTTTAAAACGGTATTAACAAATCAATATTATTAGTTTCAAACCATATTAATTATTAAATTACTTTTCAAAATATTAAATATTTGATAAGTAACTTTAAAAAAATATTAAGTATAAATAAATTACTTTTAAAACGATATTAAATATAAATAAATAATCTTTAAAACAACAATAATATAAATAAATAACTTTTAAAATAATATTATTATATATAAATAATCTTTTAAACCATTCCTAAATGAATAGGAAAAACAGATAATAAGGGTGGAGTGAAACGGAAATTAAATCCTTTAAAAAACAAAATATTTTCGAATCCAATTTCAATTTAAAATCATTCGCTGTCTCAAAACCCAACTCCAACTCAAATGGTAATTTATAGTATTTTTGAAATACTAATTTGAGGCCAATAACTACCCTACGTTTAACCAATATCGATATTGATTTTCTATCACTACCGGGTTTAAGTTTTGAACATGTAACAATGTCATAACCAATAATGTCAAACAATCAGGTTTGATTTTCAAAAATTCATATAACGAGAATATTATGGAAAAACATTTCAACAATGGCGAGGAGTCCCGTTGGATCCTCCAACCCGTCCCTCTACATCACAACTCATATATATCCGCACGTAAATAAGTAAAATTCAACAGTGGTGATGAATCCTATTGAATCCCTTCAACCCATTCCTCTACATCACAAACAATATATAATTATATAAGATGGATCATCCGCTACTAGGTGGGTATATATAAAAGGTCATCCGCTCCAAGGATGGGAATAATTCCAAACCAACTGATAAAACAGTAAATCATCCAAACATCCAATCAATAATTTTTATCAATTATATAACTTATTGGTTAACGAAAAAGGTGAGTTTAATTCACCGAAAATTCATGTTATCACTAAGGCATCCTGGTTTGGATTAAAATCGAGTAGGCGTTAAACTTTAACCGAAATTCCTACTAACTCCAAATCCATCCAATCTAACTCTATTTCGTAGTATTCGTTGATAGATTGCAAGGCAACTCGTCACATTCGATTTCGACCTCGTATGAATTAGTTACAAGATTTATAGATTACGAATTAAATAAATATATTTAAGTCACTTAATTACAAATAATTAGTTAATAATTAACCTTGTTTTAAAAATAAATAATCTTCCCCTAATTCTTCTTCTCGTTCGCACCAGTCCCGAACCCACGGGCCATGCGACCCGCCTCCACCAAGTTCCCCGCCACCTCTCTTAAACTGGGACCACTTCGACACCTCCAAACGGAAGTCCACCTCCCCACGAGCATCTCGAACTCAGCCTCGACCTCCTATTCGCCGTCATTCGCTAGTAAATCGCACCCAAATGCTACCCCGTTTATGGCGAATTCAGGCCAGTACGTGCTACCATAGACCACAAACTTCACCAGCAGATAGCTATGACCCGCTTTCTACGACTTCCTTTAGATGACATTACCCAAAAATCAACAAAATCGCTTACATCGACCAAAAGAATCACGCTCATCTCGAAATTGCAGCCACCACGCAATGATTGACGATGATCCAACCATTAATTATCTTCGTCTTCCCTAGCTCTATAATTTTCTAGTTTTGACGAGGCCCGATATTGCATGAAGTGGTCATGATGATTGTGGATCGTTGGATCGAAGTAGGAAAATTTGAAAAAAATAACGAACCAAAATTCTCTTGTTGCAGCTGTGATTTATGATTAACGAAGACATGGTTTGAATAGTTAAGATGTGGCTAGGTATGGGGTAACATTCTCGAATTTTAAACAAGTTTAATTTGACAATTATTTAATTTTGAAAATTAAATTGTGAATTTAATTATGAATTAATTAGAAAATTCTAGAATAAATAAATAAATTGGATTATAAATAGACTTTATTTTGAAATTTAAGAATAAGTATTTACAAGAAGTTTTAAAGTGCTGAAAGTTAAATATCTTTGAATTGTTTTGATAATTGGATTGTAAGTAGTTAAAAAAAATTATTACTTAATTTCAAAAGAATTAATTTATGAAATTAATTAAAGGTAAATTTATTAGAGTGATAAATTAGAGGTTTATTTATCAATGTATAATTTTATTTTAAATAAAATTTTCTTTTAAAAGATTATGCAAACGTATTTATTAGTTTATAAAAAATTAATGTAAAAGCTTTTAATGTCTTTTAAAAATAAATATAAATGTTCATTTAGAAATATAATAGTGTGAAAATGAATAAAAGGATTTAAAAATACTTTCTTTCATACTTGAAAAGAAATATATTTAAAAGTAGATTTTTAAATCAAGTTTATTTAGAAATTTAATAATAAATATTTTTGTAAAATTAATTGAATTTAATTTTAAAGATTTAAAACATGATTTGCAAATAAAAATAGTATATAAATGTATGAATGGAAAATAAATATGAATATATTCATGTACTAAGCTAAATTTAAAGTTTAAATATAAAATGTATTACATAAACATTTGTGAATATAAAGATCTAATAATTTTAAGGTCCAAACTATAAATTTTAGATTAATTTGAATAAAGGACTTAAACAAAATTTATAATTAAATTTGACAAAAGGATAAACATAAAAAGTTCCAAATTCAACAAATGTTAAAAATAATAAGAGAAGTGTCCATCCATTTAAACAAGTGGCAAACTTGGCTTTATCTTCATTTGAAAAGAAAAATTTATGTAAAGAAACAAAACCAGAAAAAAATCTGAAAAAAAAAGAAATGAATCAAACAATATGTTAAAACAGCCTCTGTTCCTAAATTCCTAGTTTTCAAAGCAAAAACTTAGATTCAAAAACATTTAAACATGGAGATAAAAGCAAAGATCAAAAATCTAGAAAAAGGAAGAACAAAATCAAACCTGAAAGCAAAGCAAGAGGATCAGATCAAAATTCAACAAAGCAAAGTAAAACCTGAGAAACCCAAATTCAAGACTGACAAGAAATGAAAACCCAAAGCAAAATCCAGATCTATTTGCAAAACCTATAAACAACCTCATCAAATCTGAAGCAATTTTCAAAACCTGGAATATAATCTGAAGCAAGTTAAAGTTTCTCAGGGATGATAACACATAACAAAGAAAATCTAGGGATTAAGCAAGGAAACAAATGAGATTCAAAGACTGAAAGCAGAGCAGTTTGAGAGGAATTGCATGATCCAGATTTTCAGATTCAATCTTCTCCTCTGTCTTTCAAAAACAATGTGAGCAAACCTTTAAATTTTTGAATGCTTAATGTTATTTATGATGATGCTTAAGATGGATCATAAAGTGTTTATGTGCATGCAAGTAAATGTGAATATCTGTATGCAGAGATAATTGTGCATGCTTAGTAACAGGCAAAATTTTGCCTTTGCTGTTCCAGGTTTCCAAACTTGTTTGGAATTTAATCTCTTCTCCTTTGGTCATTGTTAAACTTTAAGATTTAAACAAAAAAAATGTTTATTTAAACATGATCTAAGTTTTAAAAATAAATGCAAGTATTTTAAGCTTTAAAATCCTCTGAACTCAAGAAAATATAGTAGCAATTCTAGTATTGTGACAAAAATCAAATAATGAAATTGGCTAATGTAATTATATAAACTGAATCATCTCAGGAAATCATGATTTTTAAAAAGAAAATCACGATTTTTAGTGTTGTATTGAAAGAGCAGTTCATGGATGAACAGAAAAGGGTTTTCAAGGGTTATCTGATGAACTCAGTGAATTGGGAAGTCGATTTTTTCACCGGTGATAGTTAAGTTATAGGGAAGTTTGGGAAAAATGTCAGTGCAGTGATTTAAGCACGGTGGCGGCGGCGGAAAGTTAAAATTTTTCGTAACCCTAGTTCTTGTGATGGTCAATAACTGATCCACCACGGCTTCTTTCATGGATCAAGCGCTACCATTTTTGGGGAATGACGGAGGGAGTGTTGACGAAGGGGTAGTCAAAATTTTAGATGGTCTGGTGGTCGACATTGGCTATACGAGGTGTTTTCCAGGGTTGAAGTGTGTTTCAGGTTCCAGTTTTGAGCTTTCATGCTCGATTTTGATTTCGAGCTGAATTCGATGATTGAGTGGTCGGGAATGGATGCACAGGTGATCGATGACTTGAGAGAGTCATCGCGGATGGTCGGAGGACGGCGGTTGGCCCGTGCATGTGCATGGTGTCATTTAATTCCTGATGAAGTTTGTTGTGAAGGGGGGAGCTCAGGTTTTCTCGGGTCGATTCATGATTTTTCCGAAGCAAGGGGTGTTTTGACTCGGGTCATTTGTGGGTTTCCTGGGTTTAAAACCTGTCCAGTTTTAAAAATTTTAAACTGGATTTAAAACTAAAAACAAAACTTAATAAAGTTTTAAATAATTTTAAAGTGTGGATTCAAGTTTACCTTCTATCCTAGTTTTGAGATAAATAAAGTTTTTAAAGTTAAATGTTTAAACCAAGTTTAAATGCTGAAAGTATATTTAAAGTGATTTGAACTCAAAATAAAACTTGGTTTAAAATTCTTGTAAAATTCTTTTATAAGATAAGCATGTCTTTAACATGTAATTTAAAGAATTTGTGAATTGTTTCTAAAATTTTGTTAGGATAAATTTGTATTCATTTTAAAATTTCAAGTTTGAAATGAAATCTTAAAATAAATTTGAAAGTAAATTATTTAAATATTTTGTTAATGATAAATTAATCATCAATATGAATAATGTTTTTCTTAAATTTAATTGGGATTAAATGATTAAGTTTTTGGGACAATTAAAATAGATAAATTATTCATTTACTTAATTAATGATTTGGATTAATTAAATAAGTAATTAAAGGGTAAAAAAATTAATTAAGGTTTAAAAGAAATTGGTCAATGGTAATTAACTCAAAATTGTTTTCAAGAATTTAATAATGTTAAGCGATTAAGACAAGTGGAATATCTTATGTTAATTAAAGATTTAGGCAATTAAAAATTAATTAATTAAGTTAAATTAATGATAATTGTTTGATTTGAAGTCATTAAGGACGAATAATTAATGATTTAAAACTCGATTAATCAAGTGTTAAAGGTTAATTTATTTAAAGGGTAATTAATTAATGTGATTAATTTTAATAATTAATTAGATTTAGTAACTAATGAAAATCATTTGTGAAATTGTTTAAGTGCAATTATTTAATGGAAGTAATTAAGGAATTAATTGAGTTAATGTGATTTATTGAGTTAATTAATTAAGTTTAATTAATTTAATCAATGGATGATTTAATAATAATTAATTAATGTGATTGATAAGTATGGTTTAAATAAAGATTAACTACTTAATCTAATTAAATTAAATTGCAATATTAGTTAATCAAGTTAATCAATTTTTTTTATAATTAATTAATGAATGATTTAGGGACAATTAACTAAGTTGATTGTAATTAATTTATATTAATTAACCAGGATTAGTAATCAATCTGATTTGAAATTATCAAATGACTAATTTATCTTCCTTATAAAAGACTGTACTCTATTGAGCTGTTGTGAATTGTTTGATATCTCTACTATGTAATGCTGTGTGATGGATTGGTATATTTGATATGAAATTGTAATGCTATGAGATATGAATTGCTTGGTGCTGAATTGTAATGTTTGTGTTTGTTTCTGTGTAGATATGAAAACCTTGACCCATAAAACAACATTTGAATTTCGATGCGACAGGGAGTCGGATTCCAGTTGGTTATCCGAAAGCCACATCGAATTGTAATAATGATTCTTTGTGATTAATAAATTTATTTTATCTGTGATCTGTGAATGAAGATAAGCGTTATGAGTTATACCGCTTATCGATATATCTGTGATGATTGTTATTGCACTATTGTGTGTAAACCCCTGGACCACACTTATACATACAAATATGGATTGCACGTGGAAATCGGTTAATTCACAGATTTTTAAATAGTTTTGAATTTGAATTTTTAATTCAAATGGTTTTGGAAATAGATTTGATTTAAAGTGAAAGCTTTTGAAAACAAGTTTTCTAAAAATGAAAGTTTTTACCTGAGTAACTTAATAAAGATTCGAAAGTTGAATAATCTAATTTAAATTGGAATTCAATATCTGAAATTAAATTCTAGATTGATATTTATAATTTAAAAACGGTATATAAGCTTATATGGGTTTCAAACCATTTTTAATAACTGTCGTGGGAATTTGAATTAACCTCAAAAATGTTAACTTGTATAAATAAAAATCGGATTTTTTGAAATAAAAATAATTTGTTTTCAAACAATAAAAGCTTTCATATGATTGAGCTACCAATTTATATTAATGGGATTTAATGTTTGAATTTAAAATGATTTTCCAAATTATGGAAGAATCTTTGGAAACGAGTTTTGACAGCTATAAGTCAAATCTTGATTTAAAGATTTAACGAGTTAATCCAATTTGAAATGGAATTGTCTTGAGAAGCTATGAATGAACTTTTGTTTAAAAGATTGATTAATCCTGATTTAAATTGAAAGGGGATCTTGAAAAGTGAATCTTTTGTTTAAAATATTTAAATGTGCAAATTGTTAAAACCTTTGAAAGTTTTTGAAGTGAATCTTTTTGGTTAAAAGAGATTTATAAATGGTAATTCGTTTAACCATTTGAAATAAAATTTTTGGATTTTAAAATTTTGACTTAACTGAAAACCCATATCCATTTGTTTTTAAATATTGCGCTCATAATTCGGTTTAGCCGGGAGAGGATCTTGTGTCATAAAACCCATTCCAAATAGTGATACGACGTTATGGATAGCATTTGAAGACCGGTGGTGAAGACCGGGTATTTGCGAGAACGATAGGATGACCTATCGATTGTCTCTGCACCGAGTAGCTACGGTATAGAGATTCCCTAAGTGATGGGAAGTCCGATCGGGATTGTGGATTCCCGGATTTGCAAGGGCTTCTTCGGAAGTGCCTTCGCTGTTTGAACCCGGAACAGACTTGTATGGATGTGTGTCTGACACTACATTTTGAGATGTAAAACTGGTTTCTATCAAATACATTTCTGTTTGGTGGCGGAGATTTATTCTCTTAGCTTAACACCCTTCTCTGAGACGTACGAGCTCAGAGGTTATGTAATTGATGGTTACCAGTAATACATTCCCAATTTGGTAATGTGGCATACGAAGTGCTGCTGATCATTTGTTGATCAAAGCATGGCTTTTGTGAAAAGCGTAGCTTTGTGGACGAGACTTTGTCGAACTTCACAACCCGGAATGGTCGAAACAGGAAGAATGCAGCAAGGTTATTTGGAGGTAGCGCCTCCTGAGGGTATGTTCATTTCCTTCTGGATAGAGGTGATATCATGGTATGGAGCCCATATATTTAACCTATGTGGTTACTGCAAGTACATTACTTTGTGGTTGTTGGTATCGAGCGCTCGGATAAAGGTTGGTTATGACCAGGGGATGGCATACTCGTGTCAGTAGTTACCTAGTTATTGAGGTAACTCGACCTTGTGTTGGCAGAGATCCGGCCAGGTTCTTGGGCGTCCTTCCAGAGGCGTACCCATGTGGCCCAGGAAGTTCCTTAGCCTGACCATTTGTTGGAAATCCAAAGAAACAATACGCGCCCTTTACGATTTCAATTGTATAACCTGCACCTCAGGTGGTAGCTATAGTTGGCATAATATAATGGTACTTATGCTGGTTAAGATTAATACTATATTTTCAAAAGGTTTTCCACTATGCACTAATAATAATATCAAATGGTTTTCGCATATCAAGCATATTTGACTATTATAAGGAGAAATCTTCCCCAAGTCTGCGTTTGCATTGTGTGTGTGGCGGGAGGCCTTATGGTAGTTTCATTTTCCAAAAGCATTGCGGATTTCAAAATTTAAATTCTTTTGTTTGTTTTTTTAAAGATAAACTGTTTTGTTTGCTCATACCAGTCCTATGACTGACCCGGAGTTTATTGTTCCTTTCCTAAACTCTGGGTTCCCACTATTTTCCACACGGGCGGTCTAGAATTAGGTTGTTCAGATAGTAGATAGTAGATATCAATTCGGTAGCTTCTAGCTTTCTCTTGGTATTCTTTGGAGGTCTTGGATATTGGAGTCTTTGGTCGGACGAGACTTTCTTACCTGGGTGAAACGAGATGGTGGTTCGAGCTTGTGATTTTGGAGTTGGCTTTGGAGCATTGGATTTGAGTTGCAATTGCTATTTGGAGTTTTGGTTCCGCTGCTTGTTCATTTAGTTTTCCGTTGTGTTAACGCTAAAATTTGAACGCTAACACCCCGGTGTATGAGTTATAGTTGTGAAAGCACCACCCGATAACTCGGGAACAGATTACAAGCAGATAATAGCGGAAAAGCAGTAAACAACAACAATTTTATAGTGGTTCGGCTTAAGGGTATAGCCTACGTCCACTTTAAGTACTTTTATTGATGATCTCGTTACAAGCTGAAACAATTCTTTTCAAGTACAATACACTTTGAATTACAAGTCACTTAGAACAAGTAGCCTAAACTACAATGGAGATTAGAGTCTTCAAATCCATGTTGGATGTGTGTGATCTTTTCTCGAAGTTGTTTGTAGCGTTCTTCGTGTCTTGAGAGCTTTAAGTGTTGGATTGGTTTGGAATGCAGCAGAGTAACGGCGCTTGAAGAGAATGAGCAAAAAGTCCTCCTCTAGTTGGAGTTAGGATCATATTTATAGGCATTTTGCAGAATAAGGTCGTAGGTCGTGACCGACCTAAGTAAGGTCGTAGGTCGTGACCGACCTAAGTAAGGTTGTAGTCGACCTGAAGAGTATTGGTCCCTCCTTCCTCACGCATGCTGATTTGCACAAGTCCTAGGTCGTGAGCGACTTATCTCCTTGTGGCATTGCATAGTCTTCTGTATTCTGGTATTTAGGTCCTTAGCGACCTAACCTAGGTCGTGAGTACTTTCCTGCAGCCATAGTTAATCTTAAGTCGCTGAGTCCCTTAGGTCGCGACCTTTCTTAGGTCGCGGAGCTTCTTAGGTCGGTGGATAGTTAGGTCGCGGAGTTCCATAGGTCCAGTCCATCTTCAGGTCGCACTCACTTTTAAGTCGCGGCCTTTTTGGGTCGCTGCTGCCTTTAGGTCGAGACAATCTTAGGTCGCAACACTTTAGGTCGCAGCTATTCTTAGGTCGCTGGGTTCCGCTAGGTCGCGGCCTTCCTTAGGTCCGAGCACACAGTTAGGTCGTTTGAGTGCTATAGGTCGCAGAATTCTATAGGTCGGTGCTTCCCTTAGGTCGCAGAGCTCTGTAAGTCGGTGCTTCCCTTAGGTCGCAGAATTCTATAGGTCGGTGCTTCCCTTAGGTCGCAGAGCTCTGTAAGTCGGTGCTTCCCTTAGGTCGTAGATACTTTTAGGTCGCTTGATGAGTTAAGTTGCCATGCCATTCCTGTAGTTAGGTCGCTCCATGTCTTTAGGTTTTAGGTCGCTAATGAAGAGGAATTAACATTTGCCCCTCGAAGTACGTGCCTAGGTCGTAGGTCGCGTGCTTCGACCTGACTTAGCTAGGTCGTGAGCGACCTAACACTTGTGCCAATACGCGTGTCTATTTGTTTTCCCATATTTGCCTCATATAAAACTGTTAGGTCGCTACTTCTTCCTCATTCCATTGCTCTAACCTCCTACTGCCATTAACAATTCTCTGAGCTTCCAAAGGCGAATTCGACCCATCCAGTCACCGATTCACTTTCATCATTACGTCTCGTAAGTAAACCTGGTCTTCATCCCATCATAATCGCCGTTGAATCATGAATTCTCACTTTCTGACCTTAGCTCAACTCCATGTATCACGCTTTATCTCGAGTGATTGTTGCGATCGATTTTTCGGTCGTTATTTGGTTGATTTAGGAAGTCATGGCAATGCGTTGAATTTATGATGGATTGAGGAGTTTTTGGAATGATCTGGTGGTATGAAGGGATGGTAAATTTCATGGAGAGGATGATGAATCTCTTTGGGTAGTTGATGGCGGGTTATTGGGTCTGGTGAAGCATTGCGTGGAGAGGAAGTTAGTGACCTAGCGGATTTGAACGACTTAAAATAATTCGCGATCTAATGATCCTTGCGACCTAAGGAATAGTTTCGACCTATAATAGGTCGCTGAACGACCTAATATTCATGTGACCTAAGACTTTGCATGAGTTAAGAGTTACTCGAGCTAAGAACTGCGCAACCTAACTTTCTTGCGACATAGGCTTTAGGTCGCGGCCGAGCTAACACTAGGACGAATTTGTAAAGCCTTATCCTTTACTTTGCACAGCGCGACCTAAGAAGGCTCCGACCTATGCTAGGTCGCTGGACGACCTAGGACTTGTGAAATCCTGAGACAACTTTGATTGAACTGTTTGAACTTTGAACTATATGGACTTGAATTTTGTCGTATTTCTTTGCAGATTATCTCTAATGTTAACAACCTATTTAAACATAATATTTGCAGAAAAATGGGACGAATATACTGTCATTGACCGCCCACATCGAATGACAGATTAGTCGATAAAGAATAATCAACTTAAATGAACCGTGTGAGTGAAATGCTGTGAATCAACCGACTCAAATGAAGTGTTAAAGCAAAGCTAAAATTTTGTTTGAATTAACACTGCGCTTGAGTTTTAAATTAACAAGTCCTGAAATCTCACAATCGACCAGTTGTCAATTAGTTTAATTTCAGTTATTTCGCTTGTTATTTTTATTAGTTTCGCACAACACTTCACACTTTTAGGAAACGTGCACCTTCACACCTGAACATCCAGTTATTCATGTAGAATGACGTCTCAACAAGAAGAGATGATAGAATACGTCGAAGGGGCTTTCCCGGTTGCTATTCCACTAGAGAACCCTCCGGAAAGAACTCTTACCCTTCTGAAACAGCGGGTGCTTAATCAATTTTGCATTCAATTTGGCATTGCCGAGGCAGAAGTTTTACTCCCTGGACCAAATGATTTTGCTGATAGACCACCTTCCGGTTTTGTTGCCATTAATCGCCAAATGTGCTTAAGTGGAGCAATTCCTCCCTTTAATGAATTTCTTCAACAAATCCTTCTTCGACTGACGATCTCTCCTTTTCAACTGCATCCCAATGGCTATGCCATTTTGATGGGATTGTGCGTTCTGTTCAGGAGAACTCTTGACCGTCTTTCGAGTTTTGAGGAAATCTGTTACCTGTGCACTTTTGCGAAAAACAAGGACCACCCTTCAATTGTACTTGTAAGAGGTGCGAGAAACCGTAAACTAATTTTGGATTTGCCAGAGAGTGCACATGGTTTTTTGAATCAATACTTCTACATTCGTTGCCCCGCAGAATTTTACGCAGACTGGAGAGTAGGAAGTGTGATCTTTTTTCTCTTCTTTCTTTAATTTTATTCTAAGTTTTACCTGGTTCGTATTGCTAGATGCTGATTCCATTCCTTATTTTTACAGCACTTCCTCCTCCTTCTAGAGATTCCAGTCATAAGTCAGTTTTTGAAAGGCTAAGCACTGTGGCTGCTGAAGAAAGAAGCGCAAAATTTCTATTGACAGAAGAACTTCTTCATCAGTTTGAGCTTCTACATCCTTCTCGTTCCACTCAAATTCATGAATTTCCAACGGAGGTCCCTGATTCTCCGACGAACACTCCTGATGCCCCGGTCTCCACTAAAGAACACTTGCAGGGAGGAACCTTTACAGAAACTTCACTAGTAAAGTGTTCAATTCCGAAAGATGTTGCAGGGCCATCTGACGAATCTGTACTTGCCCCAATTATCGAGGAGGAAGAACCTCCACGATCTTCCGAAAAATCTACTAACGAAGGAGTCAAGAAAGCAAGTCCCAAAAAACATGATGGTGATGATGTTTTCGGGGGGTTGAGTGATTTAATTGTGACTTCTCAAGAACTTTTCAAAGATGATGTCTCCAAAACTATCTCTTCTGTAATCGAGGCGACATCTTCTTTACAACAAATGTCAACTTCTCCTACCCAAGTTATCACTACCTCTATTCCACAGAGTGGTTTGTAACTTGATGCGTGTAGTTTACACGTTACACGACACTTCGGGTTTCTCATCACCTCTACGCACTTATCTTCTTGTACTTTAAAGATTTCTAAAGCTTATTATTTTTATTCCAGATTCTCCTATAGGGCGCAGCGGCTCGTACTATGATGATTTCCAGCGCTACGGGAGGCGTAGCCAGTATGATTACAGGCGTTACCTCCCTTCTTACTGAGAATCGGATGAAGAGAGGGCCATCAGGAAAGCCGACGAGAGACGAACATATGAAGAACGTCACCGAAGGGAACAAGAAAGACATGACCCTCCCCACAGAGGTGATGATACTCAAAAGAGAAAAGCTCACGATGAGAGAGGTAAAGGTCACATAGACGATTCTTCTAGCAAGCGGGCTAGACTTACCGAAGAAACAATGCCGACAGCTTCTGAACATGTTCCTGCTCAATCTCCTGCTCCCGTTCGCTCCGACATTCAAGCAATCATCAACCGGCCCGCATACCAAGTCGGGCAAGGTCCTCCCACTCTTCAAAGTCGATTTCCTCAGTGGTGCTTGAGAGGGGTTCGATTTGATCTCGACTTGGTTCCTCTCGACAAACCGGCTATGCTGCGAAATCTGGATACTGTCAGGACCGATATTGAAAGAATGTCGAACTGGCAAAAACTTGTCGACGAGCTTCAGAGGGTTAACCGAGCCAATCTCGAGGCCATGCTCACAATGGAGAACGATAAGGCCGAGTGGCAGAAGACTCTCGAACAGCATGACGCCGAAATGAGAAGTATTGCTTCTTATAATGAAAAGCTGGAAGCGGAAGTAGAAAAGCTTAAGGAAGAATTAGCTACTTCATCTACTTTCCATTCTCAAAAGGAGAGCATGCTTCAGCAACAAGTACGAGATGCGCATGCCAGTCAAAGGGCAGTCGAAGATAAGCTTACACACCAAGAGAAGGTCATAGAAGAATATCGTGCTGAAACTTTACAGCTGCGAGAACAGGCCGGCTCTCAAAGCTTGGAGATAGAGATGCTAAAAGCTTGACTTGCTATAGCCGAAACGGAGCGTGACGAGGCTGTTGCTGGTAAACTCGCGGCTGAAGAGGCCCATCAAGCAACCAAAGCTGATATTAGCTCCATATTATTTGATTTCTATCTGCATAGCATTTTGGGGCGTGGCAGCCTTGCCTTTCTAGGCCCTAAATACGAAATTACATTAGCTGAAGTTTGGGAGGCAGCACTTGATATGCTAGGTGGCAAAGGTGCTGGCTACGCTGAGACAGCTCTTGAAGAGCATTATCTCGACGATGATGCCCGCGCCGCTCTTGCCAAGGGAAAAGAGCAACTCGCCAAGGTACGGGTCGGAATAGCGGAAGTGGAACGTTCTGAGAAAGAAATACTGCCTACCACTTCTGAACGTCCTTTAGTTTCTCCCGAAGTGGACATTACAGGCTCTAGTGCTCATTCGCCGCCTCCTATAAGAACCGGGGTAATCACCCCTACTGATGATGAGGCTTTAGAGGATATCGGGGCTCAGAATTATGAGATTGAACTTACGAAGCAAACATCTTCAGGTAATTTTGATATTGGTTCGATTCAGGTGGATCGCTTGCTTACTCCTCAAAAGTTTGATGAGCTTCTCGATTACTTCTTGAATCTCGACGAACCCATATCTCCCTTCTTTCGGGGAGATACTAATATTTTTAATTTCTCTTCTTCTGCAGTTGAAACAACAAGTGCTGTGCAGACTTCGCCTCCTCTGGTTATTCCTCCTCCATCTCTTCAGGTGACTCCTCCTTCTGCTTCACAACCCGGGTCACAAGAGGAGAAAATTGAGGCTCTTCATGGCTTGGACGACCCTATTGCTTCGCAGGAGCAAAAAGATGAGGGACTTGAAGGAGGCGAGATCTCTCCGGAGCGGACTCCTTCTGACGACGTAGTTTTGTCCGCTCTTGTTACTCCAGGGAGTGAGTCTTCTTCGAAGAGAAGAAAGAAGCACGGGACATCGAAGAGGAGGGGGAAGAAAATTATCACTACTGAAGAGGAACCGGAAGTCGCACCGGTTGCACCTCCCTCTCCTTCTTCCCTTATGCCTATAGATAGACCTGAAAAACTAATCATTCGGCCAGGCAAAGGGTCCAAGGGTGGCAAGAAGAAATGAAGACTTCAGCTTTTAGCTTTTCGTCTTTTGCATGTATTGGTCGAGAATTGTGCGGGTATCGGCCCCCCGCTTTTCTTTTGTTGAAACTTGTACATGTATATAAAGTAATGTTGAATAAAATGATTCCTCTTTCTTTGTATAAACTCCTGTTTGAATTTGGGAATGCATTTATTATTCATTTTTGCACAAGTTTATTTATATGACATTGCAGTGAGCTTATGGTATGTTGTTTGAGCGTACTTTACCGATGTAGCTATATCATATCGTATACAACTATACCATGCTGCCCCCATATCACAAGCTTACTGCAATTTTCTATACTTCGAGGGGACTTGCACTCTTATTTTCTGTAGAATGACTATTTCATTCGTGAAAAGATTTTTCATAGAGTACAACTCCTTTCATATAAGTTTTTACGCTTTGTCCTTTGAAGAAGTCAATTTTTCCTTTTGCGTATGTATACATTTTGCCAAGTGAATTCTTCTATGTGGTGAAGCGTGCCTCTGAAGGGTACTTTAACTTTAATTCTTCCTTTGAAAGTTAAAGTATGCCCTTGAAGAGGATTTTTTTTTTTAAAATAGAAATTTGTTCCTCTGAGGAGGGATTTTTTCACGTTTCAACACTTGGAAGTTTTATTTCAATCTTGGTGAAACGTGTTCCTCCAAAGAGTTGTGCCTTTGAAGAAAGCCTTTTCACGTTTCAACACTTGGAAGTTTTATTTCGATCTCCGTGAAACGTGGGCTTCTGAAGAGGTCTTTCTTTTTAATTGTGTCCCCGGGAGGGGGTTGTACCTCTGAGGAGGGATTTTTCACGTTTCAACACTTGGAAGTTTTATTTCAATCTCGGTGAAACGTGTACCTCCAAAGAGTTGTGCCTTCGAAGAAAGCCTTTTCACGTTTCAACACTTGGAAGTTTTATTTCGATCTCGGTGAAACGTGGGCTTCCAGGAAGGTCTTTATTTTTAATTGTGTCCCCAGGAGGGGGTTGTACCTCTGAGGAGGGATTTTTCACGTTTCAACACTTGGAAGTTTTATTTCAATCTCGGTGAAACGTGTACCTCCAAAGAGTTGTGCCTTCGAAGAAAGCCTTTTCACGTTTCAACACTTGGAAGTTTTATTTCAATCTTGGTGAAACGTGTTCCTCCAAAGAGTTGTGCCTTTGAAGAAAGCCTTTTCACGTTTCAACACTTGGAAGTTTTATTTCGATCTCGGTGAAACGTGGGCTTCTGAAGAGGTCTTTCTTTTTAATTGTGTCCCCGGGAGGGGGTTGTACCTCTGAGGAGGGATTTTTCACGTTTCAACACTTGGAAGTTTTATTTCAATCTCGGTGAAACGTGTACCTCCAAAGAGTTGTGCCTTCGAAGAAAGCCTTTTCACGTTTCAACACTTGGAAGTTTTATTTCGATCTCGGTGAAACGTGGGCTTCCAGGAAGGTCTTTATTTTTAATTGTGTCCCCGGGAGGGGGTTGTACCTCTGAGGAGGGATTTTTCACGTTTCAACACTTGGAAGTTTTATTTCAATCTCGGTGAAACGTGTACCTCCAAAGAGTTGTGCCTTCGAAGAAAGCCTTTTCACGTTTCAACACTTGGAAGTTTTATTTCGATCTCGGTGAAACGTGGGCTTCCAGGAAGGTCTTTATTTTTAATTGTGTCCCCGGGAGGGGGTTGTACCTCTGAGGAGGGATTTTTCACGTTTCAACACTTGGAAGTTTTATTTCAATCTCGGTGAAACGTGTACCTCCAAAGAGTTGTGCCTTCGAAGAAAGCCTTTTCACGTTTCAACACTTGGAAGTTTTATTTCGATCTCGGTGAAACGTGTGCTTCCAGGAAGGTCTTTATTTTGTTTTGCATTTCAACTTTGGTGAAGTGAAATTCCGAAGAGCGGTTGTTACACTTCAACTCCTGGTGAAATGTGCCTCCGAAGAGGTCTTTATTTTGTTTGCATTTCAACTCTGGTGAAGTGAAATTCCGAAGAGCGGTCGTAACACTTCAACTCCTGGTGAAATGTGCCTCCGAAGAGGTCTTTTATTTTGTTTGCATTTCAACTCTGGTGAAGTGAAATTCCGAAGAGCGGTCGTAACACTTCAACTCCTGGTGAAATGTGCCTCAGAGAGGGTTTTCATCGCCTGGAAGTTACTCTCTCATGGTTGGAGGGTCATGACTCCTCCAATCTTTTTTGTTGAGTAGAGAACTTTCTTTTTTGTGGCGTATGACCCATTAGAGGTCTTTATCCTCCGAAGAGTTGTGCCTCCGAAGAGGACTTGTGCTGCCGATGATGGCTTTGGTTGTTCCTCTGTCCACTTGCTTATGCCTTTTTCAATGATCCTCTGCTTCCTCTTTTTTTTTAGCTTTCATTCCCTTTTCTCACAAGTAACTTGTTTAATCCAAGGAAGTGTGCTTCATTGTCAGGCAATTTCGTGAGAACGAGCATTAGCTTCTTAATTGGATGTTTGTTTGTTCAAACGATCTCAATTTATTAGCAAAGACCCGTTTCTGTCGAAATCATAGGCCGTTCAATTGAAGTACTTCCTATCTAGGATTTGAATTCGGGGCTTTTTTTTTTTTAAAATTTGGCGAGGATCACTTGGTCTTTTTATGTGCAAGTTTCACTTCCATTGTCTGCAAAAATTTAAATCGACATTTCAGTAATAAATTCTATGTACTTTTTATATCGAAAATAAAGCAAACATATAATAATAATAAGGAACACAAGATTTATAGTGGTTCGGCCAGGAAATTGGGCCTACATCCACTTTATATTCTTTCATTATTTACTTGCACCGATTTTACCATTGCCTTTAATTACAAGAATCATACATTCATAATTCCTTTTACAATATTTCAACAAAATTTTCAAGTAAAGTATGGACGCAAATGGTTGCTGTTCCATGCCCTTGGAATTTGATCTCCTTCAACAGTGGTGAGTTTGAATGTGCCGTCAAGAAGCTTCTGACCTATGACATATGGTCCTTCCCAATTTGGCCCAAACACACCTGTCGCTGTCATAATTCTCTTCAGGACTAGGTCTCCAATCTCAAAGCTGCGTTGGCGAACTTTGGAATTGAAATGTCTGGCTATTCTTTGCTGATGAGCTGCAATTCTGAGATTAGCCTCATCTCTTTTTTCATCAAGGAGATCTAGCGCTTCGAGCTGTAGCTTTTCGTTTTCTGCTTGATTGAAATGGATTCTTCTGTGTGAAGGGACCTCTATTTCTACCGGAATCATTGCCTCTGACCCGTATGCCAATGAAAACGGGGTGTGCCCAGTCGCAGTTTTGTGAGTGGTTCTGTATGCCCATAGTGCCAGTGGTAGCTTATCGACCCAACCACCTTTTGCTCTTTCAAGTTGCTTCTTGATGGTTGACTTAATAATTTTGTTCACGGCTTCCACTTGCCCGTTTGCCTGCGGATGAGCCACTGCTGAGAAGCTTTTCTGGATTTTGAATCGCTTGCAAAAATCTTGGAATTCTTTACTTTCAAACTGAATTCCGTTGTCTGTAATTATTTTTTGAGGCACACCGTATCTGCAAATGATGTTTTTAGTCACAAAACTTATCATCTTTTTTGAGGTGATAGTAGCCAGTGGTTCAGCTTCTGCCCATTTAGTAAAATAATCTACAGCAACAATGGCGTATTTAATTCCAGATTTAGTAGTTGGCAATGGTCCTACAAGGTCTATTCCCCATATTGCAAACGGCCATGGACTGACCATCTGTGTGAGTTCAGTGGAAGGAGCTCTAGGAATTTTGGCGAATCTTTGACATCTGTCACATTTTCGGGAATACTCTGCTGCATCTCGATTAATTTCTGGCCAAAAATATCCGTATCGGAGAATTTTCTTTGCTAATGTCTGGCCACCTGAATGATCACCACATTCTCCTCCGTGTACTTCTGCTAGGATTGCTTTAGACTCTTCCCTAGATACACATCGAAGTAATGGCATTGAGAATCCCCGTCTGTATAATCGGCCATCCTGGATTATGTATCGAGAGGCTTTTCTCAGTAACTTTTGTCGTTCTTTTGAGTTCCCTGGTAAGGATCCATTGAGCACATATTCTGTTATCGGAGCCATCCATGATTCTTGCTTCTGAGACATGCTCATGATCCAATCAATGTCCATCTCATCAATGCTAGGAGTCGACAGGACCTCCACTGGAGTTAGCCCCAGAAATTGAGCTTCATCTGTGCTAGAATACTTTGCGAGAGAATCTGCTTTCGTGTTTTCCTCTCGAGGAATGTGACTTATCATGTAATGATCGAAATCACCCAGGAGCTCCCAAGCCTTTGACAAGTAGGCGGGCAGATTCCCCCCTTTTGCTTGGAATTCCTTTTTGACTTGGCATACAATAAGCTGAGAATCACTGAATATCTGTAACGCTCGGATGTTTAATTCTTTAGCAATCCTTAAACCAACGATAAGGGCTTCGTATTCTGCTTCGTTGTTTGTTGAAGGAAATTCCAATCTTAGTGCGTAGCATAATGATCGACCTTCAGGGGTCTCAAGTACGACTCCGGCTCTAGAACAGTAGTCGTTTTTCACACCATCGACATATAACTTCCATTGGTTTGGGGAATCGTCGACTGTTTCCTCCTCACTGTTACCCTTATCTGTGAATTCTGCAATGAAATCTGCTAAAGCTTGTCCATTAATTGCTTTTTCGGGGATGATAAGTGATGTCATACTGACTGAGTTCAATATTCCATTTTAGAAGACGACCCGAAGTTTCAGGGCGAAACAGGACTTGCTTTAAAGGTTGATCAGTGAGGACTTTGATAGGATGAGCTTGAAAATATTGCCTCAACTTCCTAGATGCAATCAGTAGGCAATAGGCGAGTTTTTCCAACTTAGAGTAATTCATCTCTGCCCCAGTGAGTCTTTTGCTGATATAGTAAACTGGATGTTGAATCCTTTTGTCTTCTCGTATCAGCGCTGCACTTAAAGCATGGGATGATACTGCTAAGTATATAAGAAGATCCTCGCCATCGCCAGGCCTAGAAAGTATTGGAGGCGTTTCCATATGGCGAATCAATTCATCAAAGGCTTTTTGGCATTCGGGAGTCCAATCGAAGTTTTTCTTTCCTTTCTTTAGGGCGTCAAAGAATGTGATGCATTTATCTGTGGCTTTGGAAATGAACCGACTCAAGGCGGCGACTTTTCCATTGAGACTTTGCAATTCCTTCTTTGTTCTAGGGGCTTTGACTTCTTTCAATGCAGTAATTGAGCTGGACTGGCCTCTATGCCCCTAGCGCTCACGATGAAGCCTAAAAACTTGCCGGATTCCACTCCAAATGAACATTTTAAAGGATTGAGCTTCATTCCGTATTTTCGGAGGACTGCGAACATGTCTGCTATGTGTTCTATGTGATCCACTGCTTTCTTAGACTTTACTAACATGTCATCGACGTAGACTTCCATGGTCTTGCCCAGTTGTGGTTTGAACATAGCATTAACGAGTCTTTGGTATGTCGCCCCTGCATTCTTCAACCCGAAGGGCATAACTCTGTAGCAGTAAAGACCAGTGTCGGTGACAAAGCTCGTGTCCTCCTGATCTGGCTCATGCATCATGATCTGGTTATATCCGGAGTAAGCACCATAAAAGATAACAATTCGTGTCCCGCTGTTCCGTCTACCAGTTGGTCGATTCTGGGTAATGGGAAGCAGTCTTTGGGGCAGGCCTTGTTTAGATCTGAAAAATCGATGCATACTCTCCATTTTCCGTTGGCTTTCTTAACCAGCACTGGATTTGAAACCCAATTCGGATAGGTAGATTCTTTGATAAAATTATTCTCCATGAGCCGATCAACTTCTTCTTTTAATGCCGCTGACCTTTCTGGACCTTGAGTTCTCCTTTTCTGCTTCACAGGTGTAAATTTTGGATCAATATTTAGAGCATGCACTGCAACTTCTGGGGATATTCCGCACATATCGGCATGAGTCCAAGCAAAAACATCCAGATTTGCCTTTAAAAAAGATATTAAGATATTCTGAATTGACGCATTAAGTTGTGAACCCACATTCAACACTTTGTTTGGGTCCTTTGGGTCAACAGGTATTGGAATTGTCGTTTCCACCGGTACCACTCTATTTTCCCCTGCACTAACTTTTCTAGGGTCCATCTCTTTCCTTGCTCCGCTGTGCTCGCCAGTGCAGGGTCCGCCCTGTAATTGCTACAAGGCTGGTTCTTTGATGCGGACTGGGGCTGCCGCATTCTTTCCCATCTCTCTTTTTCTGGTTTCTCGTAGCTCTGTCAGATAACACTCTCGCCCAGCATTTTGATCCCCTTTTATAACTTCTACTCCATTATCTGTAGGGAATTTAATGGTGAGGCACCACGGGGCAAGAACAGCTTTGAATTCTGCCAGAGTTGGACGACCAAGGAAAGCATTGTAAGCAGAAAATTCGTCGACAATCACAAAAGTTTGCTTGCAGACCACTTTTCTCTCTCCTTCTCCAAGTTCCACAAACAAATCAATGGTCCCCACCGGCTGCTTTGGCTCCCCAGTGAAACCAGCAATTTTCTGCGATGAGGCTTGCACATCAGCCATAGGGATCTTCATTTGGTCGAATGTTTTCTTAAAGAGAATATTGCAGGATGCGCCACAGTCAATGAAAACTCTTCTGACTATAGCTGGACCGATACCAGCTGAGATGACTAGAGGATCCAAAGTAGGAGCTTCAATACCTGCGGAATCCCTAGCTCTGAACACAATATCATCATCGAAAGTTCTTTGTTGCTTCAAGGGCGTAGCACCTTCCAAAACAAATACATCTTCCTCGGTCGGTACATACTTTAAAGCTCGGGTATACCTTTCCATCTCGCCCCAACTTCTGCCTGCTGGGTGAGGTCCTCCTGTAATGACATTAATAATGGGCCTTCCAGATTCATGCCCTGCAGCCTTCTCAATCGTCCTAGGCTGTTGAGTAGGAGCCTGTTGCCCCTGACTAGATGAAGCAGGATTGTTGCTATTCTTTTTTACAAATTGCTGCAGTTTGTTTTCCCTTAGCAACTCTTCAATCAGATTTTTCAACTGGCGGCATTCGTCGGTTTCGTGACCGGGTTGATTATGGAAGCGGCAGAACTTCCCACTCTGTGTAGCTTTTTTCCCGGTCCTTAGAGGAGGAGGTTTAGGAAAGTCAACAGAATCTTTAATGGCAAGGTAGATACGCTCCGGCGTATCTGATAAAGGAGTATACTCTGATGGCTTGAAGGATCGGGGATTCTTCAGATTACTCTGCTTCTTCCCATTGTTATTTTTCCTTTTTTGCCCTACAGATTCATTCTTGCGTGGAGCAACAGTGTTATTTTCAGCTTTTTCCAACACTGCCTTTACCGGTACGGGGCGGCTTTCTAAGCGTATGAATTCATCTGCTTTTTTATAGAATTTTTCAAGGGAATTTGGTTCCTTCATGTTTAGCCATTTCCCAAATTCGCTTGACTTGTCAATACCCTTCATCAGATAAGTCAATATCATTCGCGGTTCTGCATTGTCCACCTCAGCTAGCGCTATATTAAAGCGGTTTAAGAAAGATCTGATAGTTTCCCCTGGATTCTGTTCCAAACTTGACAGTGACATGATATCCTTAGCTTTTGAGGCGTATAGTCTGAACTGCTCCTTGAACTTCCGGGTTAAGTCAGAAAACTGATCGATAGATCGGACTGGAAGTTTGGTGAACCAAAGCAGAGCTACACCTTCGAGATACACAGGAAAATATCGGCACTTTATTTCATCAGAGGCTCTGGCACCAGTCATGTGCCAATCATACTTGTATAAAAATTCGTTCGGATCACTCATCCCCTTGTAAGCTGGAATGGTTGGTGGGACAAACTTCCTTGGGAATTCAGCCTTTAAGATTTTCTCGGTAAAAGGAGTTTTACTTGGGGCGAAACCCCATTCTTTCTCATCTTCAACCCTCTGCATACTTTCTTTCATAATTTGTCGGACCATTCCAGAAAGATACTCCTCATCATGTCGAGTTCTAGATCCACCAACCTCTGGAAGTGTTCGTTCAAAGGGGCTAGCAGCTCTTTCAGGAGCATTTCTTTCTTCAGCATCTCGAATGTTGCCAGCCAAATTCCTTTCATTATCTGCCGGTTGGCGGTTTGCCCCAAGCAAATCGTTCAACCTATTCAGAATTAGGGCATTCTGGGCATTCTGACCCTCAAATTGTGCATTTTGGGCATTGATTTGTTGGTTCAGCCCTAAAATTGCAGCATCCAGCTCTGCCTTTGTAACTTCGACAGCTGGAGTGGCTTGATTCGATATAGGGGAAGTGGAGGTTCCCTCTTGAATATTCCCAGATCTGACAGATCTACTCTTCCTTCCAGGAGCCATAATCTCGGATAGACTTCTGGTTTTCAAGGAAATTCTCTCTACAAACCTCTGTGAAGCAATGATGATAACTCGCCTGAGTTCAACTCTCAATGAAAGCACCAAAAATGTTAACGCTAAAATTTGAACGCTAACACCCCGGTGTATGAGTTATAGTTGTGAAAGCACCACCCGATAACTCGGGAACAGATTACAAGCAGATAATAGCGGAAAAGCAGTAAACAACAACAATTTTATAGTGGTTCGGCTTAAGGGTATAGCCTACGTCCACTTTAAGTACTTTTATTGATGATCTCGTTACAAGCTGAAACAATTCTTTTCAAGTACAATACACTTTGAATTACAAGTCACTTAGGACAAGTAGCCTAAACTACAATGGAGATTAGAGTCTTCAAATCCATGTTGGATGTGTGTGATCTTTTCTCGAAGTTGTTTGTAGTGTTCTTCGTGTCTTGAGAGGTTTAAGTGTTGGATTGGTTTGGAATGCAGCAGAGTAACGGCGCTTGAAGAGAATGAGCAAAAAGTCCTCCTCTAGTTGGAGTTAGGATCATATTTATAGGCATTTTGCAGAATAAGGTCGTAGGTCGTGACCGACCTAAGTAAGGTCGTAGGTCGTGACCGACCTAAGTAAGGTCGTAGGTCGTGACCGACCTAAGTAAGGTTGTAGTCGACCTGAAGAGTATTGGCCCCTCCTTCCTCACGCATGCTGATTTGCACAAGTCCTAGGTCGTGAGCGACTTATCCCCTTGTGGCATTGCATAGTCTTCTGTATTCTGGTATTTAGGTCGTTAGCGACCTAACCTAGGTCGTGAGTACTTTCCTGCAGCCATAGTTAATCTTAAGTCGCCGAGTCCCTTAGGTCGCGACCTTCCTTAGGTCGCGGAGCTTCTTAGGTCGGTGGATAGTTAGGTCGCGGAGTTCCATAGGTCGAGTCCATCTTCAGGTCGCACTCACTTTTAAGTCGCGGCCTTTTTGGGTCGCTGCTGCCTTTAGGTCGAGACAATCTTAGGTCGCAACACTTTAGGTCGCAGCTATTCTTAGGTCGTTGGGTTCCGCTAGGTCGCGGCCTTCCTTAGGTCCGAGCACACAGTTAGGTCGTTTGAGTGCTATAGGTCGTAGAATTCTATAGGTCGGTGCTTCCCTTAGGTCGCAGAGCTCTGTAAGTCGGTGCTTCCCTTAGGTCGCAGAATTCTATAGGTCGGTGCTTCCCTTAGGTCGCAGAGCTCTGTAAGTCGGTGCTTCCCTTAGGTCGCAGATACTTTTAGGTCGCTTGATGAGTTAAGTTGCCATGCCATTCCTATAGTTAGGTCGCTCCATGTCTTTAGGTTTTAGGTCGCTAATGAAGAGGAATTAACACGCTGTAGCATTTCTACCTTGTATCTCTGATATTGATTTATATTGTATCATTGTTGTATCGAATGTTGTATATCAATGATATTCATTTCTTTTTCTTCCGCTGTGTTGTTTTACTTAATTGTGTTATAAGCTCCGGCGACTCAGATTTAAACGGTCGAATCTGCGGCATTCGAGTACGATGTAAAAGTATGGATGTCGATTTTCGAACGTGAAAAATCCGTATCGTTTCATTTGGTATCAGAGCTGAAGGTTGAAACTTTAGCTCAGGAGTGTAACACATTAAGTAACTCATTAGAGATAGGGTGAAATATACCCTAGAATGAGTATATCTCTAAGATATCCATTCGTATGCCTCAGTAAATTCTCTTACTATCCACTGATAGTGAGTATGAGTGCGAGAATAAGACGAGATAGGGGACATGAGAGTACCGCTACAAATGGTCAGTACCTTGCAATAGCGGAAACTATCCTTTCTCTATCAATCTCCTTTGATTCGTCTTTTCAATTCTTTGATGATTCCTGGCAGTTTCAGAAAGAAATTCTGATATATTTGCATGGGACACAAACTCCAAAAGGGCCAGAATTTTTTTTTTTGGATGAACTGTTTGCTTTGGCTGCTATGTTTGATTGATATATTTTGGTTGTTTAAACTAAAAAAAATTGGATTGCATCCATATATTTGTTTATTCTGATAGGTCCCGGTATATTCTATGAATGTTTAGTTATCTTTTGAACTAATCAATACCTCTGTATATTTCGTAGATCTGGTGACCCGAGTATCTTGATTCGTTCTTGTATCCATTATTGATATTCTGATTTGGTAAGCCAAATGCAGAATAAATATTCAATTTGATCTGGAGATTCATCTCTCGATCTTTCTATATTCTTTGTTGTCTCCCTACTTTCAAATTTCGAGGACGAAATTTCCTAAGGAGGGAATCTGTAACATTCTCGAATTTTAAACAAGTTTAATTTGACAATTTATTTAATTTTGAAAATTAAATTGTGAATTTAATTATGAATTAATTAGAAAATTCTAGAATAAATAAATAAATTGGATTATAAATAGACTTAATTTTGAAATTTAAGAATAAGTTTTACAAGAAGTTTTAAAATGCTGAAAGTTAAATATCTTTGAATTGTTTTGATAATTGGATTGTAAGTAGTTAAAAAAATTATTACTTAATTTCAAAAGAATTAATTTATGAAATTAATTAAAGGTAAATTTAGTAGAGTGATAAATTAGAGGTTTATTGATCAATCTATAATTTTATTTTAAATAAAATTTTCTTTTGAAAGATTATGCAAAGGTATTTATTAGTTTATAAAAAATTAATGTAAAAGCTTTTAATGTCTTTTAAAAATAAATATAAATGTTTATTTAGAAATATAATATTGTGAAAATGAATAAAAGGATTTAAAAATACTTTCTTTCATACTTGAAAAGAAATATATTTAAAAATAGATGTTTAAATCTACTTTATTTGGAAATTTAATAATAAATATTTTTGTAAAATTAATTGAATTTAATTTTAAAGATTTAAAACATGATATGCAAATAAAAATAGTATATAGATGTATGAATGGAAAATAAATATGAATATATTTATGTATTAAGCTAAATTTAAAGTTTAAATATAAAATGTATTACATAAACATTTGTGAATATAAAGATTTAATAATTTTAAGGTCTAAACTATAAATTTTAGATTAATTTGAATAAAGGACTTAAACAAAATTTATAATTAAATTTGACAAAAGGATATAAACATAAGAAGTTCCAAATTCAACAAATGTTAAAAATAATAAGACAAGTGTCCATCCATTTAAACAAGTGGCAAACTTGGTTTTATCTTCATTTGAAAAGAAAAATTTATGTAAAGAAACAAAACCAGAAAAAAATCTAAAAAAAAAAGAAACGAATCAAACAATATGTTAAAACAGCCTCTGTTCCTAAATTCGTAGTTTTTAAAGCAAAAACTTAGATTCAAAAACATTTAAACATGGAGATATGAGCAAAGATCAAAAATCTGGAAAAAGGAAGAACAAAATCAAACCTGAAATCAAAGCAAGATGATCAAATCAAAATTCAACAAAGCAAAGTAAAACCTGAGAAACCCAAATTCAAGACTGAGAAGAAATGAAAACCCAAAGAAAAATCCAGATCTATTTGCAAAACCTATAAACAACATCATCAAATCTGAAGCAATTTTCAAAACCTGGAAAATAATCTGAAGCAAGTTAAAGTTTCTCAGGGATGATAACACATAACAAAGAAAATCTAGGGATTAAGCAAGGAAACAAATGAGATTCAAAGACTGAAAGCAAAGCAGTTTGAAAGGAATTGCATGATCTAGATTTTCAGATTCAATCTTCTCCTTTGTCTTTCAAAAACAATGTGAGCAAACCTTTAAATTTTTGAATGCTTGATGTTATTTATGATGATGCTTAAGATGGATCATAAAGTGTTTATGTGCATGCAAGTAAATGTGAATATCTGTATGCGGAGATAATTGTGCATGCTTAATAACAGGTAAAATTTTGCCTTTGCTGTTCCAGGTTTCCAAACTTGTTTGGAATTTAATATCTTCTCCTTTGGCCATTGTTAAACTTTAAGATTTAAACAAAAAAATGTTTATTTAAACATGATCTAAGTTTTAAAAATGAATGCAAGTATTTTAAGCTTTAAAATTCTCTGAACTCAAGAAAATACAGTAGCAATTCTAGTATTGTGATAAAAATCAAATAATGAAATTGGCTAATGTAATTATATAAACTGAATCATCTCAGGAAATCATGATTTTTAAAAAGAAAATCATGATTTTTAGTGTTGTATTGAAAGAGCAGTTCATGGATGAACAGAAAAGGGTTTTCAAGGGTTATCTGATGATCTCAGTGAATTGGGAAGTCGAGTTTCTCACTGGTGATGGTTAAGTTATAGGGAAGTTTGGGAAAAATATCAGTGCAGCGATTAAAGCACGGCGGCGGCGGCGGGGAGTTAAAATTTTTTGTAACCCTAGTTCTTGTGATGGTCAATAACTGATCCACCACGGCTTCTCTCATGGATCGAGCGCTACCATTTTTTGGGGAATGAAGGAGGGAGTGTTGACGAAGGGGTAGTCAAAATTTTAGATGGTCTGGTGGTCAGCATTGGCTATACGAGGTGTTTTCCAGGGTTGAAGTGTGTTTCAGGTTCCAATTTTGAGCTTTGATGCCCGATTTTGATTTCGAGCTGAATTCGATGATTGAGTGGTCGGGAATGGATGCGTAGTGATCGATGACTTGAGAGAGTCATCGTGGATGGTCGGAGGATGGCGGTTGGCCTGTGCATGTGCACGGTATCATTTAATTCCCGATGAAGTTTGTGGTGAAGGGGGGAGCTCGGGTTTTCTCGGGTCGATTCGTGATTTTTTCGAAGCAAGGGGTGTTTTGACTCGGGGGGGGGGGGGTTTAAGTTTTGACTCGGGCCATTTGTGGGTTTACTAGGTTCAAAACCTGTCCAGTTTTAAAATTTTTAAACTTGATTTAAAACTAAAAACAAAATTTTAAACTGGATTTAAAACTAAAAACAAAACTTAATAAAGTTTTAAATAATTTTAAAGTGCAGATTCAAGTTTACCTTCTATCCTAGTTTTGAGATAAATAAAGTTTTTAAAGTTAAATGTTTAAACAATGTTTAAATGCTGAAAGTATATTTAAAGTGATTTGAACTCAAAATAAAACTTGGTTTAAAATTCTTGTAAAATCCTTTTATAAGATTAGCATGTCTTTGACATGTAATTTAAAGAATTTGTGAATTGTTTCTAAAATCTTGTTAGGATAAATTTGTATTCATTTTAAAATTTCAAGTTTGAAATGAAATCTTAAAATAAATTTGAAAGTAAATTATTTAAATATTTTGTTAATGATAAATTAATCATCAATAAGAATAATGTTTTTCTTAAATTTAATGGGGATTAAATGATTTAGGTTTTTGGGATAATTAAAATAGACAAATTATTCATTTACTTAATTAATGATTTGGATTAATTAAATAATTAGAGGGTGAAAAAAATTAATTAAGGTTTAAAAGAAATTGGTCAATGGTAATGAACTCTAAATTGTTTTCAAGAATTTAATAATGTTAAGCGATTAAAACAAGTGGAATATCTTATGTTAATTAAAGTTTTAGGCAATTAAAAATTAATTAGTTAAGTTAAATTAATGATAATTGTTTGATTTGAAGTCATTAAGGACGAATAATTAATGATTTAAAACTCGATTAATCAAGTGTTAAAGGTTAATTTATTTAAAGGGAAATTAATTAATGTGATTAATTTTAATAATTAATTAGATTAAGTAATTAATGAAAATCATTTGTGAAATTGTTTAAGTGCAATTACTTAATGGAAGTAATTAAGGAATTAATTGAGTTAATGTGATTTGTTGAGTTAATTAATTATTTTTAATTAATTTAATCAATGGATGATTTAATAATAATTAATTAATGTGATTGATAAGTATGGTTTAAATAAAGATTAACTACTTAATCTAATTAAATTAAATTGCAATATTAGTTAATCAAGTTAATCAATTTTTTTATGATTAATTAATAAATGATTTAGGGACAATTAACTAAGATGATTGTAATTAATTTATATTAATTAACCAGGATTAGTAATCAATCCGATTTGAAATTATCAGATGACTAGTTTATCTTCCTTATAAAAGACTGTACTCTATTGAGCTGTTGTGAATTGTTTGATATCTCTACTATGTAATGTTGTGTGATGGATTGGTATATTTGATATGAAATTGTAATGCTATGAGATATGAATTGCTTGGTGCCGAATTGTAATATTTGTGTTTGTTTCTGTGTAGATATGAAAACCTTGACCCGTAAAACAACATTTGAATTTCGATGCGACAGGGATTCGGATTCCAGTTGGTTATCCGAAACCCACATCGAATTGTAATAATGAATCTTTGTGATTAATAAATTTATTTTGTCTATAGTCTGTGAATGAAGATAAGTGTTATGAGTTATACCGCTTACGATATATCTGTGATGATTGTTATTGCACTATTGTGTGTAAACCCCTGGACCACACTTATACACACACAAATATGGATTGCACGTGGAAATCGGTTAAGTCACAGATTTTTAAATAGTTTTGAATTTGAATTTTTAATTCAAATGGTTTTGGAAATAGATTTCATTTAAAGTGAAAGGCTTTTGAAAACAAGTGTTTTAAAAATGAAAGTTTTTTTCTGAGTAACTTAATAAAGATTTGAAAGTTGAATAATATGACTTAAATTGGAATTCAATATCTGAAATTGAATTCTAGATTGGATATCTATAATTTAAAAACGGTATATAAGCTTATATGGGTTTCAAACCATTTTTAATAACTGTTGTGGGAATTTGAATTAACCTCAAAAATGTTAACTTGTATAAATAAAAATCGGATTTTCCGAAATAAAAACAATTTGTTTTCAAACAATAAAAGCTTTCATATGATTGATGAACTACCAATTTATATTAATGGGATTTCAAGTTTGAATTTAAAATGATTTTCCAAATTATGGATGAATCTTTGGAAACGAGTTTTGAAAGCTATAAGTTAAATCTTGATTTAAAGATTTAACGAGTTAATACAATTTGAAATGGAATTGTCTTTAGAAGCTATGAATGAACTTTTGTTTAAAAGATTGATGAATCTTGATTTAACTTGAAAGGGGATCTTGAAAAGTGAATCTTTTGTTTAAAAGATTTAAATGTGCAAATTGTTTAAACCTTTGAAGGTTTTTGAAGTGAATCTTTTTGGTTAAAAGAGATTTATAAATGGTAATTCGTTTAACCATTTGAAATAAAAGTTTTGGATACTAAAATTGTGACTTAACTGAAAACCCATATCCATATGTTTTTAAATATTGCGCTCATTATTCGGTTTAGCCGGGAGAGGACCTTGTGTCATAAAACCCATTCCGAATAGTGATACGACGTTATGGATGGCATTTGAAGATGGATGGTGAAGACCGGGTATTTGCGAGAACGATAGGATGACCTATCGATTGTCTCTGCACCGAGTAGCTACGGTATAGAGATTCCCTAAGTGATGGGAAGTACGATCGGGATTGTGGATTCCCTGATTTGCAAGGGCTTCTTCGGAAGTGCCTTCGGTTCTGTTCGAACCCGGAACAGACTTGTATGTATATGTGTCTGACACTACACTTTGAGATGTAAAACTGGTTTCTATCAAATACATTTCTGTTTGGTGGCGGAGATTTATTCTCTTAGCTTAACACCCTTCTCTGAGACGTACGAGCTCAGAGGTTATGTAATTGATGGTTACCAGTAATACATTCCCAATTTGGTAATATGGCATACGAAGTGCTGCTGATCATTTGTTGATCAAAGCATGGCTTTTGTGAAAAGTGTAGCTTTATGGACGAGACTTCGTCAAACTTCACACCCGGAATGGTCGAAACAGGAAGAATGCAGCAAAGTTATTTGGAGGTAGCACCTCCTGAGGGTATGTTCATTTCCTTCTGGATAGAGATGATATCATGGTATGTAGCCCAGATATTTAACCTATGTGGTTACCGCAAATACATTACTTTGTGGTTGTTGGTATCGAGCGCTCGGATAAAGGTTGGTTACGACCGGGGGATGGCATACTCGTGTCAGTAGTAGCCTAGTTACAGAGGTAACCCGACCTTGTGTTGGTAGAGATCCGGTTAGGTTCTCGTGGCGTCCCTCCAGAGGCGTACCCATGTGGCCCAGGAAGTTCCTTAGCCTGACCATTTGCTGGAAATCCAAAGAAACAATACGCGCCCTTTACGATTTCAATTGTATAACCTGCCACCTCAGGTGGAAGCTATAGCTGGCATAATATAATGGTAGTTATGCTGGTTAAGATTAATATTATATTTTCAAAATGTTTTCCACTATGCACCAATAATAATATCAAATGGTTTTCGCGTATCAAGCATATTTGACTATTATAAGGAGAAAATCTTCCCCAAATCCGCGTTTGCATTATGTGTGTGGCGGGATGGTAGTTTCATTTTCCAAAAGCACTGCGGATTTCAAAATTTAAATTCTTTTGTTTGTTTTTTTAAAGATAAACTGTTTTGTTTGCTCATACCAGTCCCATGACTGACCCGGAGTTTATTGTTCCTTTCCTAAACTCTGGGTGCCCACTATTTTCCACACGGGCAGTCTAGAGTTGGGTTTTTCAAATAGTAGATAGTAGATATCGATTCGATAGCTTCTAGCTTTTTCTTGGTATTCTTTGGAGGTCTTGGATATTGGAGTCTTTAGTCGGACGAGACTTTCTTACCTGGGTGAAACGAGATGGTGGTTCGAGCTTGTGATTTTGGAGTTGGCTTTGGAGCATTGGATTTGAGTTGCTGTTGCTGTTTGGAGTTTTGGTTCCGCTGCTTGTTCATTTAGTTTTCCGCTGTAGCATTTCTACCTTGTATCTCTGATATTGATTTATATTGTATCATTGTTGTATCGAATGTTGTATATCAATGATATTCATTTCTTTTTCTTCCGCTGTGTTGTTTTACTTAATTGTGTTATAAGCTTCGGCGACTCGGATTTGAATGGTCGAATCTGCGACATTCGAGTACGATGTAAAAGTATGGATGTCAATTTTCGAATGCGAAAAATCTGTATCGTTTCATATGGGATAGGGTATGGGCCAAAAAGATAGGTGTATATATACATACCTATCTATTTGGCCCATACCCTATCCCATACCTAGCCACATCTTAACTGTTCAAACCATAATATCTAGCTGGATGTACTCAAAATCTCGAACCCTAAACGAGGTGTGCCGCTTGGCATTCTATACTAAATACCTCTATTACAAACACAATGGAAATAATCTCGAAACCTAATTCGTTCATATATGAAAGATACTTTTCAAACCTAGTTATATTATATTAATACCTGAAATTAATTTCTTAGCGTTTCGAACTCGTACACCCACACGATACGTCCAATCATCATGAAATTTGTTAACATACAATAATATACTGTTATGGATCCCATGGTACTGGTTTCATCGAAATCTGAGACAGTGCCTCGGAATGATATTTTTACATGTTAATTAAAAACAAATTATTATAAAAACCAAAGTAATCGCTTTTAAATTCAAATTCAAAAGTTTGCCATCTTCATCCTTACCCAAAATGAATTTAAATCAACTTTCGAAATCTTTTTTCATTCACATAAAATTCAAGATTTAATTATTTAAACAATTTAAAATATTCAAATAACCATTATATTTGAAACTCAAGTTACTTAACTTATAAAATTCTTTTCAATAATTAAAATCAATTAAATATTCCAAATTCGAATGATTGAAATTCTGGGTCGTAACTTTCTCCATCCTTAAAAGAATTTCGTCCCTGAAATTTCTAAGGTAAGAAAAATGTCACAAAACCCTTTAACTTTTCAAAACCAATTAGTTGAAATAGATTGCCAAATTCTTTTTAGCCTTTGATTTTCTAGAATCAATATGCTGAAATTTTGTTATCACCTTTCTACGTTTATAAATTCATTCAAAGTTACTAACTAATATCATTCCAAGTTATAACAACAAAAATCTAATTTTAGTTATCAATAATTTCTCACAATTCTCAAAAATTTTATAACGCCTTAAAATTGTGAATTTTTTTGCCAGCGTCTCCTTTGCGCGGGTCGATCGAAAAAATTTACAATAAAAATATACATCTCATATTCAAGGATGAGGCTTCTCCTAGGGAAAAATATAAAAAAACGGTATGTAATCCGAGACATGTACCTTTTATTCGCATTAGTAAGCATATACAATCAATATAATACAAAGCGAGTTCCAAATGTGAAGCATACGTCGTCCACACCTACTAATCGCTCAACAACCAATGAGAACATGTATATATAAAGTAAAATCAATATATAACGTAGACTATACAATAACCGTAAGCAAATGTAGCAAATTTAACAACAGAAACCATTAATTAAATAATATCCGTCCAATTAATTCATAATCATGTCATTTTTCATTTTCCAATGTCAACATTTAATTTATTAAAGCTCGTGCGATGTTCATATATCATCTGTATGCAAAACCATACCTGATCACTTGCTCGACCATACAATTACACTTTTGAACTCATATCGTTCATATGACCACACTAGTGCGGATTCAGATCCGGTTTCTTGAATATAAAAGGCCATTTTCCTTTCATAGCCATATACTATAATAGAGAATCCCAAAATCAATCAAAAATTCGTATCCAGGATTCACCGTCGAGAACTGGGTGAAATTTTTTAAGTCGGACCGATGTAATTCATCTCGATTTCATATATTCGAATCTGGATCAAAAATGTTAGGTGAGTAAAATAATATGCATACAACTTATGTATTTATTTCAATTGGTTTATCATTATTCAGATTTTTTTTTTATTTACATTCATTTATTCACAATCACTATTCTCATAGCTTTATATGCATTCATTTATTTCTTAGTATATATTGAAAATTTCTTTCAATATTAATGTCACTTAAGAACCATTCCATCAAATTTTACTTAAGTTTATTATATACGTTTTATACAACACTTTTCATATTTACTATCACTTCATGACTTAAGCTCATATCTATTTCAAATCTAATTCAATTTCATTCAACTCACTTCATTGTTTAATTTCAATATTTAGTTGTATCATACAACATTCTAATCCATATCCAATTCACTAATATATTTAATTAGTACATTTCATTAATTCATCTCAAATCGCAATCAATTTCATTTCAAAAATCATTATTTAACCTAAGTTAAATTTCATTTCCAACTTGCTTTCCTTAACATTTATATTCAACAAATTTGAAATTTTGTTTTAACCTGCTGTTCCTCAGTTTATAATTTACAAATTCTCATATTTTCACAAAACAATTAGACGAAAATTTTCAGAGTTTAAATACCCTATTCTTATTATTTTGAGACGATACTATAAATAATTCCTTCGTATTCCAAATCATATGTTTTTAATTTTAAATCAAAACTTGTTTTACCAAAACAAAACTCCAATAGTAGCAATCCATCACTTAGAAACTCGAAAATGAATGTCGATGATGCTGTAGCCATCATCGAAATTATTTCCAGCAACCGAAGTGAGTTTAGTGCTTTCTATTTCCTTTAAATCCTTTTAAAATATTTCAAAGTATTTTCAAAATAATATTATTATTCACCCAAAACCTTTGGAAAACAATTTTCAAAATCACCGAGATTTAAATTCTCATCTTTTAAATCTTTTATATTAACAAATCTTATTTTTAATTTCCATTATATATAGTTTGACTATGGTTATATAAAACCATTTCTTAATTATTTATCTTTTTTACGTTATGATAATAATAACTTTTATTAGAACACAACAACAAAAAGTAAACGATAATAATCACATATTATCATTCTCTAATAACCAAACACACCCTATATATTATAATAATTTCTTAAAAATTATTCCTTTATATATAAAATGCAATCAAGGTAAAATTGGTTCTTTAACCAATTTTCAAGCAATACCATGTCGAATTGCTCTGTTCAAGTGTTTAGAAACCCCTATCAATAACGTTAATTACTCGTATTGACCGGAATCCATAAGCCACTCAACAAATCAATCAACATAATATAAAACGTTTTTATATCACTAACAAATACACAATCACACACACACACACACTCAAACTCATAATAAGGCATTCCATTAGATTATCTCTTATTGGGTTACCCCACCAAAGATTCTCGCTTAACCTTGCATTCTGGTACCAAAATTGTAACGACCCACTTTTCCATACAGTTTAAGCGGATAATCAACCATACATGAACAACTCAAATTGAATGGGAAGGCAGATGGTTAGGAAAAAGAAAGAAGATAGAAAGAGAAAAGTAAACAACACTGAATCTTACAGCGGAACGAATAATCTATAATGTACAACAAATCTTTACCCAAAGCAAAATGTAATATGCGTATACTAATCAGAGTGTACTAACCTATTCAACCCGGAAAGTATAACAGCTTGCCTTACGATTTCTGATAAATACGACTAACATAAAACACAACAAATACAAAGAATACATAGATATACCTTAGACTTCCAGATTGTCTCCTGATTTTCAATGCATCCGAAGCAGTGTGTACATATGCTCAGTCTGACCCAAGCATTACAATAAAATAACACCCGAGTCAATCTAGTAACTAGCATGAGAAAACACACACCAATTGAATTCTAATGTTTCAAAAAAATCTTTTGGAAATAATGATATCTCGTAACATTACGCTGCACATAAACACGGATAGATTTTTACCTTACGATAACCAAAACATTTTCTATAGAAAATCCAATTATATTATAATAATGTTTAAGGTTGAAAATAAAATATTAAGATAGCTGGAATACTTGCATCTCACGTTCCATCATAGTTGGAAATTTTTAAAACCGTAAGGCTCGCATTGGAGATTGAATTCCATACTATGACAAGATAAGGAACTACCTTCCGATGGTACATCTCTAGATAAAATGCACTGGGGTCAGACAAGAACATCTTGTATCCCTGTCACATATGATTGGCCTACCACTTCACTAGTAGTACCTAATAAGATCACCTTTTATTTAATGGGCCCCGAAGCATACATGAGTAGATAGTAATCGATCTAGATTTGGAATAACCATACCTGAAGGGAGCGACCCACTTGGCCCTGCTACATGCCCAATTTTTGTCATTTCCTATTTGTGAGGCTTGAGGATACGTTCTACCTTTTATATAGCACTTCCCAGTTGGAATGCTAACATTGCCCTCCAGGCAGCAAATACAATGCCAACATTCATTCATACAAGTTGTCCAGAATATGAACAAACCGAAGATACTACTTTTACTACATCTATTTTGGAATCAACTTCAGGATTAGTAGCAAATAGCTCTTGCACTTCAAAGAGCTCCACCTTGAAATTCCATCATCTTCAAGATGTCTTCACTTTGAGACGCTTGAGTTGGATAGAAGTGGTTTTCGGATAACATATCCGATCTCGATCTCTTCAAAACAACTTCGATAATTTCCTGCAAACTCAACCCTGGTTCTTTAGGAAATAAATAGTCAAAGATAAGAGCAGAGATTGCTTCCTAATCGTTAGTGGACGGATTTCTTTATCGTTTGTCCTAGGAGAATGAAATGAGATTTATATGCACAGTACAACACCGTTGGAGATGATTGTGTCATATAACTCATGTGTTTCTCCTAGATATTTCCAAAGTTATGTTTTGAGTCCATATTTAATAGTCAGTTATTTAACTATCCATAAACATACATCCAAATCAGGGGTTTATTTTCAAAAGGGAAAACCAACATTGGTTAAGCATATAAGCAACCACTAGCCTTCCCGATTAATATTTTCATCAATTAAATCACTTTATAAATACTCGCTATAAATACCTTTACAAAAATATACCACAAATCCCTATATTTTCAATACTTAGAAAATATCAACATACTTATCTCAATGGTACAAGTCTATTCACAACAACGGAGGAAGATTTCCTTTTTACACAATTCTAGAACCATTTAGAAATTCCTTTATAAATTTCTAAACCCATTTATAACTCAAAAACCATTTATAAATGTCTTTAAATCATTTCTCAAATAATTTACAGACTCTTTATAAATCCACAAAACTAATTATAAAACTCCTTTTATAGATCTATAAACCCATTTCTAAAATTCTTTATAAATATCTAAAACCATTTATAAAACTCTCTTCACCTTTAACTAATCTTACCTTAAGTTTCCAAACCATGTTATAAAACTCCTCTTATAAACTCAAGTCTATCTATAAAACTCTATTTATAAAAATCGAAAACATTTATAAATAAATTCTAATCATTTACTTTAAATGCTATTATATAATAATTATTAATAAACATTATAAATAAATAATAATTTTTTAACTTAAAACATCTTAAAATAATAATTAAAAATTTCAAAGACATTATTAAAAAACACTAATAATTGATTTTCAACGTTAGTATAAATATTAATAACTTGCTTTCAAAACTATATCAATAAATCAGTATTATTAATTTTAAACCATATTAATTATTTAAATAATTAACTTTTCAAAGTATTAAAATATTTGTTAAGTAACTTTAAAACAATTTTAAATATAAACAAATAACTTTTAAAACGATATTAAATATAAATAAATAATCTATCAAATAATACTAATATAAATAAATAAATTTTAAAATAATATTAATATGAATACATAATCTTTTAAACCATTCTTAAATGACTAGGAAAAAACAGATAACAAGGTTGGAGTAAAATAGAAAATAAATCCTTTAAATATTTTTGAAATCCAATTTTAGATTTAAAATCATTGCCTGTCTCAAAACCCAACTCTAGCTCAAATGGAAATTTATAGTATTTTTAAAATACTAAGTTGTGGCCAATAGGTACCCAACGCTTAACCAATATCAATATTGATTTTCTATCACTGCAGGGTTCAAGTTTTGAACATATAACAATGTCGTAAACAATAGTGTCAAGAATCACGTTTGACTTTCAAAAATTCATATAATAAGAATATTACAGAAAGACATTTCAACAATGACGAGGAGTCCCGTAGGATCCCTTCAATGTGTCCCTCTGCCTCACAACTCATATGTATCAACATATATATATAAATATAATTCAACAGTGGTGAGGAATCATGTTGGATCCTTCCAATCCGTTCCATTGCATCACAAACAATATATAGTTTGGCTATCCCTTACTAGGTTGGTATATATAAAAGGTCATCCGCTCCAAGGGCGTGAATAAATCCTAACCAATTGATAAAACAATAAATCATCCAGACTTCCAATTAATAATTTTTGTCAACTATGTAAAATACTGGTTAGCGAAAAAGGTGAGTTTAACTCATCGAAATTCTTGTTGTCACCGAGGCGTCGCGGTTTGGACTAAAATCGAGCAGTGTTAAATTTTAACCCAAATTCTTACTAGCTCCAAATCCATCCAATCCAACTCTATATCGTAGTATTCGCTGGTATGATCGCAACGCAACTCGTCGCATTTGATTCCGACCTCATATGAATTAGTTACAATGTTTATAAGGTTACGAATTACATAATTATATTTAAATCACTTAATTACAAATCATTAGTGAATAATTAACCTTGTTTTAAAAATAAATAACCCGCCTAATTCTTCTTCTTGTTTGCACCAGGCCCGAACCTACAAGCTGCACGACCGTCCTCCACCAAGTTCACCGCCGCCTCGCTTGACTTGGGACCACTTCGACACCTCCAAACGGAAGCCCACCTCCTCATTAGCATCTCGAACCCAGTCTCGACCTCCTATTCGCCGCTCTATGCTAGAAAATCGCACCCAAATGCCTCATCGTTCATGGCAAATTCTGGACACCATATGCCACCTTAGACTAAGAAACTTCGCTAGCAGATAGCCATGACCCCCTTCTATAACTTCCCTTTAGACAACATCACCCAAAAATCAACAAAATCGCCAGAATCGACCAAAACTCAAACCATGCTCATCTCATAACTACGGCCACCATGCGATGATTGATGACAATCCAACTGTTGACTGTCTTCATCTTCCCTAGCTCTATAATTTCCTAGTTGGTGACGAGGCCCGATAATGCATGAAGTGGTCGTGATGATTGTGGATCGTTGGATCGAAGGAGGAAAAATTTGAAAAAAATAAAGAACCAAAATTCTCTAGTTGAAGTTGCGACTTATGATAAAGGAAGGCATGGTTCGAACGGCCGAGATGTGGCTAGGTGTGGACCAAAAAGATGGGTACATATGTATATATTATATTCGAAAATATCTAGCTCGATGCACTCAAAAATCTCGAATCCCAAACGTGGCATGCCGCGTGGGCTTGTGTACTAAATACCCTTATTCCAAACACAATGGAACTAGTCTCGAGATCAAATTCAATCATATACAGAAGTTTGCTTAAACCAAATTATAGTATATTAATTCCTGAAACAAATTTGTAAGAGTTTTGAACTTGTACGCCCATAGGATACGTCCAATGCTATGAAATTTGTTAACATACAATAACACACTATTATGGATCCCATGGCACAGATTTCTTCTTCATCATCACTATCCTCATGATTTGTTTCTTCTTCCATCCAATTTTTGTCCAATAAATCATTAGCAGTGCCAACTTCCACCTAAAAATAATAGTATAAACATTGATCCGAATATTGTATTCATTAAAGTGTTAATGAAATGGTAACAGATAATAACATCAAGAGTTCAAATTGAATATATGCATTATATAAATTTAAATCACTTCACTTCATAATTCAAATTCATGTAACAGGTAATATATAAATTCATTCATGTATACATCTCATTATACAGGTAATAGGTAATATATAAATTACTTCACTTCAGATTTCAAATTCATGTATACATATAAATAAAATATACGCATTATTTAGTGCTTAGTGGCTAGTGATCACAGGTAACAACAAGAAGAATGGCAAATTGAGTCAACGATAGATTGAGTGTAGTCAATATTGAACTAGTGATGTATCATTGTATCATGTACAGATTAGTGAACTAGCAATCATCGACAATAGAAAATTAAATAATTAACTACCAAGTAGCATAGCAAATTAGCAATCTAGATTCTAGCATTTTCAAAATTTATACTCACATGCTTTCTCTTTCTCGTCATTATCGATGGATTCGATGCCATGTTTTCTACAATAGTCGACTTGAACTCGAACCGTTGAAGGCTACAAAGGCTAGCACTCAACACTAATTAGGGGCGGCGATCGATCGATTAGAGAGATTTTAAATAATTTTATTGATGAATAGATCTAAGGTCTTTGGTTCCCTCATGTTTTTTTATTTGTTTTATGAAATATGAATAGTAATCGAGACTTGAGACTAGGGCACTGGGCATGAAATGAAATAGAAAGTAGGGTTTGGACTATTGGGCTGTGTTGAATTTTGGACTGGACCACTTATATTAAAGAAATAGTCAATTAACGGTTAATCGACCGACCTAATTTTTTTCAACCGTTAACCGAACTGAAAATATTCAATTAAGGTCATTTAATTAACCAATGATGTCGGTTAAATAATTTAATTGGTTAATTGTTTGATAGTAGTCGATTAAGGCGGTTAAGTCGATTAAATTGGTCAAATGCCCACCCCTAGTTTGAACGGAATTTTGGCTGTGGGCGGTCGGCAGGCTATGTCAGTATTGTTATTATGCCGATATTTAATAGTAGGTTTGTCATATAGGCTATGACCATCAACGGTCCTAAGAGGTCAGTAGCAAAGAGTCCAGTTATGTCTTGATGGATTTCGTTTCCTACTAATGTAGAATCTTCATGGGATACACACAGACTTCAATGTCTAATTAGTTAGTTGTTTATTTTTTGGAGGTAGGCTAATTAACCCATAGATGAGTCTTTAAGATGCGTTAATAATACAATAATTATACAATAAAGTCGTATCTAGAGGTCATCATCTCTATAGCTAGAACCGATTGACTAGCGTTTACGCTACGAAGGGCCCGCTTTAGGGTTGATGTATTATATGGCCGTTGGGTCTGCCTCGCCCCTACTCAAGAAGTATTAAGTGGTCGGGATTTTTGGATAGTATATTTAGACATATATGTGTATTGGGACGCATACATATAGTTATACCATGGAGGAGGTCATGCATATCGTGCGTGCACATAGGATTAAATGGGCTAGCCATAATAATAAACATAATACTTAATGGGATTCAATCAGCATAAATTTGTGTTGTGGGTAAAGGGTGTTAATTTCCAGTTGCCAGAATGTTATTTTGCCCCCTCCTCATTACAACCAACATGATATATTAGAGGGATAGGTTATTGGAGCAAGATGAGACCAGTGGATGAAGAAGTCTTCTTATTCATACTCGGCATTGATAAAGCAATTAGATATCCAAGGAATACTATATGGATTCCAATGTAGCAACCTTAATCAGTATTTATATTTTATTATATTTTCTATTCCATTGTGAGTTTATATCTATCGCTCTCTGATATATTTATGTTTATTACAGGTTACCAAAGCCAACGATCCATGTCCTAATGAACTTGGGTTTTGATTTATTCAAAATTTAGGCCTATTGAAGTGTAGGTTATTAGAAAGATTAAAGCTATTACTCTCATTTGTATATATCGACCTCATAAAGTGTATGTTTTGAGCAATGAAAATAGTACATATGCTAATTGTTTAGATATACTTTGAAAAAAAAACGTATTATGGTAAACAATGAAATTAGATCAATGTAATCTAAAAATAGTACTTGAATTTAAATTGATTGCAACTTATGAGTGGGGATGAGAAATGATATCCAGTTGAGTAGAGTTGCAATCGTGGGTCACTTTGAATTATGCCACAACACTTGAGTGTTTACACTATTTTGATTTGAATGAATTTTGGGCGGGATTTGACATGGTATGAGTGACATCTTTGTGTTTGAATATATCACCTTTAAACCCGACACTGCACATCTATGATTTTGTTATATCCACACCTAGATGTAGCCTTACTCGGGTTTTGTTATGTACTTAACCACCACGAGTAAGATTGAAGTTGTTATACTTATATATGCTTTGTGGGCTACGGCATGAAGATGGAGTTGACGACGAATGTAGATATTCATTTTGTTTGTATTGAGATTCCATTCTATTAGTCTATGTGATATATTTGTGTGATGAGCTATATATATAAGATGGTGTAACAATTTTTTAGATATCATATATATTCATTATTTTCATTCACTTTGATTCTGTTCGATGAGTCTGTTCTCATTTGTATCGCTAATACTATAGTATTCAGTCTGGGCAACTCACATACGTTTCTTTGTGCCGAGATAAGATACATATCATTTCATGTATATTCAGGTAATGTAACGCATCCATATTGATACAAAAAGTGTATACAACAGATGCTTCTTCCATGCCCTTTGAATCGAGCTATCGAGTGGTAACATCCCTTTTATAATTCGATCACTAAAGCCGGGACGTGACATTGTAAGGGATCTAACCTGTGATAGAATTAACGACGTGGTGAAGCTGGTAGTTAGGTCAATATGGGGAAGGGAAGACCATAGTCTAGCAGGTGATAAAATAATATGGGTTAGACACTTGCAAATAAAATCCTCCATCTTCGAATGTCCATAACTTTCGCATACTTTATCCAATTCATTCGCAATTTGTGGCTTGGGTTTATAGCGAGATTCTAAATGTTTTCGAATATGGTATGCTAAGTTTGGAAGCTAATGTGAAGTGCCTGTAACATTCCCCTACTTGGAGGCCCAAAACTAAAGACTATGGATGTTGCAGTCATCCATAGTTATTAATCCTCGGTGACCAAATATGGCGACATTAGATACATTGATGCATAGAAACACAAGAATATGAAAAAAAATTGAACAGCAAATAAATTCCACATTCCATTTCAAAATATTCCAAATTAATTACATAATCCCAATTCGCAGACCACGTTCAGATAACATATAATTATTACAAGATATGCCAAGGGCGACATATGAAGATGCTCCCTTGGTAGATTAGAGATATAGATAGGCAAGAAAACAATTTGCCTTTACAAATACAAAACACAGCGGAAATATAAGAACTCTAATAATGTGCTTGTCTCCTGCATGTCCTTGGAAGCTTAATTCGTCTACAGAACACCTAAAAACCTTAACTCTCAACCTACTCAAAATCAATTGAGTACCCGAGGGTTTAAAGGAAAATCAAAAACTTCGAGTCAGACATAAAACCTGGTATGAATAATAATTTACCATCTCAAACCATTTACATATCTAGTAAGACCACGCCGCTAAGCAGAACGAGTTTCCTCTTATTAGTATCCTAAAACATTTATAATACCGTATATTGTGCTCCTGCATCCACAATGGTTAAAACATAGTATTTCAAAACATAATGATGATATGCAAAACCAATAAATCAATTCCGAATTACCCATCCCCGTTTATTCTCAAATATAGCTTCTAGGGTTACTATTAACCTGTTAAATGTTTATGGATTATCTATCCAATTACTTAGTTTTCATAGGATCACTAAGAACCTATTGGTAACTCCAATATCTTGTTTCTTATCCTAGTTTTCATGGGCTAACTAGGAACCTATTGACTGACTGTTAATGCCTTAATCCGGATATAGTTTTCGTGGGCTAAATACAAACCTACTGGCCCCTGCCAGTATCAAATCATAGTTTTCATGGGCTGACTATGAAACTATTGGCCCCTTCCAATATCATATAATTTTCATGGGCTTACTGCAAAACTATTGGCCCCTGGTAATATCTTTAATTAAGACTTTTAACATTGTTAAGTTATATTCACTTCAGATCAACCTAGCTAGTTATTCTGCCCTTTTCCTAAAATACAATTATGGGTTAATAACAATATGAATAATATTTCGAAAATCTTTATTTATGCTATGGTTTTTCCTTTAAAATGAGAATGCATCATTTGTTTTAAAACTTTAAAACATCACTTTCGAAACCACTGGATGACCTCCTTCGAAAGCATATAATACCTCTTTCCAAAACCCTAAGTATATACCTTTCGAAAGCAATGATACCTTTCAATGGTATCAAGAAACATTCATTAAAACATAGCTTCAAAACTAATGAAATACCCTTCCGAAAGCATTGGGTTTACCCTTTAAAATTCATTTGGGTCAAAATAGTTATATACGAATGTATCTCTTTTGAAACCAACAAAAATAAATTTAGGGAAAGTTGATGGTGTTGGAACCATCTAATTCGAAGTAAAGACCTTTAAAATCAAAACTTTGAAGGGCAGAGTTGAAACCTCCTTTCGAATCCATCTCCTTCGAATCCCTCAACCCCTCCGAAAGCAATTAGGAAGTAGCTAACTTTAATTAAAACAAGGATAACCTTTCGAAAGCATCACAGTCGAAAGGTAGCATAACAGCCAGGTTTCGACTAGGTCGGATCCTGCCCTTTCGAAAGCTCTTGTTTAAGGAAAAGATACTCCTACGAATGCTGATAATTTAACATAATATGACAACCTTCTTTGAAAGCTAATTATAAATCCCTTTCGAAAGCATATGTTTCGACTATGTTGAAAGCTTTAAGTGAAAGAATTTTAGCTTATGAAAACAAAGCAAGGTTTCGACTCCATCAAAAGCTATCCTTTAGACACCAAGTCTTCCGCCCTCCTTCCAATCCACTACATACCATCTCGGTGATATCTTGTGTACTAGTTTCGACTATAGTGGTTTCGACTGTGTTGATTTCGACTGGGATGAGGCAAAATCAAAGGAGTCGAAAGATACTTACTATTAAAGACCGAATTGTTGCAACTTTTAGTAATTACTTTATAACAACTTGCCTATTTGTAAAACATTGATTGGCTGCCATAAAAACTTTTCAAATACTTTACATTTAAAACTGCCGCATTTACATCAGATCAAAACCATAAAAATGCAAAGTTTAAGCCCTTCCATAAACTAGAACCAATAATTTCAAAAAAGTCATTCTTTTAAAATAATTTATTTTCTCTAGTAAATCAATTAAAAAAATTCGCAAAATCATAGAAATTCAATTTCATCATGTAATCAAACATATTAAAATTCTAGACCTGATTTTTTTCCTGAAATTCTTGAAATAAATTTTAAAACCAAGTATATCGTATTTTTCATCAACAATTCATAATACAATTTCCATGGCTTGGAAAATTCTAAAAATTAAAATCCATCTCCAAAATCATGTTTTACTTAACATAAAAATTTTCCATGGAAATCTGAAATAATAGATTCTCGATTTTGCATCAAACCGTGCAATCATATACGTTTGAATTAAAATAAATCAACATAATATAACTCAAGCATATCATCATCCATTTTATCAAAAAATGAATTTAAATCATAAATTGGTAACCATATAATAGAATAAAAATAGGGATGGTATGAGATTATTATTCACATTGGACTTGATAACGAATTTGAGATTTGTTGTTGATTAATCTTCTCCAGCTTTAGATCTTTAGCTTTAGATAAATTTCTTCCTTTCTTCCTTGGTAATGGCCGGCTTTGGTTTTGGTTTTAAATTTTTCGTTTGTGAAGGTGGAAAATGAAACGTGAATGGAAAATTACAAAAAGATATAGCTGTGTATAATAATTTGGCTAATTTACTAATATGCCCATATGTAGTTTAATTAACCAATAAACCAATTTAAACCCCATTTATCTTGTTAATAAGCATGACCCTGTGTGTATATATATATATATATATATATATATATATATATATAATTTTTTCAAATCTCAATCTCCTTATCATCAATGTTCTATTTATTTTATCTAAATTAAATTTCTTAAATAATGTTTCCAAAATTAGGGTTGTTACAGACTCCCCTCTTAAAGAATTTTGTCCTCGAAATTCAGTAAGAACTAAATACTAAACATAGCAATCGTCTGTAACAACTCCTAACAACCATACTAGTTTAGCTGACTAGAAACTATCTACATAAATCTAATATAAATGTACCCTCAAAGCAGTTCAGCATAAGTATCTCTAGTCCTGTCCTCTCTCTCCCGAGTATAGTTCTTCTCGTTGTTGCTCCACTGAACTTTCACAAACCCGACTATTCTGTTACTTAATCTTTTATCATCTCTAGCTTGTCTCTACTACTAAGTCATCCAACCTTGTCGGAGGAACAGTAGTCTCTTTTGGAGTAATAGTAGTCTCTTTCTTGTTCAACTGAACTTTCACCAGCCCTGTCGGAGGAATGGTCTTCCATATAAAGCTTCAAACGGCGTCATTCCTATATGAGCCTGTTAACTATTATTATAGGAAAACACAACCAAAGTAGGTGATTCTCCCAAGATCCACTACTAATACACAAGCTTTCAGTAAATCCTTAAGTACTTTGTTGACTCTCTCTATCTGTCCATCTGTCTGAGGGTGATACGCAGTACTCATATTAAACTTGGTACCCATTACTTCCTGTAGACTCTTTCAGAATTCACTAGTGAACAAAGCATCTCTATCACTGACTATACTACTAGAAACTCCATGAAGTCTAACTACATTCTTCAGGAACAACTTAGCTAAAACAGGTGCCGTTCTGGTTGACTTAACTGGAATGAAATGGGAACCCTTCGTCAATCTATCCACTATAACTTGTATACTTTCATTACCTCTATTTGACCTTGACAACCCTTCTATAAAATCCATAGATATCAAATCCTATTTTCAAACTGGAATCTCTAAAGGTTGAAGTAACCTACTTGGTTTTTCAGCTTTCACTTATTGATAGTTTGCATACTATCTAACCCACAAGCCAACATCCCTCTTCATGCCTTTCTAATAGAAGCTCCTATTCATAATTTGATACATCTTAGTTCCTCCAGGAAGAATCATAAACTTGGATCGATGATAATCTCCAAGAACTTCTTTCCTCAAGTCCTCCACATTCGAAACACACAACTGTCCCTTCTTTCATAGCCATCTTTTCTAGTCAAGGCTAAAATCCTTTAGATCATCGATCTCAGTTCCAACCTCAAGCCTTCCGGTCCTTTCAGCTAATACTGGATCCTCCTTCTACTTAGAAGCAATTTTCTCAATCAATACCGGTCGAACTTCTAAACAAAACAACCTGGCATTACTTTGGCTAGAACCAGTAGTCGATCTTAACTGCACATCACAACTGACTAAAGCTTTTAAATCTTTCCATTCTGCCAACATAGCTAACACCACATTCTGATATTTCCTGCTAAGAGCATTAGCCACATTATTACCTTTTCTTGGTGTGTATTTTATACCAAAATCATATGCAGCCAAAAACTTTTTCCACCTCTGTTGCCTCATATTTAATTCCTTCCGAGAGAATAACTACCGTAAGGACTTATGATGGTATACAACTCAAATCTCTCCCCTAAAAGATAATCCTCCGAGTCTTCAATGCGAAGATCACAGCTGCGAACTCCAAATCATGAGTAGGATATCTGAATTCATGTGGTCTAAGCTGCTTAGATGCATAGGCAATGACTTTACCACTCTACATCAACACTGCTCCTAATCCAGTTTCACATGCATCAGTATACATCACCAATCCTTGGTTTCCATCTGGAACTACTAAGACGGGTGCATTGGTCAACAAATGTTTAAACTTAAGGAATACCTCCTCATATTTGTCGGACCAAACACATCTTACTTCATTCATGGTCATTCTTAGTTAAGGGTTTTGCTATCCACGAGAAATCCTTAATGAATCTCCAGCAGTAGCCAGGAAGTCCAAGAAAACTCCTGATCTCAGTCACCGTCTCTGGTCTTTTCCAATTATTCACAGCTTCAATCTTATCCGGACTGACTGACAATCCTTTCTCTGAAACCATGTGACCAAGAAATTTTACCTCTTTCTTCCAAAAACGACATTTGGTAAACTTCGCCTTTAGCTGATTCTGTTTCAGCGTCTCAAGCATCACTTTGAGATGAACTTCATGATCTCTCTCGTCTTTAGAGTCTACTGAAATGTCATCTATAAACACTAGTACAAACCTATCCAAGCACTCTCGAAAAACTCGGTTCATCAAATCTAAGAAGAAAGCAAGTGCATTTGTTAATCCGAATGGTATCACCAACCACTCATATGAACCATATCTAGTACGAAATGCTGTCAAAGGAATACTCTCCTCTGCCACTCTCAACTGATGGAATCCTGTTGCCAAATCCAGCTGGGAGAATATTTTGGCTCTACTCAACCGATCAAACAGATCATTTATTCCTGGCAAATGATACTTATTCTTAATTATCCTTTCGTTTAATGTATGATAGTCAATACACATCCTTAACAACCCATCTGGTTTCTTCACAAACACTGTGGCCACTCCCCAAGGCGAACAGCTTGGTCTAGTAAAATTCATTCCTTCTAGATCCGCTAGCTGCACCTTCAATTCCTTCATCTTAGTCTGTGTCATCCTACTAGGTGGTCTACTTACAGGTTCAGCTCCGGACACAAGATCTATTCTAAACTCAGCATCTCTTTCGGAGGTAGTCCACTGACTGGCTCAAATACGTCTACAAATTCCCTTGCTACCCAAACCTGACTTAACTCATTTCATACCTCCATAGCATTAAGCATGAAACTAACACTCCGGTCAGTATTATCTACCGAGAATATCACTCGCTTATGACTACCCGGGTGTCCCAGTTATATTTTACTATCCTGGAGAAAATTCTAGCCTCAGACCTATCCAACCAGTCCATACCCAAAATGATTCTGATGTCTACGAAATCAATAACATACAAACTGAATGCAAATTTATGACCTAACAAGTCAAGTTATAACTGGGTACATCTTAACATTAGAGTTGTATACCCTCTTGGATTCACATCCCTCAAGGAAGTAACAAGGTAGGTGGGTTCTAAACATAACTAAACACTAAGATATAAACGATTGCGATGCACCGATATCAAAATGTTCTCTAACTGAAATACTTTGAATCAAAAGCGTACCTTCCATCACAGTCTTTCCTTTATCAGCCGTAGGCCTAGCTGATCCAATAGCAAAGACCTTTCCTTTGTCCTCCCTAACTGGCTCTGGACACTGATTCTTAGCAAAGACCGGCATTCATTAGCAAAGTGACCTTTCTTGTCACACTTATAACAGACTCCCACAGCCTTTGATTTCTTAGCAGTATCTCCTTTCGAGCTACCTTTTCCTTAAAGAACTTCCTCTTTTTCCCATGAGAACCTTAAGTTTCCACTGACTTCTCTTGGCAAATGACCATCTCCACCACTATATTACAAGGATCATAGATATATGTCATGGTCATTTAGCAAGCTCGGGCTATAGTCCCCGAATGAACTTCTCATTCCTTTTGATGTTAGTATCTATAATAGCGTATCCATATCTAGGCAGCTCTTCAAACTTAGTATCATACTCGACTACTGACATCTCTCCTTGCACTAAATCCATAAACTTCCTCATCAGCTCAGACTTGGCAAACTCAGATACAAACTTTTGCTCGAATCTCGTTTTAAAATCAGCCCAAGTTAATTTCTCTTCCGGCACTTCGGCAGTGACACTATTCCACCAATGTAGTGCTGGCCCCTGCAACTGTCTAGAGGCCAAACTTCTCTTTTACCCATCATTCAGACCCAAATCAGTAAATATATGCTCATGATGCAACAGCCAGTTCTAAACTTCTACAACACTTTCCATTCCTAAGAATGGCTTCTCGTCCAAATTGGTGTAATCTCTACTCAACAAAGCGGTATTCCCAACTGGAGCCACAGGATTAGCTCCTCCTACATTTCCAGCAACATTAGAAGCAAATCCATCTTGCATCAAACCGGCAAAGAACTAGTACATCGTCCCCATATCTACTGGTGGATTTCCAACACCTACATTGGCTTCAGCATTTTGATTACTAGCATTAGCCGATCGACCCAGGTTTCTCCTAGTAGTGGGTCGAGCATTTCCACTAGTTATGGTGCTTCCTCCACCGAGATTTCCTCTACTGTGTCCTACTTACGTATCTCCATTCTCGTAGATATGCATACGAGCCTTAGTAAGATACAGAAGGACGGTCTAATAGAGTGGGGAATACATACTTATATATGTATAACTATATGGAAAATACAAGTATATTACTATAACATTAAGTCGAACCCCAATCTTATTAATAGATTCATTGGATTCTGATATGAAAATCTTTTAGGTTTAAGTTTCTTTTAAAGTTTCATAAACCAATGCTCTGATACAATCTTGTAATATCCCCCTACTTGGAGGCCCAAAACTAACAGCTCGGATGCTGCAGTCATCCATAGTTATTAATCCTCGACAACCAAATACGACGACATTAGATACATCGATACATAGAAACATAAGAACATGGAAAAATTTTAAATAGCAAACAAATTCCACTTTCCATTTCAAAATATTCCAAATTGATTACATAATCCTAATTCGCAGACCACGTTCAGATAACATATAATTATTACAAAATGCGCCAAGAGCGACATATGAAGATGCCTCCTTGGTAGATTAGAGCATATAGATAGGGAAGAAAACAATTTTCCTTCACAATCAAAACACACAGTGGAAATATAAGAACTCTAATAACACGCTTGCCTCCTGCATGTCCTCGAAAGCTTTATTCATTTAAAGAACACCAGGAAATCTAAACTCTTAACCTACATAAAATCAATTGAGTACCCGAGAGTTTAAAAGAAAAAAATCGAGCCAGACATAAAGCCTAGTATGAATAATAATTTACCATCTCAAACCATTTAGATATCTAGTGAGACCACGCCGCTTAGCATAACGAGTTTTTTCCTCACTAGTATCCAAAAACATTTATAAAACCATATACTGTACTCCTGCATTCACAATGGTTAAAACATGGTATTTCAAAACATAATGATGATATGCAAAACCAAAAAATCAATAATGGATTGCCCATCCCCATTCATTTTCACTTATAGTTTCTAGGATTACTATTAACCTGTTAGATGTTTATAGACTATCTGTCCAATTACTTAGTTTTCATAGGATCACTAAGGACCTATTGGTAATCCAATATCTTATTTCTTATCCTAGTTTTCATAGGCAAACTAAGAACCTATTGACTGACTATTAATATCTTAATCTGGGTATGGTTTTCATAGGCTAACAACAAACCTACTAACCCCTGCTAGTGTCAAATCATAGTTTCCATGGCTGATTATGAATCTATTGACCCCTACCAATATCATACAGTTTTCATAGGCTTACTGTAAACCAATTGGCCCATGCCAATATCTTTAATTAAGATTTTTAATATCTGTTAAGTTATATTCATTACTGGATAGCTAGTTATTCTGCCCTTTCCCTAAAATATAGTTATGTATTAACAATAATGTGAATAATATTTCCAAAATCTTTATTTATGTCATGGTTTTTCCTTTAAAATGAGAATGGATCATTTGTTGAAACTTTAAAACATCGCTTTCGAAACCATTGGATGACCTCCTTTGGAAGCATAGAAAACCTCTTTCTAAAACTCTAAGTGTATACCTTTTGAAACCAATGATACCTTTCAATAGTATCAAGAAACATTCATTAAAACATAGCTTCGAAACAAATGAAATACCCTTTCGAAAGCTTGGGTTCACTCTTTAAAAATCATTTGGGTCAAAATGCTTATATATGAAAGTATCTCTTTTGAAACCAACAAAAATAAATTTGGAAAAAATTTGATAGCGTCGGAACCATCTAGTTTGAAGCAAAGACATTTAAAATCAAAAGTTCGAAGGACAGAGTCGAACCCCCCTTTCGACTCCATCACCTTCGAAACCCTCAACCCCTTCGAAAGCATTTAGGAAGTGGCTAACATTGGTCAAAACAGAGATAAACTTTCGAAAGCATCACAATCAAATGGTAGCATAGCAGCCAGGTTTCTACTAGATCGGAACCTACCCTTTCGAAAACTCTTGTTTAAGGAAAAGGTACTCCTTCGAAAGCTAATGCTTTAACATAATATAACAAATTTCTTCGAAAGCTAATTATAAAACCCTTTAGAAAGCATATGTTTCGAATATGTCAAAAGCTTTAAGTAAATCAAGGCAAGAATTTTAACTTATGAAAACAAAGCAAAGTTTCAATTCCATCGAAAGTTATCCTATCGACACCAAGGCTTCCACCCTCCTTCCAGTCCACTGCATACCATCTTAGTGATATCTTGTGCATTGGCTTTGACTATGGTGGTTTTGACTATGTTGGTTTCAAGTGGGACAAGGCAGAACCAAATGAGTCAAAAGATACCTACTAACTGAGGCAGAACACCTTTTTCTAGGTAAAAGGCTAAATTGTTGCAACTTTAAGTAATTATTTTATGACAACTTGCCGATTTGTAAAACATTGATTGGCTGCCATAATTTTTTTTCAAATACTTTACATTTAAAATTGCCGCATTTACATCAGATCAAAACCATAAAAATGTAACGTTTAAGTCCTTTTGTATACTAAAACCAATTATTTCAGAAAAGTCCTTCTTTTAAAATAATTTATTTTCTCTACTAAATCAGCTGGGAAAAATCCCCAAAAATCATAGAAATTCAATTTCATCATGTAATAAACATATTAAAAATTTAGATCCAATTTCTTCCTGAAATTCTCGAAATAAATTTTAAACCCAATTATCATTTGTTTCATTAAAAATTCATAACAAAATTTCCATGGCTTGGAAAATTTTGAAAATTACAAGCCATATCCAAAATCATGTTTTACTTAACATAAATTTTTTCCATGGCAATCTGAGATCATAGATTCTTGGTTTTACATCAAAGCCGTGCAAATTCATATGTGTATGAATTAAAATAAATCAACATAATATAACTCAAGTACATCATCATCCATTTTATCACAACAACGAATTTAAATCATAAATCCATAACCATATAATCATAGAATAAATATAGGGATGGTATCAGATTATTATTTACCTTAGCCTCGATAAGGAATTTGAGATTTGTTGTTGCTAATCTTCTCTATCTTTAGATCCTTAGGTTTAGATAAATTTCTTCCTTTCTTCCTTGGTACTGGTCGGCTTAGGTTTAGGTTTTTGATTTTTCGTTTGTGAAAGTGGAAAATGAAACGTGAATGGACAATTACAAAAAGAAATAGTAGTGTATAATAAATTAGCTAATTTACTAATAAGCCCATGAGTAGTTTAATTAACCAATAAACCAATTTAAAGCCCATTTATCTTGTTAATAAATACGACCTTATATATACAATTTGCTCAACTCTTAATCTCCTCATCATCATTATTCTATTTAATTTATCTAATTAAACTTCCTGAATAATGTTGTTAAAAATTAGGGATGTTATAGCGCCTTTATGAATCTTAATGTTATAAGCATTTATATTTTACATTTTAAATATATATAAAATATCAATTAAGCAACTGTACAACCTTGAATAGAATTAAATTGGCTGGTAACATTGTTTGTATGTTGAATTTCTTAGGTTGTAGTGCTGGCCATATGTATGTGTGTGTATACAAACATAGCTACATTTGACATTTATTGACATGTATGGTTGGAATTGATATCCATCGATACATATTACGTTAATATGTCTCTTGGTTGATATTGGTTTTGGTATGTTGAGATTTTATATTGGATTACTACTATTGGATAAGTATAATAACTTACTTATGAAAAATCGATTTTTATATTTTTGTAAGTAAAGAGTTATATAGCGATTTAAGAGTGAATATAAGATACAAGGCATGATAGATGTTGTACCCATTATTGATTATTGATGTTATGGTTGTTATAGGTAGAATTCTAGTTCAGGGCATTGCCCTTTTTTGGAGGAGGGTGTGACAATTTGTGCATACCGATCCAAAGCCTAGGGTGACTTTCAGACTCGTGTCGGTGCCAAGAAATACGAGCTATCGGGATTTTTTAAACAATTCAAAGACCAAAGGTATACAAATATGATCTATGGTATACTACACTTTTAGAATTCACAACGAAGGAAATAAAATATAAATATAGAATATAACCATATTAGAAAATATCTCAAAACACAGTCTCAGAAAATAGTACATAGTCAAATACAGTATACCCAAAATACAACTCATTGTCTGATAAAATACTAAGTATCGAATAAAACAGATGATTACATGGAAAGTAAATAAAATGATAAGCAACGCATGTGATGAGCTCATTTTTCCACATACTAAAATTAGGCCTAACACCTGCTACTTTGTCCTCCTGTAGTGGGAAAAAAGAAAGGAAAATAGTAGGTCAAAAAAAAAATTGGTGAATGAGTACACTATTAATGTATATGGTGATCATATGCAGTTGATTTTAATTCCACTCTGCGTGGCCTAGGGTGTTTTGACATGTGGCCGTGTATTTCTAGGGTACTTAAGGTTTTTTTACTTGATTCATATCCTACACTAACACCTTATGCAGAATCCTACCATGGCTCGAACCATAATAACTAACGATTGGCTAATAGCTATTAGAACTCCTCTAACATAGGATCATCCTACAACTTTCCCGTATATAATCACATCTCACATATTATGACTACGCATAACTATCTCGCATAGATTTTCTCTACTATTTCCACATTGGAATGAATTTTCCACAACTATGACTACATATACCCCAACTACGCATTGAGAGAAGTCCGCAAAGTTGACTCACCGAAGTGTCCCATCGTTTGCATCTGTGTCCACCTCTCAATAGTAGTTTACGCCTTTTATTGCATGCAACAAGATCCATAAACAACACAGCATCACATCGTGTCACATATCCATAAATTCCAAGGAACTCCTATTATGCTGCGCCTACGCACTTCTTTAGGTATCAGATAGTGCTACATGTCCACCATAGAACCTCTTGTAAGTTCCATTTGTAATAGAATCGCTCCCAGTCGAATAATCGTCCCCTGTTGGATAAATTGCATTTACCAGTCTACAATGTCCTAATGTCATCTCATAGGGAAACGACTTTCCTACCGTGCCTAACGTTTGTATACATATAATATAAAATTTTACTTATTATTTATAACCCAAGCCTTAGCCAAGGTTCAACCTACATGTCTGGTATGCTTCCAGATCGACCGCTATATACTAGGCAGTCGACCGCTTGCTGTTGAGCGCTTCAAGTAATGCGATCGGCTGATCATGGTGTAAAGTCTAGGGTTGTTTAATTATCATTAATTGCATATTATATTAATTATTTTCGTTCTCAAGTTGCTTACAGTGAACCCAAACTAATTATTTACAGCAACTCAATCATTACCATTTATCCAAAGTTCTTATTCAAATTAAATTCATAGATTTTACACAAGTTTACAATAGATTAGTTTAACCTAAAGTTACTATTAACATCTCAAGTTATCCCAGTTTTTATAAGTTTACAGATCTAGATTTGAAATGTGGAATTATTTTCATATAGTAACAATTAAATTTCAAATTTAAGTAGACGATGTTTACAGTTTAATTTCTAACAACCTAAATCAAATAGTGCAGATTAAAATTAACTACAAATAACCATCTTGTTAAAAATGTTCCCACTCACCTCGAATCCAAGCTTTGCCCCTAATTTCCACTTTGAAATCTACCCTCATTTGCTTGCCCTTTCCTCGAATCGATGTTCTTGAGTTCTTTTTATTTTATACTTATTTTATTTTCGAGAATTTTATAAGTGGAGGGTAAGATATTTTGAAAGATTTTTGGTATACTGATAATTTCAAATGAATTATGATTTAGATTAGCTCTATATTTATATGAGTTTTAGATTAGTCCTAACTATTAGATTAACCATAAAGAATCTTAGGTTTCATGTAAAACATCCAATAATTACTTCATAGCCAAGTAAAAATATTTCGTTCAATCCAGATTGTTCATTGCTTCAAAATCATTGATTTTCAACGTCAACCAAGTGACCACAAGGGGGGACCAACCGACCGCTACCCATCGATCAACGCACCCAAGGGTGTCGACCGGTAGATCTATTAATGAAGGATAGTTTAGTTTCCTTATTATTTAGTTAATTTTGCTTTTAAATTTTAAAATGTTTGTAACTTCTCCATACTAGCACCGATTTCAAAGTGTTATAGTCTAGAAAATTGTCACGAATACAACGATGCAAGTTTGATAGCCAAATTCAAGCGTTTGGAAAAAATTATGGTTTTTCCCTTGTTATATTTAAATTTTAATTCTTTGTTCAATTAATCCACTTAAATTCTTCGAGTGTCACGTTCTCTCCCTCTTAAAAGGATTTCATCCTCGAAATCTCTAAGGATGGAAATTAAGTAACTTGTGTGTACAACAATCAATAATCAAAACCACCTACTCATCCATCACCTGTGGACAATCATTATCCTTATAATGCAATATGTATGTGCTAGTCATGGAATGCACATGAACCTATACTAACGTAAAGAGTAGGCGGTCTCCTGATGTAGTCGACCTCTTGCCATGCAAGTGCATATGCCATGTATCCAAGATGTATGCAACATCCTAAGTAATTACACTTGCAATTCTACATGTATACAAAACCATTCAATCCATATGCAGCAACCATATGCACATAACTTAATAAAATAAGAACAAACACAATAAGTGGTAGTGTGAGTGTGTGCACTATCTAGAGGTAACACTTACCTAAGTGTGCTAAAACTAATCCAATCAATACATCCACTAGCATCCATCGTCCATAACTTGTCCTGATAACACGTTCGCAACCATTCCTACTATCCAATGGTCTCTACCTAAAGGGTATATATTAAGCTAAGTACTAACCTATAAGCATCCTACACTTATTTGGTTAAATTAGAAATGTACTAGAAAAGATTTGTTGGTGGGTAGCTTGGATCTTCTCCTTAGACTCCCGTGGAATCTTTGTTGGATCGTCTCTTCACTAAACCTTAACAAGCTTAATAACCTTGTTATGTAGTCACTTTATAACATGCTCAAGAATACATGTGGGTGTACGGTGAACAAGTGACTCCCTCTCTAATTCCACCTCTAGCTTACTCGGCTCGACAACGGTTGCTAAATCATGTAAGCACTTTTGCAAGCGCAACACATGGAAAAAACATATACTCCCGCTAACTTCTCAGGAAGCTCTACTCTATAGACTAACTTCTCTACTCTACCAGTAATCAAAAAAGGCCCTATTGATGTGCACATAAATGTGCATATTTTTACCACCATATTTATTCTATTTAAATTAAATAAATGATCATATTGGGTATTTTAACTTGTTTTAACCATAATTCATATTAATTCCAAATTATGGCATATCCATCTTCATATAGGGGCAAAAAGGTCATTTGTGTGCATATATTTCTTTGAGAAAATTAATTGAAATTTTTATATATTTTTGTAGGAGTTTGGTCTCAAATAGGAGTGGTTTCATGAAAAAATATGCATGCACAAAGAATATAAAGGAATGAAGATGGAAATAATTCAAAGTGAAGATCATGGAGGACCCCACCTACCCACCTACCCACCTACCTTAATGTACAAATTAAAGGCTAATGCACATGCTTTTGGAGTTAATGGTTTCATGTACACTTAATGGGGGATTAAGACATGTTAATGATTACTTAGCCTCCACACTTCCTAAGGGGCATTTTGGGCATTCCCCAAAAATATGAATTAGGGTTTCATACATGTATAAATACCCATATGTTTCATGTAATCCCTCTTTCTTCTCTTAGTCTCTCTTAGGCCTCCTCTCTTCCTCTTCCTCTTCCTCTTCATTAGTTTAGATCAAATAAAAGAAATCTCTCTTTCTCTTTTCATGGCTACTTAGCCATTTTTATTTTATGTAATTTTCTTTTCTTTTTATGCAATGTTAATTAGTGTTTCCTTTTACTTACATGTTCATTTCCTTTCATGCTAGTAGTGTAGATTTACTTTTATGCAAGTAGAATAGTTTTCTTTTTCATTTGCTTTCATTTTCCTTTCTTTTTGCTTTTATGTTGCTAGCTACATTTGTTAATCAAATGATAAATATGAGAGGCTAAACCCCTTCAATTTAGGGGTAATGAAGCTCTCTAATTAATGTTGCTTCAACATTTTGTCAATTCATGCTCTCTTTTTGTGCTTAATGATGATGATGGAAATGGTTTACTAGTTGTTTTTGCTTTGAATTTTGATAGCCTATATTGTTTACACCAAATAGGCTATGCTTAAACAATCACTAACACTAATTGCCTCTTCATCAAAATATGATTATGGCAAAAGAAAGTGATTTGAATTAAAATTTGATGGTCTATGTTTCTAATCAATAGTTAATAGGCCATACTTAAAATAGATTTCATTTTCATTTTCTTTGTCAAGTTTCATGAAAGTTAGTAAGTGTTTTAAGGGGTGTGTTATAGTTTGATGACTTATGTTGGCTAATTAATAGCTCAAATATGTCATACTTATGATAAACACATCAATTAAAACACTAATGACCATACAAGAGAGATCATGATTTCATGTGTTGAACTACATGATCTAGAGAGTGGATTTATTCTCTAAATTGTCATTTAACTCTCATATTTGCATTTCTTTTCTTTTTGTTAGTTAGTTCATTTTCTCATTTTCTAGCTTAAACACACTCTCGACTTTGGTATAATTTGATTGAGTAGAAATTTTAAAATCATCAATTCCCCGTGGACCCGTATTCGCCACGTGCTACATTCGTACACCGTGCGCTTGCGGTTATTTTTAATTTAAATTCGTTCGACGGTTTTCTAAACCGATAGAATTTCGTCGACGAACAAGTTTTTGGCGCCGTTGCCGGGGAATTGTTTTGATTTTATTTTCTATTCTTCGAATTATTTTCTTTTGATTTTTTTTGTGTGTTTTTATTTTGTGTTTGTTTGTTTGCATATTAATTTTTTTTTGTGTGATTGTTGAGTGTATTTGTTTTCGAGTTCATTTGCATTTTCTTAACTGTTTGATCCTATACAATTCTCTTTTCATTCAGTTTCTTTTACACTACCTGTGCATTTGTTATTTCTACACATTTCCATTTCAATTTACATTTGCATGTCCATTTCAATTTGTTCTCTGCTCATCCCCTCTCTGTTCTTTTCATTTGCATCTTTCTGTTTATTCACCTCTCTGCCACACTATCGCTCCTCCTACCAAACAAAATTCACCACAACTACAATCTCAAACTCCCACCACAACTGAAACTTCCTTCTTCCCATCACACTTCTGTCTCTACCAGTCATCAATAATTACACCATACAAGTTCATTGCCTGAACACAACCAGTTCCACATACAAACATCGCAACCATCTACCCACTGTTCTACTTCCTGCAGTTCTACAACTCCTATTTAACTTGACATACTCGCCCTCCTCCTAACACCTCTACATCAGACCCCACCACATCACTTCATTCACAACCAAACAACCACCACCTTACTTCATTTCCATGACTCCTCCTCTTGACTGATACAAACAACATCCAACAGACCTAAAAAAAAATTGCTGCCTGCAGTCAACATACAATGTCAGTATCTCCACTGCTTTAATCAATTTTCAATTCACTGGCACTTCAACACATACGGCAACCACCAAATCATCCACCTTTGACAGGCAACTTGGCAACACCATTTCTGCCTTGTTGAATCGCCTCCCAGCCTTCACTGCCCTCTCACACCTCTACTACACCAACATACTTCCTTGCTTCAAACCAAACATATAACTCAATTCAACACTGCAACGTCACTGCCGATAGAATTGCTTGCAAGTGACCACACTAACAAGCGACAACACTCTAGACCCCGCTGTTTTTCTGCATACCACTGCCACCATCACTGTAAGCAACCTTTTCTTCAAACATACTCCACCGTTTCTCATTCACATATCTGCAATCACCTGCCAGCACTTCAACATCTATAGCCAAGTACCACCTGATCATCACCATAATTCTAAATTCCAGCAACTCTCCCACCTTCTGCTGTGACCAACCATTGCTAACAACCCATACCCCTCTCCACCACCACTGTTACTTGCATAAACACAGCAGTTCCAACCCAGTCGAGCAACTTCAAAGTGCAATCCTCCATACGCGACCAAATCAAACAACAACAAACCACTATGCACTACTTTTTGTGCATATATCACAGTGCAACGTCACCACTGCCTGTTTCTCCTCCATTTCCTCTTCCTGCCATCGAAACACCATAGCAGTCACCATAAGTCCCCTGCAACATCCATTCAACGACCACAACTTCACCTCCCACTTCATCATCCCCCAACCGCTGCAATTGTGAAGCAACAAATCGCCTGCCTCCCTGATCCACTGCAACCAATCACTGCCTCAACCTCAAGATCCACCATCGCCAAACCGAAACCCACCCCTGACAGCTTCCACAATCACCTCACCCAACCTCGAACTCTCAAAACTCACCTGTCAAGCGACCTGAACCACCAAAATCACCACAGTTACTTCACAGACCTTATCCCCTGTTGTCAAGCATCCTCCTACAGCCTATCGCGACATTTTCCTCAAACCCGAATCGGCCATTCTTTATTGTATTTCGACGGAATGCATTGAAGTGAGGAAATTATTGGTTGCAAAATTTTGATTGAGGAATTTGATTGAGTAATTTTGATCGAGGAAATTGAGCAAGTTGCGTTTGGGTTTTAATATTGTTTGGGTGCAAAAGTCTTTCTCTAGCTGATTGTTTAGCGGGCTGTGCCAGTGAGTAGTGAAGTGTGATAAAAAAAATTATTATTTTTATTTGTTTGTTTTGTTAAGTTACTTTTTTGAGTTCCTTAAAAAAATTCTTTTAGTGTGTTTTCTTTAGTTTAATTTTTTTTAGTTCAATTATTAAAAAAAATTCCATTTGTTTTAGTTTGTTTTGTTTTTCCTTTTTTTTCAGTTACTTTTTTTCATTAATTTTTTTTAAGTAAAACCCTACTTTTAAGTTTCCTTTCAAAAAAAAAGTTGTATATATCTTGCTTTATTTCAGGTTGCCAAAGCAGAACTACAGAAAGAGCAGAAGTGCTTGTTAAATAAATTGCTTGATTTGAAGTGCTGGCCGAATAAAAAAATAACTGCTTGCTTGCTTATAAAATTTTATGTTTTAGTTGCTTGCATTGTTGTTTGCTTGCATTTTAAAAAGAAAAATTTAAAAAAAAAATTCAAAATCAAAAGCAAAAACAAAATTTCATTCTAGTTGCATTGTTAATACACGTTTTATTTCAGCTTTGCATTTCATCTTAGAATTTGATTAAATAATAACTCACTTAATTGTATACTGACAGTTGTCTTCTTTGAATAATTTAATTTTTTGGTGTCTAGGCTACGGTAGAGTAATAACCATTTATAAATATTATGGTGATTCGTAAATATTATAGTGGTTGTTCCTCTGAAGGTACTTAAACCTTCGGCTACATTGCTACGGTGATTCGTGGTGCACCGATAGCCCCTGCCCGTTACCTGGCTGAGAAATATTTTTGTTGATTTAAGACAGTGTGTGACTATACAATTTTATGTTAACTTAGGATAAATCATTTGTAATTAACCCTTGCATTCATTTAGTTGCATTAGTTCATGCATATTTAAAAAAAAGTCGAAATCCAAAATTAAAAAAATTGGAAATATTCTTTTTTCTTTGAAATTTTTAAATCCTCTTCTTTGAAATTTCAAAAAAAATCCAAAAAAATTTAGAAAAACCAAAATTCAACAAAAAAAAAATGAAAAATAAAAACAAAACAAAAATCGATTTTCCTTTTTAAAAATAATTTTCTTTGTAAATATTTTCCGTTTATAAAAAAAAACCAAAAAACATTCTTTAAAACGTCTAAATTTCCATATTCACTTGAATTTTACAATAGTTGTGAAAATCAATATAATCCATACGATTTCAGTCCAAATTCGTATGGATATTTTAACAACAACTGTTGTGTAAATAATTCAAATTTCGAACAACAAAATTTTCAAAACGATGACCAATCTTCGACTCTTGAAAATAGCATTGAAATGATTTCATCTTTACTTGAACTTTCTATACGACAAAATCAAGAGATAAATGATTTATGTAATTCTTATTTGTGTAATAACTCGAGTCAAGGATTTCAAAATTTGAATTCAATTCAAAATTCAAACGATCACGATTATAACCCATGCCAATTTAATTTCGAACTCCAAAATGAATTTCAAACTCAACATGAAAATGGAAACAACTTTTCAAATGAATTTGGCAATGGGAATAATCTTAACCATGTTACGAGTGAAATTTTTTGTTCTCAACAAATCCAAATCGAAAATTCTCAATTTAATAACTACAAATTGGATTTTGTTGAACAAATGAATGAAATTTACGATGATCACACGGATTTGTTGTTTGAAACTTATACGAAACAACGTGAACAACAAAATCAAATCTCAACGTGTGACGAGCCAAGTGATAATCCACCTTTTACCCAAATCGACGATTTTCAAATAACAACTTTTGAATTTGATAATGACGGTCTTAATGAATTTGTTGAAAACAATGTAATTAAGTTGGATTTCAATTCTTTTGAGGGTGTGCAACCAAATGTAAAATTTGATCTTTCTTTTCTCGATTTCGAAAATTCGAATACAACAACTTTGGATTTTGAACTTGAGATATGCAATGAAGTTGTTGATAATCCAACAAAGGAAGACGAATTTAATGAACATGAATTTTTTGGACTTTTGGATGATGAGTTGTTAAATTCCGACGAAAAAGATTTAAATCACCACTTTGATTTTGAAATCAATAATTATGAAATTGATGATAAACTTGAATTTGGTGAAAATAAATTTCATGCAATTGTTTTATCAACCGCGAAAATCATTGAAAATAAAACAACTCGTTCAATTTTTAATAAAACAGAATTCGTTTTTCCAAATCGACAATCAACTTCAAAATCTTCTACGATTTGGTTTTTCGAGCTTAAGCTTTGTCTTGCACACTTGACGAGACAAATGAATCGGTCTTTGGAAGACTGTTTCATTTACTTTTTGACGATATACTTTCTGATACCGTGTAAATACATTTTCATTTTCATGTAAATAATAATAAATATTCATTTCACTTGGGTTGACTGTGGGGACACAGTCAAAATCAAGTGTGGGGGAGACTCGTCTTCTTCTTGATTTTTCAAAATTAGTTTTTCATTCTTCTTCCAGAAACTCAAAAAAAAAAAAAATTCCAAAAACAAAAGAAGAATTTTTTTTAGCATTTCGATTTATTTTTAAAGAAACATCATAGGATAAATATATGGTTTTGGTTTATTAAATTGAAATTACTGAAAATTTATTTGTCTTAACAAAAATAAAAATGAAGTTTGATTACAGATAATAATGGTTTAACTAGTATATAGGAAAATTCATACATGTTAATTATGAAGTACATCCTAATTGAAAATCTTTGTTTTAAAAAAGTGGTTGATTTAAAGTAAAGGATATAACATTTTTTTTGCCTTCTAAGTTAAATGGTGCTAAGATGATTTTGCAAAACTCTCTCTCTTTTTAAAAAAAAATATAAAAATAAAAAATAATAACATCCAAGTATTCACTCTCATTTAAAAGTCCTCACGGTTATGCATGGGTGAATTACTTGGAATCTTTGATTACGTGTTTTCATGCTCATTTAAAAGTCCTCACGGTTATGCATGTATGGAACACATGTAAAAAAAACAAACATAATAAAAACCACCTACGATCGATAGGTGTATGCACGAAAGTGTGTGCACTCGCCATGCTCTGTACTCCCCTCACATAAGCCTGAAAGGCAGTGCATGGGTGGTATATCTGGCCTCAATTTACCTGAGCTAGGTGTGTAATTTTTCTTGCAAATAATGAGAGAGCAAGCAATTGAAATCCTAGCACTATTTTTACTTAGTTGATTTGAGTTGTTATTGAAAAGAAATGAAAATACCACTTTGATAAACTTTGATAATCAATTAAGGATCCATTTTATAATTACACTCTGTTATCAACCGAAACAACAAGTTAAACTATTGTCTATTTGTTATGATAACTTGATTTTTGTTGGAAATTTGACAAGTAAATGACTTAAATTTTCAAGATAATGACCAAAATCAATATTTAACTTATTTGTGTTGATTTAAAAATAAATCCTTAATTTTGTAAATATTTCAAAAAACTTGCATTCATCTCTTTATAAATAAACCTTGCATTTTGTAAATATTTTCATCCTGCATTTGGATTTTGTGGATAGTATCCGCTGAAAACCCTCACGAGACAACACTCGTCCTACTGGGGACATCCAGAGGTTTAACGGCTTGTTGCATACGCTCAATGCAATCATGCTCCCTAAGAAAACGGATTTATCTTAGTTTTTCTTTATTCGAGGACGAATAAAAAGATCAGTGTGAGGGTATTTGATGTGCACATAAATGTGCATATTTTTACCACCATATTTATTCTATTTAAATTAAATAAATGATCTTATTGGGTATTTTAACTTGTTTTAACCATAATTCATATTAATTCCAAATTATCACATATCCATCTTCATATAGGGGCAAAAAGGTCATTTGTGTGCATATATTTCTTTGAGAAAATTAATTGAATTTTTTTATATACTTTTGTACGAATTTGGTCTCAAATAGGAGTGGTTTCATGAAGAAATATGCATGCACAAAGAATATAAAGAAATGAAGATGGAAATAATTCAAAGTAAAGATCATGGAGGACCCCACCTACCCACCTACCCACCTACCTTAATATACAAATTAAAGGCTAATGCACATGCTTTTGGAGTTAATGGTTTCATGTACATTTAATGGGGGATTAAGACATGTTAATGATTACTTGGCCTCCACACTTTCTAAGGGGCATTTTGGGCATTCTCTAAAAATATGAATTAGGGTTTCATACATGTATAAATACCCATATTTTTCATGTAATCCCTCTCTCTTCTCTTAGTCTCTCTTAGGCCTTCTCTCTTCCTCTTCCTCTTCATTAGTTTAGATCAAATAAAAGAAATCTCTCCTTCTCTTTTCATGGCTACTTAGCCATTTTTATTTTATGTAATTTTCTTTTCTTTTTATGCAATGTTAATTAGTGTTTCCTTTTACTTACATGTTCATTTCCTTTCATGCTAGTAGTGTAGATTTACTTTTATGCAAGTAGAATAGTTTTCTTTTTCATTTGCTTTCATTTTTCTTTCTTTTTGCTTTTATGTTGCTAGCTACATTTGTTAATCAAATGATAAATATGAGATGCTAAACCCCTTCAATTTAGGGGTAATGAAGCTCTCTAATTAATGTAGGTTCAACATTTTGTCAATTCATGCTCTCTTTTTGTGCTTAATGATGATGATGGAAATGGTTTACTAGTTGTTTTTGCTTTGAATTTTGATAGCCTATATTGTTTACACCAAATAGGCTATGCTTAAACAATCACTAACACTAATTGCCTCTTCATCAAAATATGATTATGGCAAAAGAAAGTGATTTGAAATTAAAATTTGATGGTCTATGTTTCTAATCAATAGTTAATAGGCCATACTTAAAATAGATTTCATTTTCATTTTCTTTGTCAAGTTTCATGAAAGTTAGTAAGTGTTTTAAGGGGTGTGTTATAGTTTGATGACTTATGTTGGCTAATTAATAGCTCAAATATGTCATACTTTTGATAAACACATCAATTAAAACACTAATGACCATAAAAGAGAGATCATGATTTCATGTGTTGAACTACATGATCTAGAGAGTGGATTTATTCTCTAAATTGTCATTTAACTCTCATATTTGCATTTCTTTTCTTTTTGTTAGTTAGTTAATTTTCTCATTTTCTAGCTTAAACACACTCTCGACTTTGGTATAATTTGATTGAATAGAAATTTTAAAATCATCAATTCCCTGAGGATCGACCCGTATTCGCCACGTGCTACATTCGTACACCCTGCGCTTGCGGTTATTTTTAATTTAAATTCGTTCGACGGTTTTCTAAACCGATAAAATTTCGTCGACGAACAAGTTTTTGACCTATGAATCTCGGTGCTAGTTTTCCCAAACCACCAAATCTTATGACGTGCCGAAGTGGTGAGACCTTCACAGACACCATGTCACCAAACTCCAACTCCGTATGTCTACTATCAGTATAAGACTTCTGCCTATCCTTTGCGGTTTTCATTCTCCTACGGATCAAGTATACTTTCCCAGATGTCTCCCTCACCATGTTCGACCTAAGAATAATCCTATTCGTAGTGTCGAACCAACACGGCGATGATCTATAGGTTTTCCATATATTGCCTCGAACGGTGCCATCCCAATACTCGCTTGATAGTTGTTATTATAAGTAAACTATATTAGTGGCAATCAATCCTCCTAAGAGCCTTCAAAATCCATTATACACATCAGAAGTAAGTCCTCCATTACCTCATCTACTCTCTCCATCCGTTCGTCCGTCTACGGGTGATAATTGGTACTCAAGCTCAGCTCGGTGCCCAAAGCCTCCTGCTGACTCCTCCAAAACTTGCTGAAAAGCCGATCTTGGTCGCTAATGATACTATAAGGAACTTTGTGTAACCTAATGATCTCTCTCACATATAATACCGCCAACGGTACCGTGGTCCTCGTACTCCTCACCAGAATAAAATGATCGCATTTTGTTAGCTGAGCGACTATGACCTAAATACTATTATTCCCCCTCCTACACCTCGGTAAACCATCGATGAAGTCTATTGAAATACTCTCCCACTTCCACTGAGAAATATCTAATGGATGCAACAGTGTCCCGGGACTTCTTCTATTCTGTCTTTACCTTTGGCAAGTCATACATCGGGCTACATACGCCGCTATATGATTCTTCATTCCAGGAAATAGAAGACCCTCTTCATGTCACGGTTTATTTTGTCTTCATCGAGATGAATGGTCAACCTAGAATGACGAGACTCAGCCAGTACCATGTCGATTAAATCCATAATGAGAGAAACACACAATCTTTCATTTCTCCGTAACCATCCCTTCATGTCAATGGCATAACCCTCAAATGACCCGACTATTCTCCCCTACCAAGATTTTCAAAATTATCACCTAGCTTCTTACATTGCTACTGACTGGATCCAATACATTCCATAAGTATAGGCTGCGCATCTAAAGCTGCTAACAATCCCGAAGTAATGTCTAGTGATGGTCGAAAAAATCAAATGTAGAAATGAACTACAAATGCTTCCACTCGAAGAACAAAGAACTCAATACTGAATGCTATCTATAAGGCACCGACCACAACATTGCCCTTTCTTAGAGTATATAAGATATCGAAATTGTATGAGGCTTAAAACTCCATCCACCTTTGCTGCCTTAGATTTAAGTCATTCTGGGGGAACAAATACTTCAGAGACTTATGATCCATATACAGTGCAAACCGCTCTCCTAATAGATAACGCCTTCATGACTTAAGCGCAAAGACGATGTCTACTAACTCATGATCATGGGTGGCGTAGTTTCCCTCATGAGCCTTTAATTGTCGACTAGCATAGCTCATCTCTCTCCCTCCATGCATCAAGGTCGCACCCAACTCCGTACCATAAGCGTTGATATATACCATGTATGCCTTCATACCATCAGGTAATACCAAAACATGTAAAAATATTAATGCCTCCTTTAGCTTAATAAAATCATCCTTACACTTCGCATCCCATGGAAAAACTAAATTCTTACTGGTGTAGTGGAGCAGAGGGGAATAGATCTTTGCAAAGTCCTTAATGACTTCCTATAGTAGCCCGCCAAACCAAGTAAACTCCTCATTTATGTGACATTCTTTGGCACATGCTAATCCTGAACTGCAGCAATTTTATAGGATCGACTGCCAGTCCACTTTTTGGGACAACGTATCCCATAAAGCATACCTCCTCATGTCAAAAGTGGTGCTTAGAGAACTTCTCCTTCAACTTATGCTCACAGAGTGTATTGAGCACTTCTTCTAAATGCAAACTATGCTCTTCCTTACTCTTCAAATAGACTAAAATGTCATCCATAAATACCACAATGAACTTGTTAAGTAACCTTCTGAAAACTTGGCTCAATAAATCAATAAAGTAGGCGGGTACATTGGTTAGACCGAAAGGCATGACTAGCCACTCAAAAAGTCTATCGGGTGTGAGAAAATCAGTCTTCTCTATACTATCCTCGGTTGCATGCAAATGATGGAATCCGGTAGCCAAATCAAGCTATGAGAATATCTTCGCTCCAACCAACTAATCAAAAGATCATCTATATAGGGTAGTGGAAACCGATTCTTATTCTTTAGCTAATTTACCTCCCTATAATGGATGAAAAGCTTCAGAGAACCATATGCCTTGGTGGTAAAGACGACTAGTAACCCCTACTCAGAAATGCTCCTCCTAATATATCCCTTCTCCAACAACTCATTCACCTGCCTTTTCAATTCCTATATCTCCTTTCGAGCCATAATCTTAAGGGTAAGACAACAATTCTGGCGTTCTCTATAAGATAAATTCGAAACTCGATCTCTATCTAGGGTGGGAAAGCGATAACCTCGAAAAAGACATCAGGGTAATCTCTAATTACAAGCACAGAATCTAGCTTGTCATGTGATAGGTCTAGTCAATATAGATAGCTCAACATAACTGATCTTCTGGGATCGCGATAAGCCTCCAAGCTACGTCCACTACATGCACTCAACCTAACAACTTCATATCGCAATCTAGCCCATATATCGTCATCCAATCCATGGCCAATGTCAACTCAAACCTAGAAAATCCAAAGACAAAAGCATCACAATCAAACTTGACCCCAAAATGAATAATTTCAAACTCCTACATACCATAGACAAAAAAGGCGATCCTCCTACATGGTTTGGCATAACTACAGGGTCCATAACCATGCTAATGTCCAAGCGTAACTCATCTATAAGTCTACTAGAAATGGAAGAATGTGATGCCCCATGTCAAATAAAATGCTAATAGATAAACTAGACAGAGTTAACACACCTTCAATCATGACCTTCTTCCCCTTATCTATAACTAGTGGCATACTCCAGCTAGGTGTTTTGTCCAGTGCATAAGCTTGGACCACCTGAGTAGAGGTCTTCTGAGGTGTTGGATACTCCTACCTCATATACCCGAACTAATTGCAATTGTAACGCTTGACCTTCGAACCATATATCTTGCACTCCTTCGTAAAAATGTCCCTCCTTGCCACACTTCGTACAATGCATATCCTACATCTTGATCCTTTCCTTAGGTCCAAAGCCTTTCATGCACTGGTTCTGTTACAACGCCATTCCTCCAGTCTTCTTGGGCTCTTCCTTTACTTCCTCCTTGAAGACGGTATTTAGCAAGGACATCTCCACTAAACCCTCATATGTAGCACCCATAAGAATATAACCTAGAGCTAAACCTTGAAGGAGTTAGTTTACTCCTTTAGAAAATTTCAGAGCCTTTTTATGTGTGGTATTGACTCCATCCCGTACCTAGCCAACTCGTTGAATTAATTGACATACTCATTTATTGACATGCCTCGTTGCTTCATCTGAATAAACTTCTCCAACTGCTCTCCTTCCTCTGCTCTGTAAAGAAACTTCATCTCAAAATGTCTTCGAAACTTCCCTAGAGTAATCTCTCCTCCATTAGTCTCATTCTCAACTACTTCCCATCGACTCAAGGCCTCCGTTTGTAAATACCAAGTAGCCATCTGTCTCCTCACCTCATCAGAAAGACCCATTAACCCAAAAACCCTCTCACAAGTATGGATACATATGCTCGAATCTACATATGACTCAGTCCCCACATACGACTTTCCTCCAAGGCTCGAAAAACCCTTACACAGCCTAGTAAAATTGACGGTAGGTGGGTGAGCAGGAACATCACATGTCACTCTCTCCATGGGTTTAGGATCAAGTTTGGCTTGTCCCCTTGCTTGAAGATACCAGCGGAACCAAATCGAGACGTTCATGCCTGGAATCTTGGCTGTGTCGCCTGAGAATGAATTGCACATCTTCTATCCGTGATTTAGGAATTTATTAAAAATTTCCACAGATAATATAGGCAAGAATAAGAGAAAAGATTACGCTTACATAAAATCTTTGGAAAACTTTTAGGAAACTTTTATTTATACATACACACACATACAGTTTCTTTGAAAACTCATTTTGAAAAATTTTCAAGTACATTCTTTCAGTATGCCCTTATGTTTAAGGAATTCTAAACCTAGGCTCCAATATCACATGTAACAATCTACACCTCCTGATACGTCGATCCAAAGCCTAGGGTGACTTTTATACTCGCATTGGTGCCAAGAAATATGAGCTGTTGGTGTTTTTAAACAATTCAGAGACTAAAGATATACATATATGGTCTAAGATATACTACACTTTCAGAACTCACAGCGGAAGAAAACAAAAATATAAATATAGAAAATAACCATCTCAGAAAATATTTCAAAACACAGTCTTAGAAAATAGTACGTACTCAAATACAAAGTACCCAGAAATACAACTCATGGTCTAATAAAATACCAAGTATTGGATAAAATAGAAAGTTATATAAAGAGTAAATAAATGATAAGCAACTCCAGCGATGAGCTCGTCTCTCCGTGTATTGAAATTGAACCTATCACCTGCCACCCTGTCCTCGTGTGGTGGGGGAAAAGGAAGAAAAAGTTTGGGTCAGACAAATGTCTGGTGAATGAGTACACTATTAGTATATGCTGATCATATGGAGTTGAATTTAATTCTATTCTATGTGACCTAGGGTGTTCCTACACGTGTTTGTGTATTTCTAAAGTTCTCCACTTAAGTTTTTTTATTTGATACACACCTATACTAAAAACTTGTGCAGGCTCCTACAAAGATTGAACTATGTGTCAAACCTCACTTACTAATGATTGGCTAATAGCTACTAGAGCTCCTCCAACATACAGTAATCCTACAACTTTCCCATTCAGAATTACATCTCACACATTACGACTACGCGTAACTATCTCGCACAGATTTTCCTAATAATTTCCTTATGGGAATAAATTTCCCACAACTACAACCACGTACCCCTACTATGCATTAAGGGGGTGCCCGCAATACTAGCTCATCAAAGTGTCTCATTGTCTGCATTCATGTTCACCTCTCAATAGTAGTCTACACCACTTACTGCACTTGTCGGCATCCATCAACAACATGGCATCACATCGCATTAGGTATTTGTGAATGCCAAGAAACTTCAGTCGTGTCAGGCCTATACACTTAATCATGTATCAGTCAGCGCTGTGCATCCACCGTAAAACCTCCTATGAGTGCCATTTGCGATAGAGTCACCCCCTGCCGAATAATCGAACCCGTAGGATAAATAGCATTTATCCAGTCCGCAGTGTCCTAATGTCGTATCATTAGGAACCAAATTCCCTATTATTCCTAACATATATATACGTACATATATAATATATATATATACTTATTATTTATAACTCGGGCCTTAGGCCAAGGTTCAACTTGTGTGTTTGGTGCACTTACGGTTGACTGCTATACACTGGATGATTGACCACTTGCTGTCGATCACTCCAAGTAATGCGGTCGACCGATCACGGAATAAAGTTTAGAGTTTTTTAATTAGCATTAATTCTATCTTAAGTCAATTATCATCTTTCTCAAGTTGCTTATAGTGAACCTAACCACCAATTTACAATAAACCAATCTTTTCAATTTATCCAAACTTCTTATTCAAATTAAATTCGTAGATTTACACAAAGGTTACTATTAACATCTCAGGTTATCCTAATTTTTATAAGTTTATAGACTATGTTTACTGATCTAGACAAGAAAAGAGGAATTATGTTCATACACTAACAATTAAATTTCAAATTTAATTAGACATGTTTACATTTTAATTTCTATCAACCTAGATCAAATAGTGTAGATTAAAATTAACTACAAATAATCATCTTAGTAGAATTGTTCCCACTTACCTCGAATCCAAAGCTTTGCTCCTAATCTTCGCTTCGAAATTTACCCTTGTTTGCTTGCCCTTTCCTCGACCCGGTGTTCTTGAGTTCTTTTTATTTTATACTTATTTTATTTTGAAGAATTTTATAAGTGTAGGAGAAGTGAGTTTAACAGAGTATTGGTACTAATAATTTTAATGAATTAGGGATTTGCCTAGCTCTATATTTATTGCGGTTTTAGATTAGTCCTAACTGTTAGGTTAACCCTAGAAAATTTTAGGATTCATTCAGAACATTCAATGATTGCTTCATTGCCAAGTAAAAACATTTTGTTTAATCTAGACCACTCATCGCTTCAAAATCATCAATTTTCAATGTAAACCGATCGACGCAAAAAGGGACGGTCGACCGCTACATGTCAACTGGCGCACGCAAGTGTGTCGACCGATGGAGTTATTTAATTAATGATAGTTTAGTTTCCTTATTCATTATCTAATTAATTTATTTTTCATATTTTAAAACATTCATAACTTCTCCATACTAACTCCGATCACAAAGTATTAATATGAAAATTGTCTAGAAAATCGCTACGAACATTAAATTTGGACGTTTGTAAAAATTACGTTTTTCCCTTTGTTATATTTAAATTTAATTCTTTATTAAATTTCTTCTTCGAGATATTACATGGGGGAAGGGGAGGGTAGATTTAACAGATTTGTAATAATTGAATTATGATGTAGTTACTCACGTAGGAAGAGTAATGAGGCTACTGCACATGAAGTCACTCACTTTTATATTAGTGGGACTCCTGATCAAATCCTCTACGTATTGTAGAGTTCTTAAGAAAGGATAACTCCTAGTCTAAACCAAGGGTTAATCTAACAGCTGATTGTGGTATCTGTTGTTAGATCGTATCGAATATAAGAAAATATTGTCCTCTGCCAACAAATTTCCTCTCCAACTACAATTATTGTCTTTAGGAATCTTCATACTTTGAAATTTATTAGAACTATATAATGCTTCACATCCATTCTTTCCATAAGATGTGGTCATTTCCTATAAGAGTGTTAATGTAAGCGGAAGTAGGATCAACATTCCAATTTAGAAGGTTAATTGTAGATAAGCATTCATACTCAAAAGGAATAACCATTTATTATAGATATTGGGTTAGTTTCCTTGAGAAGTGGTTACTAGACCAAAATAAGTGATTATATACTGTATTTATCATTTTGTTGAGGTAATCTAGAAGAACAAAGGTCCTACAGTAGTCAACTTGCATAGAGAAGGAATTGAGGTGGTGGTAATCATCTACAAAGTGGGACAAATATCAATTTTGCTAAGAGTTTAACCTTGAATTTATAGATGTAGTAAATGATGCTTACTGGTTCTAGAAATGATCATTGGCATACAAAGAACATCAATATTTTCCGCATAATAAACAAATAAGCATTGGTAGTGATTTTGTTGTTTTTAAGGGAAGAGAAACCTTATTTAAACCCCAGTTACCTAATGGAAAATTTCAAGAATAGACATGATAGTGTTGATGGAGTAAGACTAAAATTTAGTGAATACAACTAAATAATCAACAAAATGTTAAAAAATTATAGATGGAGACTTGCACGTGGGGTGGTAACTTATCATATTGGCATTAAACTATATTTGAAGCATGTTAGTAAATATCTTTAAGATAATGAGAAACTAATAGGAGATTAAAGGGTCTCCTTGCCTCAGCCACTTTTTTAGCATTGAAGAAGCTACTTATTTGTCAGTTCACATTGAGAAAGAATGGTGTGGTTGATATATATGTTTATATCCATTATAGTAAATATTAGGAAATCTCATACACTTCATTGCACCCATGATAGCATCCCACAATGCAGAGTCATAAGCCTTCATCAAGTACACTTTAATGCAACCTTTTGAAGATACTGGCTTCTGTCATAACCTTCGAAAAATATCATGAGTTACATGAGGTTAACAAAGGTATATCTGCCAGCAAAAAAAGCCCGACTGGTTATGGGATACAATTGAGGGATGAACAAGTTTAATTCTAAAAGTAAGCAATCCAAAAAAATCGGTAGGCACAAATTTTAATTTGGACTAAATACTTCTTTAGTTTGTCAAAATTTTGTACATTCATAACATGTGCTGAAATCTTAACTCTAACAAGAAATATAAACTTCTTTTATATGTTTTAATTTTATTTTTTTTAAAAGACTAAAGAACCAAGTTTCACTTGTAAACTTTGAGGAAATACGCAATGAACTCACAAAACATACTTCAGGTATATTCACAGAGATATTTTTAATATCTTTGATTACTCTTTTAAAATATTTATTTTCACAATTTTGTTTGACATTCAAAAATTTAATTTCCTATTTATGTAACTCCGTCTCATTGAAAATCATAATGGTGGTAATTAACCTTCATACTTTCTAATTTTTAAACAAAAATTTATTTTTTAAATTTTATGCATATTTTGATTTTGTTTTGAAAATAGAAAGCTTAAAATTTACTTATAAGGTGTATCATTAGCATAATATTTTTAGTTAAGTTTTTTATATAAAAAGCTAGGTTTTGATATCTTTAAGTTATTTATAAAAATGTTTGTATTTTTCTACAAATATTGGAATTCACTAAAATTTAATTTATTTTGAACGATTTGTAAAATATTGACTCAAATTATGAATATCTTATATCATCTTTTCATAAAATGTTGAAAGCACTAGCTCAAAAGGGAAGTAGTAAAGCGCTCTAAACTGAGTTTTAAAAGCCTTGGGTTTGAACCCTCCGGACATCAAAATGAATGCTCTACCTCATTAAATTACCAATTTCATTCTCAAGAAATAAAAATAAAAAATTACAAAATAAATCAATGTTAATTGATGTAAAAAATGCTTTTGATTATTTTAGTAATTATATATATATAGCTAGTAGGATTTTTCGTTCTCACAACACCAGCTTAGTTTTGAAGTAATTACGGTGCTCTACCTCATTAAATTACGTTGTTCGCAATTTAACTATTTGTCGAAATGCATAAATAAACCGATTCAAATTAAAGTAAATTCATGCACGGAGAAGATACAACAGTGCAATAAAGTAAAAGGAATAAATAATTTACGTGGTTCAGATGTTAAGAAATCCTAATTCCATTGCTAAATCACTCAATATTTATATTTCCTTTCGAGTACAAACACACGAATTAATGGAGATTTTGTACAGCCATTACGATAGTATATTCTATGAATATAAAAAGTTCCTTCCTTTTTGTCTACTACAGTGTTATCCTTTTATAGTAGAAAAAACATCATATAGATTGATGATATCATTCCTCATACTATTTATCTTCCATTGGGTCTTGCTACATGTGCTACATCCGTTCAGTTTGGTTGTTGTGCATGGATTGCTGATATAAATTTTGGCAGGATAATTTGCTTGTGGAAATAAAGTTGGATTTAGATGGCATAATTTTAGACATGACTTTAGGAGGGAATAAATTTTCTTTAGGTGAAACTGCACAGCCTTTCGAGATGCATCGTCGAATAAGGATGCACATGACTGAAATCGCGTAGTCTTTGATGGTAAATCCTCGAACGAGGATGTGAATTGCATAGACATTTGCCTAAGACTACGCAGCCGTTGAAGGTGAAACCTCACAACCTTTAAAGTGTGTCCTCGGATGAGGAGGAATAAGACCAAAACTACGTAGCCTTTGAGAGCAGAACCTTGGATGAGGATGCACTGTCAGGAACTACATAGACATTTGGTTGAGACTACGCAGTTCTTGAAGGTAAAATTATGCAACCTTTAACGAACGATCCTCGAATGAGGATGCAAAAAACAGAAATCGTGCAGCTGTTGATGGCATGTCCATAATGCTGACATTTGCGGAAACTCTGTAGCCTGTAAAGGTGAAATTACATATATCCTCGAATAAGGATGCACATGATTGAAATTGAAAAACCTTTTACAACCGATCCTTGGATAAGGATGCACCTTGAATGTGTTGCTTTGAGTATGAATTTAAGTGGGCCTTGTATTTTGTAGATCTGGCGTAGTTCATATGCAATTTATTCGGTCCAACTCATTCCGTACTACGCTGCTTTACCTCTTGACTTCGTATACATAAATTTGCAATAACCAATTATTTGAGAGAAAAAAGTGGATGTAACACTTTCCCTCCAAGTCTACACTAATAAGTATTAGGGAAGACTTGTAATTTCACACCCATCTTTTCATGCTTAGCACTTTTTTTAATATTCTTTACCTTGCGTGCATGATGCCTCTATGGCTATCAGTAGCAATTTGGCACTAGATCCCATATTAGCACTATTCAGTTTAGTTCATTATATGATTACATATTTCTTAAACCTAGCTCGTAGCATCTCTTTTTCTGACATGCGCTTGGCAGAGTCATAATCTGCTTCATTATGCTATGGACTATTTCTATTGTGTTTGATTGAGAAGTCGATCTATGTATATACCCACATTGTAGGATCAAATTAATCCTAGAAGGAGGTAGTGAATAGGGTTTATTATAAATTCACATAATAATAAAAATCACAACAGATATAATGAAATAAAAGTGTAAATAAAGACAACATGCTAATTTTCCCAGCTTCAACAAACCTATCTACTGCCACCCCTAAGATTTCTACTAAGATTAAATAATTGACCACTTACAAATTCACCTATGAATTGTAAACCTACGACTATCGTTTACCTGATTGTTCTAACCCTATGTGTAATATCCATTTAAATGAACCGTAAAAAAATAAATTAAATTGAATTGAATATGATAAGGATTGGATATAGAAATTTTGTAAACATTGGAATTTGACCATGAAAGTTATTCCGTTGCGTTCATGGAGAAATTCTGATCTGTTTCCACATATAATATGCTAAAAACAGAGCTCAACCAAAGAAGTCATGAACATTTGGAGTACTCAAATTTAAATTTATTTATTTTGAATTCAAATTCAAATGAGAAACCAAAATTTAGGATTTAAATTTCAAAAATTAGCTTAGGGGCTAAGTAAATGATTAATTAAGGCTTAACGTTAAAATTTTAATTAGAGAATAAAATAATATGCAACAGAAACAAAAAAAATGCCCTAAGTAAAAGAGCTGTCGACCTAATTAAAATTTTAACGTATTGTTTAAGCTATTCCATTAAATTAGTGTAATAAACTGAGTTTTTTTATTATATACAAGTCATATTGCAGTTTTGATTATGAATATTTATTCCCTATTTTGGACATTAATATTCGATAGAATCTTGGAAAATTGAGGAAAAAGGACTGTAATAATAATTTGTTAGGGAATTGACATTTAACGCTAGTTTAGAGCATAAAATCCGTGTGTTTAGAACTTATTAAGCGTGAATGTTTATTTATTTCTATTTGTGTAATTAACATATAACTATTGTGTATATGACGTAGTTAATTAGGTAATTATTTACTTTTATTTTTCCCTATTACGAAGGTAATTGATTTTGAGATGAAAATAAGAGGAAACTCTTATATAACATAATTATTAATTTAAGGCATAATAAGGAGGCTTCCTTATAAGGCCTTTTTTTGAAACGGTGAGATGAGTGTGTGTGTGTAGAGCAATTAATTTATGGCTAAGTCATAGGAATGAGAGGTCAATAGAGTTATATGATAGAAATCCACCCTTCACTTTTGAGGCAACCAGAAGTTGTGTACACTTTTACTTATATGAGATATATGATAAATATTTGTAATGATGCAAGGTCAGTTCCAAATTATGTAGGGAAAATTTGCCTAGCTAATCAGACTACCAGCTCTTGTGAAAAGCGGGCTAATGTGAGACGCCATTATGGGTATGTGCCATAAATTGATGGGCATGCTTTGGCGTTTGAGGTATTAAGTGGTTGAACCTGCCTTTTTCCCCAGATGAAGTATTAAATGGCCAAGGGGTTACATTACGTGGTATCTTCACAAGAGTCTGCTTATGGAATTAGGCCTTAAATGATGAAGTCTGCCTATTTTCCACTTGAAAGTATTAAGTGGCCTATGAGATTCCATATGATGTTAGGTAGATAGTACCATTAAGGAGCACATTTCTGGAAATACACCTTAAATAACGGGGTCTGCCTATTTTCCACTGGGAAGTATCAAGTGGCGTAGGTACCGCCTCTTACATTTAGGTATTTATGACGTATAATTGGGATATGGGATCTACTTATGGAATGGAAGGTATTAAGTGGTTAGACCTACCTCCTTTCCTTATAAAGAAGTATTAAATGATTTTAATGGCCTTATTTTGACATATACTGCCCAATTATTGAAAATGTAAGACTCAAGGTTTTATTCATTAGACACTTGTTGGTTTGACTCCCTCTTTATTACAGCACAGGTTAAAGACAAAGTATGTCAATGACGAGGCATATAGATGGAGAAGCTTGGCTAGCGGTAGTATTTATTATTATTGTTTACATGTGTACCATGGATTTTAATAATTGTTGTAATAGATCTTATATTATGGTTTTTATGGAATTTTGTGTTACGACATTTTTCTGGTTTTGAAATAAATGCGTACAATTTACAATTATATTTTGTTCCATCCAATGTGAGTTCTGAAAGTTTAGTCATGGATCTGTAATGCTATTACTTTTTACTACCAACAGCTTTCCTTTGAATGGATCTAAGTTTTGATGGGCCTTTTTCGGATCGAAATTTAGGCCTGTTTCGAAGTGGGTTGTTACATTTGGTATCTTGCTCTAGGTTACCCGATCAACGAGGAAAAACTATATGTATAGGAGACATATTTGTTATTTTGGAAAAGGTTTTTCAAAAAGAATTTTCAATAGAATTCTTACCACACACACACCCACCCCTATACCCCCTCTTTTTGAAGATACGCACATACACTAGGCAAACTTTTATTTTCTTTCAACATGTAAATACAATCTTCGAAAATTGTCATGAAAGGGGTTTAACCTATAAATAGTTGATATGGCTAATAATCAATCTTCTTCGAATAAAGGAACCCCACACACAGAAGACCACCCATTCGTTTAAATAATATCCTGGGACTGTTGGGAAGATTCCTATTCCTCTAGCTACACCAGTAGCACCCACTGCCCCGGCCGTAAATGTTGCACCCCAACTCGCTGACTTTCCTAAGCTATATGAGGACTTTCTCAATATGGGAGGGAAGACATACTCTAGAACTGAAGGATATTTGGAAGCTAAAGCATGGGTTGGTAATTGTAAGAAGATATTTAGAAAGCTTGGTTGGGGTGATCTGTTAAGAAGAAGAATGGAAGCTTGGCACCTTAGGGAAGAAGCTTTAAATTGGTGGAACTCTGTGACTGATGAGCACTCAGGAAGGATATTCTCTTAGGATGAATTCAAGGATCGATTTAAGGTGAGATTCATGTCCAGAGAAGATGTTAGCCTGCAATTGGAAAAGCTCATTCAGCTGAGACAAGGAGTTTCTACCCTTAAGGAGTACATAGCTAAGTTTACTGAGTTGGCTAACTCAGGATGAGCTTGATAGACACACCTATGAAAAATGCCATGAATCTCGTAAAGGGATTAAATTCCCCGCTAAGAGAAATGTTGTTGACCGAATTACCGATGGGGGCCACATATGAGATGTTGGTAGAAACAGCGATGCTACACGTGGCCAATAAGGAAGATAAGAGAGTGAAAGAGAAGTATGCACAAACCCAAAAGCAAGGAGTGCCTAAGGTGGGGAGTTTGAGCTAACAAGAAGTCGAAGGGGAAGTTTAAGAAGGAAGTAAAGGTGTGTAAGAGATGCCAAAGGAGGGGTCAAGAAGCTAAAGATTTTATGGTGAGTCTGATGAAGGAAGCCTTTTAAGGGAAAGTGCTTTAACTACCACGGGGAAGGGCATCACAGAAATCAATGTCCCAAGGTGGCTAAGGAAGGACCAAGCGGACAAGTCTACGCCGTTAAAGCTATCCCAGTTGCCAGAAGCCACCAACAGACCAAGGAAAAACACCTCTAGAAGGTATAACTCTTAATTCTTGACTGTGATAAAAGGGTAGTACGATTAAGGAGTCGTAGAGGCTGTGACCTATATGTTCTTCGTACATCCAAAGCTTTAGTTGAGTTAAGCCATTTATACTAACTAAACCTATATGTTGATCGAGAGCCATTATCTGTATCTGTAGTTTGTGAATTTCTTGATGTCTTCGCGGAGGTCTCGGGTCTCCCATCCCATAGGGAGATTGAGTTCCGAATCAATTTAGAGAAGGATGTAAAACCCATTGCTCTTCCTTTGAGACATATGGCCTCGAAAGAAAGAAGGTAGTTAGATAAGCAAATCTCAGAGCTATTAAAGATAAGATTCATCCGTAGAAGTACTTTTTAGTGGGGAGCCCATGTTATTTTGCTACTAAGGTAGATAGTTCTTTAAGACTTTGGGTCGTTTATAGGGACTTGAACAAGTTAACAAGGAAAAATAGGTACCCTTTACCTAGAATAGATGGCTTGTTCGACCAACTTGTAGGAGCTAAAGTCTTTTCCCAATTAAACTTAGCAACGGGATTCCACCAGTCAAGGATTGAAGAGAAAAGTAAGCGAAGACCACATTCCATATGCCATATGGACTCTATGAGGGGAAATAATGCATTTTGGACCGACGAATGCCCTGGCATACTTTGGGGATTTGATGAACATAATATTAAAGAGCAACTTAATAAATTTTTCGTGGTGTTTTTTGACGATATTTTGGTTTTCTCCAAAATCAAGAACGAGCAAAAGGAACACCTTAGGGAGGTATTGGAGACCTTGATGAGAAACCAACCGAAAGCCAAATTTTCTAAATGCTACTTTTGGAAAAATGAAGTTAGGTTCCTTGGACATATTTTTTCATAGAAAGGATTAGCGGTGGACTCTACTAAAGTGGAAGCTATCCAAGGATGGAAGGTTCCTAGTAATGCATCGGAGGTTCGAAGTTTTCTAGGGTTGGTAGGCTACTACAGGAAGTTCATCTAGAGCTTTTCACAAATAGTAGCCCCTTTAACCCAATTAACTAAGAAGAACTAGACTTTGTTTGGGATGATAAGTGCACTAAGGAATTCGAGAAGCTTAAGGAGTCATTGACTAGTGCACCCGTGCTCACTATTGTAGATGGAACCAAGCCGTTCATGGTTTTCATGGATGCATGTGGCACAGGATTAGGAGCAGTTCTTATGCAAGAAGGGAAGGTAGTTGCCTATGCTAGTAGACAATTGAAAGATCAAAAGAAGAGGTATCCAGTGCATGATTTAGAATTGAAAGCCATTGTTTTTGCCTTAAAGATGTGGAGTCATTATCTCTTAGGGGAAAGTTTGAGCTATTCACTGATAATAAATCACTCAAATACCTATTTTCCTAAAAAGGTTTGAATCTCAGGCAGCAAAGGTGGATGGAGTATATAGCATCCTTCGACTTTGATATTTAATATACCCCTAGAAAAGGAAATATAGTCGTCGACACCCTTAGTAGGAGACAAGCTACCTTAGGTGCTATATATGAATGGAGATAGTTGGAGTTTCTCTCAAATTTTAACCTCCAAACGTCAACAGAACTCATCCAGTGTTTTCTATCAGTTATGGAGGTTAGACCAACCTTGATGGAACATATATGGCATGAGGAAGTAAAAGACAAGGAGTTAGTAGAGATTTTGGAAAAATTAAGAAAATGAGAGCATTTCCCCCATGCTAGGAGGTACTCAGTTGATGAGAAGGAATATTTGAGAAGAGATGACGTCTTTGCTTCCTAATGATTGATGACTTGATGAGAGATGTGCTTCTGGAGTGTCACCACTAAAGGATGACCATTCATCCCGGAGGAGATTAGATGTACAAGGACACAAAGAGAATTTTCTTTTGGAATGGAATGAAGAGGAGCGTAGCTAAGTTTGTTGCTAGGTGTTTGACATATCAAAAGATAAAAGCTGAGCAAGGGAAACCTTGTGGATTATTTCTACCTTTAGAAGTTCCGACTTGGAAATGAGAGCATATTGTGATGGATTTTTTGGAAGGATTACCTAAAAGTTAATGAGGCTATTTGGGTTGCTGTAGATAGACTCACCATGAATGCTCATTTTGTTTCGATTAAAATAAATAGGACTAGCGCCTCTCTTGCCTTGATTTATATTAAAGAGGTAGTTTTTCTGTAGGGAATTCCTATAAGCATAGTCAGTGATAGGGACCCCTTGTTCACTAGCGAGTTTTGAAGGAGCCTACAAACAACATTAGGAACTTCTTTAAACCTTAGCACGACGTATCACCCACAAACTGACGGATAAACAAAGAGGGTGAATAAAATTTCTGAAGATTTGTTGAGAGCTTGTGTCTTGGATTTCGGAGGACTTTGGGAGCAGCATTTACCTTTGGTTGAGTTTGCGTATAACAATAGCTATCAAACTACGATTGGAATGGCCCCTTTGAAGCACTTTATGGGCAGCCATGCAGATTTCCTAGTTGTTGGTGGGAAACCACCGACAAAGTGTTGCTCCTATTGGCAGCCGGATTGCCTAGTTGTTGGTAGAAAACCACTGATAAAATGTTGTTCGGACCGATTTGATCTGTGATACCACAGTAAAGGTAGATTTCATCAAGTAGAGGATGAGCGTAAGACCGTCGGAAATTTTATGCGGATAAAAGAAGAAAAGAGTTTGAATTTGAGGTTGGAGATATGGTATTTGTTACAATGTTCACTCTTAGAAAAGTTGCTAGATTTGACAAGTCTGAAAAATTGGCACCTAGATTTATTGGGCCATTCAAAATTATGGAAAGGGTAAAAAAATCGGCATATCGTGTGGAGCTTTCTAACAGGTTAGCAGGAGTCCACAATGTTTTCTACGTTTCCCACCTTAGGAAATACCTTCATGACACCGCTAGTAGAATAGAGCCTGATCAGTTAGAGGATTTTGAGATGAAGCCAACAGTTCCTTGTGCCACCGCACACATTGTGGAGCACGATAACAGGAGACTCCGCAGTAAAATAATTAAGTTGGTCCGAGTATAATAGGGGGACAATCTAGCGAAAAACACATGAGAGACCGATAAGAAGATGAAGAACACTCACCGAGACCTTTTCACCGATAATTTTTCTTTCCAAAATTAGGATTATGGTTGCATCATGATTGCTAGATTGGATGTAGGGGTGCCAAATGGGTTGAGTTGGATATAAATGGGTTGGGTTAAAAATTAACCTAAACCATTCTAAAAAAATAGACCTAACCCATTAGACCCATTTATTAAATGGGTTGAAACCCAATCCAACTTACTAATTTAACGGATCAACCAAACCTAACTCGTTTAACCCAATTTGAATAAAATTACATAAAAACATGTACAAGATCATTCTCATCAATTCAGTTTGTATAATTCAAGATCAATATAAAAACTTTCAAAATCAATACAAGACCATTTCAGAATTAAACTAGTACAAAGATAACGAGTATCATTGAATATCAGTTCAGTTTTCAAATACAAAAACATCATATAAAGTGACATTTAGGTTCTGCAGCGAGCAAAGTATCCCATACTGCATCATTTTGTAGAATTTAATGTTAAGATCGACATCATAATGTCCAACCTGCATGTATTGTCCAACTTGCATGTGAATATGGGAAAAGTGAGTATCTCTGTAATTCACTTCTAACTTGTAAAATGTACAGTCATTAACTAATAACATGGTTTTTTAATGGGAGAAAACTAATAACATGGTTGTCTTGCAAATGCTTAATGGATGGACATGTAGCAGATTTGACTTAAGTACATGATATGAAGACAGGTTTTATATGAGGATAAACCAAGTAACCAACACAAGCAGAGATATGTAATATCGGTTGAAATTGTAAAATTTTGCTAATAATATATTGTTTTAATCAAATGATTGTATAAACAACATGAAATACGGCATATCCAGGTTCATCAATGTTAAAAGTTGATGATGAGCCACTTGAGATGCACGAAACATAGTTTTCAATTGATTAACATGGAAATATTTCACTAAAAAAACTTCATATCACATGTTTACATCATAATTTTTAGTCTGGTCCTCTACTATAGGCCCTGTAAAGGTTTGTATGCTTCTCATGCGATTCTACTAAAACAAGGAGTAAATATCAGAGTTTTTAGTCTACGTTTTAAGCATTTAGTCAAGTTTTCTGCACTTCAATTTTATATTTAATAGTAAGGTTGGAACAACATTTGGATGGTCTAAATGACAACAGATGTAAATTCAAGGAAATATTTATCCAATTATCAATAGTCCTACATATAGTTTCAGTTCCAGTTAATTTAAGGAAATATATACAACTTACATCATAAAAAAATAACTGATCATAATAGATGCTAAACTAATAGTACTTACCATTTGCTGTGATTCAAAAACTTGCTTAATTTATGTCTTATTATCCAGTTTGGGCCATTTTCATAAATGCCAATCTAATAGATATGAATGCATAATTTTAGTCACCTAAACTATCGATAACAATACTATTGATAGAATAGCATAGATTTTGAATACATACAACTATAAATCAGTCAAACCTAGAAGGAAATATATGGACGGAAACAAACAGACAACGGGGATATACGCTACTATGCAATTACAGTAGCAACATGATAACATAATTATTTAAAGTAAATTGAAGTGAAAATGCACATCCTTTAAAGGTTTATTAGAATTTTGTTTTATTAAAAACCAATACTGGCTATTGCAAGAAATTGACAAAATAATAAAACTAATTATAATAGCCGATGGAAGAAATCACCATAACTAAATACCAAAAAGTACAAAAGCACATGTGTACTCAAATAATCATATGGAATCATGCACTTTTTACTCCTACATTAGTCATCCCAAATAATCTATCAAGTAAAATTAATAAGAGATAGTTAACGATGGGATTAAAAAGCATTCGACATCATGACTAGTGTTAATGGAAAACAACTAAAACTTGATGGGGGTACTATTATGGAGATGATTCAAATGCAAAGAAAGTTGCAATAAAGAAACACATCAAAACCGTTCAAAACAACAGTCGGCAAGCAGTACGGATCCAAAGCAATTATCTGAATAGCCAAATCAATATAGAACATGATCATCAAATATGCACTCAGTTGCCAAAAATGATATCAAGAATTCAATTTCAAACAGCAAAGAAGTAGAGTTAACTACAAAACTTCATGTAAACTCAAAAAAGAATGGGAAGTTTCAGCTAAATGATAAGCAGACCCATCTCATGGTTAATAAATGAATATATCAAAGCCAACGAATGTTTTAAAGGAGCATACAATAGAAAAATAGCGAGGGAACAAAAAATATAATTGTTTTAGAAGTTGTTGTCCCTCGGCAAACAACCTCTTGCTTAATTACATACAAATCTCTTAGAAGTCAGTTACTCAAGTATATCTGAAGTATATGTCAAATCTCTTAGAGGTAATTCCACTTTATAATTATCATGTGTTTTCTTTCTTTCTTTACAGCACTTGCTTAAAAAGGTTTACCGCTTCGATTACTTTTTGTAGACTGAATTATCAATAAATAGTACTTTTTTATATAAGTATATTAGAGCAATTACTGCTCTTTCTACTTCTATTCCAAAATATTAAAAAAAACCATATAGATTAATCGCAACAGAGGTATGAATATTTTCCCGTATCATTATTTCAAAATACATATCATATCATCTCAAAATTTCAACCAAATCACAACATTAAAGATACATATTCTGCAAAATTTCAAACATAATAGGTCGTATTGACTGGCAACGTACAGTTTATATTCCAATAAAATTCGGCTTTTTGCATAAATAATCATGTCAAAGAATGTAATTTTACTTGAAGCAATTCAATTCAATCCTCTTTTCATTAATAATCAAATGCTTCATGATTCATTTCTTCATTAACACCGTGTATTAACATTTCAGCAGCTGCAATTGTGGAGCATCCATCTTGCTTTCACCAACAATAACGGACAAAGAATGATCTCTAACAGATTAAATGGGTATGAAAGTCGTATTCCTATAGTAAGTATGAAAATAGCAAACCAAACGCGCATGCTTGTTCCAATTAAAAGGAACCTAATAATACGAACTAATGACAAGAAAATTCGTATCTCGAAAAACGTGGATTCGAGAAATAAAAGCGAAGACGGAAGGGGCGACAAAAATAAAAATAAGCCTAATTTTTTTACTGCAGAAATCGATTGAAACCCTACTTTTTTTCTCGTAGAAGAAATGGAGTGCAGGATTTGGAATTTGACGAGAAAGAAAGCTAAATCTAAAATTTCTTGTGGGTTAAGCAGGTATGCTGGTTATGCGGTTGGAACCGTTAAAACCAATTACTTTGTTGGGTTAAATGGATTTACCCGATAATTCCATTTAACTAAATGGTTTAGACCCAACCCATTTATTTTATAGGTAACTGGATTGGGTATGTTTTTGACAGCCTTAATAGGATGGTATGAGATGGTTTTACACTTTCTCACAAACACTTTACACTCATATAAAATTTTTATGCATGTTTAGGATATTTTGTATACATACTTACATGACACGATTACACACTCACGGTAGGTTTGAGCTCATTTTAGCATGTCGGTAGTACATAATCACATTACATTAATGGTTGAGTAGATGGTTATGTAGAGAACTTGGTTGTATAACATGGATGTATTGCGAGTTACGCTGTTCGCCCCTTGAAAGATTTTGGGACGAAATCCTTTTTAAGAGAGAAAGAATGTAAGACCCCATAAAATGAACCATAAATAAATAAAGTAAATTGAATTAAATATGATAAGGATTGGATATAAATTTTATAAAATTTGGAATTTGACCACGAAAGTTATTCCGTTGCATTCGTGGCGAAATTCTAATCTGTTTTCATCTATAATATGCTAAAACCAGAGCTCAAACAAAGAAGTTATGAGCATTTAGAGTTATTAGATTTAAATTAATTTAGTTTGAATTCAAATTCAAACGAGAAATTAAATCTAGGATTTGAATTTCAGAATTTGTCTTGGGGGCTAAGTAAACGATTATTTAAGGCTTAACGTTAAAAAGTTAATTAGAGAATAACATAATATGGCAACAGAAACAAAAATATAAATGCCCTAAATAAAGGAGCGGTTGACCTAAATAGGTCAACATCTCGACTGTAGCGGTCGACCAGTCACCCAACGACGGTCGACTGCTTGGCAACGGCAGTTGCTAGAGACAGCAAGCGTTTTACATTATGTTCTATTTGGTTATGCGCTTCGGATTTATCCGTTTCCTACCTACTTCCATCGTACGGTTCTGATGTGTTTCAACTCCTATAAACAAAACCCTATTCTCTCCAATTTTGTTCATATTATTTTTAGGAATACGACGAAACTCTTCCATTGCAATCTTTCTAATAAGATTCAAAAACTCCATAGAGAATTCAGGCAATGATTTAACCTATTTCCTATTTGTTTCTTCCTCCTCCAATTTATTCTTATCCTATTCTTCTCCAATTATTTTTAGTCTAATGAAGATATGTACCTCTTCCCTATTGCATGTGTATATATCAAAAGAGAGAGATTTTGGAAGGGATCAGAAGGCTACAAATCCATTTGAGTAAAGCTAAGGCTAATATGTTAGTGGAAACCTTAGTATTCCTTTTCAACAATTAATTAGCGTATTACTTTTTGGATTTGAAGGTGCCTTAGGGATTTTAGGATTTTGAAAATATGATAGATAAAATCCCCCAAAATTCATTTTATTTCGAAATGTTAATTCTAAGTTGAGATCCTCAATTATTTATATTAATTTGATGGAATTTTTTCATTTATGTGATTTTTGATAATTTCATATTATATTCCACTTATGCTTCTCCTTTGGGTCAGATTGTGATCCTTCAATAAGATAAGAGGTTTAGATTATGAATTTTATTCGTAGTTTGCACCACTTATTCATATCTATTTCTTTATAAAAAGAGGAGTTGAATAGAATATGGGGTTTAGATTGCAATTCTTATTGTTTAAGATAATCCATTGAAATGGTGTAATAAATTGAGGTTCTATTTTGTTTACAAGTCTGTTATTACAATTTTTCTTATGAATATTTATTCCTTGTTTTGGATATTAGAATTCCATGAAATCTTGGAAAATTGAAGAAAAAGGACTTGTAATAATAATTGGTTAGGAAATTGACATTTAGCACTAGGTTAGAGCATAAAATCCATGCTTTTAGAACTTATTAAGCGGCAATATTTATTTATTTCTATTTACATAATTAATATATAAGTATTGCGTATATGGCATAGTTAACTAGGCATTTATTTACATTTATTTTCCCCCCATTAGGAAGGTAATTGGTTTAGAGGCGAAAATAAGAGGAAACTCTTATATAGCCTAATTATTAATTTAAGGCGCAATAAGAAAAATTTCTTATAAGGCCTTATTTATGAAACAGTGAGTGAGTGCGTGCGTGTTTGCGTATGTGTGTGTATAGGGTAGTTAATTTATGGTTAAGTCATAGGGATGCGAGGCCAATTAAGTTACACGATAAAAGTCTGCCTTCACTTTGAGGCTGCCAGCAGTTGTGTACACTTTTATTGATGTGAGATATCCTTATGATAAATATTTGTAATGGCACGAGGTTAGTTCCAAATTCTATAGGCGAAATCTACCCTACTAATATGGCTACCAATTCCTTCGAATAGTGGACTAATGTAAGATGTCATTATAGCTATGGGCAATAAGATGAAGGGCTTGCTTCGGGGTTTGAGGTATTAAGTGGTTGGACCCGCGTTTTTCCCCAGATGAAGTATTAAATGGTCAAGGGGTTACGTTAGGTGGTTTCTCTACTGGGGTCCACTTCTGAAATTAAGCCTTAAATGACGAGGTCTGCCTATTTTCCACTTGAAAGTATTAAGTGGCCTATAAGAGTTCATATGATGTTAGCTAGATAGTATCATTGAGGAGCGCGCTTCTGGAAATATGCCTTAAATATTAGGGCAGCCTATTTATGATATATGATTGGGATATGTGATCTACTTCTAGAATGGAAGGTATTAAGTGGTTGGACTTACCTTCTTTCCTTTTAAAGAAGTATTAAATGATTTTAATGGTTTTATGTTCATAGACATATTCTTATTTTGAAATATACTGCCCAAGTACTGAAAAAGTAAGACTCGAGGTTTTTATTCACTAGACACTTGTTGTTTCGACTTCCTTCTCTTTACAACACGGGTTAAGGATGAAGTGATAGCGGTGATGATGCTTACAGATGAGAAGCTTGGCCATCGGCAGTATTTATTATTATTTGCTTTCATGTACCCATGGCTTTAAACAATTGTTGTAATGGATATTATACTATGGTTTTTATGGGTTTTTTGTTATGATATTTTTCTGGTTTTGTAACAAATGGGTGCACTTTACCGTTATATTTTGTTCCATCTACTGTGAATTCTGAAAGTTTAGTTATGGCTCTGTGATGTTATATCTTTTTACTACCAACATCTTTGCTTAGAATGGATCTAAGCTTCGATGAGCCTTTTCTAGGTCGAAATTTAGGCTTGTTTCGAGGTAGGTTGTTACACTATGCCTAAAATTCCTACCACAACTTTGTCCCTGAATTGTGAATTTCCCTAACTATAAAAATGTAGTCCAAACCTAAGTTACTAGAGTTTTTAATTTAAAAAAAAAACAAAAGTAAATAAAAGGAAAACCCTAAACTGTATAAGAAAAGTCGACCCAAACAAAAAAAAACTTCTCCAAATTTTAAAAAGGCCAATCCCCTTTTCTCTTCATTTATCCTTCTTAAGGTTTCTTCTTCAGATTCAAAAGCTAGATATTCCACAATTGATTAATGAATTCACTCATTTCATCTTGATTAGTTGATTTCTACACCCTATGGTTGTGATTATTCCTTTAGTTGAGTTCCTTGTGGTTATAATTTTAGGGAAGCCTATTTATGATGTATGATTGGGATATGTGATCTACTTCTAGAATGGAAGGTATTAAGTGGTTGGACTTACCTTCTTTCCTTTTAAAGAAGTATTAAATGATTTTAATGGTTTTATGTTCATAGACATATTCTTATTTTGAAATATACTGCCAAAGTACTGAAAAAGTAAGACTCGAGGTTTTTATTCACTAGACACTTGTTGTTCCGACTTCCTTCTCTTTACAACACGGGTTAAGGATGAAGTGACAACGGTGATGATGCTTACAGATGAGAAGCTTGGCCATCGGCAGTATTTATTATTATTTGCTTTCATGTACCCATGGCTTTAAACAATTGTTGTAATGGATATTATACTATGATTTTTATGGGTTTTTTGTTATGATATTTTTCTGGTTTTGTAACAAATGGGTACACTTTACCGTTATATTTTGTTCCATCTACTGTGAATTCTGAAAGTTTAGTTATGGCTCTGTGATGTTATATCTTTTTACTACCAACAGCTTTGCTTAGAATGGATCTAAGCTTCAATGAGCCTTTTCTAGGTCGAAATTTAGGCCTGTTTCGAGGTGGGTTGTTACACTATGCCTAAAATTCCTACCACAACTTTGTCCCTGAATTGTGAATTTCCCTAATTATAAAAATGTAGTCCAAATCTAAGTTACTAGAGTTTTGAATTTTAAAAAAATACAAAAGTAAATAAAAGGAAAACCCTAAATTGTATAAGAAAAGTCGGCCCAAACAAAAAAAAAAACTTCTCCAAATTTTGAAAAGGCCAATCCCCTTTTCTCTTCATTTATCCTTCTTAAGGTTTCTTCTTCAGATTCAAAAGCTCGATATTCCACAATTGATTAATGAATTCACTCATTTCATCTCGATTAGTTGATTTCTACACCCTATGGTTGTGATTATTCCTTTAGTTGAGTTCCTTGTGGTTATAATTTTGAGATTATTTGGTACAATTTCTTTTATTTTCAGATTTGATTTGTACGCTATTATCGAACTCGACCACCTATTTTGCCAATGATGCTACAGTTTTATAGTGGTTGATTTGGAAAACTGTTTCTATTTTTTCATATATCTTGGGTTCACCTATTTGAATTATTCAACCAAGTGATTTTTTCTCTAATTTGATTACTATTAACCTAGATTTTTTTTTTGAATACGGCTTTGTCTTTGGCTTGATTTATGTGATTATCGGCCCCTGTTTATGGCCCAGTGCCGGCCCTTTACATTGGGTTACCCTAGACAAAAATGGAGAGGTTGAAAAAAATTTGTTGCCATCAGAAATTGAAGTTTGGACCTCACACATGAAAAGAACATACTCAACCAACTTGACTAGCAACTCTTTATTAAATAAAATGCATCTGTATATATTTAAAATACATTATTCATCATCAATAACCTATTGCCCCATCGAGGGGGTTGCCCTAGGTGGCTGCCTGCTTGGCCTTGCCCTAGGGCCGACCTTGTTTATGGGCTTGTTCAACTTTAATATTTTGTGGCTTCGGCCTGACTTTGTGGGCTTGTTCAATCTTGAGATTTACCTTTACGTGAATAATCATTCTGTGTTTCTTTATACACCTAACTACTATCTGAACAAATTTAACCTGACTTGAGTTTGAATATATGCTTGCGTACATACATATGTACATGTTTATACATACACAAGCGTATGTGTGCGTATGTAGACGTGTTGCTAAAAAGTTGCTTTGGGTGTCTATATTTGAAATGCATTTATTTCTGCCTGAATTGTAATCTGTAATGTGCCTTCGTCTGAATTTTTGCTTATTCTATTATTGCTTTGCCTACTCTAAATGTAGCTGAACCAAGTTGATTATTTTTGCACTTCAATGCATACCTTTTGGTCCGACTTTGATTATACACTTGCCTGGAACTGTACTGATTTGTGCACCCTTGTGCACTTTACCTAATTTATAGTGTTTTACTTGTTGTATTTTGCTACCTACCGTGTGTGTGCGCACGCCTGTCTTGTGTGCTTGCCTTAGCATATGAATTTTTATGCCTTGCCTGTTCCAGTTTTCCTGAATCTAACTTTGATGTGCACGTACTTGATAGTTTGGCTGGACTGATTTTGCACTGGCTTAGTTTGTGGCATGTTACAACACCTTTTTGAGCACTGGTCTAGAAAAGCTATACCTGACTTGGACCTTGTTGCATTTATGACCTTGTTTTGTTGTTTATCTGAAATCGAGCACATTGGTGCATCGCGTATTTGATTTTACTCTTGAGCTTGATTTGTGGTACTTGTATAACCTTAAGGCATATACACTATCATATTGTACATGTCTTAGCTTGCCCTATTGCACTGGTCCATGTTTGTTATCCTTTGCACCCATCTAAAAAATGAAAAGAAACAAGAACCAATAAAATAAAGCAATGTCGAGTTTAAATATATTTTCTTTTTGTAGTTTCCATATGTTCCTTTTTGTCTTTTCACTACATTGTTATTTGTCACGTAAAACAAATTGTTGTATGGATGAAGGCTGGGACAAGAAGATATAAAGCTGTATTCGAGCGAGTGATAAAAGGAGTGATTGAAGTGTTGTATTGACATTGTTGTGTATGAGAGAGTATAAAAATGTCAAGAGAGCCCCTGTAATAATTCATAATATCGTACTACTATTTTTTTTATTGAAATACAATATTATTCATTTATTTTTCAATATGATCTTGCAATATGTATAGTACCTCAACAAATACATTTAAATAATTAATATATGTTTATTATCATCAAAGCAAAATCATAGACTACTATATTATATAATCTTCCCCTTTTGATGGTAAAAGACTTATATTAAGATTCTGTAACCATAAGCTAAAAAATGTGTTTGATATGCCTTGATTATATGCTCCCCCTATTGAGATGCTTCCCTTACAAAAATACCCCCTTACACAAATGTATGCACTAAAAATAAAAGATCCATTATTTCCTAGATGTCAAAGATAAAAAACCAGATACCTATATGCCAAGGGAAAAAACTGAAAATAAATAATATTAGTAAGGTTTTTACTCAACTGCCAAAATCTTAACCTGTTTCCCTTTTTGTTATCATCAAAAATTAAAAGAATAATCAACATAGTGATAGATTTGGATTGATACTAGAGATAAGAATACGAAGTATATCAATCAGTAAACAAAAATCATAATATCTTATTAATTAGGCACATATTCCACATTAAAGCGATGATTGAATTGCAATTGAGAGAGAATTTTATACATTGAGAGAAGTATGGTATTTTTTGATAAAGGAAATTATTGAAGTAATAAATAAAGAAAAGGAGAAATGTTTAGCACTTCCTGACCAGGCATAACCATTAGGACTTTGAAATGAGGTTAGAAGTTACTTAAAAAATGTCAAGCACTTCCAAACATGCATAACAATTAGGACTTTTAAATGAGATTAGAAGTTACTTGTGTATTTATCCCTATCTTATGTAGATGTTCCATCTGTGCATAAATGTGAGGACTTTTAAAGAAAACAGAAGCGCATACCTTGAGATTAAAAATTTGTCACGCATGTATAAACATAAGGACTTTTAAATGAGAGTGAATACTTTGAAATAATATAAATTATTTAAATCAAGTTAAAGAATATAATTCTTTCTTTTATTTTGAAATGCCATCCTCAGCATGCTGTATTGAATTTTGATGTAAAGAATGATGATAAAAATAGAAATGGTCATGGAATATGCATTAATTAGGAAAAATAAAAAAAATTAATTACCAAGAAATGACCACATACCTTTCCTCTGTTATGAAGCATAATTCAATCACTACTTATCACTTATGCAATCACTATTAATAATTTTGATAAATTTCAAAGATTTAAGTAGCCAAACATCATTTTTTCTTAAGTAAATTCCTTACTAAAAAAACAAGAGTGTCTTTAGCTAAAAAAATTAAAAATAAAAGAGATAGAAAAGGAAAAAATCTAAGTTATTTCTAAAATTCTCGAATCCAAACGAAGTTGTGAAAATCTATTTTCTGTAAGTCGTTTTGTGAAAATGTCTGCTAATTGAAAATCAGTTGAAATGAATTCAATGCAAATATTTTCTTTTGAAATGTAATCTTGAATGAAAAGATGTCTCATGCCTCTATTTAGTACGAGAATGATGCACATGTTTATTTGGAAAATAAATGGCAGTTTTGCTATCACATCTTAGTGGAACATTTACATACAATGCCAAAATGTAATAGAGTTTGCATCATCCGCAAAATTTGAGTAGAGTAACTTCCTAATGCAATATATTCTGCTTGGTAGATAATGCTACACAATTTTTCTTTCTACTTGACCATGGAACTAATGAATGTCCTTGCATGAAACATGTTTCACTAGTGCTTTTCTATTAGCAAGACAATTAACATAATCTGCATCAAAGTAGCCAACCAAATCAAACCGTTACTAGATGGATAGCATTAACCAAAATTCTATATGTACAAGAGGTATCTCAAAATTCTTTTCATGGGTTTTAAATGAGATTCTTTTGGATTTTCTTAGAAAGATGCACATAGACACATAGTAAACATAATATCTGGCTTAGATGTAGTAAGATAATGAAGAGAACCAATCATACCTCGATATTTCTTTTGATTAGCTGCAATGCATTGTTCATCTTTATCAAGTTTGACTGAAGGGCTCATAGGAGTCTTTAATGGTTTTGCATTTGCTATTCCAAATCTTTCTAATATCTCTTTTACATACCTTGTTTGTGAAATAAAATTCCCCATCTCACTTTGCTTGATTTGAAATCTAAAAAAGAATTTCAATTCTCCAACCAAGCTCATTTCAAATTTGCCCTGCATGACTTTTTCAAATTTCTCACACAAAAGATTGTTAGTGGAATGATAGATAACGCCATCAACATAAATTTGAATAATCAAGAGATGATCTTTATCGTGGACAAGAAACAGAGTAGTATCATCACAACCCATTTTAAAACCATTTTTCAAAAGATGCGTACTAAGACAGTCATGCCAAGCCCTAAGAGCTTGTTTTAGACCATATAATGTTTTTTGAAGTTTATACACTTGATTTTATAATTCTTTACTTTCAAAACCAGGAGTTTGTTCAACATAAACAATTTCTTTAAAAGCCCATTTAAAAAAGAACTTTTTATATCCATTTGTTTTAATTTGAATCCCTTTGAACACACAAAAGCTAGCAAAATTCTAATGGATTCTAATCAAGCAACTGGAGCAAATGTCTCATCAAAATCAATGCCTTCTTTTTGGTTGTATCCTTTAGCGACTAACTGATTGAGTCAGTAGTATGCCCTATGAGAAACTCTGTAATTTATTGTAAATTAATTAACTCAATAATCAATTCTCATTCACAATAAAGATATTTTTCTTTCTGTTATGCATTTGTTATAATGTGTTATAAATAATTAAATGCTCACTTAAATATATTTCATGGAAAATCCATAAATGGTGTGTTTGTGATAGTAATTCCGAATAGTTGTAATCATGAGTATTTTCACAATATTATAAAACGCATCATTTTAAATGTTCCTAGTCAAGATATATCGAGACTGGATTTAGTGTATCCACTGAGACAAGTAAGTAACACTCTCTAAATGTTGTGCAGTGTATTACTCAAGACCGCTGGGGGTACCTAAAGGTCATGTACTAATAGTTATTGAATAACTATGGAAGAACTCATTTGATTGTTTTTTGTTGGTTAATATAACTGAGGTCAAATAGAAAATATCAACGTGACAAGATTACATACTTCGTTCTCCAAATTTACACCCGACGAGTCACACAACCGAAACGATGTACCATATGATTTAACGAATTTTTTTTAAATTAATTAAATTAATTAATATTTATGAAATATTAATTGTAAAATTTGATTATGATTTGATGAATAAATATTATTAAATAAGTTTATAATAGTTATAACTATATTGGTCGATGTACGATATCCATAAGCGATTAAATTGGATTTAATTGTTAAAATGGTTTTAAGGCCTATCATGAGGTTTGATAATTTCAGTAGCAACAAAGGCTAGGGCTGGCTCAAATTACGGAGAGATTGGCTTGATTTTGGATGGCTCAGATTAAAGGCGATTGAGTAAAGGACATGATCCAAACATCTCTCCTTTCATTCCTTTATTTAAGCATCTCTTCCTCCATTTGTAGGATCTTTTTCGAGCCTCCATCGCATTCCTTTTGCTCGACAACTTTCTCCCTTCACCTCTCAAGTCTCCCAAGCTTAAATTAAATCAATTTAGCTGCTATCCGATAATTGGTGGTCAACGGTTCAAGGACTAACACTCTATTGGATTGAAATTCGTTTCTAGAAGCTTACATCATTGTTTCAATGTATGGTTAAGGACTTTGGCTATAAGGTATGTTTCTAATTAATTACAAACATTAATTCATATTTATAATGCTTATTATATGTATACATTTATATATGTATATTATTGTTAGTTAGGTGTTGATTCCAGTATGTAGATTTATTGCTACAATTTTGATTCATTATAAGTATATGTTTATATGGTTAAAATAAATAAATAAGATAATTCATCCCTACACAGTATGACCCCGAATGAAAAACATTTTTGATTATTTAAATGATTTAATATATAATACACACACATATAGTTTATAATTTACATACTATATTATAATTATGTAAAATATAAATATAAAATTTATAGTTTGATAAGTATTTTATTTTCCACAAATTTATTAATTTTTTATATATATTATTTTTAAATAATATTTAAATCAATTTATATTGTAAATATTTATATAAATTCATATATGTATTATAAAATACATATTTAAGTTTTATAAAATCATATTAATACATAAATGTGCAAGGCATGATCAATAAATATATTTAAAAAATTCTTCGTTTAAAATTATATATATATATATATACATATAAATGAATACATATAAGTATTTAATATATTCTTTTATATGTATATAAATACATATAATTTTTTTTAATGTATTTGTACAAGTACTTTTTTTAAATTACAAACAAAATTAATTTTTATTTACTATATTAAATGACATAAACATAGTTACATAGTAATTAAAATATATACACATTTTGTTAATATTATATGCTTTTATATTCATATATAAATATTTATATGTTTATAAAAAATCATATATAAATAAATTTTTAATTCACATCTATAATATATTAAAATATTTTATTATAAGGCAAAAGTGTATGTATATATAACGCACATTTGGACAATATATTTACATATTAGATGTGCTAACTTGTCTATTGCGATATAAATCCCAACATCAATATATACGCAAGTTGAGCCTTAGTTAGATTGATATGTTACATGCACACGGACATATACATATATATATATATATGTGTGTGTGTGTGTGTGTGTGTGTGTGTGTGTGTGTGTTTATGATGCATGTATATATATATATAATAACTTAAATTAGTCCATAACTCTAGTGCAGTTGGTGTAATGACCTGGGATTTTGGCCATTTGATTTTGAATATTTAATTCATTTTAAATATTAACATATTTGTTTTAAAGTTAAATAATTTAAAATTAAAAAATAGGTATTTATTTGAATATATGAATAGCATTTCAAATAACAGGGTTTTTAATTGGTATTAATTTAATGGACTGAATAACTTAGTTAACTATTATTAAATAAATGAATATTAATATAAATTCTTTCGTAAGTTCATTTACAGTAATAAATGGTTCAAATAAATTATGAGAAAGTATATTCATATTTTTACGACTCGATTGCTGTTGACGCATTTCTAATTTAATTCATTTCATTTTTCCATAATTTTTAATTTGGAAAATATTTAAATTATTTGTTTGATAATTTATCGGCAAGCATCGGTGTTTTTGTGATTTTATATAATTTAATAACCAGTGTATATTATTATTGTGTTGAGGTCATGTCGATGTTTCGAGCGCGACCATATTTTTATTTTATCGTTCGGAGGTCATTCGTGAATAAAAATTTATGCAACGAGACATGGGAAATTGGAAATTAAATATATAAATAATCACTTAGGCAAACTCATTTTTCACAAGTTCCATCTCCTCACTATCTCATTTCGTACAACAAAGAGTAAAGAAGAAAAAAATATACATAAAGATCCACTTCTCTAAAAAATTGAAACTGATCCAAACACAATCATAAGAATAAAAAGGTGTGATCTTTGCATTTAAATTAGTAAGATTTACATATTGACATAAGAATTGGGAGGTGCAACTCTTATGTTGGTGCTCAACAGTTTTCTGCAATCTAGGGTTTGCCTTCGACTAGAGTATAGGCGGTTTTAGCTCGTTTCAAGCGTGTCACTGAGTTCATAGGTTGGAGGAGCATCGACATTAGCATTTACATGAAGCTCGATCCATGTTTGCATTGTGTAACATCAGGAATTCATGGGCATATAACCTCTAGGTCACACCTCCGTCCAGGTGATCGAGTTCCATATGGTCTTGTCCATTGTGATGCTCTTGCGAAGAGGGATGTTCAGAGGTGGTTTCGTGTTGTTTAGTTGTGAAACGAGGGCGTTAGAGTGGATGGAAGCTAGGGTAATGGTGGAGGGAGCATCGGGATATGCGGGAGTTTTAAATGGAGTGGAAGAGGATTAGATTTAATAAAGGGTAAGTAGATTGAAAATTCAATTAGCCAAATTAATTTATATTTTAAATCCCCTAACTTATAAATTGTATAACTTTTTCATACAAGGTCCAATCGAGATGAAACTTTTTGCATTACGCCCGTAATCATGAAAGCTTCGCCATGGAATAAGTTTGGATGAATTTGGAGTAAGTTAAAATTTAGGATAGGACGTTGTTCAATATTAGTCCAAAAAACCAGAACGCTTCGGCGTCAACTGGAATTTCGATTAGTATTAACTCACCTTTTTGGTCAATCGGTATACTATATAGTAGATTAAATTTTATTGATTGTGTTTGGATGAAAACATTGGCTGATTTGGTTAAATATTTGGTTTTATAAGGGATTGGCATTATAAAGTTCTTATCAACTATAGGTGTTGATGTTGTTATTGGATTAGTGATTTACTACGGATATAGAAGTTTTGAATTTTTGTTTTCTGTATTTTTTATACTTTATTTTGGACATTACGATATAGGTTTTTAGGCGGGCTTTTATATTTTATTTTGTATGGAGAGGGGGGGGGTTTCAGCTATTTGTCAGGCTTGTTGGCAGCTCCTCTATAGTGTAGAATAAAATTAGAGGAGTGATCTCCTTCTTGTGAGGATCACTCATTTTCCTCAAAATAAAATTTAAAATACAAAAAAATTGTTGAGAAATCCTGATTTCTTGATATTATTAATTATAATTTCAAGTTATATTTATATTAATTCATTTAAGTTATACTCATGTTAACTAGATTGTTAAACACTGAAACGTGATTTTTTTTGGTCATTTTGGACATGAAACCGACATTGGGAAAATTTGTAACATTTTAAGATAATTGGAAGTAATAGCATTTATTAAGTGCTATAACAACTATTTTCCTAGATTTAGTATTTTGGAATACCATTAATTGTTGATTTGGCTTGAAAATGATTTTTTATTTGGGAAATGATTTTTAATCTGATTGTTTTGGAATTTCTATGATATTTTGATTTAAAAAGAGTTGAATCTTTTCCATATTATTTCAAAATTTTATTTTATTCTTTCTACTATATATGTTTGAGTAAATGGTTTCAAATAATTATTTTAAAAGTATGGGTTTTTATATAAATTATTATATTAATAAATATTTATTTAAAAAAAGAAAATTTAAAAGGATTATCTTTATTTTAAAGGGGATTTTGTGGGTTTAAGAAGATAGAAATATTTGAAATAATATTTGTGGGTTGTTTGTACAAAACGTTGTAGATTTATGAATATTAGTTTATAAGGGGTGAATAGATTTATAAAAATGTTTATTAAATAAAAAGAATGGTTTAATAAATAATATCCGATAAAAGGAAATATATATCATTTTGATAAAGCGGAGGAGTAAATTCCATTTAGAAATTTATTGAAAAATATGAATAATCGATTTGTGTAAAGTATGTGAGTTTTTATTATTTTATTTGGAATTTGTTTAATATTTAGGTTCTGGCGTTATATATGGAGTTGTGTTTAAAAAGAGCTTTGGTAATTTTAGTTAGAATTTTTTTGAAGGATTTTATAAATGAATTTGGAGTTTATGAAAAGAGTTGCAAATGAGTACAAAATTAACAAAATGAGTTTAAAAATTATATTTTATAAAAGAAGGTTTATAAAAGGGCGTATAAATAATATAGGGAATTTTATAAAAGAGTTAGTTAAACAAATTTAGGAAATTTATAGAAGGAGTCTGAAATTAATTTTTTATTAAGATTTATAATGAAATTTATAAATAATATTTTATAAAAGAAATACTTATATGAATTTAGAGCTTTTATTTATAAAAGGGAATATTTGATAAAAGATTTGTTTACAATAGAGATTTGATTTTCCAGATTGACCTTCTTAATTATGGAGGTAGGGAATATTCTTTTCCTTACTTAACACAGAAGGACTTGTGTTAGGTTATTATTATCTCCGTTTAGAATTACTCTGTTTTATCTTAAAACTTAAGTGCGGTTTGAAATAAAAATATTTCATAAGATTTATAAATACACTTATACTGTTGAGATACGTCTATGAATACTTTCAAGGTAGTGAAAAGTGTATAGAAGAATTTTGTGAAATTTATATATATTTGTGAAAGTATTTTTTAGTACAAGTGTTTACAAAGTAGTTTAAACTAATGAAATGATTAATCTAAGAGGCCTAGATTTTCTTTGTGCTTAACTAATGCTATTTCCCATAAGGATCTATAACATCTAGATGAACTACTTATTTATTTGATAGTTAAATAACCGATTATCAAATCTTGGCCAAAATTATAACTCCAGAAATATCTAGGAGAAACATGTGAGTTATATGGCATAGTCATCTTCAATGATGTTGTATTGTGCATATAAACCTTGTTTTGTTCTCTTAGGACAAATAATAGGGAGATCCGTCCATTTAAACAGTTAGGAGGTGATCCCCGCTCCTTTCTATTATCTGTTTATTTCCGAAAGAACTGAGGTTGAGTATATCAGAAACTATCGAATGTTGTTTTGAAGAGACCGGGATCGGATGACTTATTCGAAAACCACTTTGATTCAACTCAAGCAACGTATTTAAAGTATCTTTAAGATGATGGGATCAATGATAGAGCTTTTAAAGTGCAAGGGTTACTTGCTAGTAATGCCGAGGGTGATCTAAAATGGATGTCGTAGAAGTAGTGCCTACGGTTTGTTGATATTTTGAACAACTTGTATGGATAGATGCTGGCACTACATTGCTGCTTGAAGGGAAATGTAGCATTCCAAGTGGTTTTATTATATAAAAGGTAATGCGTTGCCTTTAGCCTCATCAACCGGGAATGACTAAAATCAGGGATATATGACAAGGCTAAGTGGGTCACTCCCAACAGAGTGTATTGTCACCTTTTTAGATATGCATTCATTTTATGGATTGGGTTAAAGCTCTCGGTAAAGGTTGCAAAGGAACTAGGGTGATAATATATTCAATACTATCCAAGAAGGGTAGGCTGGTACAATGAGCAGGAGTGCAAGATGTTCTTGCTGACTTCAGTTAATTTTTCTAGAGGTATACTATGATGGGTGGTGTCTCAGTAGCCATGTCATTGATGGAATCTAATCTCCAATACGTGCCTTTACGATTTTAGTTGTAAACCAATCACGCTAGAATCTAATCTCCAATACGTGCCTTTACGATTTTAGTTGTAAACCAATCACGCTAGAATCTAATTAATGTAATAATTTCGGCTATAGTTAATATGTATTTGTATCTTGACATTATTATAATACCATAGGATTTTCTATAAAATGGTTTGGTTATTGTAAGGTAAAAACCCGTCCGTGTTTATATATGGCATGGTCTTATGAGATACCCTTTGTTTTGAAAGGTTTTTATAACTCTAAAATCCATTTGGGGTGTGTTTCTCATGCTGGTTTGCCAGACTGATCAGGAAGTTATTTTCTTATAGTGCTTGGGCCTAATAGAGCATATTTACAGATCAGTTCAGATACTTTGGATATCAGAAGACGAGTTGGATTCCTTCAAGTTGTACTAATTTCTGCTGTATATTGTTGGTTGTAATTATCAGCATTTATGAGTACAACTTGTTATAACTGTCTAGGTCGATGATTAGTTGATTATTGTACTCTTATTGATGTATGTATATTACAATTTCCTTTTTGTAAAGATCTGTTCATATTATATGTTACTCATTACGATGTGAGATTTCATTCTATCTTTTATTACTTTTCCTCCAACAAAATGTCTTTTCGGTACTTGGATGCTCGGCCCGTGAATGTTGTATATGTATTTGGGTCAACTTCTAGGGATCGAAAAGGTGGGTTATTACATCTGGTATCATAGATTAGGTTGGGCGAACAACTAGGCTTTGGTGGGGATTAACTCATTTGAGATAGGGCAAGCGAAACCCTGGGATGAGTTTGAGCGCGCACGCATGTGTGTATGAGTGCCTATTTGTTAGCGTATAAAAATGTTTTATATTTTTTTGATTTATCGGTTAAGTGGTAATGAATTCCGGTTGATACAGAAGGGACAACTATACCGATATGGGTTTCTAAACCTCAAACAAGGCAAACTGACACGGTATTGTTTTGAAAGTGGTTAAATAAAATAATTTTACCTAAATTATATTATATATATAAAAGAATAAATTTTTAGAAATTAACATTTTTATGTGGTGCTTTGGCTGTTAAAGGTTGGTAATATTCAATTATTATCATTTATTGTTGATTTTTTGTGCTCAGATAATTCATGTGCATTTTGTTTCGTTAAATTAATTACGAACACCTCGTGAATTCAGTTTCACAGTTTGACTATAAGGTGTTCAATGATAATATTGAATTGAAATTTGATTATAATAGAAGTTATTTATTTTAATCTATACAAAGAGAAATGATTGTGAAATATATTTATATAAGAAGTAACTTTATATAAAATGGATTTATAGAAATGAGCTTTATAAATAAATAATGATTTTAAGCTGAAAATTTGAGAATTTAAATTTCAATATTTTTGAAAATTGTTTTCAAAGTTTTGAGAAGATAATAATACTATTATTGGAAATGTTTATATGTAAAATAAAATATTTTAAAAGGATTTTAAATAAGATAAAAAGCACTGAACTAACTTCAATCGCTGGAAAATAATTCTAGTGATGACTGCTGCATCATCGACATTATTTTCGAGTTTCTAAGTGACGGATTGCTGCCATCATTTTGTTATGTTTTAGAGTTTTCATGTTACAATAGATTTTGTTTCAAGTTCTAAAAGTATGATTTGTTAAACAAGGGAAATATGTATGTTATTATTATTTCAAATGATAAATCGGGCATTTAGTTCTTAAATTTCCAGTTTAGTGATCTTATAGACTTATATATCTTATCCATTAGGATAGTTGGGTTTGTATATCATGTTTTAAGATGTTGTTGGGTAAATTTTATTTATTGAAATGAAAAAAAATTCGATGATTTTGGATAGTCGGAAATTTCCAAGTTAATTGGGAAATTTTTTGCAAAGTGTTCTTGTTGAAATTAAAAGAATATATGTTTTGGTAACTTATAAATTTGAGAAATTGTAAGTTAAATACAATTTTAAAATTGTAGGGCATTCTCGCTAAGTAAAATAGATCTGAAATTTGTATATAAACTCATAGATTATAGCAGAGTATTATATATGGGATCAAGTTTAAGGTGGCTAATTAACATCAATTGTACTTATAAAATGTTTAAGTTAAACTAAAGTAAGGAGTTACGAAACGATTCATAGGTGATATTAGTATTAAAGGAAATATACCAAGTGATGATGAATGTGAATAAAAAGAAATTTGTATAATTTAGAAACCAACGAACAAGTACGTAAGTTGTACGTAGATCATTTTATTCGCATAGCTATTCGATCCGGATTTGAGTGAATGGCCTCAAGGTGATTTACACCCGTTCGAGTTAGGAATTTTCACTCGATTTTTGACGGTGAACACTTGAATTTGAAATTTGATCGATTATGAAGTTTTCTATCATAGTATGAAGCTGTGTAAGGAGAACGTAAGTTTTTGATCAAGGAAACGGATCAAAGTCTGGACAAAAGTAGTCGAGTGAACGATACTTGTTCGAAAATGAAATTTTGTGATCAAGTGAGTGATTGGATTTGGTATTGCGTACGGATGTATATGTATATCGTACGGACTTTATTGAAATTATATGCTTGTGTAATTAGAAATGCAAGTTATATAAATAGATATTATTATAAGTAAGTTGCAGATTCATGGAAGCAAATGCTAATTGACACTTTTGGTTTCATGAATAGAGTTGTTGCCCAACAAATAGGTACGTGTTTATGTATTATTGTTTGGGTTGGATGATTTTATGCCCAGATATAGGAGGCCACTTGGATTTTGTTTTCTTTTGGTTGGTTTGGGCCCGTAGTAGCGATTTCTAGTTGTTCTGATCGAGCCGCGCAAAGGAGACACTGTCGAAATTTTTTGTGATTTAAAGACCTAGAAATTTAAGTAATCAATTCGAATAATTGATTTTGAAATAACTTAAGAGTTTAGAGACGTTTTTCTTACCTTCGGGATTTCTGAAGACGAAATTCTTTCAAGGGGGAAGGAATGTAATGATCCAGAATTTTGGTCATTTGATTTTGAATATTTAATTCATTTTAAATACTAAATAGTGGTTTTAAAAGTTAAATAATTTAATTCAAAAATAGAAATTTATTTGAATGTGTGAATAGTGTTTCAAATAACTAGGTTTTTAATTGAATATTAATTTAATGGATAAAATAGCTTAATTAACTATTATTAAATAAATGAATATTAATGATAAGTTCATTTATAAATTCATTCACAGTAATTAATGTGTTCAAATAAATTATTGGAAGTCACAGGCGTATAACCTCTAGGTCGCGCCTCCGTCCAGGTGATCGAGTCCATATGGTCTTGTTCATCGCGATGCTCTTGCATAGAGAGGAAGTTCAGAGGTGGTTTCGTGTTGTTTAGTTGTGAAACGAGGGAGTTAAAGTGGATGGTAGCTAGGGTAACGGTGGAGGGAGCATCAGGATATGCGGGAGTTTTAAATGGAGAGGGAGAGGATTTGATTTAATAAAGGGTATGTAGATTAAAATTCAATTAGCCAAATTAATTTATATTTAAAATACCCTAACTTATAAATTGTATAACCTTTTCATACGAGGTCCAATCGAGAGGAAACTTTTTGCATTACGCTCGTAATGACGAAAGCTTCGCGATGGAACTAGTTCGAGTGAATTTGGAGTAAGTTGGAATTTGGGATTAAATTGGACGTCGTTCAATTTTAGTCCAAAATAACCAGAACGTTATGGCGTCAGCTGGAATTCGATGTGTATAACTCACCATTTTGGTCAATCAGTGTATTATATAGTAAATTAAATTTTAGCGATTGTGTTTGGTTGAAAATGTTGGCTGATTTGGTTAAATATTCGCTTTTATAAGTGATCGGCATTTAATTGAAATACAAGAAAATTGTTGAGAAATTCGTATTTCTTGATATTGTTAATTTTAAGTTCCAGTTTTATTTATGTTGATTCATTTCAGTTATATTAATGTTAACTAGATTCTTAAATACATAAACATGATTGTTTTGCATTTTGGATGTGACACCGACATTGGAAAAAGTTCAACCCTTTTAGAGTAAAGGGAAGTAATAGCATTTGCTAAATACTATAAGAATTATTGGCCCCCATTTAGTATTTTGGAATACCAATAATTGTTGATTTGGCTTGGAAATGAGTTTTGATTTGGGAAATGATTTTTAATCTGACCGGTTGGGAATTTTTGTGATATTTTGATTTAGAAAGAGTTTTTAAACTTCTATATATTATTTCAACTTCTTATTTCATTCTTTTTAATATATTTATATATATATACATAAGTAAATGGTTTTAAATAATTATTTTAAATGTATGGGTTTTATAGAAATTATTATATTAATATTTGTTTTTTTAACAAAAATGAAAACTTGAAAGGATTATCTTTATTTTAAAGCGGATTTTGCAGGTTTAAGAAGATAGAAATATTTGAAATAATACCTGTGGATTGTTTGTACAAAATGTTATAGATTTATGAATATTATTTTATAAGAGGATAATAGATTTATAAAAGATTGCTTTTATAAATAATATCCAACAAAAGGAAATCTATACCATTTTGATAAAGTGGAGGAGTAAAATTCCATTTGGAAATTTATTGAAAAATATGAAATGATCGATTTACGAAAGGTATATGGGTTTTATTATTTTATTTTGAATTTTTTATATTTGGGTTTTGGTGTTATATGTGGAGTTAAAAAGAGCTTTTGCAATTTTATTTAGAAAATTTAAAAAAAAATTATAAGTGAATTTAGAGTTTATAAAAAGAGTTGCAAATGAGTACAAAATTTAGAAAATGAGTTCAAAAATGATATTTTATAAAAGGGGTTATAATTAATATAGGGAATTTTATTAAGGAGTTATTTAAACAAATTTGGGAAATTTATAAAAGGAGTCTGAATTTTTTTTTTTTAATTTATAATGGAATTTATAAATAATATTTTGTAAAAGAAAGTCTAAAATGAATTTAGAGCTTTTATTTATAAAAGGGAATATTTGATAAAAGATTTGTTTACAATAGAGATTTGATTTCTCCCGATTGACTTTCTTAATTATAGTGGTAGGGAATATTCCTTTCCCTACTTAGCACCGAAGGAATCGTGTTAGGTTATTATTATCTTTATTTAAATTGACTTTGTTTTATCTCAAAATTAAAGTGCGGTCAACTCATGCGACGTATTTAAAGTATCTTGAAGATGATGAGATCGAAGATGGAGCTTTTGACGTGCAAGGGTTACTTTCTACTAATCCTAAGGGCGATTCCAAATAGATGTAGTAGAAGTAGTGCCTTCAGTTTGTTAATATCCTAAACAAGTTGTATGGATAAATGCTGGCATTGCATTACTGCCTAGAGGACAGTGTATCATTCCAAGTGGGTTTGCTATATAATTGGTGTAATGTAGCCTCTAGCCTGATCAACTAGGAATGACTAAAACAAGGGATATGTAGCAGGGCCAAGCAGGTCACTTCCATTTGGGTGTATCATCACCTTTCTAGATGTGCATTCATTTTATGGATTTGGTTAGAGCTTTCGGTAAAGGTTCCATAGCAACCAGGGTGATGATATATTCGGTACTATCTAGGAAAGGGTAGGTCGGTTCTATGTGCAGAGGTGCAAGATATTTTTGCTGACCTCGATACATTTTCTAGATGTGTACTGTGAGGAGAGGTACCCTAGTAGCCTTGCCATTGATGGAATCCAATCTCTAATACGTGCCTTTACGGTTTTAGTTGTAAACCTATTATGATGGAATTTAATTAATGTAATAATTTCGGCTATTATTAATATGTATTTGTATCCTAGACATTATTATAATACAGAGGATTTCCTATAAAGTGGTTTGGTTTTTGTATGGTAAAAAATTCATCTGTCTTTGTGTGGCATGGTCTTATGAGATATCCTTTGCTTTGAAAGATTTTTATAAATTTAAAATCTATTTGAGGCGTGTTTCTCATACTGGTTTACCAGATAGATCCGGACGTTATTTTCTTATGATGCTCGGGCCATACCGAGCATATCTACAGATCAGTTTGGATATTTTGGAGCTTTAGAAGATGAGATGGGTGCCTCCAAGTCGTACTATTCTATTTTCTGTTGTATATTGTTGGCTGTAATTATCATTATTTGTAAGGACAGGTTGTTATAACTGTCAAGCCTGATGATTAGTTGATTGGTGTACTCTGATTGATATATGCATATTATAGTTTTCTTTCAAAGATCTATTCATGTTCTATGTTACCCATTATGATGTGAGATTATGTTCTATCTTTTCTTCCTTTTCCCCCAACAATCTGTCTTTCCAGCACTTGAATGCTCTACACATGAATACCGTGGATGTATTAGTATCGACTTTTGAGAATCGAAAAGGCAGGTCGTTACACTTGGCAAAGGTTCCTAACTCCTCAGTAGAGGGAGAGGGTTCGAGCTTTGGAGACCACACTTTAAGTTTTGAATTAAAAAAAATACCAAAATAAATATATAAAAAAACTCAAATTATATAAAAAAGCTGGCCCAAATAAAAAAAATTCTCCAAATTTTGACAAGGTCGATCCCTTTTCTCTTCATTTATCTTCTTAGGGTTTTCCTCTTCAGATTCAAAAGCTCACGATTCCAAAATTGATCAATGAATTCAGTCCTTTACATCTTGATCAGTTAATTTATTCACCTGATGGTTGTGATTGTTCCTGTGGTCGAGTTTCTTGCTGTTATAATTTTGAAATTATTTAGTACGATATCTTTTATTTACTAATTTAATTTGTATGCTATTATCGAACTCGACTACCCCATTTTCCAATGATGATATAGTTTTTATAGTGGTTGATTTGGAAAAAATCTTTCTAGATTTTCATATATGTCGGATTCATCCGTTTGGATTATTCAACCATGTGATTTTTGCTCCGATTTGATTACTGTTAACCTGAATTTTTGATTTGAATACGACTTTGCCTTTAGCTTGATTTTGATTATCGGCCTGAGTTTTTGGACTTGTTTGGCTTTGATATTTTGTGGCTTCAGCCCGACTTTGTGTACTTGTTTAATCTTGAGATTTTCTTCAGGTGAATCGTCATTTTTTGCTTCTTTATACACTTATTTATTATCTGGACTAATCGAACCAAACTTGAATTTGAATATATTACTTGTGTACATATGTATATGTTTATATATAGGGCACACACAAATGTATGTATATATGTATGTTTACATGTATATAGATGTGTTGTTGAAAAGTTTCTTTGGATGTCCATTTTTGAAATGCACTTATTTCTGCCTGAATTGTAATATGTAGTGTGCCTTCACCTGAATTATTTTACCCATTCTGGTATTTCTTTGCCTAGTCTAGATGCAACTAGATTGAGTTGTTTATTTTTGCACTTTAATGCACACTTTCTGGTATGACTTTGATTGTGCACTTACCGGGACCTGTATTGATTTATGCACCCTTGTGCACTTTGTCTAAAATATAATGTTGTACTCGTTTCTTATTGTTAGCCTTTTGTGTGCGCACCTTATGTTCTTACGTTGTGCATATGCATTTTCGTGCCTTGCTTGTTGTAGTTTTCCTAAACCTGACTTTGATGTGCATGTACTTGCTGGTTTGTTGGGACTGATTTTGCACTAGCTTGGTTTATGCCATCTCATAGCACCTTTGCTGAGCACTAGTCTGGACATGTTATACCTGACTTGGACCATGTTGCATTTGTGATCTTATTTTGTTGTTTATTTAAAATTATGCACATAGATGCATCGCATAACTGATTTTACTCTTGAGATTGATTTATGGCACTTACATGACCTTAAGGCACGTATGCTATCATATTGTACATGTCTTTAAGTTGCTCTTATTGTGCTGGTCCGTGTTTGTTATCCTTTATGCCTGGTTGAAAGACGAAAAGAAAACAAGAACCAATAAACAAAGGCAACATCGAGTTTAAATATATTTTCTTTTTGTAGTTTCAAATTATTTCGTTTTGCTTTTACTACACTGTTATTTGTCAAGTAAAACAAACAGTTGTTTGGTTGAAGGATGGAGCAAGGAGATGGAAAGTTGTATTCGAGCGAGTGATGAAAGTAGTTATTAAAATACTGTATTGAGAGTGTTGTGTATGAGAGAGTATAAAAGTGTTGTGAGAGCCTTTGTACTAATTTGTAATATTGTCCTAATAATTTTTTTTTGAAATAAAATATATATTCTTATATTTCTTTCTGTGATCTTGCAATCTATATAGTACTTCAACAAAAACATTTAATACACACACACATATATATTTATTATAATCAAATAGTATACTATATTCTACACTCGATTTATTTATGCGTATGGTTTTTAATACTGGTTCAAGCCATCTAATATCCCTATGTCTAGTGTAGTTTGACTTAAGAACCTAGTCGTGTATGTTACAACTCTAGTTTTTGCATGGTTGTTTTTTAGAACCATAGGAACTTTATATTGGTTTAGCTCGTCTAATATCCTTACCTCCAGTTAATTTTGACTGATAAGCCAAGCTGCGTGTTTGCGGCTCTAAAATCAAGTAATGCATATTTTTGTATAAATGCTTTACGTAGTTATTGAAATGAGATATGGTTTGAGATGTTCAAGGTTCATATAAATTTTCTTTAATATACATGTCCCCTCTTTTCCCATAATAAAAATTTGTGCAAAGTTTAATCACCTTGGAATCCTTCGATTTTTTTAGCTTCCTTAATGTTGATGTAGCCTCTAGCTTACTCATAAAACATGCTCATACTAATGCATGGGTTTCTTATTATTTTTTTCCAAAATGGTGTATTCCTTTTTCACTTTGGAATGTGTGGCTATAAGTGGATCATCTTCATTAATTGTTCCTATCCTTATAGCTTCCAATTTGAAACGGTTGATAAAATTGCGCAAGCTTTCATTATCTCTTTGCTTGATGCTAAATAGTGTATTTGGATCTAGTGAAGTTTCCCTTAATGCACTGAAATATCAAACAAAATCTAAAGACAGGCTAGATCATGACTTGATTTCACTAGGCTTGTATTTCCTAAACCACCTTAGCCTAACTCAAGTTAAGTACACTGAGAAAAGTATACATCTAGTTAACTTTCCAATTTTAAGAACATCCATATCGTACAAAAAACATGCTGAGGTTATTTTCTGTGTTTGTGGATCCAGCATATACATCTATTGTAATATTCCTAAAATTGTCAATGAAGCTAGACTCTAGGATATCCTTATTGAATGGCAACTCAAACTACTCTATCTGTGTCTACTTTCATTTGCTGGCAAATTTTAAAAAGCTCTTCCACTTCATCTTTTAGTGTAACAATCACACCCTAATGTGCTCGAATGTTCGCTAAATCGAAAATCCAAGTCCACCAAAGTAAGGATCATTGATTTGATATCCTGCATGTGAAATAAATAAATGCACATCAGAGCACTAACGATATTACTCACATTTGAATAATAAAATATAATAAGTCACATAGTTACTGACTAAGGTTGACACTTCAAATGTCTCATGCCCTTGTCAGTGTTGAGCATGCCAAAGGAACCTATCAGTCTAAGCTATCTTATGGGTTGTAATGAAGAGGGGCTCAAAACAATGCTTTGGTGACTGGTAAATTATACGCTTTATACATAACAATAGTTTATGGCAATTGTATTCCATCACATGTTATGTCGTTTATTTTTAATTGGTCATCTCGACTTCATATACGCGCATTATACCTCACATCCACCCATAGCATACTATAACTATGTACAAATATATAAATATATAAGAACCATGGTCCTCCATTGGACCAAGATACCATCCCCGTTAGTATTCCTAAATCAACAACTCATCGGGGTCCTTCAACCTCGTCGTATCATGTTCTAGTCGCCACGCATGCCGAGGAACTCCCACAGTGCCCAATAACAGCTTTTCAAAAATTGGCCACACCCTAACTTGCATTTTTTGGGATTTCTGACTTGTCTGCTTCCTGGTTTGTAGACTTAGCTCTATGAACTATAAGTCTGGTAGACTCAGTGCCAACGGTTGTGGACTCAGCTCCATGGACTACCCCATGCGTTCGAAAGATTTCTCTAAAAGGGTTAGCTACCCTTGCCTCCTAACAAACAAACTAGCAAACAAAAATGTAGCGATGCAAAACCTAGCGTGGACCGTACATTAGTATAGAGTGTAGCTCATTAGGTGTATCTTTCCCGTTGACTGCAAAGGATTGATGACATTCTCGACCTATGTGTAGCCCCTACTCCTTAATTTGTTACCAACACATACTGACACAGCGTCGCTTTTCTCCCACCATTCAATTAAGATCGCCTATTGCAAGTAAGGCAATACTCCCCTTTCCTATTTTTGAGGTAGACACCACTTTCTGTTGGGATATTTCTTCATATATACGCAAGTGTATACATTCCACAGGACCTTCGATTGGATATGTCTTATATCAGTATAATATTTACAAAGTTGCTAATAGCTCATTGAATTGGGCAGACTTCTATTGTGTAACACCACCGACTTTGCATTCCAACCCATTCTAATGACCATGTCACTTTATTCATTTAATCATTTATTAACTTTAATAGTTCACACTTTTCATAAATGCATACTTGAGGCTACCAATATACATCTTTTATATATATATATATATATATATATATATATATATATATATATATATATATATATATATCCTCATTCATTCTGACTTAATATTCTTTTTTCTTTATGCATTTATATTTTACTTGATTTGAGACCGTTAAACGCTTTCATTTTAAAATATTTACAATGTCCTTTTCCATTCTTTTACCCTTTCCTTATTTTCTACTTTTGTTCCCTTTTTAAATTTTAATTTAGTCTTTCCTATTCTTCAACTTCTTTTCTTTATTTAATTGCATCTTTATTTATATCATAAATCTACTCTCTTAAAATATTCTTACCACATTTATATCTCTTTATTTAACATTTAGGGATTTTCTACATTTTAATGCATTGGAATTACATCACCGCTAATGGAAAGATTTTCATTGTAAAATTCTATATCTTATCCAAAAAGGAAGGTTTGTGTTGTGTTTGGGATTATAAGGACTTATCTATTTTTGTAGTTATTGAAATAGACAGTACAAAATATGGTAAACATTCTTACTTTATATATCTCTTCCTTTTTAGGTGTATTTCTTATCACTTCAAACTACGCACTTTTATTTATTTTAAACTTGATAATGTATAGAAATTCACATTGCAACATCTTAGATTCCAACGAATTAAAATACCACTTTAACCCCTAAAATCTTATTGTGATTTATTTCTTTTACATTCTTATTTTTCAATATGCATTTAAATAGTAATTCTGAAATTATTACGTCAATATAAATTCATGGTCTACTATTATTCAATAATAAATCTGGAGATTGCTGATACTTAAATATTTTCCAGGTTTACATTCATATAACATATAGATCTATCAAATTAACAATTATCGAATATGTAACTAGAGTTTATAATTTCATCACAGGTGTATAGGTTTAGCCTACAACTCCAATTTACATTTTAGGCATATAGAATTAAATCTACAATGATATAAATCTAATATTATATAAAAGTATATAACTATTCTCACTCATCCTTTTTTAGCATACCAAATCTTCAAATTTAATCCATGCTCTCTGATTTTGACTCCTTTTTCTCTTTATTTGGATTTATACACAGCAAGCGCATATAGATTTACCAAAGATCTAAATTAGAAAAGAGATTTAGAATTGATTTATATTTTAGATTCGGATTTACAATTTACCATGACTTTGGTGATTTAATTTGATTTGAACTTATTCTCTTCCTCAATGGACTTCTGTAATTCTCCAATTGTGTATACGTACAACTGAAACTATTTCTAAGAATTTAAGAATTTTCGAGGAGAAGAAAATGGCATAACTTCCACGCTCATTAGAAAATATGAGTTTGGAAGTGAGGTTCTAGGTCTACATTTGTAGAGTTTTACATTAATGCGAGCCATTTGATTAAATTGTTTTAATTCTGGGCCGTTCAGGCCAACGTTTACTGTCGAAATTTGCAAAACACGAGTCGATTGTCCCTTGTCCAGGATCAACCGCTACTGGTTGACTTGGGTGCATCATTGGTTGACCTGTGATATATTTTCAGCGTTAATTAATGAGTGTGCTGATTTTTTTTATTTTATTCCTGCTGTTTTAATTTCTTTCCATCTTATTTCAGCTGAGATAATTCATTTTCACTTTATATATATATTCTCATATTTGATTTAACATTAACATTTCTTAAGGTTTAAGTTTCCATTATATTTAGTAACTAACATTAATTAACTTTATTAACATAATTACATATATAATTATATCTGATTCAAAGATTCAAATGCTAGTAACTTCTTCATTTGAACCTCGATTGGAAAATTTTATACATGAAAATTGATCAAGAAATTGCCAGAAACCCAATAGTATAAGCTTCGTTATCAAATACCCAAGTTTGCAAAAATTCTATTTTTCAGCGGTATTATTTATTTATTAAATTTCTTTTTAATCATTTGTTATAAAATCATAGAGTGTTACATTCTCCCTCTTAAAAGAATTTCGTCCCCGAAATTCCTCAAGGACTAAACAATGTAACATAACGTACGGCCATTCTAAACTAACAAATCAATTAGTGTATAAACAATTTTGCAACGAATCATGTACAAGTGTACAGTGTATCACAATACATATGATAAATATACTGGCAGTTCTCTATGCATGCAATTTTTGAAAACCAAAAACTTGTTTTACATCCAAATTTTCTCACATTTCTACGGATAGAAGTATAGATCAACCATTTTGCATCCAAAACCTACCATCCAAAATCCCTGCACATCATTACTAACATCCAAATTTAGAAAAATTCAATTTTCTAAATCTATTTTTTTATGTCAGGAAAAGGGTTTAGACGAAAAATTCAATATTTCCATCCTTTTTCTCTTGGGTATCCAACTTCCCATTTTACTTTGGAACCTTCTCTTTGTCCCCAATTCTTTTTCAACTGTTCCAAGTACATTTTGCATAGTTAACTTTTATCTTAAAGTTTTAATACAGGGTTTATTTTAGAAATCAACTTTTTGTTTGCCTATCGACAAGGTTTATAGAAAAAGATTTCATAGCTAAAACAGCTTCCTCGTCACAAACCGTATGGATTTTACTATGCAAACCGTATTTTATTTTACTGCCGCTTCTGCTGCATAGTAAAATCCATACTAACCAACCTGTTAGCTATTTCTCCGTGCCAAGTAGTGGCGTTTCCTAAATTTGAAAATTTCTTCCATTTCTGCTCAAAATATTTTTTATATTACTTTTTGAAATATCAGTAACTATTTTAAACTTTACAATTTTCATCACAAAATTTTCAAAACTTCTCACAAAGGTATTTTATTTCTCAAAACCAAGAATTTTGAACAAAAATTCTCAAAAGTATACATATTGTATACTTTCATCAAAATAATTTATGCCACGTCTCATGAAATCGAAATTTATTTAATAGTCTAAAGTTCATTGTGGACTTCACATAATTTCACGGTAAAAAGTTTTAAAACATTTTTTAGTTATAATAGCAATCAGCAAACAAGTTCAATTATAAATTTTAGCTTTTCAAGGTACAGGGACATTGACTTATGGCTAGGCAACATTCTATCCCTGTATTCCGCTCGTTGAAATTTATTTCCTGAATTTTTTCGGGCTTTATCTTTTTTCATTTTAATCTTAATAGACAATTAAATAAATTTTATTAATTTATTTATTAACTTTAAGAATCAACTATTTTCTTTATTTTTGTATTGATTAAGCATCTTTATTGAAATTTCCTTGTCCGACTATTTTCCCATAATATTGCGGTCCACACTATAAACACAAAGAAATGAACATTTCGTATAGTATCGTACATGATTTTATACTAATAGAGGCAACTAATGCTTGCAACCCAAACCTTAAAGAAACAACTACAGGAAGCTGCCCTTCAGTGCCAACTAACACTGACAATGTTGTGGCCCTGTCGCTCCTTAGTTAAATTGAATGGACCTTTCTAACGTGTCATCCTTCTACAATCCACATTCTTAACTTTCATTTACGACTTCTTAAGATTAAGGTATATTCATTTCTTCCACCACCACACCCGATTATGGAATAAACTGTACATCCCCACACTGTAGTGGTTAGAAAATACAAACCATGCACATTTTGAATAACTCATTGGCAACTGGCTTGTGGAATAACTTTTCCATCCCTATCTTGCCTACCTTAACTTTGAGTCTACTGATCCTTTATGCGTGTTTTCCATCTCATAACCCACCATTACCTTCTTCTTTTAATCCAGATCCCTTGATAGTACTCTCAAATCTTGGTATTTACTTCCTTTAACTTGGATTTTTCATATGAGAATATCCTAAAACTTATATAAATGTATTTTAATACCATTTATCATTCCTTTGCGGGTTCTTCTTATGGCTTACACAGATGTCTAACAAAACATTACAAGGCTTTCACCAATATTCTTTACATTTTACGAGGATTCCTTATTACTAATCTGTAGGTAACCATCACTATCTTCTTCATAGCCTTATCTTTTACCCCATTTTACTTAGACAGTTATTACTCTGCTCCATAGTTAAAATTTTGGTTTGGTCTTCGGCCCCTTTTCTTTCAAAAATTAAAACTTCAAAATTTTGAAATTCTTAATCCGAAAACCTTTATCCTTAAAAGTGTTACTTAGAACCTTTTATTAAATTCAAAAATACTTGGTGTCTTAACTTTTAAAGTTATAATTTTTTTTTTGAATTTAGCTTGTTCATTAAGTCCAAAAATTTTTGTAAAATTAATTTTAAAATGTTTTTTTTTCAAATCAACCTTTTCTTTTGAAGTGCCTTTTAACTTTTACTTCTTAAAAATGGGGATTCTTAACCTAAAATATTTATCAAGTTTTCTTTTTAAAAACTCATTTGTTACACCAAACTATTTCTTTTCAGAAAAGCATTTTATGGTATTTCTAAATCATCTTTTATAATTCTAAACAATAAAAACCGGAGTAGATAGAAACAACTCTCTTACTCTAATATTTTCATATCACTCTTGCTATCTCTGCTTTCATACTTCGAGGATGCTCTACTAGCGTATCAGGGGAACTTCTAAAAGATATCTGCCATTATTGCACCTATTATGAAAACTATCCATTTTTTTCTTCTTTCCTTTTAATTTCCTTTATTGTTTCTAATTACTAACATCATTTTATAAGAATTCCTAACCTTGTATGTTTCGAATATTTTTTCTTCTACATTACTCCAAATTAGATTGCTAACATTATTTTAATATATATTCCTAACGTTGTTTCTACCTATATTTCATAATTTTACTACCATTAAACTTTCTTCTGTCTAAACTGCTCTTATTTAAATTGATCTTTTTATATAGTTTTCCTCTCAATTAACTGTCATCTTTATCAGATAATTGCAATGTGTTCGCCAACTACTTTGTTTTCAGGTTTTAAATCTTCTTCCCCGTACTACTTATCCTATTTCAAAATTGTATCACTTTCTATTGTCCACCCCTAAAAAATTGTTTTTATAGCTTAAAGTTTTCATTACAGATAAACCTACGAGCTATGTTGCTCCACCATTTTTCTTTCAAAAGAAATAGCTTTTTAAAAATTTGTTTATCAAAATTTTAATTTTTAATTTCTACTAGAACTTTATATTTACAATTTTCCTTTCTTCAAAGAAAAAATTAGTGAGTTACATATGCTCTATATATTTTTCTAAAACGAATAGCCTTTGTAAAACCATTAATGGAAGTTTTTCACTTTAACAAAATGTTTATATATATATATATATAACAAAATCCAATATTTACTTACTTTTTCAAATATATTAATTATATATTTTTCTCAACTTTTAAAACTATTTTTTGTTGGGTTGGATTCAAAGTGGATTTCTATGTATCCTTTTTGTTGGACCTTCTTCTTTAACTTGCTGACTTATCTTCTTCCAATTATTACAAGTCTGGTAACTAACTTGGAGTGACTACTTCATACCTTCCTTCGGGAAACCAATTGCTTCTGTATATCTACAATATATGGATTCTTACCTTCCTTTTATCAAGACCTACTGCACATCATCAACCGATAATCATACGGGGATCAATAACCATTGGGCTATCGGGGCCCGACTTTGGAATCATGTATTATCCAGTTTCACGGACCTTCCATATGCAACTACTCCACAGTTGGAATTTTTAAGATTTAGCATGTAATATATTTATATGTATTGTCAAAAATACAAATACGTTCACTCAATGTTTCCTAATTTTTCAAAATCGACTAACCTAAGCTCTGATACCAAATATAACAATTCGCACCCTAGTGAACCCGAATTTTCGCTAAATCGAAAGCCAAGTCGACCAAAGTGCGGATCATTGGTTTGTTATCCTGCATATTAATAAGTGAATACATATTAGAGCACTAACAATATAACTCATGGTGGAATAATAAAATATAATAAGTCACATAGTTACTGATCAAGATTGACAGTTCAAATGCCTAATGTCCTTGTTAATGTCGAGCATGCCAAAGGAACCCATCCACCTAAGTTATCATGTAGGTTGTAATGAGGAAGGGGTCAGAACAACGTTCTGGTGACCCAATAATTGTACACTTTGTGCATAACACTAGTTTATACTGATTGTCTTCTATCACATGTTATGTCTTTATTTTTAATTAGTCATCTCGACTCCACATACGTGCATAATACGCCACCTCTACTCGTAGCAGACTATAGCTATGTACAAATATATAAATATATAAGCACCACAGTTCCTTATTGGACCAAGATACCATCACAATTAGTGTATATAAATCAACACTTCATTAGGATCCATCACCTTCTCCATATCACATTCTCATCGCCGCGTATACGGAGGAGCTCCCATGGTGCCTAATAATGGCCTTTCAATAATTTAGCCGTACTCTAACTTGCATTTTTATGGATTTTCTACTTGTCTACTTTCTGATTTGTAGACCTAGCTCTATGATCTATAGGCATGGTGGACTCAGCACCACCGGTTATGAACTCAGATCCACGAACTATCCCATGCATTTGAAAGATTTCGTTAAAAGGGTTAGCTAGCCTTGCCTCATAACAAAAAACTAACTAAGAAACGTGTGGCGATCCATAACCTAACATTGAATGTACACTATTAAGGAGTGTAGCCCGTTAGGTGTAACCACTGCTTTCCTTGTTAACCACTAAAGATTAATGACGTTCTCGACCTATGTTTATCCCCTACTCCTTAATTTGGTACCAACACATACTGACATAACATCGTTCTTTTCTCACCATTCAATTTAGATTGCCTATCGCAACCAAGGAAATTCCCTCCTTCCCTATTTTTGAAGTAGATTCTACTTTCTATCGGGGCATTCCTTCATCTATATGTAAGTGTATACACTCCACGGGACCTACGGTTGGATATGTATCATATCAGTATAATGTATACACAATTGCTGGTAGCTCCTTGCAGTTGGTAGACTTCTATTGTATTAAACTACTGACTCTGCATTCCAGCCCATTCTATTGACCATGTCACTTTATTCATTTAATCATTTATTAACTTTAATAGTTCACACCCATCAAACAGATACTTAAGGCTACGTATATATATCTTATATATATATATATATATCTTTTATATATATATATCTTATATACATACATACATACATACATATATATATCTTTATTCTTTCTTATTTAATATTCTTACACTTAAAGTTTACCATTAACCTTAATTCTTGCTTCTTTATGCGTTTATATCTTAATTGATTTAAGACTATTTTAAAAGGTATACAATGTCGTTTTCCATTCTTTTACCCTTTCCTTATTTTCTACTTTTGTTCCCTTTTTAACTTTTAATTTATTCTTACCTATGCTTTAATTCCTTTTCTTGATTTAACTCCTATCTTTATTTATATCGTGCATCTATTCTCTAAAGATATTCTTATCACATTTATATCTCTTTATTTAACATTTAGGTATTTTCTATATTTTGATGCATTGGAATTACATCTCTTATAGAGGAAACATTTACACTGCAAATTTCTATATCTTATCCAAAAAGGAAGGTTTGTGCTGCATTTGGAATTACAAGGAATTACCTCTTTCTGTAATTATTGAAATAAACAATATAAAATATGATAAACGTCTAAATTTTATACATCTCTTTATTTTTAGGTGTATTCCTTGTCACTTCAAATGATGCACTTTTATTTAATTAAGCTTGATAATGTATAAAAATTCACACTACAACATCTTAGATTCCAATGAATTAAAATACTACTTAAACTCCTAAAATTTTATTGTGATTTCTTTATTTTACATTCTTATTTTTCAGTATCCATTTAAATAACAAATCTGGAATTATTACATCATTTATAAATTCATTATCTGCAATTATTCAAAGATAAAAGTAGGAAATGCTAACATCTAAATCTTATCTAATTTTACATTCATATAACATATAGTATAAATCTAATATTATACAAAAGCATACAATTATTCCCATTCGCCCTTTTTCAGCAGGCCAAATCTCCAGTCTATCCATATTATCCCAGTTTGACTCTTTTTTCTCCCTATTTAGACTTATATACCGTAGGCATATATTGATTTATTAGAGGTCTAGATTAGAAAAGAGATTTAAAATTGATTTATATTTTAGATTCAGATTTGCAATTTACCTTGGCTTTAGCGATTTGATTTGAACCTATTTTCTTCCTAATCATCTTCTAAGATTTTCCAATTGTATGCGTATAGCTAGAACTATTTCTAAGAATTTAAGAATTTTAGAGGAGAAGAGGAAATGGCATAGCTACCATGCTCATTAGAAAATATGAGTTTCGTAGTGAGGGTCTAAGTCAGTATTTATAGAGGTTCAAATCAATGTAAGAAAATATTCTGAATTCGAATCATTCTGGCCAAAGTTTACTATCAAAACTTGCAAATCAGAAGTCAATTGCCCCTTGCCTAGGGTCGACCATTACCGGTCAATCTGGTTGCACTAGGTGTCGAATTATCATGTATTTTTGACGTTAATCAATAAGCATGCTAATTTCGATTAATTTTATTCCATTTGTGTTAATTCTTTCCATCTTATTTCAACTAAGATAATCCATTTCCACTTTATGTATATATTCTCAGATTTGACTTAACATTAACGTTTCTTAACGTGAAGTTTCTATTATAGTTATTAATTTGCATTAATTAACTTTTATTACCATAATTACATATAAAATTATTTTCAATTCCAAGACTTCAAAAGCTAATAACATTTTCATTTGAACCCAATCGAAAAACTTTATATATGAAAATTGATCAGTAAATCATCATGAACCCAATGGTATAAGTTTTGTAGCCAAGTTCTGAAGTTTTTAAAAATTCTACTTTTTATCATTATTATTTATATTAAATTTAATTTTTAATTAATTATTGTAAAATAATGGGTGTTACATTCAGAGATTCTACTTGGTCAGTTTTGTATGTATCTTCGATTGATCTTTTCCTTGAGGTTGAACTTGCCTCCTGCTCTCATTGCATAGTCCATACATTGCATTTTTGGACCGAAGATGGATCCTTTTGACTTGTCATAGGTGTTGGCTTGGATTTTTTTTTCAAGCTTTGCATTATGCCTTTAAGCTCAGCTTCATCGTTCTCAATGTTGAGATTGTCATTTCCATTCGTCGGCTGCATAGTTTGCTCAATTGGTGAATGCAGGCGATGAGCCATGTTGATGTGGGAGCAGGTTTGTTTTGGGGTGGATACTGGGTCATCATTCTTTCCATCCTAATAGTCCTTTCATATATTTTGATTGTGAAAAGTTTATGGCCTTAAGGATGGGATTTGAGGAGGAGCTTTTATTTTGTAGAGTTATTGGGTGCATTTTTCGTAGAGGTGTGGGATTTTTCAAGTGTTAGGGTAGTTTGTAAAAAATCATGTTGGAAGCTCAGCCCTCCTTCTAGCACCAAAATGTTAGTAAGATTTTTCATTTTCATAACACCAACTTAGTTTTAAAGTAATTACAATATGAATAATTCCATAATTAAGAATTATAAAATTTAAGTATTATTAAAATTGCCATAAAAGACGCAATTATGTTATTGTATGCTGATGCAATTACGAGGGTTGCAATTTAAATATTTATTATAATGCCTAAGTAAATTGATTTAAATTAAAACAAATCCATGCACCGAAAAGAGAATAACAATGCAATAAAGTAGAAGACACATAATTTATATGGTTCAGATGCTAAGAAATCTTTACTCAATCTTTATATTTCCTTTCTAGCACTGATACGTGAATTAGTTAAGACTTCTTAAAGCCATTACAATATTTTATTGTCTAAATAATAAAAGTTGCATCATTTTTGCTTGCTGTAGTGCTGTCCTTTTGTAGCAGAGAGGACATCACATGGATTGATGATGTTATTCTCGATACCATTCATCTGCCATTGTATCAGGCTACATATGCTTCATCTGTTCAATTTGGTTGATGTGTATGGATTGATGATATGATTTCTGGCAGCATAATTTTCTTTAAGCGGAAATAAATTTGGATTTAGGTAGGATATTTTCAAGTTTAGAGGGGCTAAATTGAATTTGAAGTGGTGAAATGTGTGTGATGCTACTAGATGCTTGCCACCTGTCTTGGATTTATGCTTCCTTCTAAACAGTTTAGATTTGCTTTGTTTAATGATAATGTATTGCGTTGTGTTTCTTGTGTAGTAGAATAAATTTAGCTAATGTTTGTGAAGGTACATCGTATTTCAAGGAGGGTGTGAATTTATGGTGTTTTACCTTTGACGGTGCATCCTTGGATGTGTTAAAACTAGACTAGCCCGCAGTAGAGTAATTGGATAGATCGCAGTTGTTTTGCCTTTTTAGATCTTCAATGGTGCTACATAGTTTGTAAATTTATTTAGAACATTTTTAAATTTGGTTTTGAATAAAATCTGCATTTTATTTAATTTTGTAGATAAAATTTTATTTTTATCGTTTGTATTATGTAATATGATATGTGTATCATATACACATATGTGTGAATGTGCAACATAATAAGGTGGCCTATATAGATGTTGGAATTTACATCGCAATGGATATGCTAGCTTCTTTGTATATATATTTGTTGCCAACATATGCGTGTATGTGTAGATATGTATATATATATTATATATATAGTTCATGCAGTAATTATAAATTTAAATATGAATATTATGAATTTCTAATTAAAGTTTAAATTAAAAGGTTTTAAATTTAGATATAGATCTAGATCTACAAAATGAAATGTTCTAGTATTTAAATTCAAAACAATGTATTAACTTTGTTAAATATATTTATACAAATTTTAAAATATTATATATAGATATATAATTATGTAACAAGTAAATACCTATATAGTATGTATAAAAAAAAACATATTTGTTTATTTAATAAAATAATAATTGAATATATTTATACATAATAGTTTTGATTTTATATAAAAAAAATCTCTTGGTTCGGTTTTAAATTGATAAAAAAAATTCCTTTTTCTATTATTTCACATGAAAATTTTAATTTATAATAATATATTTTAAAATTTCCAAAATTAATTTAAGAATATAAATTTAATTTTATAGTATTTATATGTACTTATGAATATATATATATATGCATACAATTTATATATATTTATATGTTTTAATTAATTATAGTTATAAATAAATTCATATTATATATTATATATGAAAAAAATTATTTCGATAACTTTATAAGTATTTACAGAATTTATAAAATAAAATTTACTTTATACGTTTATATATTGAATTTATTTTAGTCTATATCCTATCAAAACAATTTAATAATATTATTTAATTTAGAAATATTTTCTTTGCCATGAGTATTTATACATGTATAATTTTTTTATAAACACACACACACACATATACACACACACACACACATATATATATACATATATATATATATATATCATCTAATGAAGACATCGCAACGTTATATAGATTTGTGATATAATTAATTATTATATGAACAGATATATGATGCAACGATCAATATATATTTTAATATATCATTGTTAAATGGATTAGTATCTTTCACGAAAGCTTAATAGACGCACTTTGAACCTTTGAATCAGATCACTCCTTCGATCAAATCCTTAGTCCATAAAATGTTAATATCTTGAGTATAGCAATCACCAAAGGTAGAATATGGATTTAATTTTGTGTTGGAATCGCTTGAATAGATGGAGAGGTGAGGAAGTATTTATGGCCAGAAATGAAGATGAAGGGGAGGCTAAAGGTTTCTTTTAGAAAATGAACGTTGCAGCGTTCGAATAAGAGAGGGTTTAAGGAGTAAAAGGAGGATCCAGATCCACTTTTTCTCTTACTATTACTTTCCTTCTGAATTCAAAATCCAAGAGTCGAGCTCCTTTATTTTGGCTGGCCTACCCTATCAAATCCAAGTTGAGTCTCAAGCTCCTTAACAGGCATCTGACTTATTTCAAGTCGAATAATGATTGTTGCACTTAAATCCAATTTGAACATGTACCGATATCGTATATCGATCAATATATTTATAACTATTAAAAAATACATAGTTTAATATTGTTTAACACATCAAATAAAATTTTATAATTATATTTAATAAATATCAATTAATTTGTAACAATTAAAAATTAATTAAATCAGGTGGTAATAGGAGTATTCAACGTTTCATCCATATGACTCTTAGGTGTAAATTTGGTCAGGGGTTAATATATAAACATTTTATTATTAATGTTCATACGTCACTTAGCAAGTGGTGTGACATTTTAACCATATTTATCGTTTAATTTTTTTGTTAAAATCCAAATTTTACCTTGTTAAGCATTTCCTGGTAGTGATAATTATTTACACCAATTCTCTTCATCAAAACTATATCACTTTAGACTTATGGAATTTGGTAATGGCCAAAATCCCAATATTGTCCATATTCAACTCTATTGTCCAAACACAAAGGTCTCGATTCTTAATAATAACTATTATTAATCAAATACTCCTACTAGAGACTTTGACTTTGAGTTGACATCAGCTGACCATGATACTGACCTCATATAATCGAGGAGACAAATCCTCTCTTTAATAGTGTTTCGCTTAAAATGCTTCCACTCGATCCAACTATAGTCATTAGATGGACGTCGTGCCACAATTCAGCTATAATCATAGCCGAGCTTCCATATTGCATATCAACAGTATTCTCAAGTTGAGAGAACTATGTAATTTTGTCATACTGATATTTTCTATTCGACCATAGTTATATTAACCAACAGAAAACTATCGAGTGAGTCATTCTATAGTTATCCATTAACTATCAGTATGTAATCCCTTGGTGCCCCCAGCAGTAATGAGTAATGCACTGCCCAACATTTGGAGAGTGTTACTCTAGTCTCAATGGATATATCGATATACAATCTTGATACATCTTGATTAGGAATATTTGAAACAATATGTTTATTTTATTATGATAAGTCACTTATGGTTATAATGCATTGTAACTACTATCACAAAACATACCATTTATGGATCTTCTATTAAATGTAGTTTTAGTTAAATTAATTAATTAATATATTATATATTATATTGTTACACCTGCATTTACCTCGAGCCGCATTGAAGGAAAATGAGGCAGGGCGTGATTCCAGGAAGGCTTCCCTCATATCGAGAAAAATTAGGTGTAAAGAAAAAGGAATTGAACTAATCAAACTCAAACTACACAAGAATCCATCTTGAAGCTACAGTACTTCAACTGACCTGAACCCTATAATCAAGGGAATCACGGTAAAAGATGGATGCTGCACTCATAAGGAAGCAAAGGCATGTCACAATGACAATACATAAGATCTCAGACGAATAAAAATAATGCGCTAAGGCATAGTTGGCAGTATTTACTATACCAAGCCAATCATATCTCCAAAGCCCATCCTTTGTGAACATTTACAAGAACAGGCCTACACGGCACATACTGAGGGCAACCTAAGCAGTACCACATGAGGTCAAAAGTACTCCAAACGGATGCATGTAGGTCCACTCAAGATACACTTCAGCGTAGTACCATACTTATAATTAGATGACAAAGACATGGAGCCCCTCCTTCCTCTCATCATCAACCCTAGCGTACTTGCAATGAAGACAATTTAAATCGCAATCAACTTAGATCATGGCTAGCCCCAATACATTACAAGTATATGTCAAATCAAGACCCAGAATGAAACAGGGCAATGCAACTCCTTTTTTCCTAGATATAGAGAGTTAAGCAAAGATGGCAGAGACACCAACCCCTCCATGTCTATCAACAACTTATGCAAATCAATAACAAGATCAACCTGAGTCAGCACCTGCTTAGGTCACATCCACAAGCACTATAGATCAACACCCAAGCCAAGGTAGGGCAGTATAACTTCAACCTGATACGATGTTAAACAAGCAAATGCAAATCAGCACTGCAGCATCACACAAAGATCATACATTAGTCAGTACAGATACAACGGTAGTATCTCAAGGCCAATGAATGATACTTAAAGTCCCCCTAAGGACTCATATACAAATTCAATTCAAATTTGAATTCTTCTGCAGTAATTTCAAATATACTCGCTCAAATTTTAGGAGTTGCTGCTGTGACGACCTGGAAATTTGAACATTAGAAATTGAAATATTTAATTGATTTTAAATATTTGGAAGATATTTTAAACTTGAATTTCAAATAAAACTATGAATTTGGCAATTAAATTTTTGAATTTAATTTATTGTAGTTGGGAAAAATTTTGAAGTTCGAAGCCTGTTAAAAATAATTTGAAGGCTTGAAAAATCTATATTCATAATACTGAAGATAATAGAACTTTTAAAATCAAGTATAAAAGCGTTTTGTTTAGTTTTGGAATTTATATCATTTAAATCGATATTTAAAAATAGCCTTCTGAGGCACAGTCTTGGAATTCGACGAAACCAGCTCCATTGGATCCGTAATAGTGTTTTATTATCGAAATTCAATTTTCGTGGTCTTTGGAGTGATTGTTTGGCCGTACGATATGTAGACGCGCTGAAATTGAATCAAAAATTCAGTATAAATAACTGGTCCAAAAAGCTATTTCTCCATACGATCGAATCAGGACTCAGAACCTTTTTCATCGCGTTCGAAAGAGGGTTTTAATATTATAAACGCCTAGCGGCATGCCTCGATTGGAGATCGAGATTTTAGACTTCGTTTTCCAAACGATATAAAATTAAATTTAAATTTAAAATTTAATATTATTTTTACAAGATAAATTATATACGTTTCCCTCTTCTAGCACGTAGTGCCTGTTTCAACACTTGTCAATTATTTTCAACACGCGTCGTTTTCGTCCAAAATAAGAAAAACGAACGAAGAAAAATCCTCTTCATTCAAAAAGCAAAATGAAACAGAAAAAAACATAGTAATGGCCGATCTCTTCTATTTCAATTTCAAATCCCAGTCTTTCGAAATCGAATTCTTACATTTTTTCCTTCTCTTCTTCAATTCGAGTAATGGCCGAGCTCATTCAAAAAAAATAAGAGAGGGGAAGTTGCATGATTTGAACGAGATCACGTTCTACTTCGTCGAAGGTGATGTGTCTTGTCGAGTGGGATAGCTGGAAGATAGGGCACAGTTCGAAATAGGCCTCAGCTGATGGGTTGCCGATCAGGTCGTGGGTCATCGAAAGAGGAGGGGAAGGGAAATCGTGGGCTTCGTCGCATTTCCAGTGGTGGTCGAGGATGAGAGCGCGATGGTAGTCGTTGGTGGATGGTCATGGGTCTTCACACTTTGTGGGTCGAGGCTGCTAATCGTTCGCGAACGATTGATGGCGTTCGATTTAGGGACGCAACTAGGGTTTACGAGAGGCCGGGAGCAGTGAGGTAAATATTTGGATTGTTTTTACTGAAGAAAAAAATAGATAAATATGCATACTGTTCAACTTTGAAAATATGAATAATGGTAATTAGGATATGTATATATATATAGACACCATGTTAATAAATTTATAATTTGGTCAGAAAAATATATTTATCATAGGGCAATTAGTTTAAAATTTAATCATTAGTCAATTAAAATTATTACATGTAAATTGATATATTAAATTAATTCAAAATATTAATCAATTGTATAATTTTTTTTTATACAAGGTCTAATACAGTGAAGAAAGCAAGCTGGATTAGAAATAGGTTACATGCGTAATCAAAGGTGAGATCTTCTCACCCAATTCAAATAATTAGAATTACAATTACTGATTGATTGTTTGGATGTAATAGTATATGTAGTAGTAGTAGTAGTAGTATATATATATATATATATATATATATATATATATATATTGGAGTGATTGATTTTCCATATTATATAGCGGATGAGACCCTATATGCCGTATAATAGTGGATGATATGATATAATCCCATATACTGCGGTATTCCACCTTGAAGTTGAATTGGCATTTAATTGTTATGCTAACATCTTTGGAAGAAGGGAAACAGGTTGGAGAGATCCAACTAGATTCCTCAAATATTTGAATTTATTTTCATGTTGTGATGTGATTATTGATAATCTGTAAATGATTATATTGCCGACTGAAATTTATAGAAAGGTATGGTTTAGCCGAATATATTTTTGGTATCGTAGGGTACCAGAAATATAAAATTGGATTTTTGGAAATTAAAGCAGAAAATTTAAGTAAATTAATTTTTAAGAATTGGGTAAATTTAAAAGAAGGAATTTAAAAGGGTAAAGATTGATTTTTGAAATCCTATTGAATAAATTCCAAAATATGGGAAAAGATTTTAAGAAATGTATTTTGAGTAATATTGTTTAAAAGTTGAAGAAATTATTTAAAATTCGGATTTTAGGTAGCTTGGGAGAAATAAAGGAATTTATTTTAAAGGTAGTGATTTTAGAAATCAATTTGGAATTTGATTTGGTATTTGAAATAATTTGGAAATCAATTTGGAATTTGATTTTGGTGTTTGAAATTGAATATTTGGAAATCGATTTGAAAATTTTATATCGATGGGTATAAACTCACAATGGGAATTTATAAAGGAAAGAGAAATTTGTTTTAAAAATAAATGTTGGTTTATTTTTGATTTAAAAAAAGCGTGGAAAGAAATTTACGGATTTGAAATGTAAATTGAGATAAATCAAGAAGGATTTGTAAATTGATTTGAATGAACCATTTTGAAATGGAAAGTGTATTTTCCCGTGAAGCCGAGTATGTTTTCAAAGTAGCTTTCAAATACAAATTGAAAGTTCTAGAGTTGGTTTTAAGAGGAATGTTTTTGGAGAAATTATTCTCTTAAAATGTTTTTAAATCTTTAAAGTAAATATTTGTTAAGTTAAATATAAAAGTGTTGACTTAAAAGATTTAATTGGTATTTGATTTAGAAAATGGTTATTTAATAGTTATACTCTATCTAATAATTTTATTTTTAAAATTATTTGGGCTTAAGTTTTATATGAGATATTAATATAAAAATTTCATTATTAATATTTTAAATAAAGTATTTAAAAATTATTTTCATTTTTAAGTGTTTCCAAATATATTTTTGGATAGATGATTTAAATTATTTTGGAGCATTCGAATTTGGTAAATTTTTCAGTGGAAATAAATAATATTTGAAAATTTATTCCGTGTGAGGAAAGAGATTTGAAATTTGTTTTCAAAAGGTTGAAGTATGAAAATATATCTTGCGAAGATATTTTGAAAATAAATAATTTGGGAAAAATTATTTAAATCTGATGATTGTTGTGAATATTGTTTGATAGTTAAATAACCGACTATCAATATTGGCCTTTAAACGGCATTTGAATTTTGATGCGACCGGGGGTCGGATTCCAAATGGTTATCCGAAAACCCCATCGAATCTTTGTGATGGATCTTTTGTTTAAATGATCAAAGTGAAAATTTGTTGTGATTTACTTGAAATCTGAATGTAATCACTTATTTTTAAAATAAGCACTCATTATACGGTTTAGCCAGGAGAGGACTTTGTGTCATAAAACCCATTCTGAATAAATGATATGACGAAATGGGATTGCATTTGAAGATGGTGTTGAAGGACGGGTATTTTCGAAAATGAAAGGATTACCTGTCGAATGTCTCTGCACTGAGTTGCTCCGGTGTAGAGATTTATATCACCCTCTGTGATGGGGAGTCCGGACGTGATTAGCGAATATCCGAATTTGCGAGGGCTTCATTCCTTGTTGGCGGAAGTGCCTTCGGTTTCGTTCGAACCCGGGATGAACTTGTTTGGATGTATGTCTGACATTACACTTTGAGATGTAAAGCTGGTTTCTATCAAATACATTTCTGTTGGTGGCAGAGAATTTATTCTTTTAGCTTAACACCCTTCTCTGAGACGTACGAGCTCAAAGGTTATGTAATTGATGGTTACTAGTGTATATTCTCAATTTGGTAATGTGGCATGCTATGTGTTGATCATTTGTTGATCGAAGCATGGATTTTGTGGAAAGCGTAGCTTTGTGGATGAGACTTCGTCGGACCTCACTCCCCAAAAATGGTCGAAACAGGAAAAGTGCAGCAAGGTTGGGGGTTGCGCCCCTCAGGGTATGTACATCTCCTTATGGATAAAAAGTGGTATCTGGTATGGAGCCCAGATATTTAAATTGTGTGGAAAAAAAGTGGTATTCTGGTATGGAGCCCAGATTACTTACTTATGTGGTTGTTAGTTGTGAGGCGCCTCGGAAAAGGTCGGTCTGGACCGAGAAGGTGGCATACTCGTGACAGTTAGTTACCTAGTTATAGAGGTAACCTGGCCTTATGTTGGCAAAGAGCTGGTTAAGTTCGCGGGGTGTCCCTCCAGAGGCGTACTCATTCAGTGAAGGAAGTTCCTTAGCCTTGACCATTTTTTGGAAATCCAATCATCCAATATGAGCCCTTTAGGATTGCAATTGTATAACCTGTCATTCTTAAATGGTAGCTATAGCAGGCATAATATAATGATTCCTATGCTGGATAAGATTTATATTATACTTTCGAAATGTTTTCCACACTATGCACTAATAACAATATCAAAATAATTTTCGCGTGTCATACATGTTTGACTATCATAAGGAGAAATCTCCTCCAATTGTGTGCTTGCATTGTGTGTATGCGAGGAGGCCTTATGGTTATTTCATTTTTCAAAAGCATAGCAGATTTATTTTTATTTCCTTTTGTGCAAATAACTGTTTTAAGATCTCACAGCAGTCCCATGACTTACCTGGAGTTTATTGTTCCCTTTCTAAACCCTGGATGCCCATAATTTTCCACACGGGTAGCCTAGAGTCAGGTTATCAGTTGTTCTGGAGCGAAGTCAGGAAAGTATGCTGTGGAGATCAGGAGTTCAAGCTGGATGGAAAGACGTATCACTAGTATATGATATTCTTTTTCGCCATTGTTTTGTATATAACTCTGATGATGTAATGTATAACTGATATAGATCTTTTGTTTAAAGATTATTCATTTATCTATTATATATTGTCTCGCTGCGAATGTGAGATTCTGATATTGTTTCTGTTCTTCTTCTATCTTCTTCTTCTTTAACCCTAACGATTCGGTTTTCAGGCATTCGATTGTTTGGCATTTAATACGGTGTACGTATTGATGTCGACTTTCGAAAGTCGAAAAATTGGGTCGTTACAGAGTGGTATCAGAGCAATCGGTTAAGCGATAACCTTGACTCTGGTGGGGATTGCTCATTAGAGATAGAGTCGGTAGTACTCTAGAATGATTTTAAGTGTAATAATAGATATGAGCGCGTATTTTTTAGTGAATATAAAATTGTTTTATATTGTGTTGATTGGCTTTTGAGTGGAATATGGATTCTGGTCAATACGAGTAATTAACGTCATTGATAGGGATCTCTAAACACTTATACAGAATAATTCGACACAGTATTGTTTTGAAATAGGCTAAATGAAAAAAAAATTACCCAAGTTATTTTTGTATATAAAAGGAATAATTTTCCGTAAATTATTATAGCATATATATGATCGCTTGGTTGTTAAGGAATGGTAATATTAAACTATTATCATTGTTGAATAAGAAATTTGAAATTATAAAGCTAAGAAATAATTTCATATACGAATGGGATTTGTAAATATAAATTGTAAATGTAAATTGTAATTTAAAACAGAATTCCAGATAAATATTTGAAAATGTTTTTGAAAGGATTTGGGGTTTTGAGATTTAGGAAATTTAAATTCTTTTGAGTTTGAAATGATTTTCAAAAGGTTTGGAAAAATATTGTGAGATTGGTTGGGAATTTTTTTGAATTGATTTGAAATCTAGTGGAATTTGGATTTAAAAATATTTAGAAAGTATTTTTGATGGGATAAAAGCACTAAACTCTTTTCGGTCGTTGGAAAATAACTTCGGTGATGACTGCAGCATCATCGATGTTCATTTTCGAGTTTCTAGGAGAGAAATTGCTGCCAAATTATTTTAAAATTGAAGTTATTTGCGAAATTGAGTTTGATTTTGAAATAGTTTGATTTTGGATATAATTGATTTCAAAAATGGTTTTGAAATACTTAAGTGATTATTTAGACTATGGAATCTTATTTAAAAATGGTTATGGAATATGATTGAACTAGATAACTTATAAAATTTGAAATTGTTAGAATAAAATCTAAATTGAAGAAAAGTTAAATTAAAATAAGCGTGAAATATAAATAAGTATGAAAATTTAGAAAAATTCGAATTGAAACTGAATTTAAATTGGATTAATTTGAATAAAAGAAGATTTAAGTCAAATAAAACAATAATATGGATTCAAATGAAATTTGAATGCAATTAAATGAAATTGGAAACTAAATGTTGAAATTCATTTCGAATTTGTAAGTCAATAGAACTGGAAGTTACGAAATGGTGATTGTGATAAAAATCAATGTGAATAAAAGAAAGAGAATTGATATATCTAATAATCAATTGAAATTAATACGTGGGATGGACATATATTATTTTAGTCGCATTGCGATTTGATCCAGAATTTGAGCATCGAATTTCGAGATAATTATATCGATCCAGGTTGGAATTTTTCGCTCGATTTTCGACGGCGTACCTAGATACGAATTTTTGGTTAATTTTGGAAATTCTCTATCATAATTACGGCTATGCAAGGAGAATGGCAGTTTCTGATCAAGAAACCAGATCTAAGTCCGCACAAGGAAGTCGGGTGAATGATACGAGTACAGAAATGAAATTGTGTGATCGAGTAAGCGATCAAATTTGATATTGCGTACGAATGATATACGGACATCGTACGGGCTTGAATAAAATAAATGTTGAAACTTTCGTAAAGAAATATATAAAATAATTTTGAATGTTATAATTGGGAATTATTGCTAAGTAGGACGTACAGGAGTTATAAAGGAAAAGGAAATTGGAAGTTTGATTTAGAAGATAAATGAAATTGCTCGATAGAAAGGTATGTATTTAAATTTCAGTATAAAATTGATGATTTTCTTGTCTAGCCACTTGGCATTTTGTTTTCTTTTTGAAATCTGGGGCCCGTTGCGGCATTTTATAGTCGTACCGAGTTAGCCATGCAAAGGGGACGCTGACGAAATTTTTCAAAAATTTAGGGAGTTAGAGTTTTTTTGAGAATTTGGATAAGTTGAAATTTGAATTTATTTAAAATTGAATTGTTAAGAAAACAATATTGTTTGGAACTTATGCTTAAGATTGGAAAGTTAGGGAGAATGATAGTGTCTTTAATTTGGAAAGTAGAAAACATTTGGTTTTGAAAAAATTGTTAAAAACTATTTGAATTGGAAAAATAGTGAACGGGTTAAGGATCATTCTTCTTAACTAGTAATTTCGGGACGAAATTCTTTTAAGGAAGGAAGAATGTGATGACCTGGAAATTTCAACATTTGAAGTTGAAATATTTAATTGATTTTAAATATTTGGAAGATATCTTAAACTTTAATTTCAAATATAACTATGAATTTGGCAATTAAAGTTTTGAATTCAATTTATTGACATTGGGTAAAAATTTGAACCTTCAGTTTTTTGCAGAGCAAGCGGGGTTAAACTGGACCCCTACCAGATTTATAAGCATAGATACAAACTAGAAAAGAAAAAAATAGGAAAACAAGAGAAACCAATAACAGAAGGCAAAAAATGATAAGAACATATGGAGAGAACAGAAAGACCTAAGGGATCCAAGGCTCAATCCGATAGTCATGAAAAGCATGCACACTTGTTCTCATTCCCATAAGTATATCATGCTTGAAGATTGACCATAAAACTTCATGGCACCTCTTTGATCCTTCAAAACACCTCCTATTCCTTTCAACCCAAATAATTTTCATCAATTTTTTCAAGATGAAGAAAAAATGAAAGCTTCTCTCTTCCTTCCACTTAATTGCTTTCTCAGTCAAACCCCATTGAGCAGTAGAAACATAAGGAACAACAACCAAACCAAATTTACTCATTATATTGCTCCAGAGACGTAGAACATATGGACACTCAAAGAACAAATGCTGGATACTTTCATCATGAATACTGCATAGCTCACAGATGGAAGGAACAGACATACCAGACCCAAGCAACTTATCTCTAGTTAACAGTGCCTTGTTCTTAACCTTCCAGAGCATCAGGTTATCACTGCTAATAGAGTAGGCAGCCCATGTAACCTTGTTCCACTTACAACTGGCATAGAATCCATTCCCATAAGAGCTTCATAAATACATGAGATAGTGTGAACTTTACTATTCCGTAGCACAGAGTCATGATCTAGAAACACGTATTTGTTAGCAGCATATTGATTCCAGATGGCTCTGACAACTTGATTACTAGAAAAAGGTAGCACCAGCACAAGATTTTCAACTTGAATCTTCAGTTTTAAGTCTGTTAAAAATAATTTAAAGGCTTGAAAAATCTATATTGATAATATTGAAGATAATAGAACTTTTAAAATCAAGTTTAAAAGTATTTTGTTCAGTTTTGAAATTTATGTCGTTTAAATCGATATTTAAAAATAGCTTTCTGAGGCACAGTCTCGGAATTCGACGAAACCAGTTCCATTGGATCATGATAGTGTTTATTATCGGACTTCAATTTTCGCAGTGTTTGGAGTGATCGTTTGACCGTACGATAAGTAAACGCGCTGAAATTAAATCGAAAATTCAGTATACATAATTGGTCCAAAAAGCTATCTTCTCCATACGATCGAATTAGGACTCGAAAGCATTTTCATCACGTTTGGAATAGGAGTTTAACATTATAAACGCTTAGCGGCACGTCTTGATTGGAGATCGAGATTTTAGACTTCATTTTCTAGACATATAAATTTAAATTTAAATTTAAAATTTAATTTTTTTTGCAAGATAAATTATATATGTTTCCCTCTTCTAAGACGTAGTGCCTGTTTCAGCACTTGTCAATTATTTTCAACATGTGTCCTTTTCGTCCAAAATAAGAAAAACGAACGAAGAAAATTCCTCTTCGTTCAAAAAGCAAAATGAAACAGAAAAAAAACGAAGTAATGGCCGATCTCTTTTCAATTTCAAATCCTAGTCATTCAAAATCGAATTCTTACATTTTTCCCTTCTCTTGTTCAATTCGAGCTCAAAGCAATTCGAGTAATGGCTGAGCTCATTTAAAAAAAATAAGAGAGGGGAAGTTGCGTGATTTGAACGAGATCGCGTTCGGCTTCATTGGAGGCGATGTGTCTTATCGAGTGGGGTAGCTGGAAGATAGGGCACGGTTCGAGATAGGTCTTGGCTGATGGGTTGCTGATCAGGTCGTGGGTCATCGGAAGAGGAAGGGAAGGGAAATCGTGGGCTAGTCGTCGTGTTTCCAGTGGTGGTCGAGGAGGAGAGCGTTTTGGCAGTCGTTGGTGGATGGTCGTGGGTCTTCACGTTTTGTGGGTCACGACTTCTAATCGTTCACGAACGATTGATGGCGTTCGATTTAGGGACGCATCTAGGGTTTGCAAGAGGCCGGGAGCAGTGAGGTAAATATTTAGATTATTTTTACTGAAAAATAAATAAGTAAATAAATATACATACTGTTCTACTTTGAAAATATGAATAATGGTAATTAGGATATGTATATATACATCATGTTCATAAATTTATAATTTTGGTCAGAAAATTATATTTATCATAAGGCAATTAGTTTAAAATTAAATCATTAGTCAATTAAAATTATTACATGGAAATTGATTATTAAATTAATTCAAAATATTAATCAACTGTATAAAATTGTTTATACAAGGTCTAATACAGTGAAGAAAGCAAGTCAGATTGGAAATAGGTTGCATGCGTAATCAAAGGTGAGATCTTCTCACTCAATTGAAATAATTAGAATTTCAATTATTGATTGATTGTTTGGATGTGATAGTATATAGTAGTGTATATTTATATTGGAGTAACTGATTTTCCGCATTATATAGCGGATGAGACCCTATGCACCGCATAATAGCGGATGATATGATATAATCCCATATACCGCGATATTCCACCTCGAAGTGGAATTGGTATTTAATTATTGTGCTAACATCTGTGGATGCAGGGAAATAGGTTGGAGGGATCCAATGAGATTCCTCAAATATTTGAATTTATTTTCATGTTGTGATGTGATTATTGATAATCTGTGAATGATTATATTGTTGATTGAAATTTATTGAAAGCTATGGTTTAACCGAATATATTTTTGGTATCGTAGGATACCAAAAATATAAAATTGGATTTTTGGAAATTAAACCAAAAAATTTCAAGTAAATTAATTTTAAAGAATTGGGTAAATTTAAAAGAAGGTATTTAAAAGGGTAAAGTTTGTTTTTTAAAATCCTATTGAATAAATTCCAAAATATGGGAAAAGATTTTAATAAATGGATTTTAAGTAATATTGTTCAAAAGTTGAAGAAATTATTTAAAATTCGGATTTTAAATAGTTTGGGAGAAATAAAGGAATTTATTTGAAAAGGTAGTGATTTTAGAAATCAATTTGGAATTTGATTTGGTATTTGAAATAATTTGGAAATAAATTTGGAATTCGATTTGGTGTTTGAAAGTGAATATTTGAAAATCGATTTGAAAATTGTATATCAATGGATATTTGGAAATATAAATTCACAATGGGAATTTATAAAGGAAAGAGAAATTTGTTTTAAAAAAATATTGGTTTATTTCCTAAAAAGCATGGAAAGAAATTTACGGATTTGAAACGTAAATTGAGATAAATCAAGAAAGATTTATAAGTTGATTTAAATGAACCATTCGAAATGGAAAGTGTATTTTCCTTGGAAAGCCGAGTATGTTTTCAAAGTAGATTTCAAATATAAATTAAAAGTTCTAGAGTTGGTTTTAAAAAGAACGTTTTTGGAGAAATTATTCTCTTAAATTGTTTATAAATCTTTAAAGTAAATATTTATTAAGTTAAATATAGAAGTGTTGATCATAAAAGATTTAATTGGTATTTGATTTAGAAAATGCTTATTTAAATAGTTATACTCTATCTAATAATTTTTTGTTCAAATTGTTTGGGCTTAAGTTTTATATGAGATATTAGTATAAAAATTTCATAACTAATATTTTAAATAAATTGTTTAAAATAGTTTTAATTTTTAAATGTTTCCAAATATATTTTTGGATAAGCGATTTAAATTATTTTGAAGTATTCGGAGTTGGCAAAATTTTCAGTGGAAATAAATAATATTTGAAAATTTATTCCGGGTAAGGAAAGTGATTTGAAATTTGTTTTCAAAAGGTTGAAGTGTGAAAATATATCTTGCGAAGATATTTTGAAAATAAATAATTTGGGGAAAATTATTTAAATCTAGTGATTGTTGTGAATGTTGTTTGATAGTTAAATAACCGACCATCAATATTTGCCTTTAAACGGCGTTTGAATTTTGATGCAACCGGGGCTCGGATTCCAAATGGTTATCCGAAAACCACATAGAATCTTTGTGATGGATCTTTTGTTTAAAAGACCAAAGTGGAAATTTGTTGTGATTTACTTGAAATCTGAATGTAACCACTTATTTTTAAAATAAGCGCACATTATTCGATTTAGTTGGGATAGGACTTTGTATCATAAAACCCATTCCGAATAAATGATATGACAAAATAGGATTGCATTTGAAGATGGTGTTGAGGATCGGGTATTTTCGAAAATGAAAGGATTACTTGTCGAATGTCTTTGCACTGAGTTGCTCCAATATAGAGATTTACATCACCCTTTGTGATGGGGAGTCCGGACATGATTAGTGAATATCCGGATTTGCAAGGGCTACTTTCCTTAATTGAAGGAAGTGCCTTCGGTTCCATTCAAACCCGGAACGGTCTTGTATGGATGTATGTCTGACAGTACACTTTGAGATGTAAAGCTGGAGTCTATCAAATACATTTATCTTGGTGGCAGAGAATTTATTCTTTTAGCTTAACACCCTTCTTTGAGATGTACGAGCTCTGAGGTTATGTAGTTGATGGTTACTAGTGATATATTAATAATTTGGTAATGTGGCATGAGCAGTGTTGATCATTTGTTGATCGAAGTATGGCTTTTGTGAAAAGCATAGCTATGTGGACGAGACTTCGTTGGACCTCACTCCCCGGAAATGGTTGAAACAGGAAAAGATGCAACAAGGTTATGGAGGTCGCGTCCCTTAGGTATGTACATCTCCTTCTGGATAAAAAGTGGTATCTAGTATAGAGTCGAGATATCTAACTTGTGTGGAAAAAATGTGGTATTCTGGTATGGAGCCCAGATTATTTACTCATGTGGTTGTTGGTTGTGAGGCGCCTCGGAAAAGTTTGGTCTTGACCGAGGGGGTGGCATACTCATGACAGTTGGTTACCTAGTTACAGAGGTAGCCTGGCCTTGTGTTGGCAGAGGGCTGGTTAAGTTCTTGGAGCGTCCGTCCAGAGGCATACCCATTCGGTGAAGGAAGTTCCTTAACCTTGACCATTTGTTGGAAATCCAATCATCCAATACGAGCCCTTTACGATTGTAGTTGTATAGCCTGCCATTCTCAAATGGTAGCTATAGCAGGCATAATATAATGATACCTATGCTGGCTAAGATTTATAGTATACTTTCGAAATGCTTTCCACGTTATGCACTAATAATAATATCAAAAGAATTTTTGCGTATCAAGCATGTTTGACTATCATAAGGAGAAATCTCCTCCAATTGTGCGTTGCATTGTGTGTATGCGGGGAGGCCTTATGGTAGTTTCATTTTCCAAAAGCATAGCGGATTTGTTTTTATTTCCTTTTGTGCAAATAACTGTTTTAAGATCTCACATCAGTCCCATGACTGACCTAAAGTTTATTGTTCCCTTTCTAAACCCTGGGTGCCCACAATTTTCCACACGGGTGGCCTAGAGTCAAGTTATCAGTTGTTCTGGAGCGAAGTCAGAAAAGTAAGTTGTGGAGATCAGGAGTTCAAGCTTGATGGAGAGACGCGTAACTAGTATATGATATTATTTTCCGCTGTTGTTTTGTATATTACTCTAATGATGTAATATATAACTGATATAGATCTTTTGTTTAAAGATTATTCATCTATCTATTACATATTGTCCCGATGCGAATGTGAGATTTCGATATTGTTTCTGTTCTTCTTCTATTTTCTACTTCTTTAACCCTAACGGTTCGGTTTTTGGGCATTCGATTGTTCGACATTCAATACAGTGGACGTATTGATGTCGACTTTCGAAAGTCAAAAAATTGGATTGTTACAGAGTGGTATCAGTAATTGGTTAAGCGATAACCTTGGCTCTGGTGGGGATTACTCATTAGAGATAGAGTCGGTAGTACTCTGGAATGAGTTTGAGTGTAATAATAGATATGAGCACGTATTTGTTAATGAATATGAAATTGTTTTATATCGTGTTGAATGGTTTGTTGAGTGGGATATGGATTCTGGTCAATACGAGCAATTAACATCATTGATAGGGATCTCTAAACACTTGTACAGAATAATTCGACACAGTATTGTTTTAAAATAGGGTAAATGAAATAAATTTTACCCAAATTATTTTTGTATATAAAAGGAATAATTTTCCATAAATTATTATAGCATATATATGATTGCTTTGTTATTAGGGAATGGTAATATTAAACTATTATCATTGTTGAATAAGAAATTTAAAACATAAAGCTAAGAAATAAATTCATATACAAATGGAATATATAAATGTAAATTGTAAATGTAATTTGTAATTTAAAATAGAATTCCAGAGAAATATTTGAAAATGTTTTTGAAAGGATTTGGGGTTTGAGATTTGGGAAATTTAAATTCTTTTGAGTTTGAAATGATTTTCAAAAGGTTTAAAAAATATGGTGAGATTATTTGAGAAATATTTTTGAACTGGATTTGAAATCTGGTGGAATTTGGATTTAAAAATATTTAGAAAGTACTATTGAAGAGATAAAAGCACTAAACTCTTTTCGATCACTGTAAATTAACTTCGGTGATGACTGCATCATCATCGATGTTCATTTTCAAGTTTCTAGGAGAGGAATTGCTGCCAAATTATATTAAAATTGAAGTTGTTTGCGAAATTGAGTTTTTGAAATAGTATGATTTTGGATATAATTGATTTCAAAAATGGTTTTAAAATACTTAAGTGATTATTTAGACGCTGGAATCTTATTTAAAAATGGTTATGGAATATGATTAAGCTTGATAACTTATAAAATTTGAAATTGTTAGAATAAAATCTAACTTGAAGAAAAGTTAAATTAAATAAGTATGAAATATAAATAAGTTCGAATTAGAAAAATTCGAATTGAAACTGAATTTAATTTGGATTAATTTGAATAATAGAAGATTTGAGTCAAATAATACAATGATATTGATTCAAATGAAATTGAAATGCAAGTAAATGAAATTGAAAACTAAATGTTGAAATTTATTTCGAATTTGTAAGTGAATAGAACTGGAAGTTGCGAAATGGTGATTGTGATAAAAATCAATGTGAATAAAAGAAAAGAGAATTGATATATCTAATAATGAATTGAAATTAATACGTGGGATGTACGTATATTATTTTAGTCGCATAGCGATTTGATCCAGAATTTGAGCATAGAATTTCGAGATAACTATATCGATCCGGGTTGGAATTTTTCGCTCCATTTTCGACGGCAAACCTGGATATGGATTTTTGGTTGATTCTGGAAATTCTCTATCATAGTTTATGCAAGGAGAATGGCTGTTTCTGATCAAGAAAGTAGATCTGAGTCCACAGTAGGTAGTCGGGTGGACGATACTAGTTTGGAAGTGAAATTGTGTGATCGAGTGAGCGATCGAATTTGATATTGCGTACGAATGATATATGGACATCGTACGGGATTAAATAAAATAAATGTTGAAACTTTCATAAAGAAATGTATAAAATAATTTTGAATGTTGTAATTGGGCATTATTGCTAAGTAGGACATACAGGAGTTATTAAGGAAAAGAGAATTTGATTTTTGATTTAGAAGATAAATGAAATTGCCCGACAAAAAGGTATGTATTTAAATTTCTGTATGAAATTTGATGATTTTCTTGTCTAGCCACTTGGCTTTTGCTTTCTTTTTGAAATCTGGGGCCCGTTGTGGCATTTTGTAGTCGTACGAGCTTGTCGCGCAAAGGAGACGCTGGCGAAATTTTTCAAAAATTTAGGGAGTTAGAATTTGTTTGAGAACTTGGATAATTTGAAATTTGAATTCAAATTTAAAATAGAATTTTTATGAAAAAAAATATTGTTTGGAACTTATGGTTAGGATTGGAAAGTTAGTGAGAATGATAGTGTCTTCAATTTGGAAAGTTGAAAACATTTGGTTTTGAAAAATTATTAAAAACTATTGAATTGAAAAAATAGTGAACGGGTTAAGGATTATTCTTCTTAACTAGTAATGCTGGGACGAAATTCTTTTAAGGGGGAAAGAATGCGACGACCCGGAAATTTTAACATTTGAAATTGAAATATTTAATTGATTTTAAATATTTGAAAGTTATTTTAAACTTGAATTTCAAATATTACATTGAATTTGGCAATTAAATTTTTGAATTTAATTTATTGAAGTTGGGTAAAAATTTGAATCTTCAGTTTTAAGCCTATTAAAAATAATTTGAAGGCTTGAAAAATCTATATTGATAATGCTGAAGGTAATATAACTTTTAAAATGAAGTTTAAAAGTGTTTTGTTCAATTTTGGAATTTATATCGTTTAAATCAATATTTAAATATAGCCTTTCGAGCTACAGTCTCAGAATTTGACGAAACCGGTTCTGTGGATCCATAATAGTGTTTTATTATCGGATTTCAATTTTCGTAGTGTTTGAAGTGATCGTTTGGCCGTACGATAAGTAAACGCGCTGAAATTAAATTGAAAATTTTGTTTAAATAACTGGTCCAAAAAGCTATCTTCTCCATACGATCGAATTAGGACTCGAAATCTTTTTCACGCATTCGAAATAGGGGTTTAACATATAAACGCTTAGCGGCATGCCTCGATTGGAAATCGAGATTTTAGACTTCGTTTTCTAAACAATATAAATTTAAATTTAAATTTAAAATTTAAAATTGTTTTTTTACAAGATAAATTATATAAGGTTGCCTCTTCTAACACGTAGCGCCAGTTTCAACAATTGTCAATTATTTTCAACACGCGTTGTTTTCGTCCAAAATAAGAAAAACGAACGAAGAAAAATAATCTTCGTTCAAAAAGCAAAATGAAACAGAAAAAACAATGTAATGGCCAATCTCTTCTATTTCAGTTTCAAATCCCAGTCTTTTGAAATCGAATTCTTACATTTTTTCCTTCTCTTCTTCAATTTTAGCTCAAAACAATTCGAGTAATGGCCGAGCTCATTCAAAAAAATAAGAGAGGGGAAGTTGCGTGATTTGAACGAGATCGCATTCGACTTCCTGGGAGGCGATGTGTCTTATCGAGTGGGGTAGCTGAAGATAGGGCATGGTTTAAGATAGGTCATGGGTCATCGGAAGAGAAAGGGAAGGGAAATCGTGGGTTAGTGGTCATGTTTCCAGTGGTGGTCGAGGAGGGGAGCGCGATGGCAGTTGCTGGTGGATGGTCGTGGGTCTTCACGCTTTGTGGGTCACGGCTGCTAATCGTTCGCGAACGATTGATGGCGTTCGATTTAGGGACGTAGCTAGGGTTTGCGAGAGGCGGGAGCAATGAGATAAATATTTAGATTGTTCTTACTGAAGAAAAAAATAGATAAATATACATACTGTTCAACTTTGAAAATATGAATAATGGTAATTAGGATACACACACATCATGTTAGTAAATTTATAATTTTGGTCAGAAAATTATATTTATCATAGGGCAATTAGTTCAAAATTAAATCATTAGTCAACTAAAATTATTACACGGAAATTGATTATTAAATTAATTCAAAATATTAATCAACTGTATAAAATTGTTTATACAGGGTCTAATATAGTGAAGAAAGCAAGCTGGATTGAAAATAGGTTGCATGCGTAATCAAAGGTGAGATCTTTTCACTCAATAGAAATAATTAAAATTTCAATTATTAATTGATTGTTTTGATGTGATAGCATATATAGTAATGTGTGTGTATATTGGAGTGATTGATTTCCCACATTATATAGTAGATGAGACACTATGCGCCGCATAATAGCGGATGATATGATAATCCTATGTACAGCGATATTCCACCTCGAAATGGAATTGTATTTAATTGTTGTGCTAACATTTGTGCATGCAGGGAAATAGGTTGGAGGGATCCAACTAGATTCCTCAAATATTTGAATTTATTTTCATGTTATGATGTGATTATTGATAATCTATGAATGATTATATAGCTGATTGAAATTTATTGAAAGTTATGGTTTAGCCTAATATATTTTTGGTATCGTAGGATACCAGAAATATGAAATTAGAATTTTGGAAATTAAAGCAGAAAATTTTAAGTAAATTAATTTTAAAGAGTTGGGTAAATTTAAAAGGAATTTAAAAGGGTAAAGATTGATTCTGGAAATCCTATTGAATAAATTCCAAAATATGGGGAAAGTTTTTAATAAATTGATTTTGAGTAATATTGTTTAAAAGTTGAAGAAATTATTTAAAATTTGAATTTTAAATAGTTTGGGAGAAATAAAGGAATTTATTTGAAAATGTAGTGATTTTAGAAATCAATTTGGAATTTGATTTGGTATTTGAAATAATTTGGAAATCAATTTGGAATTTGATTTGGCGTTCGAAAGTGAATATTTCGAAATTGATTTGAAATTGTATATCAATGGATTGTATATCAATGGATATTTGGAAATATAAATTCACAATGAGAATTTATAAAGGCAAGGGAAATTTGTTTTAAAAATAAATATTGGTTTATTTTTAAAAAAAAGTGTGGAAAGAAATTTACGGATTTGAAATGTAAATTGAGATTAATCAAGAAAGATTTATAAATTGATTTAAATGAACCATTTAGAAATGGAAAGTGTATTTTCCCTGGAAAGCCGAGTATGTTTTTCAAAGTAGCTTTCAAATATAAATTAAAAGTTCTAGAGTTGGTTTTAAAAAGAATGTTTTTGGAGAAATTATTCTCTTAAATTGTTTTTAAATCTTTAAAGTAAATATTTATTAAGTTAAATACAGAAGTGTTGATCTTAAAAGATTTAATTGGTATTTGATTTTGAAAATGGTTATTTAAATAGTTATACTCTATCTAATAATTATATTTTTAAAATTGTTTGGGCATAGGTTTCATATGAGATATTAGTATAAAAATTTCATAACTAATATTTTAAATAAAGTGTTTAAAAATAGTTTTCATTTTTAAGTGTTTCCAAATATATTTTTGGATAAGTGATTTAAATTATTTTGAAGTATTCGGACATGGTAAATTTATCAATGGAAATAAATAATATTTAAAAATTTATTCCACGTAAGGAAAGTGATTTGAAATTTGTTTTCAAAAAGTTGGAAAATATATCTTGCAAAGATATTTTGAAAATAAATAATTTGGGGAAAATTATTTAAGTCTGGTGATTGTTGTGAATGTTGTTTGATAGTTAAATAACCGACTATCAATATTGGCCTTTAAACGACATTTGAATTTCGATGCGACCGGGGGTCGGATTCCAAATGGTTATCCAAAAACCACATCGAATCTTTATGATGGGTCTTTTGTTTAAAAGATCAAAGTGGAAATTTGTTGTTATTTACTTGAAATCTGAATGTAACCACTTATTTTTAATCTAAGCGCTCATTATTCGGTTTAGCCAGGAGAGGACTTTGTGTCATAAAACCCATTACGAATAAATGATATGATAAAATGGGATTGCATTTGAAGTTGGTGTTGAAGATCGAGTATTTTCGAAAATGAAAGGATTATTTGTCGAATGTCTCTGCACTGAGTTGCTTCGGTATAGAGATTTATATCACCCTTTGTGATAGGGAGTCCGGACGTGATTAGTGAATATTCGGATTTGCAAGTGCTTCTTTCCTTAATTAGAGGAAGTGCCTCTGGTTCCGTTCGAACTCGGAACGGACTTGTTTGGATGTATGTCTGACATTACACTTTGAGATGTAAAGCTGGTTTCTATCAAATACATTTCTGTTGGTGTGGAGGATTTATTCTTTTAGCTTAACACCCTTCTCTGAGATGTACGAGCTCAGAGGTTATGTAGTTGATGGCTACGAATGATATATTTCCAATTTGGTAATGTGGAATGCCAAGTGTTAATCATTTGTTGATCGAAGCATGGCTTTTGTGAAAAATGTAGATTTGTGGACGAGACTTCGTCGGACCTCACACTCCGGAAATGGTCGAAACAGAAAAAGATGTAGCAAGTTTATAGGGGTCGCGCCCCTTAGGGTATGTACATCTCCTTCTAGATAAAAAGTGGTATCTGGTATGGAGCCCAGATATTTAACTTGTGTGGAAAAAAAGTGTTATTCTGGTATGGAGCCAGATTATTTACTTATGTGGTTGTTGGTTGTGAGGCGCCTCGAAAAAGGTCGGTCTAGAAGTTAGTTACCTAGTTACAGAGGTAACCCGGCCTTGTGTTGGCAGAGAGCTGGTTAAGTTCTCGGAGCGTCCCTCCAGTGGCGTACCCATTCGGTGAAGGAAGTTCCTTAGCCTTGACCATTTGTTGGAAATCCAATCGTCCAATATGAGCCCTTTATGATAGCAATTATATAACCTGCCATTCTTAAATGGTAGCAATAGTAGGCATAATATAATGGTACCTATGCTGGCTAAGATTTATATTATACTTTCGAAATGTTTTCCACACTATGCACTAATAATAATATCAAAAGAATTTTAGCGTATCAAGCATGTTTGACTATCATAAGGAGAAATCTCCTCTAATTGTGCGCTTGCATTGTGTGTGTGGGGAGGCCTTATGGTGGTTTCATTTTCCAAAAGCATAGCGGATTTCTTTTTATTTCCTTTTGTGAAATAACTGTTTTAAGATCTACACCAGTCCCATGACTGACCTGGAGTTTATTGTTTCCTTTCTAAACTTTGGGTGCGCATAATTTTTCACATGGGCATCCTAGAGTCGGGTTATCAGTTGTTCTAGAGAGAAGTCAGGAAAGTATGCTATGGTGATCAAGAGTTTAAGCTGGATGGCGAGACGTATCACTAGCATATTCTATTCTTTTCCGCTGTTGTTTTGTATATAACTCTGATGATGTAATGTTTAACTGATATAGATCTTTTGCTTATAGCTTATTCATTTATCTATTATATATTATCCTGCTGCGAATGTGAGATTCTGATATTGTTTCTGTTCTTCTTCTCTCTTCTTCTTCTTTAACCCTAACAGTTCGGTTTTCAGGCATTCGATTGTTCGGCATTTAGTACAGTGGACATACTGATGTCGACTTTCAAAAGTCGAAAAATTGGGTCGTTACAGCCGCCTTCACTCAAGCTTTCTACCAAAGACACATCTGCAATCTAGACATGTCAAACAGACAACAAAGATAGATGACACCTGGCAGAATCCAAGAGCCGAAGCATAACAGTGAGGAAAGAATTCCAACAATCCATGCACGTCTCAATGTTATATATATGAAAAGCACTATAGCATGAAAGAGACTTTTCTCACCTTTTTCTCTTTTCGAATAAATTTAAGGTTTTACTATACGCTCTACAAAACCTGTATCAAACTAATGAAAATGAAAGAAAGAGAAATTTACCACATGGATGTAGGATTCCTTAATATCCAAACCACGTAAATTCTCAATGTCCTTTACTATTTCTTGCTTTTGTTATTTTCCTGGTTAGTTTTCAATATCGAATCTTACCTTATTTGTACTTGAATTAAATACTAGTTGGATTTGACATTTTAACAAACAGTTAAAATGAAACCACCTGATTATGTAAGTATCCAGCAACATAATCACTACTTCACGACAAAATTAAGACAACTTAATTTTGCTAATTCAAATTATTAAGGTAATTAGCACACTAATTACTTCACCATCACCTTTTGGTGCTAGAAGGAGGGCCAAACCTTTGTTCATTTCCTACATCCAATAACATTTTACACCATATATCATGAATCCTATCGATTCACCTATTGCTCAAATCCAAGAATATTTACACTTGGATAGGGAAACTGCCAACAAATCATTTATTCCTTCGAAAACTCATGACAAAGCGAGAGCTTCAACTGATGTCCCATAGACCTTGTCCTGGCCGCATTCCAATCCTTTGCACTCCAAATAAGCCAACGCATTGAAGGATTAAAAAAAATGACCCAACACGTCATTCGCAAGGCATCTTCACATCCTTGCTCTACAGCTCACCGCCATCGTTCTCCTAGTACGCTAGACATTCAATAAAGGAACGATAATGACTGGAATAAAATCTAACACCAAGTTAGAAGGAAAAATCCATGCTAACCCTCAGATCAAAACAATGCCAGCCAGCATAAACCCCCTGCTACTAGAAAAAAAAACTGGCCTGCCAAAGACGATAATGACACCACGTCTAATGGTAATTCATCCTAGGTCGACTCGAGAGAATGCAAAATCCATTAGCTAAAAGCTAGAGTTGAGCAGCTACTAAGTATCTGCCAGCAGAATACTGAACAAAAATATAGAGGAAGGAATTTGCTTCCCTTTTAGTGAGAACGTTGTCGAGGAAGATTTTTTCGATAACTTCAAAGACCCATTAATTGAAAAGTTTAATAGAACTGACAAACCTGAGGATCACCTCAACATTTTTGAGTACTTTATGGGTGTCATGAAAGTCAGAAGAATGGCCCGATGCAAGTTGTTCTCTATACAGTTATCTAATGCAGCCACACGGTGGTTCAGAAGATATAGGCGAGGAGAAATCCAATTTTGGAGATAATTATCTACTGATATTCTAAGGCAATTCAATCTGGGAAGAGAAGCCTCCCCCGACATCAATACCATGCCATGTGTGAACTAAGGAGAGAAAGAAAGCTTACATAGTTTCATTAAACACTTCAAGGCAGAAGCTCTCCAAATTTGGGCGAACTAGCGAAGAAGCGTTACTAATGGCAGCTCATGTCAAGATTAGGAGAGGAACTGGTATGTGGGACAAAAGTAGCAGAAAGTCTTACCATAGCATCAAGGCTTTCTATGAAAGAGCAGCTGGTTACATCAGGATGGAGAAAGCAAGGGCTGTAGCATAATCTTATGGGATTTCTGCCCTTAATTATAACAAGAAAAAGGGGGAAGATAGATAATACCCACTTATAAAGCGAAAGAAGGAGCTAAACCTCACAACGAAAAACCCCCCTCACTCATACCCTCGGGAAGATATATGAGATAACTAAGGTTGAGCTAGTATACAACATGAAAAATAAGAGAAAGAAACTAGAACAAAACCATGGTAGAGCGTAATGTCACTTCTGATATTTCTTTAGGGAACTATACAATATAACTCTTAAATCTAACAATAAAATTTTTCCAAAATATTCTACTTTCTCTTTTGATATTTGCAATGATAACAACAAAAACGAAGTCAAACCAGAACATAAAACTGTGATGGTGTCATATACTCGAAATAATATTGAGGCGAATAATTCTACAACCCCAAAACCTGAGAGAAAAGAGAAGATAACATATATACACATAATCGACACTGATGGGTATAATTCAGTTTACACCCAGTATTTCTCCGAGAAAGCTCAGAAACCAGCGTCTTCTATGAACTCACCCCTAGAAGAGGAATCGAAAAATGAGATAGACCCGAGATTATGGGCAACATGAAAAGAATGAAAGCTGGTAGATGATCTTGAAGACATATAAATAGATCCAGAGGACCCTGTAAAGGTGTTCAAGATAGGAAAGAACCTTAGTGCAAAGGCACGGGATGAACTTATATACTTTCTAAAAAGGTCAATAGATGTACTTGCCTAGACTCATTCAAACATGGTAGGAATAGGCCTACCCATCATCTACTATGCACTAAAAATCAACCTAGATGCGCATATGGTGAGGAAGAAGCACAAAATTCTAGACCGGGAAAGGTACAATGCTTCACCCAATAAGTTAAAGGAGAATGGGTTCACTAAGGTGGTATACTACCCGAAGTGGATTGGTAACTCAGTACTGTTAAGAAAGCCCAACAGGAAATGTAGAACTTGCATAGACATCACCGATCTCAATAAGGCTTGCCTGAAGGACAGTTTTCCCCTGGCAAGGATCGATCAGTTAGTAGACATGACTAGTGGGCGTGAATTACTCTCATTCATGGATGCATATTCAGGGTACAATCAGATAGCCATGTTTGACCTATACCAGGAACACACCAGTTTTGTGACAAATAAAAGGTTATACTTCTACGAGGTCATGCCAATTATACTCAAGAACGCGGGGGCAACCTACCAAAGGTCAGTTAATATGATGTTTGATGAATAGATTGGAAAGAATGTGGAGGTATATGTGGACAACATGCTGGTTTAATCAAAAGCAGCATCAAACCATATTGAAGACTTGGAGCAGACCTTCACAGTCCTAAGGCACTACCATATAAAGCTAAACCCTTTGAAATGCACCTTTGCCATCTAGTCAGGCAAGTTCTTAGGGTATACAGTGAGTGCGTGTGGCATTGAAGAAAATCCTAAAAATATTAGGCCACAAAAGGAATGGGAATTCCAAAGAAGCCAAGATTTGACGAGTCTAAATGGCAGGGTAGTGGCCTTAAGAAGATTTATATCCAAAGCCATAAACAAGTGCATCCCATTCTTCGACCAAGTGAAGAACGGGCGGAACTTCGAATGGACTGAGGAGTGCAAAGCTGCATTCCAAAACGTAAAGGATCATTTGGTCAATACTCCTAGATTATCATAACTGGTGATAGGTGAGAACATATACATTTACATAGCTGTAACTGATCAAGCTATTTGTGCTGCAATGGTATGAGAGGATGAAGGGACACAAAGGCCCATCTACTTCACATGCAAGTGGTTATCAAGGGTAGAACTAAAGTACTCGATTGTTGAAAAGCTTACATACAATTTTGCTCCTTATAGCAAGAAAAATGCGGCCCTATTTCTAGGCGTATCCCATCAAAGTCCTCACAAGCAAACCTATTAAGCAATTACTGTAGAAGCCAGAGACATCGGGTTGCCTATTAAAATAGGCAATGGATCTTAGCCAGTACGACATCATCTATTGTCCCAGGAAGGCACTTAAAGGCCAAGCATTTGCAGATTTCATCGCAAAATGCACCTTACCAACTGAACCCTATTCAAAGGAAAAAGCAAACACCCCATAGTTTTGGCAGTTGTTCGTAGATGGTGCATCAAATGAACAAAGGGTAGGAATTAGATATGTATTGATTACCCCGAATGGACAGAAGCTGCATGGAGTAGTGCAACTTGGTTTCAAAGCAATCAATAATGTGGTAGAATATGAGGCTCTCCTCACAGGACCATGAGTGCCCTAGGTAATGAAGGTAACTCATATTAAAATTCATATTGATTCTCAATTAGTTGTGAACCAAGTGCAAGTCAATTACCAAGCAAAGAAACCAACTTTAGCCAAATATGCGGAATTATCTAAAAAATTACTAGAGCAGTTATAACCATTTGAGATAGAGCAAGTCCCACATGGGAGCAACTCATCCACCGACTCTTTAGAAAAACTACCCTGTACCAAAGTGGCCAATGAAATGAAGGCAATACCAATCAGGCATCAAGCAGAACCAAGTATAACAGAGTCAAATCAAATACTGATCCTGACTCGACCCCAGCAGGCCGCCATTCAAAACACAAAATCAGGAGACAGTGAAGAAAAAAGGGAAACCCACAACTAAGCTCCCTCCTCAGCAAACTAAGGAGAATGATTGGATGACTTGCATCAAACAATTCCTCTTAAACAAATTTTTACTTTCGAATAGAAATGGGACTTGAAAGATAAGATCCCAGGCTCCGTTCTACTCCTTTGATGGCACATTATAAAGGGAGGGTATTCTACCCCTTATCTTAGGTTCATTTCTAAGGAAGAGGGGGCACAGGTCATAAGGGAATTACATAAGGGCCAACATGGAGATCACTCTGAAGGAAACAAATTAGCAAAAAAATACTGAGACATGGCTATTATTAGCCTACCATGCTCCAAGATGCAAAGGAATTTTTGAGGAAGTGCGAAAAATGTCAATGATTTGTAAGTATTCCAAAACAACCATCATGTGAGCCCATCCCACTCGTAATCCTATGGCCATTCAACAGATGAGGGATATACTTGGCAGGATCACTTCCAATGTTAAAATAAGGGGCTAAATATGCCATAGTGTCCATAGATTACTTCACTATATAAGTAGAGGTAGAAACCCTGACCATGATTACTATAAAAAATATAGTCATTTTTGTAGTAAGGAACATAATCACTAGATATGGGATACCTCACAAGATCATTTTTGACAATCGTACCCAGTTTGAAAGCAAAGAATTCACAAAGCTTTACGAGAAGAACGACATAATAAAAAGTTTCTCCTCGGTTGCTCACCTATAGGGAAATGGACAGGTTGAAGCATTAGACAAAAATATCAAAAAAAGTCCTAACAAAAGGCTGTATAAAGCTAAAGGAAAGTGGGTAGAGGAGCTCTCTTTAGTACTGTAGGCCTATTGAACTTCAACCAGATCTCCTACAGGCCACACTCCTTTTTCACTAACCTATGGATATAAGGCCATGCTTCCTGTCATAGTAGAAGTCCCATTATATAGAAGAATATCATATAACCATAGAAAAGAATAGAAATTAAAAGAAGCCGCCTTAGATCTCATCCAGGAAAGAAGGGATGAGGCCGCGGTGATATCGGTTGCATATCGTCAAAGGATGGAAAGGAATTATAGTGTAAGACTCAAAAAAGAAACTTTTGCAAAAGGGACTAGTATACAGAGAGTGATGATAAAGGGTCTAGCAGATTGGGCATTAGGACCAAATTGGAAAGGTCCCTAGTCATAGCATAAGTTTTAGCGGACATGGCATATCGGTTATCGAGACCTAATGGCAACCTAGTTCTAAGAACTTTGAACTCAGAGCACCTCAAACCTTACTTTGTCTAATCTACGTTGCTTATGTAATGTACATTGTATTTATTATAAAGAAATAACAATACGATGAACTGGATATAGGGATATTAGATGGCACAAACTAGTATAATATCTCATGTGTTAATACTCTGTGACATAGTTGAATAATCTCCCCATGCACATTCGTAGTTCACTGCCAATGGTCATTAGCCAAGCAAAGCGCATTGTCGGTAGAATAGAAAGATGGTATTAGTACAGAGAATTGTGAAACTGGACCCAAAACACTTGGAATTGCATTACACGATCTGACTCTTTAGCCAAATTACTGCACTAGACGCAGGGATATTATACTACCCAACAGCTATCAAATGGAGCTACATACAATGCAACTCAGCTTCTTAACCTAACTGGTCGAAGGGATATTGGATGGCCTGAACTAGTATAAAAAACTCTCTATGTTAGTACTGCTAACATAGCACACTGGTCGTACTGATATTAGAAAGCCAAAACCAGTGTAAAAAATCATGTGCATGCAAAGGTCACACGACCCGACTCCACAGTCAAACTCCTTTTTAGTCCTCGCCTAAACAGCGAGGAAGATTGTGCCAAGTGCACGAAAAAATTTCTCACATATCACCGTCGTCATTCGACAGTTGTACTAAGAACACAACATATGGGTGACAATGACAATCTCAAAAATGAGAACGATGACGTTGGATTTAGACCATGCCAAGTGCTTAAGAAATTTTTTTCACAACCCACTTTCGTCGTTCAATGGTTGAATTAACCACACCAAAATTACAATGGCAGTCTCGGAAATAATGCTAGTGACGCTAAGCTAAATGTAATGTGTAAATATCAAAGTGTAGGTCAGAGCATAACGAGCCTACATCTCAGATGGCATGTAAAGACAAGTCCACACCGACCTATGATCACCGTAGACTTGGGGAGCATGTGTTACACTCGCATTTACCTCAAGCTACATTGAGGGAAAATGGGGCAGGCATGACACCGGATAGGCTACCCTCATATCGAGAAAAAGTAGATGTAAAGAAAAAGGAATTGAATCAATCAAACTCATATTGTACAGGAATCCATCTTGAAGGTATAGTACCTAAATCGACCCAAACCCTACAATTAAGGGAATCGCAGCAGAAGACAAGTGCACTTGTAAGGAAACAGAGGTTGTTCACAATAAAAATACATATGAACAAAGAAGAATAAGAATAATACACCGAGGCATAGGAGGCAGTACCCACTGAATTGAGCTGACCGCATCTCCATAGCCCATATTTAATCAACATCTACAAGAACAGGTTCGAACAACATCCACCTTTGTCAATGACCTATGCAAATCAATAACAAGATCAAACTAAGTTACAGTTTGCTTAGGTCATGTCCATAAACACTGTAAACTAATGCCCAAACTAAAGCGGGGCAATATAACTTCACCCTGATACGATGTCAAATAAGAAAATGCAAATCAATATCGCAACATCATGTGGAGATCATACTTAAGCCAGTACAGATAGGATGGTAGCATCTCAAGGCCAACGAGTGACAATGTCCCCTCAAGGACTCACATACAAAGTCAATTCAAATTTGAATTCACCTGCCATAATTTCAAATATTCTTGCTATAATTTTAGGTGTTCCCGCCTTCACTCAAGCTTCCTGCCAAAGATACATCATCAAACCATACAAATTAAACAAACAAAATGGATAGATGACATCTAGCAGATCCAAGGGTTGAAGCATAATGGTGAGGAAAGAATTCCAACAATCTTGGTACATCTCGATGCTATAAATAGAAAAATTATTGTAGAATGAAAGGGACTTTTCTCATTTTTTCCTCTTTTTGAATACATTTAAGTTTTATTGTATTCCCTGCCATGGAAACTTGTACCAACTAATGAAAAGAAAAAATGAGAAATTTCCCCCATTGACGTAGAATTCCTTAAATCCGAACCCTGTAAATTCCATGTGTCCTTTACTACTTCTTGCTTTTATTTTTTTCCTGCTTAGTTTTCAGTATCGAATATTACATTATTTGTACTTGAATTAAATACTAGTTGGATTTGATATTTTAACAAACATTTAAAGTGCAACTACCTAATTGTGTAAGCATTCAGCAGCATAATCACTACTTCATGGCAAAATAAGACTATTTAATTTTGCCAATTCAAATTATTGAGGTAATTAGAACACTAATTACTTTACACTTAATTGAGGAGTTGGAAGACGAAAAAGTTCACCAACATATATCAAGTATATAATAGAAAGATAACATCTTTCAAACAAGATTCATTATCGAGTTAGATATATGTAACAAATTACATAATTGATCCTAAGGCATACCCCTAACTCTATTATGATGGCCTAGGCTAAAACAGCGTAGATTTTACGGTGCATCTTTGGAAGAGAATGCACAGGCTGAAATAACGCAGCTTTGATGGTGCATCATCAGACGAGGATGCATAGACTGAAAAAATGTAGCTTTGACGGTGCACCCTCGATGAGAGTGCGTAGGTTGAAGCTTTTTATGATCATGCAATATACCCTAAAGGAAGATGAATAAGGTATTTAAAATATTTAATAGATAAACAGATAAATAATGTAGAAACAAAAATGCGAAAACTAAATGACATATAAATATACCCAGCTTCGGTACTAACTAGTTAGTGCCTACTACAGCCCTAAAATTAATACTAGAATCGTATATTCGAACGCTTGCAACACCTATAAACTCGCACTCTCCACTAACATAAATATATTAATTCTATACCTAGTAACCATGTCTCGACTTTATCTCTATGTCGAGAATCCCTCAACTATAAACCATAGCTCAATCTTGGGTAAATCTAAAGTTCAACATTTTGAAAGGAAAAACAAAAAAGGTAAAAAAAAGTTCCATAAATAAAAAAAAAATAGAAAATTTTAAGGTTGAGGGGCCAAAAATAAAAGTCTCCCATTTTTTCTATTCCTTCTTTGAACAATTTGACCAAATTTTCTCCCTAAATATTCAGATCCAAATAAACTACTTCTTACAAAAAATAAATATTTTCTTCATTTTTTTTTAAAATAATCCGCCATAGCCAAAAAGAAAAGTGTCGCCTTCAAAATCAACTTCCTATGCAACCGTGTCTTTGTTGATCATCATGTTCGGTGATTGAAATTGATGCTATGTCAAAAAAATTGATAAATCTTGGATCATTCAACTGCTGCCAATTTGGAGTCCGACATTAAATAAAGTTGCTTGCGCCAACACCTTTGCCTGGAGATGACGTGTATCTGTGTTAGGATGTTACTATCACATGGAATTTGGAAGATCTTGCAGTTGCCTTCCCAATTATTTGGGTTGTTCTAGACTTAAGGTGAAGCTGTTATGTCAAATTTGATCGTTGGAAAAAACTATTGAGAAGATGATGACTGCTCTGCTGATTTGAAACAAAAGTGATAAGGTAGCGATTGGTATGCTTAGGGACAAAGTTAGTAATGTGTTATACTAAGGTGAGTAAAAAGCCTTATAAACATCTGATTTTTTGATTACCTGTAATGGTATTTGTTGTTGTCAAAAAGGGCACCAACACCTAAAAATTAGATAAAAGCTCTAACTCTATAAAATAAAGATAAAAGCAAAAAAGAAGTTATAGTTTTATAGTTATTCGACGAATTCGCCAGCTTATTTTCACTTTAATCTTTGTTATTAATTTTTTCTCTCTTTGAGTTACAACTAATTTTATCAGATCTAACCACAATCTAGTGGATCTCAGATTTACAATGAAGTTTCTAAAGTAAATTTGGTGAAGGAGATAAGAATGAAGAAGATGCATAATGTGAATTCCCTCTTTAGTTGCTACAGGCTGGTATTTATAGAGAAACTCACTAGTAGACTTAGGAGCCCATATTGATTGAAGTCCAGATTCAAGCCCAAGTGTATAAAGGGAACATACAGGCCCAATCTCCAACAAAATCCTCTTGGTACCAGTGGTTTTTTCTACGTGAAAGTCTTTTTATCTTATTTGTCTTGCCTTTCTATCTCCAATTTGATACATTCCAAACTCTTTTTCACAAAGATCAAGTTCCCTCCGATGGCGTACTTGATATTTCCTGTCTTTCCCTACTTTCTTTACTTTCTTCTCCAAAATTCTTAGTGTTGCTTATCTATCTTCTGGAAAAATTACTTGACCATAATTTCTTAAAGTAGTACTTAGAGCATGGGGAGTTTTGGAAGCTCTAAGTGGAAGAAAATCCTCTCGGTATCGAGTGGTTTACCTAGCTCAATTTTCCTTAAATTTTTTGGGTATGATTCTTTGGTTCTTCTAAGCATGTTTCCAAGTTCGAGAATTGTCTAGTCTCCATTTTAGCCTTCTAATTCTTGTTGAAATTTGCTTGGTTAAAAAGCGGGTTAATACTTGCCCCTCAAAGTACGCCTTTCGAATGTATGATGTGCTTTGTTCAATTACAAGTTTCAATAGTAGTCTGCCTTCAATAATTGAGCTCTTTGGCCGTCCATTGATCATGATCTTGGTGGATCATTCAGTTCCTTTGATTCTCCTGCAAACCAAAGGTCGTTCTAGACCTTTATAACTAAGGACTCCAGCTTTCTCTTAGGTGTTGTCGCGAAACATGAGCAACTTATCGCTTTCCAAAGGTATCATATTGCATATCAAAGTCATCCCGTGTTCTCCTAGGTCTTATCCATTTTGATCTGACTACAAGGCATTCAAATCCTTTTATCAAGCTTGCATCCGTTCTAGGGTTCGATCTCATCAAATCTTTTAGCATCTAATATAGGGTTCGATCTCTGCGGATCATTTTATATCCAATCTAGGGTTCGATCTCTTTGGACCATTTAACATCCAATTTAGTGTTCGATCCCTCCAGATACTTGTCGAGCCAAATCCACTTGCCCTTCGATGAGTGGACTCAACGATCAAGCAAGCCCATCTGCTCGCTCTCTGATGAAGGGACTTACTTTTGATCTCTCCGGATCCTTGGTGAGCCTATCCACTCGCTTTGCGACAAGGAGACCAACGACAAGCAAGTCCATCCACTTACTATCTGGTAAAGGGACTTATTTCTTAAGGTCACTGCCCTATCTCTCCGGATGGGACTACTACGATCAATATCAACGTTCACATTCAAGTAATTTTTTCAAAAATAAATATTCAAATCAAAGAAAACAAGCAAAAATCCTAATCCTTCATCTCAAACATCCGACTTAGAGTGTGTCTAGAGACCAATTGAGGTCCCATACATGTGTAAACGGCCCATGGTTACTGTTATCCTAATTAGTCATTACAGACATCTGATGTAGAGCATGCCTAGAAACCAATAGAGGTCTCATATACATGTAAGCGGTCCAAGGTTATTATAGTCTTACTTAAAACAAAAAGCAAAGCATGGGAAATGAACCTGGCTCCCATCCATCCCGATCATGTGATCATCGGTCTCGATCCAAACCCTGGTCGTGTCTTGATCATTTGTTGCAGTTAGTGGTTGCTCCCGATCATGTGATCATCAGTCTCGATCCAAACCCTGGTCATGTCTTGATCATTTGTTGTAGTTATTGGTTGCTCCGGCTGCGGTTCCTTATGTACTACTAAAGCTAGTTGCTTCGAACCAGTTCCTCTATCAAATTATGAAGGTGTCGGCACTCGTTCATTTCATGTCCATCCAACTTATAGAAGATGCAAAACATTCACGTCCTTCTCTCCCGATCAGTGGGTTCTCTCCTAACAGGCTTTCGGTAGGGGATCTGCCCTAGTATCTAGGTATATCGTCTCAAAGGTTTCAGTTAAGTCAGTGTAAGAAGAGAATTTTGATTCCCTCCTTTGTCACTTCGATCCTTCGAAGTTGGTACCAGCCTTTCGTTTCCCTTTGCCTTTTCCATATCCAGCTCCAAACAGCCTTTTGTCATCCACATCATTAATATCAGCATTATCAACCTCAGCATCCTCTTAATGCAGATATCTTTCGGCTTTATGGTAAAATTCTATGGGATCCATCGGTGTATCCCTTTCCAATGCGACTTTGAAGTCAATATTGCTTGCGACTCCAGATACTGCTGCTATTAAGATTATCGATGGATCTGACTTATAGACTATGGCGACTGCCATGTTAAACCTTGTTTGATAACTTCTAAAGGTGTCTCGGGCCTTTTCTTTAAGGTTGATAGCATCGTTATGTTCTTTGGTCTAGTGGTATAAATCTGAAACTGTCTCAAGAACTTATTCACTAACTCGATCCACATGCTCATGGATCCATTCTCCAACTGTTTGAACCACATTACTATTATGTATATCAGATATAACAGGAAGCATCGCCCCATCACCTCCTCAAAAGCACCCAAGACATCCAATGTCAAATGTATCTCATTATATGAACTATTGGTCCATCTGCCCATCATACATTTCTAAACTCGGAAGCTTAAAATCGAGAGGATTTCTTGCATTCCGGATGTTACGGGTAAATGGATTCCTATTTACGTCCTCCAAACCTTGGTATGGGAGTCTACCTCTAACTACCTTTTCGATCATTTCTACTATCCATTTTTTGTCATTTAAAGGAAGTCTTTGACAACTAGATGCATTCTGCCCCTGCTCTTGTGATGGAACTTTGGCACATACTCCTCTCGTTGCATATCTACGTTCTAATCTGCACCTTTGGTTACATTTTGTCCTTCATTCCTATGGGGAAGTTCAAACATATTCCTTTAGTTGTTGTACACTTGAACTATTGCTTTTCTGGCTCTAGCATCGTCCGTTCTCGGCATCCCAGCTTGCTTTAAACCCAAACCAACATTTACTCCATGTATAATTCTCTCGTTACTGAGAGGATTTAGTTCAGAACAGAGTGTCTTGGTCTTGGGGCATCGTTCCATTTTTCTTCCTCTAACTTCAAATGTTCCTGCATTAATTCCTAGTCCTTGATTCTTAATTCCAACAGCTCCAACTATTCCTTGTTGTCCTAACCTTTGGAAAAGTACATCCAGCATCTCCTATTGTCGGGCCATTATTCCATCTTGCATTTCTTTCATCATTTTTCCATCTTCCCTCTAGTCATGTGGATGGAATGGTTAGAATCTGAGAACACCACCTAGCTACCCCTATGCTCTGGTTGACTTCCTTCAATCCAAATTCCATATCCAAGCTCTAGGTTGTGAAATATAGTTTTTTCTCAATGAAAGCACCAAAATGATGATGCTAAAATGGCGCCAACATCCAAATATTAGATGAAAGCACCAACTCTAATAAAATAAAGGTAAAAGAAGAAAATGAGACACAATTTTTATTGCAGTTTGATAAACTCTCTGGCATACGTCCACTTTAATTTTTGTTATTAGTCGTTTTCTCTTCGGATTACAACTATTTTTATAGAATTTGACCACAATCTAGTGGATCTCCAATTTGCAATGGAGTTTCCAGAGTATATTTGGGAAATGAGATAAGAGTGAAGAAGTGTTGAATATGCGCTTATATGATTTTTGTTTGATGATAATAAACATATATATATTCATTTAAATGTATTTGTTAATGTACTATTTTATTTTTCATAGATAAATAAATATTTGTTGAATAAAATAAATTACGCAGAATTTGAATTCAAACAGAAATTTTATTCAAACAAATATTTATTACAATTTTGAATAGTACAAATTCAAGCTCTCACTGTACATATACAATTTTGATTCTAATTACATCACAATTTCATATTTACATAAATTCCTCACTACATATCACTCACACTCGTAGTTTATCTTCAACTTCATTCCAGTTAGAATCCAGCATCTGAGCAATCTACAAAAATATTCACTAACGCAGTAAAATTGAAAAAGAAATATTTTTGCAATATAAAATAAAATATGGATTTTTGAAAATATTATTTGCCTCTTTTATTTGGGTTGTTCGTCATCATTCACATTTGAATTCATTACAAACGAACAGTGTGACATGCACAGTGTATCACTGTACATGCCACAAGGTCGTGCATATCGATATACACTTGATAATGCTATAGGGACAGGTGAGCACAGGTCAAACCCAAATGAAAAGCCGTGTTCAACTCACGTGCAATATAAATAAAATCACGACACGAGCACAAGGTCAAACCCGAGTTTTAAAACTGGATTCAACACAGGGCAGTTGTACAGGCTACGACTTCAAGCATTCACAGAACATCAACTGGGCACATGAAGATCAATCAACCAGAATGGATGCAAAGACCAGTGGTGCAAGTGCAGACCACAAAGACTCAACAAAGGCTACAGACAAGTAGCAGTGTGCAGAATGAAGCAACTGTGAAATTGAACAGTTACACTAATGTGCCGGAGAAAGAAAGATCACAATGTAGCATCAATAATACATGAAACATATATACAAGCAACTGAAGGCAACATGACCAAAAGATCAGAGACAAAACAATGCATAACTCAAATGAACACAGTGAAATGCACAAAGGCATAGCAACAGTCATAAGACCACAATGCAATGTACATGAATACCACTACAGGTACAAGGCCAGAATGACCAATGATTGCAACAACCAAATGAAGTCAGCAACTTCAAACTGCTCATATACACAAGTGAATTCACCAAAACAGTAATGTTCAGTGATGAACACAGATGAAGCCGAAAATGATCAATGAAACAGAATTCATCACAATGAACCAGCAATATGAAAAAGGGCAGTGGACAGTACAAGGTAAAGACATATGTAATGTAACTTACATGTACGCCATGACATCAAGGCCAGAAGTTCAAGTGAGTGCACCAAAGATATAACATCACAGCAAACATGACGGCAAACAAATGCAAGTGACTCAAGCAACATGTCCAGTTACAACAAAGACCAAGTGCACAGTGAAAAGTATTCAATAATATAAAGCAATGCTTAGTGTACAACATACATATGAACCAAGTTCATATGTACAACAAACAAGCACTGAAACACAAATGGCCAGAGAAATGCACAAAGCTGCTACAGGGATGAACAGAAGGACCTTAAACAACATCGCATTAACAAAGTTAAAGAAATTCGAATGTACAAGTCAAAGCCTGCAGTAAATCAAGTTCGAATTCGATGCAGATGATAAGCAACTCGAAGTCGAAAGCAATAAACAAGTCCAAGTCGAAATCATGGAAGCATACAGAAGTCAACAAGGGAATTCGTGAATGTATACTGAAAAAGATTCAAGTGTGTATCTTTGAAAAAGTCAAAAATCAAAAGAGGAATGTTTTTTCGTATGACTCAAGAAAAATCGAACGCTGCACAATCAAAGTCGTGTGCATCAAGTAAGGAAAGCAAGAATTAGGAAAGTGTCGAATTCATATAAATTCACACCCAAAATCATCATAGGCGGTGTGCAAAAAGAACAATCGAATTCAAGCAATCAATCCAGAAAGCAACAAATAACATACCAGAAGAAAAATCAGATTCGATCGTTTCGAAGCATCCAATCCCTAATTTCACAAAACGATCAACAGAGGAGCAGCTGCGAACGAGCACAAGTAAAGCAACCAGAGAATCAATCATCAGAGAAGCAGCGAGCAAGGCAACACGCAAACCAGAGAATCAACATAGGCGTGCTTCAAAAAAGCCCTAATTTGGATCAAAAATTTCAAGCCCTAATTTCAGAGCACAAAGAAAGCAAGGCCACAATTTTTCAATAGCAAAAGAAAAAGGAACGGGCAGAAGAAAAATTGGGCCGACCTTGTTTTAATAAAGGCTTTAGTTTATATTTTAGGGTTTTAGTTTTAAATTGTTTTTAAGTCTGTTTTTTTCTTGAATCAATTCTTGGTAAATCACCACCTAGGTTTTAGGTTGTGTCAGATTGTCTAGTTAGGATTAGTTCACTGAGCAGACTGTGCGAGTTTGCAAAACTTTATAGGCGGTAGCAGGGTGTGCGAGCCTGTTAGATGTTTGTAAGCGGGAGACTGTTTAATCCTAATAGAAATCTGGGAATGCAGCAGTAGACAGGGGTTGCCGAAGCTGGGTAAATTTTGTGTGTAATTTACTTTTCAGCATATCTATTTCTCTGCAGTTTGTTTTTTGTGTTTAATTCGAGAAAATTTGCTATAACCCTATTCACCCCCCTCTAGGGTTAATCTAGATCCTACAAGTGGTATCAGATCACGGTATTTTTCTTTAACTGTAGATTCATGAATCTACCAAATAATGCTTTTTCTGAGGGGCAATCTATTGCTAGGCCACCCGTGTTTAAAGGGAATGATTATGCTTATTGGAAAGTTAGGATGGGTATTTGTCTTAGCTCTGTTGATTATAATGTTTGGGACATTGTTGAAACTGCTATAAATCTCCCACTATAACTGTTGGTGATACTGAGATTCCTAAACCTAAGGATAGGTGGGATGCTAACGATAAGAAATTATAAACTACAAATGCTAAAGCCATGAATGCTTTGATCTGTGCTCTTGATAAGACTGAATTTAATAGAATTTCTCATTGTAAAACTGCACAGGAAATTTGGCATACCTTGGAGGTGACACATGAAGGAACTTCTCAAGTCAAGGAATCTCGTCTAGCCCTATTCAGCAATAAATACGAGAACTTTGTGATGGACAAAGGCGAGAGCATAAAGGACATGTTTGGACGCTTTTCAACTTTGGTGTACAATGCTAGAGCGCTTGGGAAGGTATTCACTGAGGTAGAGCTTGTGATGAAGGTGCTACGAGTCTTACCAATGAGCTTTGAGGCAAAAGTCACGGCAATACAAGAATCGAAAGATATGAGTAAACTAAGCATGGAGGAGTTGATCGGCAACTTGATGACATATGAGCTTGAGCTAAAAGCAAAGGAGGAACACAACAACTCCGAATCAAAGAAGAAGACGATTGCCTTAAACAGCAAAGAAGAGGGCGATGAAGAAGAAGAAGATCCAATTGAAGAGCTTGCAATGGCAGTCAATAATCTTAGAAAATGGTCAAGATTCAAGCCACGCAAGAACAAAACAAGTGGTAATAGGCCAAAAGATTCTGACAATTCCGATAATGAACTGACGTGCTTTAACTGCGATAAGCCTGGCCACTTCAAACAATAATGCCCACTTCTCAAAAACAACAAAGGAAAGAAAAAGAAGAAGAAGGCCTTTGCAGCGACTTGGGATGATCAAGAAGGAGAGGAAGTTTCGAATAGTAGCTCAGATGAGGCTAACTTGTGTCTTATGGCAAAATCAGATTCAGAAGCAAGCTCAGAGGAATCTAGTGAGGTAGGTCACTATTCTTATAAAGAACTTGTTTTTATGTATTGTGATCTTACTAAAATAGTTGATACTCTTGAATCTAAAATTGAAAAACTGAAATCTGATAGGAGAGAACTTGTCCATGAAAATTCTAGGTTAGAAACTGAACTTGAAAATATTCAAAACCTAGATTGTAAAAAATGTAAAACTTTAGATTCAGAATTATCAAGACTTAAGAATAGCTTTGAGAATCTTGAAAAAGAAAACTTGAGTCTTGAGGAAACCATTGACACTAGGAAAAAGGATTTTATAAATAGATGCACCTCACTTGTAACTGAAAACACAACACTAAAAACCAAAGTCCAAAATCTTGAGAAATCTCTGAATGACTTTTCAAGAGGAGAAAAATCATTCAACATGTTATTGGGAAATCAAATTTTTGCTAACAACAGAAAAGGACTAGGCTTTGGGAAAACACAAGTTGATGATAATGCAAAAGGCAAGAGTGTCTTTACTAGATGTGAAATAACTGGATATCGTGTTGAAAATTGTAGTCATAGGAACAAGAACACAAAATTTATACAAGTTTGGGCTCCTAAGAATTCTACAAACAAATTTCATGTCTATTGGAACAAGAATAAAAGGACAAAACAAGTTTGGGTTCCAAAGGGATTGTATATTCACAATACTTCTGCCACTAACAATCATGGACCTATAAAAACAAATAGGTCACAAAAATCTTTCATTGTGTAGGTATGGTGGCAGGCTAAGGGACAACAACAGTGTTCTCTGGATTTTGGCTGTTTCAGAAACACAACGGGCAACAAAGCAAAAGTTCCTTAGCCTAGTACAAAGGTGACAGAATCACAATGGGCAACCACAAAAAATTATCGTAAAGGTAAAACAGGTGAAGGTATATTTATTTGATCGATATATTAAATGTGATAATCTGCACCGTATTCTGAATGAAATCAGCCGATATTGAGATGTTGTAAAGATGATGATTTTGATTTTGACTTGTTCAACATAGTTGGCCAATTATATTTATGCCAAAAACACTATTCTTTGAATTACTTTATACATATTAGTTTGGATTAAAAATAGTGTTTTGTTGGATGATAATATTTTTAGTTATAGTGCGGCTAACTCTATGTTCACAGTTTCTGATTATTTACACGACTTCAATTCAAATTCAAAGAATTTCATTTAAATTGTTGTTAAAATTGAGTTTGAAATTTTTGATGCACACTTCATGGTTTGGTCGATCAAAATCAATTGATGATAATTTTTGAGTGAAAAAGAAATTCAGATGCAGATTACACTGGTAATCTAGTTGATAGAAAAATTACTAGTTGAACGTGATTTTTCAGACATTTAGTAATTGCATCGTTTTTCAAAGAAAACATCTGCATATTTTTCATTTCAAATAATTTTCAAATAGCAGAAAATTTTCTCATATAACCCCCCTCGAGAAAATCATTTTTAATCATATTTTCAGATTAGTCATTGTGAAAAATTGATTTCATAATTATTTTTGAATTTGATTTAAATGATAATTTTAACTAGTCTAACTCCCTAATAATTATCGAAAAGATAAATAGCGATTGAAAAAAGTGATGAGTGTTGATATTTTTCATACATTACTCAAGAGTGTATATTTTAGAAACATTTCTTTATAAATTCAAACAAGAGTTATAAAACTTTTTGTGGGGTAAAGATTCCATAACCATTCCTATGTCTATCATATTTCTATCGACCATTGTTTATCAAAAATTCAATATAGTTTGTCGATATGTGGTACTATAATCAGGGATCATTCGTTTTTCATTTTACATTTTTAAGTAAAAATAAATAAATACCAAAGTATTCACTCTCATTTAAAAGTCCTCACGGTTATGCATGGGTGAATTACTTGGAATTTGTTATGTGCTTCCATGCTCATTTAAAAGTCCTTACGGTTATGCATGTATGGAATGCATATCAAAATTGATTTATTAAATAAACAAGTTGATTCTAATCCCATTTAAAAGTCCTCACGGTCATGCGTGGTTAGAAGATACTTGAATTCATTTTTAAAATTAAATTGGAATACTACTAATCTCATTTAAAAGTCCTAACGGTTATGCATGATTAGTAGATATTCAAATTCCTGATATAAATGTACCACAAGTAGATACAACTGTATGATTTTATATGAGAACATCATTTCCATCATTCTAAAAGTGGAATATGCGCCTAACAAGGGTAGTTATGATTTTTGTTTGATTTTTATTGAAGTTTAATATTTATATTCAATTTGAGTTTCAATGTTGGATTAATATCGATCACTTTATCTCTATTTTCTCTAACACAATTATTCTTTTGCTGATAACAAAAGAGGGAGAGAAAAGTTAAGATTTTGTCAAATAAAATCAAGCAAAGGTCAAATAATTTTCTATTTGCATCTAGGCTCATTTGCATGTTTTTATTTGTATGCATATATGTAGGGGGAGCATCGTTTAGAGAGGAAGCATTTAAATAGGGGGAGCAATTAGAGTATATCATTTTTCAAATACATTTAACGCAATCAAAATCTTAAATATATGTTTGTTATCATCAAAAGGGGGAAATTGTTGAATATGCGCTTATATGATTTTTGTTTGATGATAATAAACATATATATATATATATATATTCATTTAAATGTATTTGTTAATGCACTATTTTATTTTTCATAGATAAATAAATATTTGTTGAATAAAATAAATTACACATAATTTGAATTCAAACAGAAATTTTATTCAAACAAATATTTATTACAATTTTGAATAGTACAAATTCAAGCTCTCACTATACATATACAATTTTGATTCTAATTGCATCAAAATTTCATATTTACATAAATTCCTCACTACATATCACTCACACTCGTAGTTTATCTTCAACTTCATTCCAGTTAGAATCCAGCATCTGAGCAATCTGCAAAAATATTCACTAACGCAGTAAAATTGAAAAAGAAATATTTTTGCAATATAAAATAAAATATGGAATTTTGAAAATATTATTTGCCTCAGTTATTTGGGTTGTTCGTCATCATTCACATTTGAATTCATCACACACGAACAGTGTGACATGCATAGTGTATCATTGTACATGCCACAAGGCCGTGCACATTGATATACACTTGATAATGCTACAGGGACAGGTGAGCACAGGTCAAACCCAAATGAAAAGCCGGGTTCAACTCACGTGCAATATAAATAAAATCACGACACGAGCACAAGGTCACACCCGAGTTTTAAAACTGGATTCAACACAGGGCAATTGTACAGGCTACGACTTCAAGCATTCACAGAACATCAACTGGGCACATGAAGATCAATCAACCAGAATGGATGCAAAGACCAGTGGTGCAAGTGCAGACCACAAAGACTCAACAAAGGCTACAGACAAGTAGCAGTGTGCAGAATGAAGCAACTGTGAAACTGAACAGTTACACTAATGTGCCAGAGAAAGAAAGATCACAACATAGCATCAATAATGCATGAAACATATATACAAGCAAATGAAGGCTACATGACCAAAAGATCAGAGACAAAACAATGCACAACTCAAATGAACACAGTGAAATGCAAAGGCATAGCAACTGTCACAAGACCACAATGCAATGTACATGAATACAACTACAGGTACAAGGCCAGAATGACCAATGAATGCAACAACCAAATGAAGTCAGCAACTTCAAACTGCTCATATACACAAGTGAATTCACCAAAACAGTAATGTTCAGTGATGAACACAGATGAAGCCGAAAATGATCAATGAAATGGAATTCATCACAATGAACCAGCAATATGAAAAAGGGCAGTGGACAGTACAAGGTAAAGACATATGTAATGTAACTTACATGTACGCCATGACATCAAGGCCAGAAGTTCAAGTGAGTGCACCAAAGATATGACATCACAGCAAACATGACAGCAAACAAATGCAAGTGACTCAAGCAACATGTCCAGTTACAACAAATACCAAGTGCACAGTGAAAAGTATTCAATAATATAAAGCAATGCTTAGTGTACAACATACATATGAACCAAGTTCATGTGTACAACAAACAAGCACTGAAACACAAATGGCCAGAGAAATGCACAAAGCTGCTACAGGGATGAACAGAAGGACCTTAAACAACATCGCATTAACAAAGTCAAAGAAATTCGAATGTACAAGTCAAAGAGTGTAGTAAATCAAGTTCGAATTCGATGCAGATGATAAGCAACTCGAAGTAAAAGCAATAAACAAGCCCAAGTCGAAATCATGCAAGCATACAGAAGTCAACAAGGGAATTCGTGAATGTATACTGAAAAAGATTCAAGTGCGTATCTTTGAAAAAGTCAAAAATCAAAAGAGGAAAGTTTTTTCGTATGACTCAAGAAAAATCGAACGCTGCACAATCAAAGTCGTGCGCATCTAGTAAGGAAAGCAAGAATTAGGAAAGTGTCGAATTCATATAAATTCACACCCAAAATCATCATAGGCGGTGTGCAAAAAGAACAATCGAATTCAAGCAATCAATCCAGAAAGCAAAAAATAACATACCAGAAGAAAAATCAGATTCGATCGTTTCGAAGCAACCAAGCCCTAATTTCACAAAACGATCAACAGAGGAGCAGCTGCGAACGAGCGCAAGTAAAGCAACCAGAGAATCAATCATCAGAGAAGCAGCGAGCAAGGCAATACGCAAACCAGAGAATCAACATAGGCTTGCTTCAAAAAAGCGCTAATTTGGATCAAAAAATTCAAGCCCTAATTTCAGAGCGCAAAGAAAGCAAGGTCGCAATTTTTCAATAGCAAAAGCAAAAGGAACAGGCAGAAGAAAAATTGGGTCGGCCTTGTTTTAATAAAGGCTTTAGTTTATATTTTAGGGTTTTAGTTTTAAATTGTTTAAGTCTGTTTTTTTCTTGAATCAATTCTTGGTAAATCACCACCTAGGTTTTAGGTTGTGTCAGATTGTCTAGTTAGGATTAGTTCACTGAGCAGGGTGTGCGAGTTTGCAAAACTCTATAGGCGGTAGCTGGGTGTGCGAGTCTGTTAGATGTTTGTAAGCGGGAGACTGTTTAATCCTAATAGAAATCTGGGAATGCAGCAGTAGGCAGGGGTTGCCGAAGCTGGGTAAATTTTGTGTGTAATTTACTTTTCAGCATATCTATTTCTCTGCAGTTTGTTTTTTGTGTTTAATTCGAGAAAATTTGCTATAACCCTATTCACCCCCTTCCCCTCTAGGGTTAATCTAGATCCTACAAGTGGTATCAGATCACGGTATTTTTCTTTAACTATAGAGTCATGAATCTACCAAATAATGCTTTTTCTGAGGGGCAATCTATTGCTAGGCCACCCATGTTTAATGGGAATGATTATGCTTATTGGAAAGTTAGGATGGGTATTTATCTTAGCTCTGTTGATTATGATGTTTGGGACATTATTGAAACTGGCTATAGATCTCCCGCTATAATTGTTGGTGATACTGAGATTCCTAAACCTAAGGATATGTGGAATGCTAACGATAAGAAATTGAAAACTACAAATGCTAAAGCCATGAATGCTTTGATCTGTGCTCTTGATAAGACTGAATTTAATAGAATTTCTCATTGTAAAACTGCACAGGAAATTTGGCATACCTTGGAGGTGACACATGAAGGAACTTCTCAAGTCAAGGAATCTCGTCTAGCCCTATTCAACAATGAATACGAGAACTTTGTGATGGACAAAGGCGAGAGCATAAAGGACATGTTTGGACGCTTTTCAACTTTGGTGTACAATGCTAGAGCGCTTGGGAAGGTATTCACTGAGGTAGAGCTTGTGATGAAGGTGCTACGAGTCTTACCGATGAGCTTTGATGCAAAAGTCACGGCAATACAAGAATCGAAAGATCTGAGTAAACTAAGCATGGAGGAGTTTATCGGCAACTTGATGACATATGAGCTTGAGCTAAAAGCAAAGGAGGAACGCAACAACTCCGAATCAAAGAAGAAGACGATTGCCTTAAAGAGCAAAGAAGAGAGCGATGAAGAAGAAGAAGATCCAATTGAAGAGCTTGCAATGGCAGTCAATAATCTTAGAAAATGGTCAAGATTCAGGCCACGCAAGAACAAAACAAGTGGTAATAGGCCAAAAGATTCTGACAATTCCGATAATGAACTGACGTGCTTTAACTGCGACAAGCCTGGCCACTTCAAACAACAATGCCCACTTCTCAAAAACAACAAAGGAAAGAAAAAGAAGAAGAAGGCCTTTGCAGCGACTTGGGATGATGAAGAAGGAGAGGAAGTTTCGAATAGTAGCCCAGAGGAGGCTAACTTGTGTCTTGTGGCAAAATCAGATTCAGAAGCAAGCTCAGAGGAATCTAATGAGGTAGGTCACTATTTTTATAAAGAACTTGTTTTTATATGTTGTGATCTTACTAAAATAGTTGATACTCTTGAATCTAAAATTGAAAAACTGAAATCTGATAGGAGAGAACTTGTCCATGAAAATTCTAGGTTAGAAACTGAACTTGAAAATATTCAAAACCTAGATTGTAAAAAATGTAAAACTTTAGATTCAGAATTATCAAGACTTAAGAATAGCTTTGAGAATCTTGAAAAAGAAAACTTGAGTCTTAAGGAAACCATTGACACTAGGAAAAAGGATTTTATAAATAGATGCACCTCACTTGTAACTGAAAACACAACACTAAAAACCAAAGTCCAAAATCTTGAGAAATCTCTGAATAACTTTTCAAAAGGAGAAAAATCATTCAACATGTTATTGGGAAATCAAATTTTTGCTAACAACAGAAAAGGACTAGGCTTTGGGAAAACACAAGTTGATGATAATGCAAAAGGTAAGAGTGTCTTTGCTAGATGTGAAATAACTGGACATCGTGTTGAAAATTGTAGTCATAGGAACAAGAACACAAAATTTATACAAGTTTGGGATCCTTAGAATTCTACAAACAAATTTCATGTCTATTGGAACAAGAATAAAAGGACAAAACAAGTTTGGGTCCCAAAGGCGTTGTTTATTCACAATACTTCTGCGACTAACAATCATGGACCTATAAAAACAAATAGGTCACAAAAATCTTTCATCGTGTAGGTATGGTGGCAGGCTAAGGAACAACAACAGTATTCTCTAGATTTTGGATGTTCCAGAAACACAACGGGCAACAAAGCAAAAGTTCCTTAGCCTAGTACAAAGGTGACAGAATCACAATGGGCAACCATGAAAAATTATCGTAAAGGTAAAATAGGTGAAGGTATATTTATTTGATCGATATATTAAATGTGATAATCTGCACCGTATTCTGAATGAAATCAGCCGATATTGAGATGTTGTAAAGATGATGATTTTGATTCTGACTTGTTCAACATAGTTGGTCAATTATATTTATGCCAAAAACATTATTCTTTGAATTACTTTATACATATTAGTTTGGATTAAAAATAGTGTTTTGTTGGATGATAATATTTTTAGTTATAATACGGCTAACTCTATATTCACAGTTTCTGATTATTTACACGACTTCAATTCAAATTCAAAGAATGTCATTTAAATTGTTGTTAAAATTGAGTTTGAAATTTTTGATGCACACTTCATGGTTTGGTCGATCAAATTCAATTGATGATAATTTTTTAGTGAAAAAGAAATTCAGATGCAGATTACACTAGTAATCTAGTTGATAGAAAAATTACTAGTTGAACGTGATTTTTGAGACATTTAGTAACTGCATTGTTTTTCAAAGAAAATATCTGCATATTTTTCATTTCAAATAATTTTCAAATAGCAGAAAATTTTCTCATATAACCCCCCTCGAGAAAATCATTTTTAATCATATTTTCAGATTAGTCATTGTGAAAAATTGATTTCATAATTATTTTTGAATTTGATTTAAATGACAATTTTAACTAGTCTAACTCCCTAATAATTATCGAAAAGATAAATAGCGATTGAAAAAAGTGATGAGTGTTGATATTTTTCATACATTACTCAAGAGAGTATATTTTAGAAAAATTTCTTTAGAAATTCAAACAAGAGTTATAAAACTTTTTGTTGGGTAAAGATTCCATAACCATTTCTATGTCTATCATATTTCTATCGACCTTATCAAAAATTCAATATAGTTTGTCGATATGTGGTACTATAATCAGGGATCATTCGTTTTTCATTTTACAATTTTAAGTAAAAATAAATAAATACCAAAGTATTCACTCTCATTTAAAAGTCCTCACGGTTATGCATGGGTGAATTACTTGGAATTTGTTATGTGCTTCCATGCTCATTTAAAAGTCCTTACGGTTATGCATGTATGGAACGCATATCAAAATTGATTAACAAGTTGATTCTAATCCCATTTAAAAGTCCTCACGGTCATGCGTGGTTAGAAGATACTTGAATTCATTTTTAAATACTATTAATCTCATTTAAAAGTCCTAACGGTTATGCATGATTAGTAGATATTCAAATTCCTGATATAAATGTACCACAAGTAGATACAACTGTATGATTTTATATGAGAACATCATTTCCATCATTCTAAAAGTGGAATATGCGCCTAACAAGGGTAGTTATGATTTTTGTTTGATTTTTATTGAAGTTTAATATTTATATTCAATTTGAGTTTCAATGTTGGATTAATATCGATCACTTTATCTCTATTTTCTCTGACACTATTATTCTTTTGCTGATAACAAAAGGGGAGAGAAAAGTTAAGATTTTGTCAAATAAAATCAAGCAAAGGTCAGATAATTTTCTATTTGCATCTAGGCTCATTTGCATGTTTTTATTTGTATGCATATATGTAGGGGGAGTATCGTGTAGAGAGGAAGCATTTAAATAGGGGGAGCAATTAGAGTATATCATTTTTCAAATACATTTAACACAATCAAAATCTTAAATATATGTTTGTTATCATCAAAAGGGAGAGATTGTTGAATATGCGCTTATATGATTTTTGTTTGATGATAATAAACATATATATATATATTCATTTAAATGTATTTATTAAAGTACTATTTTATTTTTCATAGATAAATAAATATTTGTTGAATAAAATAAATTACACAGAATTTGAATTCAAATAGAAATTTTATTCAAACAAATATTTATTACAATTTTGAATAGTACAAATTCAAGCTCTCACTATACATATACAATTTTGATTCTAATTACATCACAATTTCATATGTACATAAATTCCTCACTACATATCACTCACACTCGTAGTTTATCTTCAACTTCATTCCAGTTAGAATCCAGCATCTGAGCAATCTACAAAAATATTCACTAACGCAATAAAATTGAAAAAGAATTATTTTTGCAATATAAAATAAAATATGGATTTTTGAAAATATTATTTGCCTCAATTATTTGGGTTGTTCGTCGTCATTCACATTTGAATTCATCACACACGAACAGTGTGACGTGCACAGTGTATCATTGTACATGCCACAAGGCCGTGCACATCGATATACACTTGATAATGCTACAGAGACAGGTGCGCACAGGTCAAACCCAAATGAAAAGTCGGGTTCAACTCATGTGCAATATAAATAAAATCACGACACGAGCACAAGGTCAAACCCGAGTTTTAAAACTGGATTCAACACAGGGCAGTTGTACAGGCTACGACTTCAAGCATTCACAGAACATCAACTGGGCACATGAAGATCAATCAACCAGAATGGATGCAAAGACCAGTAGTGCAAGTGCAGACCACAAAGACTCAACAAAGGCTATAGACAAGTAGCAGTGTGCAGAATGAAGCAACTGTGAAACTGAACATTTACACTAATGTGCCGGAGAAAGAAAGATCACAACGTAGCATCAATAATGCATGAAACATATATACAAGCAAATGAAGGCAACATGACCAAAAGATCAGAGACAAAACAATGCACAACTCAAATGAACACAGTGAAATGCACAAAGGCATAGCAACTGTCACAAGACCACAATGCAATGTACATGAATACAACTACAGGTACAAGGCTAGAATGACCAATGAATGCAACAACCCAATGAAGTCAGCAACTTCAAACTGCTCATATACACAAGTGAATTCACCAAAACTGTAATGTTCAGTGATGAACACAGATGAAGCCAAAAATGATCAATGAAACAGAATTCATCACAATGAACCAGCAATATGAAAAAGGGCAGTGGACAGTACAAGGTAAAGACATATGTAATGTAACTTACATGTATGCCATGACATCATGGCCAGAAGTTCAAGTGAGTGCACCAAAGATATGACATCATAGCAAACATGACAGCAAACAAATGCAAGTGACTAAAGCAACATGTCCAGTTACAACAAAGACCAAGTGCACAGTGAAAAGTATTCAATAATATAAAGCAATGCTTAGCGTACAACATACATATGAACCAAGTTGATATGTACAACAAACAAGCACTGAAACACAAATGGCCAGAGAAATGCACAAAGCTACTACAGGGATGAACAGAAGGACCTTAAACAACATCGCATTAACAAAGTCAAAGAAATTCGAATGCACAAGTCAAAGCCTGCAGTAAATCAAGTTCGAATTCGATGCAGATGATAAGCAACTTGAAGTCGAAAGCAATAAACAAGTCCAAGTCGAAATCATGGAAGCATACAGAAGTCAACAAGGGAATTCGTGAATGTATACTGAAAAAGATTCAAGTGCATATCTTTGAAAAAGTCTAAAATCAAAAGAGGAAAGTTTTTTCGTATGACTCAAGAAAAATCGAACGCTGCACAATCAAAGCCGTGCGCATCAAGTCAGGAAAGCAAGAATTAGGAAAGTGTCGAATTCATATAAATTCACACCCAAAATCATCATAGGCGGTGTGCAAAAAGAACAATCGAATTCAAGCAATCAATCCAGAAAGCAACAAATAACATACCAGAAGAAAAATCAGATTCGATCGTTTCGAAGCAACCAAGCCCTAATTTCACAAAACGATCAACAGAGGAGCAGCTGCGAACGAGCGCAAGTAAAGCAGCCAGAGAATCAATCATCAGAGAAGCAGCGAGCAAGGAAACACGCAAACTAGAGAATCCACATAGGCGTGCTTCAAAAAAGCCCTAATTTGGATCAAAAAATTTAAGCCTTAATTTCAAAGCGCAAAGAAAGCAAGGCCGCAATTTTTCAATAGCAAAAGGAAAAGGAATGGGCAGAAGAAAAATTGGGCCGGCCTTGTTTTAATAAAGGCTTTAGTTTGTATTTTAGGGTTTTAGTTTTAAATTGTTTTTTAGTTTTTTTTTTCTTGAATCAATTCTTGGTAAATCACCGCCTAGGTTTTAGGTTGTGTCAGATTGTCTAGTTAGGATTAGTTTAGTGAGCAGGGTGTGCGAGTTTGCAAAACTCTATAGGCGGTAGCAGGGTGTGCGAGTCTGTTAGATGTTTGTAAGTGGGGGACTGTTTAATCCTAATAGAAATCTGGGAATGCAGCAGTAGGCAGGGGTTGCCGAAGCTGGGTAAATTTTGTGTGTGATTTACTTTTCAGCAATCTATTTCTCTACAGTTTGTTTTTTGTGATTAATTCGAGAAAATTTGCTATAACCCTATTCACCCCCCCTCTAGGGTTAATCTAGATCCTACAAGAAGTTGCTGTATGTGAATCCCCTCTTCAGTTGTTATAAGGTTGGTATTTATAGGAAACTCAGCAGTAGACTCAAAAGCCCACATTGGTTGAAGTCAAGATGCAAGTCCAAGTGTATAGGAGGGAACATGCCGATCCAATTTCCAATAAAAACCTCTCGGTACCAAAAGGTTCCTCTCAGTACTAGGTGGTTTTTTTGGACGAAAGTCTTTTATCTTATTTGTCTTGCCTTATCACCAATTCGATGCATTCCAAACTCCTTTCACAAATATCACGTTCCCTCTGATGACTTGCTTGATATCGCATGAACTTTCTTGTTTTTATTGTTTTCTCTTTGAAATTCTTAATGTTGCTTGTCTATCTTCTGGAAAAAGCACTTGACTATGATTGCTTGAAGTAATACTTGAAGTATAAGGAGTTTAGGAGGAGCCAAGTGGAACCTCTTGGAACCGAGTGGTTTACTTAGCTCAGTTTTTCCTTAAACCTTTTGAGTATGATTCTTTTGTTCTTCTAAGCATGTTTCCAAGTTTTTAAATTGTCTCACCTTCATTTTGGCCTTCTAATTCTGATTGAAATCTGCTCGGTTCAAAAGCAAGTTAACAGTATTGGAGTTAACAAAGTTGATGTGCCGAGCTATTGTGATAGAGGTTGGCAAGTTATTGTTGATGAGTTGGTGCAAAATGTTTGGTCAATGGTTGCATGGAGGCTGGAGACAACTGGTTGTTTTAGACTGGTATTTGTAATATCAAGATGATGAAATTAATATGGTTGTGATCCTCATGTTGTTTTAATGATGTCAAGGCAAATAAATACCAATATTTTGATCTATTTGTTATATATGAGTTGCCAAAGTTGAATTGTGATAAATACCATGTACAATGTCATGTGATAGATTGTTGATGAGGATCTGCAATAGTGTGTCAATTGTAATTGCAATTTGGGTTATTTGAGAAGATGATTTCATATGATGCTGAGTTGTTTGAGTTGTGGAATGATGGCGATCAATGGTTGTAGTTTTGATTTGTGTCAATTTCCAAAGTTTACTTGAAGATGCTTGGGAACACGAAATTGTTTTGTTCCTCCTTGTTTAAAAAATACCTGTTTTTGGCTAAATTAGCTTCATAACATGATAAGATCAATATTTAGTGATCGGATGGATATTTAGCGTAGAGTTGACTGTATAAGAAAGGAAAAAAGTTGTAGATTTGAAATATATACATACATACATATATATAACAACTTCTACAGGCCAAATAAAATTTGCTTGAAATTTTCCCTTTATTTGAATGATTTCAAAAGAAATCTCTTTCATATTTTGTTGTTGAATGATTCAGTTTCCTTTTGAGATAAGATTCTCCTTTGACATAGATATAGTATTTGATCTCTCTTTAGATATTGTATCCCTTAAATTAATATTCCAATTTAATATTTGTTGCTCGACTATTTATCATTTTGAATAGCTTAAAATCATAGTAGAAGATGAAGGAATCTCTCTAACATATATTGTTTTGATACATATCCTATGCATTAATAAAAAGATTTTTTGTGCTATATACATAATATTCTCAAATCTAATGAGATAAGCAAGTGGAATCCAACTAAATCTCTTACCGAAACCAGAGCCCTATAGATACAGAACATTAAACGAACCATCAAACATGCTGTATATCTATTAATATCAAATAGAAATTAATTGCAATATCTCACAATATTTCTATTTGGGGTTTTGGACCAAAGGTCTCTATTCTCAAAGCCCATGCACAAAAAGTCCCTACTAATAAACCCATGTAAATTAGGTCTCTGTTTTGTTATTTTTTACCAAATTGTCCCCTTCTAGAAAATCGGTCAAGCATTGAATCAGGGGCAAAAGTAGCATAAATTAGTCAAAAACTAAAGATACAGACCAAATTTTCATAACTTTTTCGAAAGGGACTTTTCTTCCATCATCTTCCAATTCTAGGGACTTGACAGCCGTTCCTTGTTTCTATTTTGGTAATAACAAACATACATTAAATTTTACAGATAAAATTGTGCTTTGAAACATAATATATGCCAATTTGATTGGAAATAGAATTTTGTATTAATGATTTTTTAACTGCAGTGAAAGGGTCCATCTCGAAACCAAGGGGGGGTACTAACACACTCTAGAAAAAAAACCAAGTTAAAAAATATATTTGTTATCGTCAAATAATACGTGTCTCCACAAAGCTTTGACAGTGCTTCCCAAGATGAGAATGAGTAAGTTGAAATAGTGTAGTCTTTGAACTGAAACCACCAAAACGATTACCTAAGATTGTGCAGCCGTGAAGTTGAAACTGCACAGCCTTTGATGACAGATCCTCGGACGAGGATGTGCCGCCATAAACTATGTAGACATTTGGTTGAGACTGCGCAACTTCGAAAGTGAATACACGAATTATCAAGGTGCATACTCGGATGAGGATGCACATGATTGAAATGCGTAGCCTTTGAGAGTAGATCATTAGATAAACATGCCCACTCAGGAACTACATGAATATTTGGTTGAGACTGCGCAGACGTTAAAAGTGGAACCGTGCAACCTTTTAAAAGTGCATCCTCGGATAATGAGGCACATGACAGAAATTGCGCAACCTATAATATCAGATCCTCAAATGAAGATGTGCTACTAGGAACCAAACAAACATTTGGCTGAGACTGCTGAGTCATTGAAGATAAAACCGCACAGCCTTTAAAGTGCATCCTCGGATGAGGATGAACAAGACTGAAACTGTGCAGCCTTGGGCGATCGATCCTCCAATGAGGATATGCTGCTAGGAACTGTCATTGAAGGTTAAATTGCGCAACCTTAAGTGCATCCTTGGATGAGGATGCATATGACCGAAATTACACAAGTTTTGATGGCTCGTCCTCGACGTCGACATTTGCTGAGATTGTACTTTTATGAAGATAGTAGCGCTTTGCGGAAGCATTTAACAACGAATTTTTGTCACCCAAATCACAAAGAGATAACTTGGATTGAAAACAAGACTGAATTGAAATCAAAACGCAATAAAACAAAATATTCCACCCAACCTTCCACTTTATTGATTCATCAATTTTTTTTACAATTAATAGAATAAAGCTAAAGTAAAAAAATACCATTGAATCAATAACCAAGTTGAAAAAGGGAGCAAATATTTATATGGTTAAAATTGTTGGAGAAAATGAACAAAGATGAAGAAGAGAAAATTAGCAAATAGATTTTCCACCATACGTATACCCTCTCTTCTTGTCTCTATTTATATAATCAATTACTTAATGCCGAGTTAACGTTAGATGGCCAAAAATAATTTGATTAGCCAATTAGAAAGAGAAATAAACACACTCAAATATGCCTATTAATTAGAGGAAACAAAATCTTCTTTTCTTTCTTTTTCATATTTATTTCCTTCTATTTGTGATTTTGTATCACCAAAATATAACACTCCACCTTGATGCAAAATCACATATCTCCAACATATCAAGCATATCATATTTAGATCTATCACAGATCCTCATATCTCAACCACGCTAAATTACAAAACCTCAACCACCGTCTATAAGTGATGCATCTCCCACATGAGACGCACCACACAAATCCAGTCTCAAAAACGTTTATAATACCACAAAGATCTCCATCTTATCTTTGTGGATTTTGCAATTCGACACCCGTTTATCACTTGATCTAAGCTCATTACCTGATCACTATCGATCCCTCGAGCATCACCAAAACGAAGACCCCTGTCTAAAATATGATCCTCAATGCTAGAATCAAAAGTAGTGACCATATTAACCTCTCCACCTTGCTATGGACTAGGTCCTTCAACCGTCACTCACTTTCCATGGTCGACTACTGATGCAGCATAGAAGGTTGAGTTGATTGCCTTAAGTCGCGAAGTCCATAGCGACTTACAATCTAATGTGCTAAATGATGCAGTGCGTGCCTTAGGTCGCTCCCAGGTAGGTCGTTCAGATGCTTCGGTTGCTTTAGGTCACGCGAGTAATTTAAGTCGTTCGCGACCTAGTGCATCAACCCTTAAGTCGCAAACAAGCAATGTGGACCAACCTAGCAAGTCAAGCAAACTGGCGTGCATTTCTCTAGGTCGCTCCGACCCTTCAAGCTACGACCTTGCCGAGTTACGACCTATGTTAGGTCGCTCATTCTTATGTCGCGAGCTACTGAAGCCATGCTATCCTTTAAGCCGCGAGCCCTCTTAAGTCGCTGTTGAAAATAGGTCGTTCCATGGCTAGGTCGCATGAAGATTCGAGAAGCTAATTCCTTAGGTCGTTGAAGCCTAAGTCGCTGACATGAAGTAGTGTTGTAATTTTTAAGTCACTCTGTTGTTAAGTCGCTTGTCTGTGGGTTGAGTTGCGTTGTTCTCAAGTCGCGTGAGTTGTATTTAGGTCGTATGTTGTTGGTATTTTGTTAGGTCGCTTGAGGTGTAATTCCTTTATGTTGTTATGTCATGCTAGGTCGTAGGTCGCGACCTATGTTAGGTCGGTGAACAGTGTTGTGTTGTAACCCTATAAATAGGGATGTTGGGTCATTTATAAACTTGGTTGATTTTTGGAATAAAACTTTGTGTTTGTGTGCTTTGTGCCACTTTGAAATTGGAAGTTGAGCGTTGTCTCCTTTCTCCATTTGCGGTAATCGAGTGCGCTCGAATCAACGGATTTGTAGCCGATTCATGGAATCTCGTGCGCGAGATCAACGTCGAAGAATCGTAGATCTTTTAACACGGTATCGTGCGCGATCAACATGTTGGGGATAGCTAGAATTCGGTATCTTTTGGAGATCAACGAATTTGGACATTCGGTATCTTTCAATCCATCGATTTATATTGCTTCATCTAATCGTTCTTCGATTAGTTTGACATGAAATCTTCGTTTCGTCATCATCGTTATAATCCGCTGCGTCAGTTTTGGTATCAGAGCTTGACTTAGCCAATCATAGCTAAGCCGAGTCCTTAGAGCCAAAGAGAAGAGTTTGAAGAGTCAAGGCCGAGCTAAATCAAGCGAAGCAGAGCTAAGTGAAGTGTTGTTCAATGCCGAGCCGAACTTGTTCAAGTTTGTAGGAGATTTGTTAAAGTTGGAGTCGTGCATCATTTTGAAGATCAAGGCCGAGAGTTGCAAGTTAGAAACCAAGCCGAGCTAAGTACAGGCCGAAAGTTCGGTTGTTGAAGTTTAAGCCGAGTTGTTGAAGATTATTTGATTCAATCATGCCGCCGAGGTGAGCTAATCGTCATCAAAATGTTGAAGTGTTGTATAGAAGAGAAGAAGCTGAGCGAATGGTACAACGCATCAATGAAAAGTTTGATGAAAGTATTGGGAAGTTAGAGAAATTGATGATTGACATGAATCAAAGTCAAAGGAGAAGGTCGCCAATCTCGAAAAATGGAGGAAACAGAGTTTCGCCATCGGTTACGGAAGCGAGGAGGGTGTCTCCACAATCTTATCGAGAATGAAGAGAATCATCAGTTTCATTGAGACGAGATCATCATGAGTATAGACATAAAGAGATAAGAACTCCACGTGAGTTTGAAAATGAATCACATCCCGATATTGATAGACAAGGTAGAAGGACCATGCATGATCATAGAGATGTTGATGGTCGAGATCGATATCGAAGTACATTTGATTATGATGAAGATGGTGATAGATACAGTGTTCATTATCGAGATCGAGACCAAGTACGAAATCGCTATCGGGAGGTAGAAGATGATCGTAAATGGGAGTCGGAGATGAAGATGGAAATTCCAGAATTCAAGGGTGGATGGTAGCTGAAGAATTTCTTGATTGGTTATCTAATGTTGAAGAAATTTTTGACTTTAAGGAAGTTCCTGAGCATCGCAGAGTTAAGTTAGTTGCTACACGTTTGAGAGGAAGAGCTATGGCATGGTGGCAGCAAACTAAACTTACACGGGAAAGAATGGGAAAATCAAAGATTGAGTCATGGGAGAAGATGAAGAAATTGATGAAGGCTACTTTCTTGCCTTATAATTATCAATCTCTTATGTATCAGCGATTGCAAAACTTGAGACAGGTAACGAAGTCGGTGAATGATTATGCAGATGAATTCTATCAACTTATTGCCAGAAACGATATCATGGAGACGGAAGAAAAATTGACAGCTAGATTTGTTGGAGGATTGAGAATGCAGATTCAAGATATGGTGAATATGTTTGATCCTAGATCTGTTGCAGAAGCACATCAAAAGGCTCTAGCTTGGGAGAAGCAAGGCAGAAGAGGTGGTGGTGTGTTTACAAATTCCAACAATCAAGTGAAATGGGCTAGTAGAAATGTGAATGTTTCCAAGGCTGTTAATAAAACAGTTGTTAGTGAAGTTGCCAAGATCAAGGTCAATAGTAGTATCAAATGCTTTAATTGCCAGGAGTTTGGTCATAAAAGCAATGAATGTCCGAAGCCGAAGAAGCGAGCGATGATTGTTGAGGTGGGAGATGAGGATGAAGAAGTAGAATATTCCAATTCACCACATGTTGAGGAGGAAGAATTATTGTCAGGAGACGAAGGGTGTAATTTAATGATGAGGAGATCTTGTTTGACACCAAAGCAAGAGGAGGAGTCTAATTGGTTGAGGAGTAACATTTTTCAGTTGACGTGCATTATTCTGAGGAAGGTTTGTAAATTTGTTATCGATGCTGGAAGTTGTGATAACATTATCTCTTCAGAAAGCTGTAAAGAAGTTGGCATTGAAGACTGAGAAGCATCCTAAACCTTACAAATTAGCTTGGTTGAGAAAAGATGGGGAAGTGAAGGTTAGTCGAAGAGCTCGTGTAATTTTTTCGATTGGGAAGAAATACAAAGATGAAATTCGGTGTGATGTGGTTGATATGGATGTATGTCATCTGCTGTTGGGAAGACCGTGGCAATATGATAGAGCTGTGCAACATGATGGTCGTACCAACAGCTACAGTTTCATGTTCGAGGGCACTAAAATCACTTTGGTTCCTAAGAAACGACAACAAGAAGAAAGCAAGTTGGAGGAGATTGAAAAACTGAAGACTTTGTTATCTTTGAAGGAGTTTGTCAAAGAAGTGGAGGACGATCCTGAAGTGTTTTTATTGATCGGACGTGAAAGTAGTGAGGAGGTTGAAATTCCAGAGGAAGTCAAACCAGTAATGGAAGAATTTGAAGATGTATTTCCTAAAGAATTGCCAAAAGAATTACCACCGTTGAGGGACATACAACATCAAATTGATCTTGTACCGGAAGCAGTGTTACCACATAGACCACATTACAGAATGAGTCCAAAGGAGCACGAAGAGTTGAGAAGGCAGGTGGAAGAATTGCTTGAACAAGGGCGCATGCAAGAGAGCTTAAGTCCTTGTGCAGTACCAGCTTTGTTAGTGCCGAAGAAGGATGGAACTTGGAGAATGTGTACCGATAGTCGGGCATTGAACAAGATTACTGTGAGGTACAGATTTCCAATGCCTAGATTGGATGATTTGTTAGACCAGTTGAATGGAGCTGCTATATTTTCCAAGATTGATCTGAAGAGAGGATATCATCAAACTCAAATTCGACCAGGAGATGAATGGAAGACAACATTCAAGACTAGAGAAGGGTTGTATGAATGGCTGGTTATGCTGTTTGGTCTTTCGAATACACCTAGTACTTTTATGCGAGTGACGAATCAGATCTTTCGACCGTTTATTGGAAAGTTCGTGGTAGTATACTTTGATGATATACTGATATACAGTGGAAGCCCAGAAGAACACTTGCATCATTTGAGAGAAGTGTTGATGATACTTCGACAAGAGCAATTCTATGCTGCAACAAAGAAATGTGTGTTCATGACGCATAGTGTTTTGTTTTTGGGGTATGTATTATCCAAGGAAGGTATCCAGGTGGACCAGAGTAAAGTTAAAGCAATCAGAAATTGGCCACAGCCCAGGACTATAACTGAAGTGAGAAGTTATCATGGGTTGGATTCATTTTACCGAAGATTTATTCCATATTTCAATAGCGTGATGGCACCAATTACTGATTGTATGAAGGGAAAGCAGTTTCGTGGACGGAGGAAGCAGGATTTGCTTTTGAGCGAACCAAGGAACTTTTGACGACAGCACCAATTCTAGATTTGCCGGATTTTCAGTTGTTGTTTGAGTTACATACTGATGCATCGAAGGTTGGGATTGGAGGGGTGTTGAGTCAGAAGGGACGTCATATTGCTTATTTCAATGAGAAGCTTTCGGAAGCAAAGATGAGATATAATACTTATGATGTAGAATTTTATGCTGTTGTGCAAGCTGTGAAGCATTGGAGACACTATTTATTCCATAAAGAATTTGTTTTATATACTAATCATGAAGCATTGAAGCATTTGCAAGGGCAGGACAAGATTGCAGCTAGGCATGCATCGTGGATTGCATACTTGCAGCAATTTACGTTTGTAGTGAAACATAAGTCGGGAATTACGAATCGCGTGGTCGATGCATTGAGCAGGAGAAATCATTTATTGACCACAATGAAAGTTGAAGTGACCGGGTTTGATGTGTTGCCAGAATTGCTTGTGGATGATCCTTACTTTGCTAAGGTTATGGATGAAGTCACAAAGGGGAAGATGGATGAGTATATTTTGGTGGATGGTTTTCTGTTCAAAGGAAATCAATTATGTATACCCGAGGAAAGTTTGCGAATGAAGATTGTAAAGGAGTTACACGAAGAAGGCCATGTAGGTAGAGATCGTACATTGCAGTTGATTTCTCAATCTTATTTTTGGGCTTCCATGAGAAAAGAAGTTGAAAGATTTGTGGAGAGATGTCACATATGTCAAGTTTCCAAGGGAACAACTACGAATGCGGGATTATATATGCCATTACCTGTGCCTACCAGACCATGGGTTGGTATCAGCATGGATTTTGTTTTGGGTTTGACCAGAACTCAGCGAGGAAATGATTCCATATATGTGGTGGTAGATAGATTTTCGAAAATGGCACATTTCATAGTCTGTAAGAAGACCGTTGATGCAGTCCGGGTTGCTCAGCTATTCTTTAAAGAAATTTATCGATTGCATGGGTTACCTGAGACTATTGTTTCTGATAGGGATACGCGATTTCTAAGCCATTTTTGGATGAGCTTGTGGAAGATGGTTGGAACGAAACTGAATTTTAGTAGCGCTTATCATCCGCAAACAGATGGGCAAACGGAAGTGGTGAATAGATCGTTGGGAAACTTATTGATATGTCTTGTAAAAGACAATTTGAAAAGATGGGATGTGAAGTTATGTCAAGCGGAATTTGCACACAACCATGCAGTTAATCGTAGCACGGGTTTCAGTCCATTTCAGGTTGTTTATTCAACAATTCCAAAGGGACCGTTAGATTTGACGACCGTGCCATATCAGAAGGGAGTTGTTAAACGAGCCAGTACTTTTGTGAATGAATTGCAAGAATGTCACAAAGTTGTACAGGAACGATTGCTTAAGGCAAATGAGAAATATAAGCAATCAACAGATTTTAAACGACGAAGTGTTGAATTCAAGAAAGGAGATTTTGTGTATGCAGTGCTGACTAAAGATCGATTTCCTGTTGGAACTTATAACAAGCTAGCTGCTAGAAAGATTGGTCCTTTAGAGATCGTGAAGAAGATCAACGAGAATGCGTATCAGTTGAGATTGCCGGATAATGTTCATACTTCTGATATTTTTAACATCAAATACTTGATTCTGTTTCACGGGAATGAGCCTGTCGAGGAAGAGGAAGGTGCAAATTCGAGGTCGAATTCTTGCCAACCGGGGGAGGATGATGCAGCACAGAAGGTGGAGTCGATTTCTTTAAGTCGCGAAGTGTATAGCGACTTACAATCTAATGTGCTAAATGATGCAGTGCATGCCTTAGGTCGCTCCCAGGTAGGTCGTTCAGATGCTTCGGTTGCTTTAGGTCGCGCGAGTAATTTAAGTCGTTCGCCACCTAGCGCATCAACCCTTAAGTCGCAAACAAGCATGTGGACCAACCTAGCAAGTCAAGCAAACTGGCGCGCATTTCTCTAGGTCGCTCCGACCCTTCAAGCTACGACCTTGCCGAGTTACAACCTATGTTAGGTCGCTCATTCTTATGTCGCGAGCTACTGAAGCTATGCTATCCTTTAAGCCGCGAGCCCTCTTAAGTCGCTGTTGAAGATAGGTCGCTCCATGGCTAGGTCGCATGAAGATTCCAGAAGCTAATTCCTTAGGTCGCTGAAGCCTAAGTCGCTGACATGAAGCAGTGTTGTAATTTTTAAGTCGCTCTGTTGTTAAGTCGCTTGTTTATGGGTTGAGTCGCGTTGTTCTTAAGTCGCGTGAGTTGTATTTAGGTCGTATGTTGTTGGCATTTTGTTAGGTCGCTTGAGGTGTAATTCCTTTATGTTGTTATGTCGTGCTAGGCCGTAGGTCGCGACCTATGTTAGGTCGTTGAACAGTGTTGTGTTGTAACCCTATAAATAGGGATGTTGGGTCATTTGTAAACTTGGTTGATTTTTGGAATAAAACTTTGTGTTTGTGTGCTTTGTACCACTTTGAAATTGGAAGTTGAGCGTTGTCTCCTTTCTCCATTTGCGGTATTCGAGTGCGCTCGAATCAACGGATTTGAAGCCGATTCACGGAATCTCGTGCACGAGATCAACGTCGAAGAATCGTAGATCTTTTAATACGGTATCGTGCACGATCAACGAGTTGGGGATAGATAGAATTCAGTATCTTTTGGAGATCAACGAATTTGGGCATTCGATATCTTTCAATCCATCGATTTATATTGCTTCATCTAATCGTTCTTAGATTAGTTTGACACGAAATCTTCATTTCGTCGTCATCGTTATAATCTGCTGCGTCAACTACAGAGCCAACAAAGCTATAAAGGTTTCCTTCTTCCAATACTCCTCACATCCTTATACGACCACTTTTCCTCACTCTCTTGAGTCTCATAAGTGCAACCACGGCTATCCAACTAACCGAGAGAAATAAAATTATGCGAACAAGGGGGTACATGTCTCACTCCAGAGACTAATCTAATCACACCATCATGCATATAAAATCGGATAGATCCAATACCACAAATCGGTATCTCTTCTCCATTGGTTGTCCTAATCATGCTGACGCTCTTCTTATAAGAAGAAAAATAATTCACATCTCTATAAATGAGAAATCTGGCTCTCAAATCCATCTTTCAAGACTTATTTTCACTAAAGAGGACATCACAAGAAGCATCACTATCGGTATCTTCAGCAAAACCTGCATGTGCATCACTATCAGCATCACCATGCGTTGCCTTTTTCTGATCTCTTTTATAAGCATAACACTTGCTGCGTATGTGACCTTTCATATTATAATAATGACAAGTGATAACACCTTTACCATTAGCGTTCTTCTTCTTCTAAATTGTATCTTTCTTCGAGTCCCTCGTCACCATAGCCTCACTTTGAATTGATTTCATACCTGATCCTTTTCTTCTAAGCTCCTCATTGAAAAGACTGCTTCAAACTGTTTCCAGAGAGATAGTTCCATTAGCATTGGAATTACTCAATGAAATAACCAATTTCCCAACTTTCTGAAAGTGAACCCATTAATAAAAGAGCTTGTAACTCAACATCAAAATTGACCTTCATATTTGTCAATTGATTTATTACATCTTGAAATTCATTCAAATGCTCTGCAACAGACTTCTCTTCATCTAATCTCAGTTGTACCAACTTTCAAACCAGAAAAGCCTTACTAGTAGCACCCTTTGACCCATACGAAGATACCAACTTGTCCCACAAAGCCTTCGCGAATTCACAACTAGTCACATGATGGAAAACTGAATCATCAAGATACTGGCGAATCAAAGCAATCGCCTTCTTATCCATCTTCTTCCATTTTTCCTCATCTACATCAGAGGACTTCTTTCCTTCTCCATCAATCGGATCATGAAGATCATTGAGGTACAGAACATCCTCCATCTTAGGCTTCCAAATACCTCAATTCTTCCTATCCAAGATAGCCATCTTTGAAAAGGAAATCATATCCGACATCGACAATTTTTCAAACCAAAATTTCTCTAAGCTTTGCGATAATCTGTGCTCTGATACCAAATTGTTACGAAGATGGTAGCGCTTTGCGGAAGATTTTATCAACGGATCTTTATCATCCAGATCACAAAGGGATAAATTGGATTGAAAACAAGACGGATTTGAAATCAAAATGCAATGACACAAAATATTCCACCCAACCACCCACTTTATTGGTTCACCAAAATTTTGTTTACAATTAATAGAACAAAACTAAAGTAAACAAAATATCATTGAATCAATAACCAAATTGAGAAAGGGAGCAAATATCTATATCGCTAAAATTGTTGGAGGAAAAAAACAAAGATGAAGAAGAGAAAATTAGCAAATAGATTTTCCACCACACTTTTACCCTTTATTCTAGTCTCTATTTATATAATCAATTACTTAATACCCAAGTTAACATTAGATGGCAAAAAATAATTTGATTAGCCAATTAGAGAGAGAAATAAACATAGTCAAATATGTCTATTAATTAGAGGAAACAAAATCTTCTCTTCCTTTTTTTTGCATATTTATTTCCTTCTATTTGTGATTTTGTATCACCAAAATTTAACATGTACAGCCCTTAAAGGTGAAATTGCACAGTCTTTCATGGTATATCCTTGGTTGAGGATGCACATGACTGAAATTGCATAGCCATTTACTATAGATCTTCGGATGAGAATGCACCTTCAATGTGTTGCTTTGAGTATGAATTTCACTGGAACTGGGATATTATATATAGACATGGTGCAGTTCATATGCAATTTAGTTTTTGACTCAACTCACTCCGTACTATGCTGCTATACCTGTCGACTTCGTATACCTAAATCTGCAATAACCAATTATTAAAAAAAAGTGGGTGTAGTATGTGTGTGAAACCAGCATATAAGATGTATGGTAATGGAGAATAAAGCAGGTACAAAGTCTAGTTCAACCACATGCACATCCCAAAATACATAGCTAAAGACATAACAAATTTAAACCACAGAACTTAAAGATAACATTTTACATTAGTAACAAGACAAAATACGACTTACTCACAATCGAAAAAATCGATGATCGAATCTAAACTTCAACAAAATATTACTAACACACACACACATACATATATAACTAGCTTTTATTTTTCTTATGCAGTTAAAACGCTTAACGGCTTATAACAATGAAAATGCAAAAGGCTACCTTTGTATATTACGAGGATATAACAGAGGTGCGTAATTTTATATTAAAGACAAAATCTAATTGCCAAATAATGTATTATTAGTCTCATACCATTGATATAAGGAAAAGAATCGTTGTTTACTCTAACATAACAAAACCTAAGAATGTCTTGATCCATAGAAATCTGGATTTAGGTTGGGCATATATACTAACTTTATTGATTGAGTTTAAAAGCCAACTTAACAAAATAATTTTTTATATATTAAAAATGCTAAAGCGGTTGCAAAAAATAATCCTGAATTAGCGATCATAGCGTTAAATAACAGAAATCTAAACGGATCCGCTATTTAAAAGCACTAAATTGTAAAAGTATAACGATTATTTAAATAACATACAATCTTGTTGCTTGCCATCAATTGTTGTAATTTATTTTTTAATTTTAAAATTATTTAACAATGTTTGTCTAGATAATCACTAAAATTTACATAAGAAGATTAATTTTGGATTTTATATTATTTTTAGTTTTTAGTTGAACTATAATATTTCTTAGATCGTTTTTGAATTTTACATATCGTTTACATATTGAATTATTATAAAACTAAAAATATTTGATAGCAAGATTCTAAATCGGGCATTAAGAATTGTAGTATGTTTATTTTAAGAAATATTTGTGCACACATGTGTTTACATATGTAGCAAAATACATACTATTGTATTGATGTTAAGATGCTGATCGCTGATATTTGAATTTAAACTTATAACGGTTGTTCTTGCTTGAAAGAAGCATATGTTGCTTGCACCAATCATTTTATAGCTTTTACCATGTAGTTTCTATTTTATGCGAAAAACATTCCAGCTTTATTGTCGCTTTTTATGTTTTCATTCATGGCGTGCGCTCTTTGCTGATATAATAGAAAGTAATAAAGCCATGAATCCACGGCTGGAATAGCTCAGTTGGTTAGAGTGTGTGGCTCTTAACCACAAGGTCGGAGGTTCAAACTCTACTTCTAGCGACTGCGTAAATGTAGTTGTATTTTCCATTTTTCTCCTAACTTACCTACTCTTTAGTTGTGGCCCTGTGTCCTTATTTCGCTATATGCTTGGACCACCTTGCTATGTTCGCTTTATTTTTACGGGCCGCTGGTTCTAATATAGTATTATACTGGACCTCGCACCACTAAGTTGGGCCTTGAACTAAATAACGATCGAAGATAACAAGAGCAATTAACGTCCTCAATCCTTCTCTGCCAAATCTTGCCGATCAAACATAAAACTTTGTTTCTTTCACGCAAATACAATACAACAAAAAGATACACATGGTCACCTTCATAACTCGACACTAACTCTCTCATAACTCCCATGAGTTGTGCTATTGACACTTGTTCTCCATCAAGCTACATGTGTGACATTTCTTCTGTTTCCTTCTCACTCTACCCAAATCCTGTATATAAATGCAAAAAAATTCATTACGTTACAATACATATTTAACATAAATATCAAAATGACGCAAAATGTAGGAAAGGCTTTGCCATTGCTACTACCATTAGCTTTCATTATAATAACTTCATCATCATCGTTCTCAGCAACTGAGAAAGAAGCAATCGAGCTTGCTCTAAATGCACTAACTCTAGCTAGAAACAACATTAACTTAGGCTTGACACGTGAAGTTGAAAGAAGTAATCCTTGGCTTGATTGCAAAGAACTTTACCAAAACAGCAAGGATCGGATTATAAGTTTAGCGGGAAGAATGGATAAGTATGGTGAGAACGATGCACGCACATGGTTGAGTGCGGCATTGACTAGTCATAAGACGTGCATGGATGGGCTCAGGGAGATGAATGTGTCAGCAGTAACTAGACAGTGGCGTTTCAGAAATGTGGATGTTATGCTTAGAAAGGCATTGGCCTCATTGCCTACAAGCCTTGGTAAGCCTTGATGCATATTATACATCATTTTCCGATATATAGGCATATGCATCCATGTAAACTTTTGTTGTGCTATAAAACTTTGCATTTTGAGTTTATAACAAAGAAGTGTGCTATCGTTCTTGAGATATGATGTTATGGGATTATCTCTGTTACAAACTTTATTTAGTTACAAGAAAGAAATGATATTCTTATAGGATTTCACATATGTTGTGGAATCCATATGTTAATTTACATTAAGTCGTAGGACCGTATATAGGAGCAGGAAGGAGAGTAATTTTTGGTTAAACCAAATAAACAAATTTATTTCGATCGGTTTGATTTTATTTTGAAATCGGACTGGTTTATAATCGGCCCTTAACAAAATTTACTTTAGTTATCGGTTTAACCAGATTAACCGAACTTTTATTATATTTTGAAAATTGCTAATGTTATAATTATTTTTTCAGACTAGTTTAGTGCTTTAAATAAATTTTATTTATCATATATGTGTCGAAATTACTATCGACGGCATAAGAATGCTAATTACAGAAATTTTGACCTATATTTAAGTTTTATAACAAATTACGGTGAATAATCTAAACACAAAATGTAAATCATTTTTAGTTCAGTTATATCAAATTTTTAACCAAATCAACCACGCTAAATTTGGTTGGTTTGGTTTGCTTTTCATTTTTATTGGTTTTAATTCGATTTAACAATTTTTATCATTTGTTAAACCAAATGTCCACCCCTACCCTATGTAGGGGTAACATTTCGGAGGATGATTCGGTTACTTTGTAATTTGTATTGTAAGATAAGCCTTGATTTCCGTTGGGACTGGTCTTACTAAACTGACAATTGGGGAATGTATTAAGGAAACGTTACAAATTTGTTTTAACTTTACGTGTACTGTTAGTATATCAGTCAAAGCCCTCGGGCGTTAGAGCTGTGAAAAGGTGCAATGATGAAGAAAGCTATATTGTAGATAAATCTAGTTGTCAAAATGTGTTTAATATTACTACTACATGTGATGTAGAAAAGAAAACATCGTTTAGTTACTTCCAATAAAACCAAACCCAGCAATACTTTGATCCATGCAGTTTTGTACTTAGAGATTTTAAGTAATGCTTTAGTTTATGTTGAACTTTGAACCACCAACATGGGTCATAATTGTAGCTTTAATTGTTTATTAGATTTAAAGGAGAACCGATCAAATTTACATTTTATATTAAACCTGCTAAATTGAGTGACAAACAACTTTGATCTAGTGTATTTTTTGCGGTAAATAACAAGGATTAAAATGAATGCGTTATTTTACCTGCATAGTGGTAGATTATGAAAACCAATTCAATGATAATGTGAAGATTAAACAAACTTGAGTTTTCTAGTACACTGAAAGCAAAGTAAGGATGCCAAACGAAACAAGAAACAAAAAAACAAACGTGAGTTATATAGTGCATATGTTCTATCATCTATACAGTGAACTAAATTGTTTTGTTTGATAAACGTTACAGGAAAGCAAACGAAGCCAAAAAAAACAACTCACACACCTCACAAACCAAGCCTTCTAAACTTATGGGATGCATCAACAGACAAGGCAGATATCACCGTTGCTCAAGATGGTTCAGGCAACTACAAGACAATCAACGAGGCAGTTCAAGCACTGCACCGCGACCACAAAGATGACAGAAGAATTATTGTTTACGTCAAATCAGGCGTCTATCAAGAATACGTAGAGATCGAAAGAAATTTGAAGAATGTGATGTTTGTTGGTGATGGCATCGATAAAACTATCGTAACAGGAAGCCATAACGTCCCCGATGGCTTCACCACCTATCGATCCGCCACCTTTGGTATATAGATACCATCATTAAAACTAACTTTTATATATATATATTTACTCCTTAATTACAATAATACACAAATTACCTGCTTTCTTTAGGTGTGGCTGCAGATGGGTTTTGGGCTCGGGACATGACATTTGAGAACACAGCCGGCCCCGAAAAGCATCAGGCCGTGGCCCTACGTGTAGAATCGGATCGTGCAATCTTCTACAGATGCAGCTTCAAAGGGTACCAGGACACTCTATTTGTCCACTCCAACCGTCAGTTCTACCGTGACTGCCATATTTACGGCACTATAGACTTCATTTTCGGCAATGCAGCCACCGTGGTACAAAACAGTGAGATCTTTGTACGTAAGCCCATGGGCCATCAAGCAAACATGATAACAGCCCAAGGGAGGGATGATCTGAACCAGAACACAGGGATATCGATCCACAGTTGCAGGGTGAGACCCACCGCGGATCTGGAGCCCGTGAAGGGCTCGTTTAAGAGCTACCTGGGCAGGCCGTGGCAGAGGTATTCAAGGACGGTGGTTATGAAAAGTGATCTGGATGGGCTGATACATCCGGAAGGGTGGGCCAGATGGACAGGGGACTTTGGGCTGGATACGTTGTATTATGGGGAGTATATGAATGTAGGGGAGGGCGCTGATACGAGGAATAGGGTGAGTTGGAGAGGGTTTCATGTGTTAAGGGATGAAAGTGAGGCTTGGGAGTTTGGCGTTGATGGGTTTATTGATGGGGGTTCGTGGATTGCTGAGAGTGGGGTGCCCTTTTGGGGTGGGATATAGACAAAGTTATATATAATGTGTAATGGAGTATGTTAGTTAAGATGTGGAGTGTCGTATATTTTGATGTTGAGCAAATTTGCATGAGTTAATGTGCACGTTGATGCATTACTTGTCAACTGTTCAAACTATCGTATACCTGTAGCTTCCTTCGGCGGAATTATCATTTAATGTGTTGTTTGTTGTATGTTTTGTATCCAGTGGTTATTAATGGGATTGGTAGTTCAATTAGATTCTAAGATGTCCGTGAGTATTCATTTTTGTTTATAAGTAATTTATTATTCATAACACGCAAGACAAGTTTCCATGGCTTCCTTGTTTTTTAAATTCTAAATGCTTTTTTAGCTTTCATAATTTGACTAGTGTGTAAAGCATGCGTTGCACACGGTAATGTTGTTAAAAAATAATATTTTTATTTTAATTGTTGCTAAAAATATATTCTATGATGCAATACATGATAAATTTATTGCGATATATTATTCATAAACTAAAATGACTTGCGACGCTCAAATATAAAGTTGAAGGTTTAATACTCGCTAACTACATATCTCTGTAAAAGTTAATATCATAAATAAAGAAAATTATATATTAAAATTGTTAATATTATATATGTGTTAATAATTTATGTTATGTGATATATATATATATATATATATATATATATATATATATATATTATATGCATGAGTGAATAACTAACTTCACCATTTTATTCATTTTATTAATATGATTGTTGTATATATATTGAATTGTCATCTTTTTAAAGGATTTATAAATTGATTAATGAACATTAAATAATTGAATTTATTTGAATAATATGAACTAAAAGTGGATATTTGAATGTAAAATAGTGTGAAAGTTTAATATTATAATTGTAAAGCGGTAAATAACAGGATTTTGAAAATAAAATATCTACTTAGAGAGAAGCAAGGAGAACAGAGATAATTTCTAAAAGTAAGGAGAGAGCTTGAAATTCTTCTGATTTACTATTATTTAATAGATTTGATGAATCTGACGTTGAAAGTTAATATTCAAATTACACTACTATTGAACCCTAAATTTCGTAGAAATGTAAAGTAGTTTTTTGTTAAAACGATTATTTAAAGGAGAAAAAGTAAGGAAAGATGAGAATTACATAACAAGAAACACTTTCATTCCTATGTTGGCCACTCCAATATAACACGGTATAGTTGGGGGAATAATTCATTTGTCTTCAAACCTTGTGTGTCCCCGTTCTTTTGAAATCAACACTATTAATCCATTTAATTGAAATCACACTATTTAATCTATTTAATTAAGTATTTATTAAATTAATCCACTTAAAATGGATGGTTGTAATGTAGGGATATGTGACACACATGGTTGGGATAGAAGAATAATCCCAAAATAAAATGAACTTTTTATTATCAAAATCTTAAAACCTGATTGGTGTATCACATCGGAACGGACAGCAAAAGGAACATAGGATTTTATCTGCAAGCACTTAATATGTTATTTTATAAACATTTCATTTTTTTTAACTCAAGTTTCACTTACCTGGTTTAAGGTAAATGATATAACTTTATCTTGATGTAAGAATCAATTATTTATTTTATCCTTATAAGAAATTTTTGTTCAATTCTTGTTTTCCTATACCATGTAAATGTACGTAGAGGCTTGCTTTCAACATATTTGCATGATTTTTATATTGGTTAATTCGTCTCTTCTCCCTCAATACGCGAACAAGTGATAAATTTGAGTTAATTAACTTGTTTGAATCAGCCAAACAAAATAATGTCAGGAACTAGTCTTTAAATGTGATTACTTGATGTTCTCACATTAACCTGTTTTTCATTGCGAACAAAGCAACCTATTGTTTTAGATGCAATGGACTTGCTATTGCTAAGCATCATCGTACATGTGCCTTCATTGAGCTGTGTACGTGTGCCTTCGTTGACCTATTGTGAATCCGTGCCTTTTTTGAGCAAGACAAGTGATTTACCTAGTTAGATCCCTAACACTACTTTATGACTAATTGGTCATTATTTGTCGTTTCGAGCATTCTGTGTAACATGAACAATCTTGTACGCATCACATTTGAAAAGTCATTGTAGCATATGCCAGTAATTCTTTTTAACACAAGTAAACATGGAGATTTTCGATCCGCACGTCATATCACTCTACATTAAACAATCAAACATCTACCTCTTTGACAACAATTGTCTTTTGACTTTTGTGGACCACCGCTCTATCTAATGCATGTATCAAATCACTGGCCTCCTTGTTTCGAGTCGTTGAATTATTGAGATTATAATCAAATGCCTGACATTCATCCCCCGTAAACCCTTAAATTTTGGGTTATGGTGGGATGTCAGGCATTGAAATCTTATAAGGTGCAAATGTTGGATGATATAGAATGTCTTTCTATTGCTATTTTATATGTTTCATCATATCATATATCTAACAAGAGATTGTACGAAATCATGTGCATGGACATTTGGCAAGCGAGAGCAAATCTGTAACCCACTTGACGGAAATACACGAGACAAATCCGGTAAACCACTCAAGTAAAAAGTGAAATCCTTAAGTGATAGACGATAATGTTAGGAGGGATCAAATGGTTCGATCAGGGGCAATCCGGTTAAATACATAGTGCGTTTGAAGTTAAAAGTGTTTGTATGGATTATTTGTTTTTCTATTGAAATAAGATTTTTTTTTACTATAAATTATTTGTACAACTCGGAATTTTGTCGTTTGATTTTGAATATTAAATTAATTTAAATATTGAAACAATTGATTTTAAAAGTGAATAACTTGAATTCAAATATAGAGATTATTTTAACATAACGACTCGATTTTTATTGACGTATTTTCAATTTAATTTATTCAATTTTTCCATACTTTCTAATTAAAAATTATTTAAATTTATCATTTGACGTTTTTTAGGCAAATGACGGTTTTTCTTTAATTTTATAAAATCTAATAACCAGTGTATATTATTGTTGTTTTAAGGTCGCGTTGTTGTTTTGAGCGCAACCATAATTTTGCTTTGTCGTTCGCAGTTCATAGGCAAACGAAAATCTGTACGGCGAGATGTCCAAAAACTAAATTTATAACCAAACAAACACTTAAGTCACCACACATTTTTCTCTCTTCTAGGTCACTCTTCTATTCATTTAATAGAAGCAAGAAATTATATAGATCTACTACATTTGCAATCCAAAAGCAAATTAAATATAAACAAAAAAAATCAACAGCCTCGATATTTGTGTTCGTGGGTGTGTATGCTTCGATTCCAGGCGGATTTGGAAGGTCGCAGCAATAGTTGTGGGTTCACCAGTTTTGTAAGGTAGCTAGGGTTTGGGTTGAAAGTCTATAAGATCTTTATAAATAATGCAACTTATATGTATATATGTATGTATATTACTAACTATGATAAGTAGTGAATAATAACTGAATATAAGATAAATAGTTGAAACGATTACACCATATATTTTATATTACTTTGGACCTCCCGTCCTATGTCCAGTCCCGAAACCCCTCTTTGGTATTTTCTTTAACCAACCAACCCTCGCTTTGCCAGGAGGAATAGACTAATACAAAAGTATAGCTCTAACAATTTTGTGTTCCAAATAACACGATTTTTGATTGATGGTACAAATCTTCCTATGATCTCCTCTGAGTATGTGAATGTGAATGCTCTGAGTTGTAGGAAGTGGTTTGACTAAAATTATGAAAGTCACTATGCTTTGATACCAAATGAAAAGACAGTGTGAATCGTGTTATGTGGAATTATATTAAACTAGTGTGGAAATAAACTAAGTTACTATAGCAATGTAAATAAGTAAAATAAAACAAGCACATCAGGAATTTTTATATTGGTTTGAACTTCCCGTTCTAGTCCAGTCCTAAACTCCTTATGGAATTTCAACTACAACAACCCTCACTTAACCTGGAGGAACAGGCTTACACTACCTGAGCAATCAAATAGGACTTCACCCGCCTAAGCAACCGAATAGGACTTCAACTGCCTGAGCAACCAAACATGACTTCTTTACAAATAACAAATGTATCCGACTATAGTGTGTTCTTAAATAACACTGCTAAGTCAATTAAGTACAATCTTCCTATAATCATATCATTTATGATATATATGTGACGTGCTTTGAGAATTATGGAAGATAAAGTGTTTAATGATCAAAGTACGTAAGCAATTTGAGTGCAATTTGAAAGCATGAGAATAGACGAGGATTCAAGAATGTTAAAAGTAAATTCGGTAAATTGTTTGTTGAATTCGGTAATCTATTTATAGTATAAAAAGAGTTGCATCTATAAATGAAAAGTTATATTGAAAAGAACAGATGCAACTATTGATTTTAAAAAAGTTTCTCTTGGTGAAAAGAAGTGTCTTTACAAGAAAATAGCAGTTGGAAATATTCAGACGTCTGAATTAAAAAATTTGGACTTCTGAATTAGATTGAAACGCAAGCAGCAAGGTTGTACGCAAATTTTGACTATATTCAGACGTTTGAAAATTATCATTCAGACGTCTGAGTATTGTGAAACAATATTCATATTTCAGCATTCAGAATTCTGAATGAATGGTTTCAGACGTCTGAGTGTAGATTTTTGTGCATGTATGTGAATGTGTGTGCATGCGCGCGCGCACACACACACAGATATATATATATATATATATATATATCATTCCAGGAGAGCTTTTAACAAATTTCTAAGTAAAGTACGGACTCTAGACACACAATACTCAGCTTTAAACATCTGAAAAGGAATCTGCAATAAATCTCCTGCGAAGATGGTTTGTATACACAAAATATTTTATATAGGTTGTCACAATCAAAACTGAGATTCCAACATTCTCCCCCTTTTTGATGATGACAACTATATAATCAATAATAAATATTTAAAGTATTGTTACTCCCCTTGTCAATATGCACAATTTTAAATCTCTAAAACTTGTCAATATGCACAATTTTATATTTCTTCCCCGTTGTCATCGACAAAAAGAAAGAGCATAGATAACAATAGATAGTTCATTTCGTTAAACCAATCAGAGTAGTTAGTACATGAAGAGATAATAACTCAGAAATTTCTCATAAAACTAGTCAATCAAAGTTATAAGCAAATCAAACATAAGATAACAATTGAAAAAGACAAAGATAATTAAAATTAGCTTGAAAGAGACGGATCTTTGTAATTAGAAATCGAGCTTGAGGAAGACCGCTCAAATGGGGAAGGGTTGTAAGCTTGAGTAGATGAAGAGTCGGAACAATAAATTCGATCCCGTATTTTATTGAGAAAGCCTTTGATTGAGTTGAACTTTCTTTCTGTCTTCTTCTCAAGTGCCTTAATTTCTCGATGAATCTTTGATTGAATTTGGAAGAGAGTGATGATGGCTTGTCTTGAAGAAGTTTCCGGGCTAATTTCTTGGATGGTGTCATCGTCCTCCTCTTCTTCTTCATGTTGAGTATGAGAAGAAGAAGCAATACTAGTGTCTCGAGGTTGAGGAACACCTTGTTGAACATTTTGCGACCATTGATGGAAGGAAATAATTTGTTGAGGAGGAGGCCGCGTAGGAAGACCCATCAATCCTAAAGTTTTAGCGCCTAACTCACTAATAGTTGTAAAATCAGAGTCGAGCATTGGTACACTGACATTTAAGAGGATGCGCATAATATAAGCACCATAATGAATGGTTCTATATTTTCTCCGGATTGTGATATCTTGAAATTCATCCAAAATAACTTTTCCCCAATTCACTTGTTGGTTGGGGTAGATAGAATAAAGGGCTTGGAAGTTTTCTTTATACACTTTTTCATAACTCCCCGTCCTTGGTTGGAGAGAACGAATAAGTGCACGGTGAATGAGCCTAGCTTGTGGCCTTAAGAAGGTAGATTTTAAATTGCCCAAATTTATATGTTGATTGGACAAAAATTGATGTGAAACTTCGTCCCGATGATCAATATCAACTTCAATTTCATTTATATCAATTCCTTGATAAGGGAAATTTAAAATATGACCTGGTATTTATAAAGGTAAAAAAATTCTTACGCCACAAACTATCGACCAAGCACAATCTTGTTGGTTTTGAGGATTATGATGATCCAAATTTATGTTTGCAAGAAAAAGTTTAATCATAAGATGATTAATCTTAAAATTGTTAGGAGTATACCCAATCAAGTTATCAAAGTGGAATTGTTCCGCTAACTCTCTAACACGATATGCTGCGAAATCCGAGAATTTCATGAATGCTCCTTCGAAGATGTTGAAATTCTTCATAGAATTAAACCGAGAAACAGCAACACGTTCCATAGCCATTGTCGGATTTGGTCTTCGGATGGTCCGGAAGTTGATTCTCTAGTTCTTTTTTATCTTGGTACCATTGGAGAGTTAGAGGAAAGGTAAAAGCTTTGAGAGAGATGAAAATGGAGGCTAGGGTTCTGAAGTAATTGGGAATGAAATGAAAAAGGAAATATATAGTAGGTGAAAAGGCAGGGGTAAAAGTGGAAATAAAATAAAGAAGAAAGGTTAAAAAATAGGCTCAGAAAAATTCAGCCGTCTGAATCATTTGATTCAGACGTCTGAATTGGGTTAAAATACAACACGCAAGTAAACAGTTAAAAATTAACCTTATTCAGACATCTGTTTTAATTGATTCAGACTACTGAATTTGGGGCAAAAATTTTCTACTATGAATATTCAGACGTCTGTTTCGAATAAAACAGCCATCCGAATTTTGCTCAGGGGCTCATATTAGCTTTTTGAGAATAGAAAACAATATATATATATATATATATATATATATATATATATATATATATATATATTAATAATTATAAATGATACAAGATTTGTAGACTAACTAGAATGAAATAACAAATTAACAATAACATATAATCAACAAAACATAATTAAAAAGACTTTAAAGAAGAAGTTGGAGTATGATAAGGCTCTTCTTCAATTTTAGTGTTCTCTTCAAATGGTCAGAGTGGAGACCATCTGTTGCCATGTTCCCAAGAATTTGGTGATGTCGGTGGACGTTGTGGTGATGGTCCCCAAGGATTGCGAAGATTTGGATAACGAACTGAAGACGTTTAATGAACTGTGTCTTTTGATGAAGAACCACGGAACTTTAACGCGACTTGTTCCAAAAAGTTAAGCCGTTTGGCATTAACTTTTTGTTCATAATATAATTCACGTTGTAATTCTGATGTTTCAAAAATCTATGCTCTGATACCAAATGAAAAAACAGCGCGGATCGTGCTATATGGAGTTATATTAAACTAGTGTGGAAATAAAATAAGTTACTATAGCAACGTAAATAAGTAAAATAAAACAAGCACATCGGGAATTTTTATACTGGTTCGAACTTCTCGTTCTACGTTCCGTCCCAGACTCCTTCTGGAATTTCAACTACAACAACCCTCACTTAACCCGGAGGAACAGTTTATATTGCCTGAGCAACCGAACAGGACTTCACCGGCCTAAGCAACCGAATAGGACTTCAACTTCCTGAGCAACCGAACAGGACTTCTTTACAAATAACAAATGTATCTGACTGTAATGTGTTCTTAAATAACACTGATAAGTCAATTAAGTACAATCTTCCTATAATCTTCTCCTTCATGATATACAGTGTAATGTGCTTTGAGAATTGTGGAAGATAAAGTGATTAATGATCAAAGTATGTAAGCAATTTGAGTGCTATTTGAAAGCTTGAGAATAGATGAGAATTCAAGAATGCTAAGAGTAAATTCGGTAAATTGTTTGTTGAATTCAGTAATTTATTTATAGTATAAAAAGAGTTGCATCTATAAATGAAAAGTTATATTGAAAAGTACAGATGCAACTATTGATTTTAAAAAAGTTTCTCTTGGTGAAGAGAAGTGTCTTTTCAAGAATATAGCAGTTGAAAATATTCAAACGTCTGAATTAAAAAATTTAGACTTCTGAATTAGATTGAAACGCAAACAGCAAGCTTTTAGGCAGATTTTGACTATATTCAGATGTTTGAAAATTATCATTCAAACGTCTGAATATTGTGAAACAATATTCAGGTTTCAGCATTCAGACGTCAGAATGAATGGTTTTAGACGTCTTAGTGTAGATTTTTGTGCATGTATGTGCATGTGTGTGCATGTGTGTGTGCATATATATATATATATATATATATATATATATATATATATATATCATTCCAGGAGAGATTTTAACAAATTTTCAGGTAAAGTACAGACTCTAGACACACAATACTCAGCTTTAAACATTTGAAAAGGAATCTGCAACAAATCTCCTGCAAAGATGGTTAGTATACACAAAATATTTTATATAGGCTGTCATAATCAAAATTGAGATTCCAACAAATTATATTTTGATTATAATAGATTGAGAGTATGTAAGCAATGTATGCACAAGAGAGTGATAAGAGATCATAGGAGAATAGATTCAATTAACTCAAGTTAGTTAATTTCTACATCTCAATCAAGATGGTATTTGTAGATTCAAAAGGATGTAGATGAAGGGTTGTTACTATTAGATAAGTTCTATTCATTTTAATGGCTATAACATTTCTATGAAGGGTGATTTCTTTTTGTTCAATAGAAACGTCTTTTTAAAAATTTATAGTTTTTCAAATGATAGACATCCATGACTTTAGAAAATAATTACACAAGGAATGTCACAGACGTCTATGGTTTTACCTCAAACCTCTATGACTTTAGAATTTTACCTTCTCGGGTATTTCCTCAGACATCTATGGTTTTACCTCAAATGTCTATGAGCAGTAAGAGCAGTTTTTCAAATTAATTTCATTGTATATGAAATCCTATGTGATTATGCATGCATATATACCTTAGTGTAGGATCGATTTCACCCTAGAGGGGGGTAAATATGGTGATAATATTAATTATTAAAATTATTGCTGAAGTTTATATAAAATAATTTCAACACAGATCACAGCAGAATAATAGCAACACAGATAATAGCAGAATATAAAAAACAGAAAATAGAACACACGGATTTACCCAACTTCGGCAAAACCCTTCATACGTGCTGCCCCCAAGGTTTCTACTAGAAATTAAGTAGTCAGATGCTTACGCACGTAAACTCACGACACTCGCTATCGATTAACCTAACTCTATGCTCAAAACCCAGCCACAACTCAGCCACTGAGTTTGCGAATTCTCGTACTACACTGCCGTAGTTCGTCCCCTAGTCATACGACTAGAAATTACAAAATTTTAAAATGAAAATTAAAAACAATTTAAACAATAAAAACACAAAGCCCTTAAATATAAATAAAATCCCAAAATAAATAAACAAGACCGACCCCAAATTAAATAAGAAATCCTCTTTCTCTTTCTTTTATATTATGTCGGCATGCTTTGCTCTAAAAAATGGTGGCCTCGTGTTCATTCCCCTTTGTTCCAAATTAGGGCTTTGTGGGAACTCGAAGGCATCGACTCAGCTACTCGATCGAAAATATGATTTATTCCTCCTAGCTTTGTCGATCGAGTATTTCTTCATTTTGCACATGGCTGCTCCTTCTCAATCGAGTTCGGTATGATTTGGTATGTATTTTATGCTTCTTTGCTTTAAAGATTAGCTTGCTTGAACTCGATGATTTTTTATACAGTCGATGATGTTATGGGTTTTATATGATTGAAAACCCTAAATTTTCGATCGAATATAATGTTTGAATTTGTCTGATATTTTTAAGCTGGTCGTTTGATTATGCTTGGATGTATATGATTTGTTCAGACTTATTCAATTTTTATCCTTTCCTAATTGCTTGATCAACACGGCTTGATTCTAACTTTTGTTTGATTCCTTGGCTTCCATGGCTTGATGTTCTTTTGAACTTGCTTTCGTTTGTGACTTCGGCATTGCTTTGAATTATTCCTCTGTACATTGAATTCGGCCAGTGACTTGATTTATGAAAATTTGACTTTGTTAATTCATGTTCCTCATGTTATCTGACTTCGGTCTTGTACCACTTGCTATTTCATAATTTGAAGTCTGTAGCTTTCCATTTATATGTTCTTGTCTCTGGTTTCACTATATACATTTATGTATATGTTCACTCATGTAGTCTTGAATGTGATATGTGCCTTATCTGGTTCATCTTGTAGGAATTGTGAAATGTTGTGTCTGTTCTTCGATTATTTGGTTGCATCTCATTTGGTTGTGTTCATTGCTGTACATATATGCTTTTGAGGCTACTGCACCATGTAGTCTTTGCTTGCATATATGTGTCAGTGTTGTATTTTCTTGTCAATGCTGCTTGGTTGTCAATGTGTAAATGTTGTGGCTTGATTTCATGGATGTTGTTCTCTGGTGAATGTGGTCTCTCTCGACTCATCATTGTAGTCCGGGTTAGTTTGCTGTTGGTCTAGTTCATGTATATGTATACATATGTCTTGTCGAACTTGTAGCATATCCAACTCGGTTGTCTCGACCACATTTGTTTTATCTATTCTACTTGAGTTTGTTTTCATGTACAGTCTGCTTGACTTGATTACTTGATGCATTCTTGTTCTCTTCATGGTTCACCACTGTTGCATTGAATTTGTTCATATTGTGCTTGTATTTTCAGTACACCACTTCGTATGTGCATGTTGCACATTCACTTATACTTGACAATTTTGTAGTGCACCTGCGTTGAATCTAGCTTATAGCTCGAGTTTGACCTTGTGCTCGTATCGTGACTTAATTTGTATTTCACTTTAGTTGAACCCAGCTTTTGATTTGGGTTTGACCTTGTGCTCACCTGTCCCTACAGTTTTATCAAGTGTATATCGGTGTGCACGGCCTTGTGACATGTACAGTGATACACTGTGCATGTCACACGTTGTTCGTGCATGATGAATTCAAATTTAAATGATGACGAACAACCCAAATAACTGAGTCAAATAATATTTTCAACAATACATATTTAATTTTTTTTACACTGCAAAAAATATTTCTTTTTCAATTTTACTGCTTCAGTGTTTATTTTGCAGATAGCTCAGGTGCTGGATTCAATCTGAAATATAGTTGAAGATCAAATATGAGTGAATGAGTGAAATGTAGTGAGGTGCTTATGTAAATGATAATTGTATAATCAAAATTGTATTGTTTGAAAATTGTGTTTATAATGAGAGCTCAATTTTATACTATTCAAAATTGTAATAAATATTTGTTTGAATAAAATATCTATTTGAATTTAAATTGTGTTATTTATTTTATTCAGCAAATATTTATTAATTATGTGAAAAATAAAATAGTACATTAAAAAGTATATTTAAATGAATATATATATATGTATACACACACACACACATATGTTATTTATCATCAAACAAAATTCACATACTAGCATATTCAACACTAAGGAGATCTTAACAATATTTTGTCTAAGATTCTTTTACAGTGCAATATCCTTACTAACTATAGTACGATTGATAAATCGTCATTTTTCTTCAAGTCTCGATATCTTCGAGCATGATGTCTTCTTGTAATATATACGTGTAATCTTTATATATATATATATATATATATATATATATATGATTGTGTAGTTGTTGTCATTAAAACATAAACTGGAGGTTCTAACAATCTCCTTTCTTTTGATGATGACAACTATACAATCAAAAATGGAAGAATTATTATATTTGTCTCCGCTTACGTATATGTATAAATTCCTCCGCCTTTGTCATTAACAAAATGGAAGGAATGATATAAGATATATAAATGTTAGATAGAAATTTAATAGAATGTTATAATAAGATCATGAATATGTAAAACAAAATAAGGAATTTTAAATAGAAACATAGACCAATGTAGTAGGAGTTTTAAATAGTTAAACATACAAGCATAGGCATAAATAATGGAAAAATTGTAAGAAGATAGAAATGCTAATTGTACCAGTTTGAAGAGTAAGATAAGCTTTTATAATTCTCATAGTATTCCCAATAAAATGAAGGAACCTCTTCATATATGTCTAGCCATTGTGTTTGGTCATTGTACTCCTCATCTTCTTGAATGGAGTGCCCTTGGAACACCATATAAGATTGATGTTGGAAATGCAGAGTATCAGATACGTACATATCATCACTGTCTTCTTCTTCCTCAGGTTGTTGTTGCATAGAAGTCTTTCCTCTGTCACCTCTGTCATGAGAAGTTCCTTAGGGAGAAGCTTGAGAGTGATAAAATGGTGTATGTGCTCGAGGTGGCGGTATAGGTGAAGGCGGGGATGATGAGTGGGAAGATGATCGGCCATGTACTTTTCGCATAACGTTCCCTAAAGTGGAAACAACTTTGTCCAAAGTTTTTTCAATTTTTGTCATCATTGTCAAGAAAGAAAGTTCCAATCCAGTTATTTTTTTATTCAAAGCTCATTAGTTGACCATGATTAGCTTTTGTTTTTTAAGTGCTAAAATCTCGAAAAGATTCGTTTTGCATGGGTTTAATACGAGCTTCTCGTATTTCAGAATCCAAATAATATTCGATAGCGTGAGTAGAAGATGTAGCTTGTTGTAAAGGATGAGGTGAGTAAGTTTGCTGAGGAGAAGTAGTGGGAGGAGTACCATGATGCTTTGTTGTTGTTGTAATCTCCATTGTTCAAGGGAGATTATTGGGGGTGGTCATGGAGGAAAATACATCAACGATGAAAACCGTATACATCTTTCTTTATCGGGGATTTATTCAAAATAAGAAATACAAGTGGGTATGCCAAAAGCATTTAAGAGATGCATAATATATAAAGCATAGATAATAGTGCGTCGATGATGAGACCAAAAGCTTTTAATTTCACAATCGATGAATTCAGTCCAATTTATTTGTATTCCACTGAAGATAACATAAAGGGTTTTGTGATCATATCATAGAATTGTTTATGACTACCAAGACGTGGGATTATCGTATTTATTATCATACGATTTAACAATATATCTTTTGGTCGTAAGTAGACGGATTTCCACTGGGCCATCCTATCTTCCCAAATAAGATGAATTATTTCGTCCCATGGAAAGTTTCTGTGGTCGGAAATTTCTTCCAAATCGATCCTGGTTGAAGAACAATTATGTATATATCCAATGGTGCTGATGCTAATTTTTAAAACACGTCCATACACACTTGTCCATAACCATCCTTCATCATTCTCAATATTCTAAATATCGCTACTACGTAAATTTGCATAGAATAGAAAGATAGCTAATTGGTCGATTTGTACCTCATTTTCGTCGAATTGATTAAATCCCTATATTCGACGGCGACGGTGAGTTCTAGAATGCTATATTCTTCAAACTTGCATAATCAATAAAAACGCCCGGAATAAAGCTTCTCTTGTTTTGGCTCCTCAAATCGCTTGTTGGCAATTGTACTATTACGAAGCCATTCTTGAATAAGAGCATCATTAACCACGGGACTGTGAGAAGAGGATGATTGACCTTTCTTGTTCGTTTGTTAAATGGATTTTTTGGTTTGGGAGCCATTAGTTAGCAAATAGAGATTAAAAGGAGGCTAGGGTTTTATATTTTGAAAGTAAATTTGAGGTAAGAGGAAAAAACGGGGAAAACTTATTCATATATGGCTGTTAAGGATAGGATTTCGGAACAGCCACAGACGTCTATGGGTGGAGCACAGACGTATGTGCTTTCAGTTAAAATTAAAAAAAGTTACAACAGACGTCTGTGATGTTTTCACAGACGTCTTTGGTTGAGAAAAAAAATAAACAGAGAGAAATGACAGATGCTTATGAGTTTCCACAGACGTCTGTTTACTGGAAATTGTTTTCGAGTAACTTTTTACAAACATTTATAGTATTTTCACAGACATCTGTGGTATTTATCTTTCTGAGTTTAAAGACAGAATTTAAATAGCAATCGATTTTTATGAAATATCAATACAATAAAACAATATACGTACAAAAAATCAACAAATAAACTTATTTTACATGATGCGCGGCATAAGTTTAGTTTTTCTCCGAGGATGTAGAATTTTCGATTTGTTGTATATCCTATGAATTTGGTCAACTTTTGTATCATCAATTAACGGGAGTGGAGACCAACTCGGATGAGCTGGAGTGTCAATTCAAGCTTAGTTTGACGGTCTCGGTTTGCATAGGTTCCTTGGAGTAATATTATAGGCTTTTGTAGGAGTTCCTTGAAATCAAGGAGATTTTCGATGTATGCATATTTTTTGTTGGTGAATGACCATAAACTACTAGAATACATTTTTCGAGAAAATTTAGATGAGATCCTTGAAATCGTTGTTCGTAATACATTTTACTTTGAACTCCCATCATTTCTTGTTGATAGTGATATATTCATCAATTTTATCGGCGAGAAATGTCGGTTGCAAATTAATTAACTTTTTGCTTTCTTTTCCATAGGGGAAAAACCAGTGTGATACGTTGGTGATGCAAAAATGTTCAAAGAGGCTGACCGAATTGATGCAGATGTGAATTTAGTTGGTGAAACGTAAGTGCTATCTGATATGGATTATATATAGTCAATAGGTGAATAGGTGGAGTCCTAATCGGAAGAATTTTTTTAAGTAATATTGGTCTTAATAAACTATTTTTTTTTAGCAAGAAAATAAACTTAATTATAAGATGAAGTTTTTGCTATACTTAGAGAATTAGTTGAGGAAAAGAAGTTCAAACATACAACTTTTAACAGAGAGTAGCTAGGTTATATATGGTTATTATTAGTTTAAATTTTATGTGGTTTTTTTAATCTAAATGTATAAATTTTATCTTGTGTAGTTTTATATGAGCTTTTCTTGAAAAAAAAATTAAGTGCACAAAAACTTAATCCTATAAATTTAGTTAATCAATTCGTTGTATGAATATAATTCTAGATCTTGTCTTAAATTAATAAAAGTTAGTTCACTTAATGGTTTAGTAAAAATATCAGCAGTTTGATTTTCGGTGTTTACAAACTCCAGTGATATAATTCAATTTTCCACATCTCTTAGAAAATGGTGAGGAATATCAGTATGCTTCATTCGATTATGTTTTTTTTTCGAAATCTAGAAGAAGATTAGTTGTGCACATGCTAAGGCTGTTGAGAAGTATTCGGCTTCGATGTTGAGAGCGAAACACAATTTTGCTTTTTTACTAAAACATGAAACTAAAGACTGAATAATAAAATGACATGTCCTACTATTGCTTTAACTATCCGTTTTACAACTGCCGAAATCATCATCGCTATATGACATGAGTTCGTACGAGCTTCCATTTGGATGAATAAGTCTGTAATCTCTAGTGTTTGTTAAATATCTTAAGATTCGTTTTACCGCTCGATGATGTGATTCTTTTAGCTGCGCTTGAAACCGAGCATATAAATATAGACTCATCATATCTGGTCTACTGGCTGTTAAGTATAATAGAGATCCTATCATGCTACGATATAATTTTTGGTCGAAATCTTTTCCATTTTCATCTTTATCTAAATGTAGAATAGTATTCATTGGAGTTGGTTTACTTGATATATTTTCCATTCCATAACATTTTAATAAATCTTGATAGTATTTTTCTTGATTTATAAAAATTCCATTTTCTAATTGTCTTATTTGTAAACCTAAGAAATAGTTTAATTCTTCCATATGTGAAATTTCAAATTTCTTTCATTGTGTTAGAAATTCAATGCATAACTTTTCGTCAATGGATCCAAATATAATGTCATCAACATATATTTGTATGGCTAAGATATTATTATTTTCTTGTTTTATTAATAAAGTGGAATCAGTTTTACTAATTTGAAAACCGGAACTTTGTAAATGAGTTTTTAGTCTTTCATACCAAGCACGAGATGCTTGTTTTAATCCATATAAGGCCATTTTAAGTTTAAATACATGATCAGGATATTTCTCGTGAACAAACAAAGGAGGTTGTTCAACATACACTTTTTCTTTTTTAAATCCTTTTAAAAATGCACTTTTTACGTCCATTTGAAATTTTTTAAAATTATGATGACATGCAAATTCTAGTAATGTTCGTATTGCTTTGAATGTGCTACACGAGCAAATGTTTCATCATAATATATTCCTTCTTCTTGAATGTATCCTTGAGCTACTAATCTTGCTTTATTTTGTAAAATATTTCCATTTTCATCTGCTTTATATTTAAAAACCCATTTCATTCCAATTGCCGATTGATTGTCAGGTCTTGATACAAGTTCCCAAACATCATTTTCTTCAAACTGATTAAGTTCTTCTTGCATTGCAATAACTGAAAATCATTTTTGATGCTTCTTTATGATTTTTGGTTCAAAATTTGATATAAATGCAACATGACTCATTTGATTTAGTTGTTTTCTGGTTGATACTCTTGTATTTAAATCTCCATTAATATCATTAATAGGAAGGTCTCTTAATATTTTGAGTGATGATGTTATCATATTATCATTATTGTCATTGACATTATAATTATTATTTTCATACATAGGTGTATTAGTTTTATTTATCAATTCTTCATCATCATCATTTTTATTTTCATTAAAATTTTCATCAAATAAGAAATGAAGACTTTCTTCTATAATATTTGTTCGTTTATTCAAAATTCTATATGCTTTGCTATGATCAGAATAGCCAACAAAAATTCCTTCATCAACTTCAGATTCAATTTTTCCTACATTATCTTTAGTGTTTAATATGAAGCATTTTGACCCAAATACATGAAAATATGATACTTTTGGTTTCTTACTAAAAAATATTTCGTACAATGCATTTTTAATCATTGGCCTAAGTGTTACATGATTTAATACATAACAAGCAATAACAACGGTTTCGGCCTAAAAATTCTTTGGTAAGTTACTGCTATTTAGTAGAGTTCGTGGACATTCTTGTAAAGTTCGATTTTTCCTTTCTACAACATCGTCTTGTTGTAAAGTTCGATTCTGATCTAGTTAACTTTCCTGCATCTTCCTTATTTTTTTTTGTTTCTCTATATTTATCATCTAATTCAATACTTATTTCCATTAACTAGTCATCAGTAAGTTCAGGACATACCTCATCAGTGTTAGTCATAAAACACACATTTGCTTGTTACGAATCATTTTCACTATCACTATCTGAAGAACAAGAAGATGAATCCAAATCATTCTATGTTGCTTGAAAAACACTTTTCTTTTTCTTGAATTTCTCGAATTTGCTTTTCTTTTTATCATTATTGAGCTGTGGACAATCCTGCTTCATGTGGCCAAATTTCTCACATTCATAGCATTTAATCGATGTTTGATTTGAAGAGCTTGGTTTATTGCTATTTTGAAACTTGGTTATCTTCTTGAACTTCTTTGAATTTAGCATAGTTTTTGGCAGTAAAGACAATATCCTCTTCATCTAAGTCTGAACCTCTATTACGCGCTTGGAATGTTATGTTTTTCTTTTTATGATTTTGATCCTTTCTAGCCTATAAGTTAACTTCGTGTGACGTCAAATTTCTTATTAATCTCTGAATTTAAGTTGAGAAAGATTATTAGCCACTTTGATGGCTATTTTTTTGTTTTATAGTCATTTGTCAAAGAGTTTAAAATTCGCGTGACTAAATCAAAATCTGTAAATTTGAGTCCAAGTGCCATGAGATTATGTTAAAAGGTTTGAAATCTTGCAAACATATCAATAATTGATTCACTTGTTTTCATTTTGATGAATGAGAATTAGTTTTGTGAAATCAAAGTTTTAGTTTGTTGGACTTTATTTGTGCCTTTATATATGACTTGTAAAGTGCGCCATATATCATATGCAGTCTTGTAGAGCATGAAACAAGTAAACTCATTTTTGTCAAGTAAGCATAGCTTTGGCATTTTTAGATGCCTCTGCTTTTTGTGCATCGGTCCATGTGCTAATATCAGTGTCAGGTGCTTCATATTTGTTTTGAGTTGCTAGCCATATTTCCAAGCCATTTGTTTCCAAAAAAATTCGCATATGTATTGACCAATAAGCATAATTAGAGACAGTAAATAGTGGAGGACGAGCAGTTGATTGATCTTCTTGAAACGTGCTTGCCATTTTATTTTATTTTCAATTACATATTATTATAGATTGAAATAACCTTGCTCTGATAACAATTGAAAGTCTATAGGATCTTTACAAATAATGCAACTTATATGTGTATATGTGTGTATATTACTAACTATGATAAGCAATGAATAATAATTGAATATATGATAAATAGTAGAAATGATCACACCAGATATTTTATACTGGTTCAGACCTCCCATCCTACGTCCAACCCCAAAGCTCCCCTTAGGTATTTCCTTTAATCAAATGACCCTCGCTTTGCCTGGAGGAATTGGCTAATACAAAAGTATATCTCTGAAAATTTTATATTCCAATTAACATGGTTTTTGACTGATAGTACAAATCTTCCTATGATCTTCTTTGAGTATGTGAATGTGAATGCCTTGAGTTATAGGAAGTGGTTTAACCAAAATTATATTTTGGTTATAATAGATCGAGAGTATGTAAGAAATGCGTGCACAAAAGAGTGATGAGAGATCAAGAGAGAAAAGATTCAATTAATTCAAGTTAGTTAATTTCTATATCTCAATTAAGGTAGTATTTATAGATTCAAAAGGATGCAGATGAAGAGTTGTTACTATTAGATAAGTTCTATTCATTTTACTGGCTACAACCATTCGATGAAGGGTAATTTATTTCTATTCAACATAAATGTCTTTTCAAAAATTTATAATTTTTCAAATGATAGACGTCTGTGGTAAAACCTCGGACGTCTATTACTTTAAAAAATAATTGTTTGAGGAGTGTAACAGACTTTTGTGGTTTTACCTCAGACGTCTATGTCTTCAAAATTTTATTATTCCTGAGTATTTCCTCAGACGTATGTGATTTTACCTCAGACATCTATGAGTAGTAAAAGTAGTTTTTTAAATTAATTTCATTATATATGAAATCATATGTTAATGCGTTTATACACAAGAAGATTGTAACAATATTTTATCTAAGACTCTTTTACAGTCGAATACCCTTACTAACTATAATATGGTTGATAGATCGTCGTTTGTCTTCAAATCTCAATATCTTCGAGCATGATGTTTTCTTGTAGTATATACCCATAATCTTAAAATGTATATATATATATATATGATTGTATAGTTGTTGTCATTGAAACACAAACTGGATGTTCTCATATGGGTTATGTGGAAAATTCAGCGATGATTGTCGAATCAAAGATTGGTTTCGGGTTCACTAAGTTGAGGAGCTCCGACGGTGCAAAAATGGGGGCATGCGGCTCTCCTAGTGAAACGCGACATTGCAGTGCGCGTGTGGTAGACTACAGGTCGCACCGAGGAGGGGAGGGTCGAGTGGTGATTGGTTGGGTCTAGGTTGGGGAGCATGCGAAAGGAAGCTAGCAGGAACTGACGGTGGTCCGTTTCATCGACCAAAGTTCAGGTAGGAGAAGTTCGGCAAGTAAATGGGTTTGGAGGGAATCTACAGTGGAAGTTTTGAATTGTGGATGAAGAAGGATATGGATTTATATGGGTAATTAGTTTATAATTGTGTAATTAGTGTAAAATGTTTAAATAATTTAAATTGATAACTTATAAAATCAATAACCTACTCTTACGAGGTCCAATCAGGACGAAACCTTTTGTGATGCACTCATAATAGAAAAGGCTATGCAATAGAATTGTGTTTGGTTGGATTTGGAACAAGTAAATATTTGGGATAAAATTGGACATCGTTCGATTTTAGTTCAAATTGGAACGCCTAAGTGTCAACTGGAATTTCAGTGAGTTTAACTCACCTTTTGGATATTCAATATGATATATAGTTAATGAAATTTACTATTTATGTTTGGATGAAACTCTGGTTGATTCGGTTAAATATCTGCCTTTGAAAATCGACTGACATTTAAATTGAAAACAGATGAAGTTAGTAGAGAAATCTAGATTTCTTGATATTTTAATTTTTAATTTCCCGTTATATTCTTGCAAATTTTATTTGAGTTATATCGTAGTTATATTGTGTAACGAATAGGGTTTTCGACCCTTAAAAATCAACACCAATACATCCACAATATTCCATGTCGAGCATTCAAGTGCGGAAAATACCGATATGTTAGGTTGAAAGAAGAAGGTAGAAGATAGAGAAAGCTAAAACAACATAGAATCTTACAACACGGTGAATAATATATAATACAACCATGAACTTTACAGAAAGGAAACATCTTTATTCATATTTAAAACATCAGAGTACATTAGACTTATCCTAAATTTTAGGATAATAAAAGAAACATGTCCTCACATTGACAAACATATAGACTCTATAAAACAGAAAAAGTAAAAATACGTGAATACGTCTTGCCCATCCATCTCCTCTCCAGCTCTAAAGTTACTAGCCTGACCTTGGAAAACATGCTCGGTCTGACCCGAGCATTACATGGAATAATGCTTGAGTCGGTTTGGTAAACCAGCATGAGTAAAACTCGATAACAAATAACAACCAGATTGATTTGTACATTTGAAATTTTTTCAAACAAAGGATATCACTTAAGACCACACCACACATAAAAAAGATGGGTTTTTACCATGATAACCAAAACATTTTATATCAAAATCCAGTGATATTATCATAGCATCTAGGTTTAAAGTAAATAGGTAAAATAGCTGAAACGCCTGCATGTCACATTACAACATACTAGGCTCTACAATCAAAAACGTAAGGTACGTATTTGAGATTGGATCCCAACAATGGCTAGGTAAGGGACTATCTTACAATTATACTCCTGTAGAAAATGCACTGATGTTAACATAGAGCCGACTGCCCCTTTAACATGGAAGACTAGATTACCTCACCCCTTTGACACTGATGCCTTATACTACCATGGTGTTTGTGCGCAAATCAACTCAGAAAGGGACATCTAGATTGGGGTGATCGCTCCTAATGGTAGCTAACACATAGCTCTATCGCATGCTCTGTTTTTGCCATTTCTTTTGGTTGTGAGGCTTGAGGCTGTGCTTTACCATTATGAATGGCAAGCCATATTGGAATTCTAATACTGCCCTCCACGTGTCATGCAATGTCAGCATTCATCCAAATAGGTTCGTTCTGGGTCCAAACGAAACTGAAGACACTAACTCTACTACATCCATTTTGGAATCAACCTCAGGATTAGGAGGTGTGGTCCTTGCACTTTAAAAGTACTGTCTTCAATTATCATCAAGATATCTTCCACTCAGACGCACATGTTGGTTCGGGGTGGTTTTTCGATATATAAATCTAATCCTGTTCTCTCCGTACCAACAGTCAATAATTTCCATTTGACTCATTCCAGGTTCTTTTGGAAGTAAGTATTTAAGTCCTTGTAGAAAACTTGCTTTTTACATTCATACTTCCTAAGTCAAATTAGGTGAAATTTGATAGTTGGTTATTTAACTATCAAATAACAACAATAAAATCTAGAGATTCAATTACCTAAAGCAATCACTAAGCCTCAAAGCCATTTTTATTTATAGATCTCTTTTCCCAAACATTTATCAACATTCATATACTTATCTCCTTCACATAAGTATATTCACAAAACATTTATGAGGTTTCCCATTTCCAAATCTCTTAAATGGATTTAACTACATTATTTAAATTGGAGAAAAGGATAACTCTAAGCATAATTCCTTCGGTGTTAAGTGTGGAATGAATGTTCCATACCACCATTTTTCAACCTCAAGAAACCCAAACCTCAAATTCCCATTTATTTATCTTAAATAAATCCCTTAATAAATTTTCTTCATCCATGAAATCCTCTTTTCTTTAACCCAAACCCATTTACAAACATTTATCAACTTCCATACTCATTTCTGAACTATTTATAATTATTTAAACCCAATTATATAACTTCTCTGTAAACTTTCAAACCTTGTATAAAACTTATCTTTATAGACATTCAAATCTATTTATAAAATCTTTGTATAAACATTCAAAATCATTTCTAAAATTCCTTTTATGAAGACCAAAAATCATTTAAAAACTTCACAAATCAATTGTTAAATCATTCTTCAAATATCTCATTTTAAATAGAATAATTTTGAAGACCATTTCAAAAGAAAATGAAATATTTACTTACAAAACCAAACGGAGGCTCAACGATTAGAATGGATCATTAAATTTGGTTTAACTTATCTAAATTATACCGCCAAACATCAGATATATAAGGGATTCACTCATAACGTACAATCAACCATAGGTAGATGTCCAAGTTATAAATATAGATAAATCATAATCAAGTGAAAAATGTACATACAAAAGCATATTCTATATGCTTAAGTTAGCATGACCCGGTTGTTGAAATTAACTCCTTTGTGCTTATCACATTACCGATATTCAACCTTTGTGCTAAATACAAGTCAACTTGCTTCCCATAAAATGTGTCAACATTTTATAATCACTACTTTAATTCCTTTGGCAACTTAATTGACTAGACGAGAGATCCTTTGATTTGAAATCAATTAACCTTATAAAAAAACTGATTTAAAACATAACTGATTAAGTATAAAAATAGCTTTGAAAAGATTAAAGTATATTCAGTTAGCTTAAACCCTAATTATATCTTAATTAAATCAAGATTAATTCAAAATTAAACTTAATTAACTTAATGAACTTGGTTAAGTCCTAATTAACTTCTTATTGCGTCTAAGTTAAGGTTAAAAAAATATTACTAGTTAAACCCTAATTAATTAAAAGTCAAGTAAATAATCACTTAATTAAATAATAATTATTTAACTAATTAACTTAATTAAACAATAATCAATCATTAAATTACTTCTTAACTTCATTAATCACTAATTAAAAATTTAGTTATCACTAATTAGTCATTAACCTTCTTTAAGTGTTACTTAACCCTTAATCACTTACTTAATTATCAATTAAGTACTGATTACTTTTAACTAAATTTACTAAATAAAAATGTATTAAATTTACTAAACTTGATCTCTTTTTATATTACTAATTAAGTCTGAAAAGCTTTTGCAAAACCATTTCAAAAGAAAACACGGAATTTTTGTCTAACTGCGTCCATAGCATCTATCGCTATGAGCGTAGTTCGTTTAAACATACTTTAAGAGAAAACACTTTCTTATTATTTCCTATTTCATGTTTGTAAACATAAATTTTAACATTTTGAGACTTAGAACAAAGATAGAAACTTTGAAACAATTTTCAAACTTTAAAACAAGAAAACATAGTTTTTGATTTGAAAGCGAACCTCACATCTGCCATAACACACAAAGTTGTTAATTTTGTTTCAACTCAACATACTTTGGTTCTTAGATCACAACCATACATCCATACTACCATACTTTTAACATCACAATGAAACACATATATAAACATAAGGTAATATGCCTACTAACTCGACAACATCACATTCAAATATCAAATTTAACACCAAATTCAAACATCCACCAAATCACTATCGACCAACATAATAACCATTCAATTTTCTCATCGTATTATTACCACAATAACATATCATAATAAAGTCAAAAAGATTTTCGAAATAAAGTATTTTACTTACCTTTATGCCGACTAACTTTGCCCAAACTTCGACTATAACTCGGCAACGCCTCTGTGCTTGACTCTAGCTTAAAAAATTGAAATTTTGGAGGGGCTAAGGCATCAGAATGGGTTCAACTAGAGGTGATTTGGCTTGGCTGGGGCTTTGTGGTGGTAGTTATGGCCTTGGTTTTTGGAAGAGAGGATGTTGAAATGAAAGTATAATAAGTATAAAAGGTATGGAAGCAAGTTACAACACAAAATGCTATTTTTTTCTAATTTTTTAAAACTACAGAAGCCATGGAAATTTTAGAGAGGAGGTTTAGAAAACATGAAGTTGGAATGTAAATGAAAATATATGTGTGAGGATGTGTATTTGTAGATGAAAGAAAGTAGTGAAATTAACATTTTAACTTTAATTTTAAAATATCATAACATGTCATTATTTTGACAAGTCACATCACCACCTTCCTCCCCCTTATATGTCATGTCCCCTCCTATAGTCACATCACTTGCTAAACATAATTAACATAAGATAATATACTATTAGTGTATCATTATTTGGTTAACTAACTCGTATATATGTGTGTATATAGTGAATAAAGGCAAACAAAGTTCCCGACAACTTTCTGGTGTCGAAAAGTTAAAATACCGGAAAACGTTCTTTGGTCACATTTTCTATTTTTCTAGAACTATCTATTTTAGTAAACAAGTTTCAAAAAACTATTTTACCATCATTATTATAAATAACTAAAATAGGTTTCTTTGTAGAAAAACCCATTTATTTAATATTTAAACTTAATTTGAATTTTCAAAAAAAAAAATATAACCGATGGCATCAACCTTAGATGTCATAAATACATTTTATTTTCCAGAAAATAAAATAAATTATTATATTTCATACTCATGTTTGAATACATATGTTAGTGTACGTATCCAAAGCCGTGCATGATCCTTATTATTTAAAAGAAATTTTATTGATAAAATGATTTCCGGCTGTTTTATCGATATTTTACATAGGACATTATCTACAAATTATCAATATTTTACTTCGATAATTTATCCGCAAATATTTTTTCCAAACAAAATAATTATTATATTTACCACCTAAAGCATGATTATTTCTGACTTTTAAACCCATATCTAAATATTTTAAAAATTAATATAATTTATCCAAGTCATAAATTTGCAGGTCGTTACATTCTTCCCCCCTTAAAACAATTTCGTTCCACAAATTATACCACAACCCTATTTCTAGAACTTAAAACTATTCATCAATCCATATAATGTAAATAAGTCATTCCTATGTAAAATCTAGTTCGATCACTCACTTGAACACATAACTTTCCTACCAAACTCGTATCGCTTACTCGATTGCTAGTACGGACTTTGATTGGGCTTCTTAATTAGAAACCTCTGTGTTTGCGTGAAAAATGGCCGCAAACACCCAAAGTCGTATGAGTTGGTTGATTTTATGTTGTTCTTAGTGATTTGGGTGATTTATGCAAATGTATGAAAAGCAGGGACTAAATTGTAAAAGACACACAGATTTATAGTGGTTCGGCAAGAACATGCCTACGTCCACTTTATATGTTATTCTCCTTTTTTCCTTCAGATTACAAGTACAAAGCTTTGATTACAAGTATCTAAAGTTGTTTGAGAGTTCCTTCCAGGCTTGAGCTCTCAAACTTGTCCTCCATTGTTGTACCCCTGCCCCTCTATTTATAGAGTGAGGCTGGGGGTAGGGGTCTTGGATGCTTATAGCTGTTGGTGGGCCTGGGCTGATGCAGTTTGGACTGGCAACTTTCTGGTTCGGCGAGGCTTCATTCGGCATGGAGCTTGGAGAGAAGGATGGTTGGACCGGTGGTTGGTTGGTCCGGTGGAGCATGGGTTGAGTGGAGTTCGTTCGGTGATAGGAGTATGATCCGGTGGTAGTATGTTAGTGGATGGAGTGTTGGTTCGGTGTAGGATGAGTGGGCCGGTGGATTGGTCCGGTGATGGAGGAGGCAGGTTGGTTCGGTATTGAGGTGGAGAGGCTTGGTTCGGCATTGCTTGGACCGGTATGCCGAATGGAGTTGTGTTGGGAACGCCGGATGGGAACGCCGAATGAGACGACTAGGAATGCCGAACGAGCTTTAGGCCTTAGTGCCGAATGACTCGTATACTTGCATAGCCGAATGAACATGAGGGTATGAGGCCGAATGGAGTTGGTATTCGGGAACTCTGGACTTAGGTACGCTTGCTGGTTGCTCCTTCTTAGCTCGATCGTGGTGGAGACGCGCTCAACATTGATATTCCAGTTTTGACCAAAAAATGGGATAACACTTTGCCCCCCAAAATATGCCTTGCGGTAGGAAGGCGTGTTTTGTAATGCCATGAGCTGGATGTTCATATCCTGTCATCAACCTGTAAAGAACTTGATAGTTTATATGGCCCCAACTGATGACCGTTCGAGATCGAGCTATTTGGGATGAAGCGCGGCCGTTCATGGTCAAGCGCCTAACTTCAAATGACGATCGTTCGTGATCAAGTCATTCGAGGGAAAGTGCGACCCTGCGCGGTCAAGCGCGTAAATCCATGCGTCGATCGTACGGGATCGAGTCATCTGCAGTGAAATGTGACCGTTCAAGGTCAAGCGCTTTACTTCAAATGACGACCATTTGGGATCGAGTCATTCGAGGTAAAGTGCGACAGTGCGCGGTCGAGTCTGTATGTCCACGCGTCGATCGTTCGAGACCGAGCCATTTGTGATGAAATGTGACCGTTCAGGGTCAAGCGCCTAACTTCAAATGACGATCGTTCGTGATCAAGTCATTCGAGGTAAGGTGCGACAGTGTGCGGTCAAGTGGCGGTCCTCAAATGACGACCGTTCGCGATCAAGCCATTTGAGGTAAGGTGAGTTGTGGATGGCGGACCTCAAATGACGACCGTTCGCGATCGAGCCATTTGAGGTAAGGTGAGTTGTGCCGTTCGAGGCGAGTTGTGCCGTTCGAGGCGAGTTGTGATCGTTCGCGATCGGGTGCCGTTCGAGGCGAGTTGTGACTGTTCGAAGTCGGGTGCCGTTCGAGGCGAATTGTGACTGTTCGAAGTCGGGTGCCGTTCGAGGCGAAGGAGTGTGCCCGGGGGGGACTTAATATTATCAGTGTTGGAGTTATTGTTTGGGGGAGTTTTCGAATCAAAGACTTCGGCAGTTCGTTGCCATGCAATAGGTGGTGCTCGTGGACCGTTCGCGATCCAACGGGCATACAAGTAAATAACTTTTCCATGGAATTGTAAATGTTAAAGCAATAGTACCTTACAGCAGAAATGTCCAAACAGGAAGAATTCAAATGTTCAAGTCGAAACAAAAGCAAAGCAAGGATGTCAAAGTGTAAGTTCCCACCCCGAAGCAGTCAATGATCATTCAGAGCATGCCTGGAGATCGTTCGCGATCTCGTACATGTGTAAATGATTTAATTGCTTTAGTGGAAGCTTACGACTTGTTCATCGTTATTTTAATCAAGCAATCAATGGATAATCAAATGGTGCCCTGATCCAGGGTCACCTCTAGCTGATGTAGAGGGTGGTCGCTCTGGCTCCACCGCTGGAGTTCGCCTCCTCACATACTGAAGGAGCATACCGTTCCTGATAAGCCCTTCCACCTCGTCCTTCAAATGCCTACAATCATTAGTGTTATGACCATTCAATTCATGAAATACACAAAACTTATCTGATTTTCTTTCGTCAGAGGTTGGATCCCTTCGCATTGGTCTACGATACGGAACCTGCCCCTTGGTATTCTGATAAATCCGTTCCAAACTCTCATTCAACTCTGAATAGGTGGTGAATCGTGGCTCTCTTCGTAGCCACTTTGTCCTGTCATCATTATCCTCAGCCTTTCTTTTTCCTTTGCTAGTCTCCGCACCCTTTCCAGGTGGGTTTCCGCTCTTGATTGTGTAAACGTCATCTTCTTCCTCTCTTTCTGCACTAGCATCTTCCAAACGCAGAAACTTTTCAGCCTCGTGATAGAATTCTCCCAGATTCATAGGCGGGTCCTTGGTTAATGAATTCTTGAACTCTGTGTTACCAGCTATTCCAGATACAGCTGCCATCATGACCATAGCTGGATCTGGTCGATCCACTGATGCTGCTGCCGCATTAAATCGCGTTAGGAAGCTCCTCAAAGTCTCTCCAGTTTTCTGTTTCAAGGTTGCCAAAGTCATCACATTCTTGGGTCTCGCAATATGAACCCTGAATTGCCTCATGAATCTCTCAGTTAAATCTGCCCATGTTCCTATGGAGCCGCTCTCCAGTTGTCTAAACCATAACGCTGCAATGTCCGTCAAATACAGTGGAAAGCATCGGGCCATAACCTCCTCTGATGCCCCCAGCACTTCCATATGTCTCATATACTTCGTTAGATGGACCGTGGGGTCCGTTTTCCCGTTGTACATGTCCAATGATGGTAGCTTGAATTCTGGTGGGTTCCTAGCCATCCTGATCGCGGAAGAAAAAGGACTCCTGTTTACATCTTCCAAGTCTCTGTTTACTAAACCGCCTCTCATAGCTCTTCTAACCATCTCTGCTAATCTGTCGTTGTCTCCAAGCTGTAGTTCTCGTTCACTGTCTTCGACCTGCCCCCCAAGTCCACGGGAGTTTCCATGTGTATGCCTCCTTGGCTGAACGTTCATTCCTCTATTGCTACCAGGTGGCTCGGATGCCCCCATCTCACTTCCCGGGGTCGGATCAACATGCTCTGCGTGAGTGCCCCCTAGCTCTGGTGCTGCACCAGATGGTCCTGCTCCGTTCTGAATTCCAGCCGCTCCTTGGATCTGTGCTCCAATTTGCCCAATTTGTTGAAGTAAGTTCTGCATCATCTCTTCTTGCCTTCTCATCATGACCTCCATCTCATCCCTAGTGATGAAGATCGACGCTTGATTCCCTCTTGAGGAAGCCTCTTGACTTCCTTGGTGTTCACTTCTCTCTGGCCTTTGCCTTTTACTTGTTTGTCTCGTCATAACTCTTAGATCTGAACTCTTAGATTTTCAAATTCAACTTCTGTCCGTGTAGCGGAAGCTGGTTCTTCTCAGTGAAAGCACCAAAATGTTTGCGTGAAAAATGGCCGCAAACACCCAAAGTCGTATGAGTTGGTTGATTTTATGTTGTTCTTAGTGATTTGGGTGATTTATGCAAATGTATGAAAAGCAGGGACTAAATTGTAAAAGACACACAGATTTATAGTGGTTCGGCAAGAACATGCCTACGTCCACTTTATATGTTATTCTCCTTTTTTCCTTCAGATTACAAGTACAAAGCTTTGATTACAAGTATCTAAAGTTGTTTGAGAGTTCCTTCCAGGCTTGAGCTCTCAAACTTGTCCTCCATTGTTGTACCCCTGCCCCTCTATTTATAGAGTGAGGCTGGGGGTAGGGGTCTTGGATGCTTATAGCTGTTGGTGGGCCTGGGCTGATGCAGTTTGGACTGGCAACTTTCTGGTTCGGCGAGGCTTCATTCGGCATGGAGCTTGGAGAGAAGGATGGTTGGACCGGTGGTTGGTTGGTCCGGTGGAGCATGGGTTGAGTGGAGTTCGTTCGGTGATAGGAGTATGATCCGGTGGTAGTATGTTAGTGGATGGAGTGTTGGTTCGGTGTAGGATGAGTGGGCCGGTGGATTGGTCCGGTGATGGAGGAGGCAGGTTGGTTCGGTATTGAGGTGGAGAGGCTTGGTTCGGCATTGCTTGGACCGGTATGCCGAATGGAGTTGTGTTGGGAACGCCGGATGGGAACGCCGAATGAGACGACTAGGAATGCCGAACGAGCTTTAGGCCTTAGTGCCGAATGACTCGTATACTTGCATAGCCGAATGAACATGAGGGTATGAGGCCGAATGGAGTTGGTATTCGGGAACTCTGGACTTAGGTACGCTTGCTGGTTGCTCCTTCTTAGCTCGATCGTGGTGGAGACGCGCTCAACATTGATATTCCAGTTTTGACCAAAAAATGGGATAACACTCTGTTCTCCTTGCATAATCATAAACTATGATAGACAACCTTTGGTTCCATATAAGAACCCTCATCAACGCTCGCTATCAAAAATTGGGCAATAAATCCTATTCGAAATGGTGTGAAACACCTCAAGTCAAGTACTCGAATCTTGGATCGAGAACTATGTGAAAAGGAGAAATGATCTACGTACAATCAACGTACTAATCCCATTGGTTCCTACATCTCAAGATTATAATTACCCTTTTTAAAGAACCACCATTTTACTTAAGAATACTTAAGTTTATTAACATTCTATAACTCAAATTCATTTTCTTGTGATACCCTTCTATATCCAAAAGAGTATATACAATTTCAAATCTTAAATTGGTTTTACTTAACCTAGGATGCTCAAAAAAATTTAAAGCTTTATTTATTAACCCGCTCTTAATCAAGACATTTTTTTTTATTCTGAAAACTCTATTCTTTTAAGGGATCCGAGAACACAATACTCGGGTTTTATTTCAAAAAACCTTTCGAAAAGATGCTTTATACCTTTTGAAAACATAATATATAGCCTAGTAACTCTAAAATGATATCAAGAAACCGAGTGCCACCAACTAGTATTATATATCCCTTTTACTAAGTGGGGAAATACTTAAGAGACGTGTTTACCATCCGAACACATCTTTTAACCTTTTTAGTCATTTTCAAGACACTCAAATTAGTTAATCTCAAAAATATTTCTTCCTCCAAAAATTCCCTTTTGAAACAATACTATTTGTAGATAAATAGTTCTTTAATAAAATCATCCACTAGCTTTGGATTCATTTGGATTCGTACTCATTTCGGTTCTACAACGACAAAGAGAATAATTTACTAAGTGCACTGTCATATCCGCCTAAGCAAACATTCGATTATCACTTAGAAGATTAATCCAATTATCAGATCGAAATCCTTCCCAAAATGTCCAAAGAAAACTTTACTTTCAAATCCACTTTAAAATATTTATATCTTAAAATCTCTTTAAATATAATTACTACAACTTTTCCAAAATCATTTAAATCTTTATCAAAGCCACCGAGATATAATATTCTCACAGCCTTTTTCATTTTCATAGGTCTTTTAAAATTTCTTTTAACTAAACACATTCTATTTTAAATCCAATCTTAACCCTTCATCTCATCGATAACTATATAGACTTTTGAAAATCATTCCTTTATATATAAAATATATCCTACGTAAATTATTCCATTTGCCAATTTTAAACAATATTATATCAATTGGACTTGTTCAAGTGTTTAGGAAATCCCTGTTGATAGTGTTGGCCAAGCGCATCCGCTAGAATTTTTAAACTACTCAAAAGATCAAACAACGCAACATAAAACATTTTTACTCACAAAAAAATACGCACTCATATTTATAATATACTCAGGCTCATTCTAGGGTCTCACTTGCCCAATTCAAATGAGTTTATCCCACCAGGGCCAAGGTTCTTGATTAACCTTCAGATCGGATACCAAATTTTACGAACTGGATTTTCGACCCATAAAAATCAACACTAGTACGCCCACAGTATTACATGCCGAGCATTCAAGTGCCGGAAATACTGATCTACTAGGGTAAAAGAAGAAGGTAGAAGATAGAGAAAGTCTAAAACAACATAGAATCACACAACGCAGCGAATAATATATAATACAATCATGAAGTTTATAGAAAGGAAACATCTTTATTCATATATTCAACATCAGAGTACATTAGACTTATCCTAAATTTTCGAACATTAGAGTACATTAGACTTATCCTTAGTTTTCGGACAGTTAAAAAAACCTGTCCTCACATTGACATACATACAGAACCTATAATATAGCGGAAGTAAAAGTACATGGATATGTCTTGCCCATCCAGCTCTCTTTAGCTCTAAAGTATCTAGCCAAACCTAGGAAAACATGTCCGGTCTGACCCGAGCATTACATGGAATAAGGTCCGGGTCGGTCTGGTAAACCAGCGTGAGTAAAACTCGATACAAGTAACAACCATACTGATTTCCACATTTAAAAACTTTTCAAACAAAGGGTATCTCATAAGATCATGCCACATATAAAAACATATGGGTTTTTACCTTACAATAATCGAAACATATTATATCAATATCAAGTGATATTATCATAGCATCTAGGTTTAAAGTAAATAGATAAAATAGCTGAAATTCTTGCATCTCACATTCAACATACTTGGCTCAACAATCAAAAATATAAGGCACGTATTGGATATTGGATCCCAAAATGGATAGGTAAGAGACTACCTTCCGATGATGTACATCTAGAAAACGCATTGATGCTAACACAGAGTCGGTTGCCCCCTTAACATGGCAGATCGGATTATCTCAGCCCTTTGACACCAAGGCTTTATATTACTACGGTGTTTATGCGCAAACCAACTCTAAAAGGGACATCTAGAATAGGTAGACCGCTCCAAATGGTAGCTAACCACATAACTCTAGTGCATGCCTTGTTTTTACCATTTCTTTCTATTGTGAGGCTTGAGGCTACGCTTTACCTTTCCGAATGGCAATCCATCTTGGAATGCTAACACTACCGTCCAGGTGTCAATACAATGCTAGCATTCATCCATACGAGTTCGTTCTGGTTCTTAACGAAACCAAAGGCATTAACTCTACTACGTCCATTTTGGATAACCCTCGGGATTAGTAGCAGTCGTCCTTGCACTTTAAAAAGCACCGTCTTCAATCATCATCAAGATATCTTCCACTCGGACGTACATGTTGGTTCGTGTGGTTTTTGGATATAAATCCGATCCCATTCTCTTCGTACCAACGACCGATCATTTCCAGTTGACTAACTCCCAGTTCTTTTGGAAGTAAGTATTCAGTCCTTGTCGGAAACTCGCATTTTACATTCATACTTCCTGAGTCAAATTAGGCCAAATTTATTAGTGGGTTATTTTACTATCAAATAACGACAACGAAATCTAGAGATTTAATTACCCAAAGCAATCGCTAAGGCTTAAAACCATTTTTATTTACAAATCTCCTTTCTAAAACATTTACCAACATTCATATACTTATCTCTTACATAATTATATTCACAAAACATTTATAAGATTTTCCATTTCCAAATCTCTTAAACGGATTTAACTACATTATTTAAATTGGAGAAAATGAAAACTCTAAACATTATTCTTTCAGCGTTAAGTGTGGAACGGATGTTCCACACGACCATTATTTAAAAGGTCAACCTCGAGAACCCATACCTCAAATTCCCGTTTTATTTATTTTAAATCCTTTAGTAAATTTTCTTCATCCATGAAATCCTCTTTGCTTTAACCCAAACCCGTTTACAAACATTTATCTGCTTCCATACTCATTTATGAATTCTTTATAATTATTCAAACCCGTTTATATAATTTTATAAACTTTTGAACCTTGTATAAAACTTCCCATTATAGACATTCAAATCTATTTATAAAATCTTCGTATAAACATTCAAAACTGTTTCTAAAACTCCTTTTATGAATACCCAAAATTATTTATAAAATTTCTCAAACCAATTGTCAAATCATTCTTTAAATATCTCGTTCAAAATAGAATAAATTTAAAGACCATTTCAAAAGAAAATGAAATATTTACTTTACAAAGCCAAATGGAGGCTCAACAACTACAGTGGATCATTAAATTTGGTTTAACTTATCTAAGTTATATCATAGATAATGCCAAACATCAGACATGTAAGGGATTCACGCATAACATAAAATTAATCATAGGTAGATGTCCAAGTTATAAATATAGGTAAATCCACAATCAGGTTAAAAATGTACATATAGAAGCATATTCTATATGCTTAAGTTATCATGACCCGCTTATTGAAATTAACTCCCTTATGTTTATCACATTACCAATATTCAACCTTTGTGCTAAACACAAGTCAACTTACTTCCCATAAAATGTGTCAATGTTTTATAATCACTACTTTAATTTTAATGATCCAGACGAGAGATCCTTTGATTTGAAATTAATTAACCATAGAAAGAAAATTCTGATTCAAAACATAATCGATTAAATTTAAAAAAAGCTTTGGAAAGATTAAAATATATTTTATTAGCTTAAGCCCTAATATATCTTAATTAAATCAAGATTAATTCATAATTAAACTTAATTAACTTAATGAACTTGGTTAAGTCCTAATTAACCTTATAATGCATCTTAGATAAGGTTAAAACAATTCATTATTAGTTAAACCTTAATTAATTAAAAGTCAATTAAATAGTCACTTAATTAAATAATTATTAATTAACTAATTAGCTTAATTAAATAATAATTAATCATTAAAATTCTTCTCAACTTCATTAATCACCAAATAAAACTTTATTGATCACTAATTAGTCATTAACCTTCTTTAAGTGTTAATTAACCCTTAATCATTTGCTTAATTATCAATTAAGTACTAAATACTTTTAATTAATTTATTAAATAATAAAATATTAATTTAAATAAACTTAATATCTTTTTAAATTACTAATTAATTTTGAAAAACTTTTGCAAAACCATTTCAGAAGAGAACATTTTAAACGAAAATCGAAAATTTTGTCGAACTGCGTCTGTAGCGACTATCGCTATGAGCACAGTTTGCTTAAACATACTTTAAGCGAAAACACTTGCTTATTATTTTATAATTCATGTTTAGAAACATAAATTTTAAATTTTTGAGCCTTAGAACAAAGATAGAAACTTTGAAACAATTTCCAAACTTTAAAACAAGAAAACGTAGTTTTTAATTTCGAATCGGATCTCACGTCCATCGCAATGCATAAAGTTGTTAACTTTGTTTCAACTCAACATAGTTTGGTTCTTAGGTCAAAAACATACATCCATACTACCATATTTTTAACATCACAATGAAACACATATGTATAACATAATGTTATATGCTTACTAACTCGACAACATCACATTCAAATCTCAAATTTAACATCAAACGCATACTCCACCAAATCACCATTGACCAACGTAATAACCATTCAATTTTCTCTTCGTATTATCACCAACGTAACACATTATAGTAAAGTCAAAAATATTTCCGAAATAAAGTAGTTTAATCATCTTTATGCTAACTAACTTCGCCCGAACTTCGACTATAACTCGGCAATGGCTCTACGCTCGACTCTAGCATAAAAAGTTGAAACTTTGGATGGGCTAAGACCATAGAATGGGTTCGGCCAGAGGTGACTTGGCTTGGCTAGGATGTTGTGGCGTAGTGATGGCCTTGGTTTTTAGAAGAGAGGATGTTGAAATGAAAGTATAAGAAGTATAGAAGGTATGGAAGCAAGTTACAGCACAAAAGGCTAACTTTTTCTAATTTTTTTGAACTATAGAAACCATTGAATTTTTAGAGAAGAAGGTTTAGAAAAAATGAAGTTAGAATGTAAATGAAATTATACGTGTGAAGGTGTGTGTTTATAGATGAAATAAAGTAGGAAAATTACCATTTTAACCTTAGTTTTAAAATATCCTAACATGTCATTATTTTGACAAGTCACATCACCGCATTATTTTCCTTCATATGTCACATCCTCTAGATCATGATGTATAATGATGATAATGTTAAGATATGACAAGAGATAATGATATATACTTATATATAAACGAGTTATTATTTTTAAAAGCATGACTTGTCACGTCACTTGCTAAACGTAGACACAAGATAATATAATATTAGTGTATTATTATTATCTAGTTATATATGTGTGTGTGTAGTGCACGAAGACGAACAACGTTCCCGACAACTTTCTGGTGTCGAAGAGTTACGTTCCACCAGTTTTATCGATATTTTACCTAGAACGATATCTACAAATTATCGATATTTACCTCGGTAATTTGTCTGCAAATATTTTTCCCAAAAAAATTAAGTATTATTATTCACCACTTAAAACCTGATTGTTTCTTACTTTTAAATCCGTATCTAAATATTTTAAAAATAAATATAATTTATCCAAGTGATAAATTTTTAGTCGTTACATATAGATTATTAAATGTCAAAATTTTATAGTTTGGCCACACCGTCATATGTTAAAAGTTGAATATTTTTAGGGAAAAAGGTAGTAATAGCACTAGTTTAGTGCTATAGTGACTATTGGCCTCGATATAGTATTTTGAAAATACTATTAAGTGTTTTTTGATTTTGGAAATGGTTCCCTATTTGAAAAATGGTTTAAATCTGACATTTTTGTATTTTCTATGATATTTTATTTTAAAAATTTTTTATGCTCCTCTATTTTATTTCAACTTCTTTTATTCATTTTTCCTAATATATGTATATTTGTAAATGTTTAACATTATTCAAGAAAGCTTTTTTTCTTAGAAAAGTTATTATAATAAAGAATGATTGTTTTAAAGGAATTAAAGGGATTTATCTTTTTTTAAAGTGATTTTTGTTTTTCAAGGAAGATAGAAATATTTGTAAAAGAATTTTATATAAAATGTTGTAATAAAAGAATATATTTATAAATGTATTTTATAAAAAAAGGAAATTATTACCACTATGATAACTTGGAGTAATAAATCGCAGTTGAGAATTTATTGCAATATATGGGATGTTCGGTTATGGAAAACATATAAATTTTATAATTATATTTGAAGTTTATTTTATAATTGGAGTTTGGTTATATTTAGGGTTTTGTTTTATAAAAGAGTTATAAATAGAAGAGAGTTTTATAAAAGAAATTTTATAAATGAATTTAAATGTTTTTAGATTTATTTGGAGATTTACAAAAGGGGTTTTATAATTATACTTTGAGATCAATAAAAGAATATTTATAAATGAAGTTTATAAAGGAGAATTATAAATGGAGGTTTTATAAAGAGATTTACAATTGAGTTTGTAAACATCAGAGGTTTATTGTTATTATTGTTTTAAAAACTTTAATTTTAACCTGATTAAGTATGGTTTTGGAATTAAAACCTTTTTAAGATTTATGGACATACTTATACCATTGAGATAAGTAAATGAGTATATTTTTAAGTATGGGAAGTATAATGTTTTGTGTTAATACTTATACTGTTGATACAAGTATATGGAAAAGTTTTTAAGTACTGAAAGAGTTGAGTGGGTTTGTGAATTTATCTTTGTAAAGGTATTTTGGTACAAGATTTACAAAGTGGTTTAATTAACAAGAGGATTAATTATAGAATCTTAGTGGGTAATTATGTGCTTAACCAGAGTTATTCTCCTTATGGAATTAAATCTTTGGTTGAATTGTTTGTTCATTTGATAGTTAAATAATCAACTATTAAATGTTGGCCAGGTTTTAAAACCATCGTTGTCGGTTCGGAGAGACAGGGACCAGATACATTATCCAAATATCACTTCGAACCGACATAAGCATTTTGAATTGGAATAGCTTGAAGATGATTGAAAATGGAGTTCTTTGAAGTGCAAGAGCAACTTGCTAATCCTGAGGGTAATTCCAAAATGGATGTAGTAGAAGCAATTCCTTCAGTTTGTTCATATCTTGAACAACTTGTATGGATGAATTCTGACATTGCATTATTACATGGAGGGCAGTGTTAGCATTCCATGTGGGATTGCTATCTAAAATTTAAAACGTAGCCTCAAGCCTTAGGAATGAATAAAATAGCGGATATGCTTCCGGGCTAAGTGGGTCTCACCCACTAGGGTATTGTCATCACCCTTTCTAGATATTTACATTTATGGATGAGGTTGTGCATGAGAGGTCTCAAAAAGGTTGCAAAACAACCAGGAGGATGAAATATTATGTACTATCCAGCAAGGGGTAGGCCAGTCCTAATTTGTCGGGTTGAAAGATTTTCGACCTCGATACGTTTTCTAGGTAGACGGTACCCTAGTAGCTTAGTCACTGTATGGAAATCCATTCTCCAAAGTGCCGTATGGACTTAGTTGTATACCCATTATGCTGGAATTTAATTAATGTAATAGCGATGATTCAATATTTAATTTAAACCCTAGATATTATTATAATATCAAAAAAATTCCTATGAAATGATTTGGTTATCATAAGGTTAAAACTCATTCGTGTTTATAAAAGGTATGGCCTTATGAGGTACCATTATTTTTAATGGTTTTTATATCAATAAAATCCAATTGAGATGTGTGTTTCTCATATTGGTTTACCAAATTGATCCGGACGTTATTTTCTTATAATGCTCTGGTTAGATTGAACATGTTTACATATCTAGTTTGGATGCCTTGAAGCTTCAAAAGACGAGTTAGACGCCACTAAGATGTATTCAGGTATATTTTTACTTTTCGCTCAATTTTTTGATTATATTTATCAGCATTTGTGAGGACATATTGTTGATGAATTAATTAGTGTACTCTAATTTGATGTATATATATATATTATAGTTTTCTTTTTGTAAAGATCTGTTGTGTATATATGTTACTCAACATGATGTGAGATTCTGTTCTGTCTTTTCTTTTCTTTTTCCGAAACAATTCGTCTTTCCAGCACATGGAGATTTGGCATGCGAGTACCATGGATGTATTAGTGTCACTTCTGAGGGTCAAAAAGGCGGATCGTTACATTATTATAATGGCTATAATGCTCAGCAACTTTTGCACCCTAAATTGATGTCAAACTACACCACATATGATCCTAAATTCTTGGAATAATGGATCAACGGGGGTAATGAAATTAAAACTATCCATTATATTTATGCATCTCACAACCTACCATGTAAGTAATAAAGTAAAATATGATAAATACAAGTACATAAAAGTGATAAATATAACATGATACATATTATGTAAGAACTAAAAGCTGAAATTCCATAATAGTGAATAATTAGAGCATGTAAGTTATTAACTGGGTTTTTAACCAGTAGAATTCAACAGTATTTAGAACATCTAAACTAAGCCAAAATGCCTTGAAACTTGAGCAAGGCATCTAAAATAACAAGCCAATGGAACTTAAGAGAAGCAAGCCAAAAATCCATTAAGTAGATGGATCGCTGATGATCCATCATCCATGGATTGCTGACGATCTAAAAGAAAGCATTACGAGTTGTCGAATCCTCTTGCATCATGATTTACTACCACTTCTAAGAATATTTACCAAGTTTCATAGCATTCCAAGCAGCGTGGTTCAAGAAGTAAAGACTCGTCCGATTCAAGCCGTTTGCTCGTTTTTTGACCAAAGAAGCTAACTTAAAACAGACCTATAGAACTCATACGAAGTCGAATTGACTTGAAATTTTAGGAGAATACTTAGAAGACATAAAAGAAGGTACTCATTAAAAATGAGATTGATTGGATAAGGCTAGGTGGGTCGCTAGCGACCTAACTAGATGGACCGCTAACGACCTAACTAGATGGATCGCTAGCGACCCATGCATAATGGGCTCCACAACTTGAAATTTTTATGCAGATCCCTGACAATATTTAGAGTGTAACCGCAAAGTTTCGTCTGATTTTCTTAAGTTTCGAGTAAATTATGGATGATAGATGACCCGTGAAGACGGATGATCAAACAAACTCCAAACGACTTGATATTTGGACAAGGCACTTAAATAGAAGATAGCAAGATAATCAAACTAGGATCACTTAAAAATATGCTAAGTGGATTGATAGCTAGCAATCCATCCCCTATGTATAGCTAATGATCCATCAAGACAGGTTGGATCGCCCTCAAACTTTCCAAGCTCCTTCATAACACTAAGTAAAGGCTTCTAGTAGAAAAATATGTTAAATTGATGGATAGCTAGCGATCCATCCCCTATGGATAGCCAGAGTTCCATCTCCTATGGATAGCTAGCGATCCATCAAGATAGATTGGATTACCCTCAAACTTTCCAAGCTCCTTCGTAGCATAAGTAAAGGCTTCTGGTAGAAAAATATACAAAGTTTATGGATAGCTAGTGATCCATCCTCTATGGATAGCTAGCGATCCATCCCCTACGGATATCTAGTGATCCATCAAGATAGGTTGGATCGCCCTCAAACTTTTCAAAGTAAAGGCTTATGGTAGAAAAATATGCTAAGTTGATGGATACTTAGCGATTCATCCCCTATGGATAGCTAGCGATCCATCCCCTATAGACAGCTGGCGATCCATCAAGATAGGTCTAATAGCCCGCAAACTTTCCAAGCTTCTTTGTGGCACTAAGTAAAGGATTCTGGTAGAAAAATATGCTATGTTGATAGATAATTAGCAATCCATCCCGTATGGATAGCTAGCGATCCATCCCCTACAGAAAGCTAGTGATCCATCAAGATAAGTTGGATCGCCCTCAAACTTTCCAAGCTCCTTCGTGGCATAGGTAAAGGCTTCTAGTAGAAAAATATGCTAAGTTGATAGATAGCTAGCGATCCATCCCGTATGGATAGCCGGCGATCCATCCCTTATGGATCGCTAGCGTCGGATCGCCCTCAAACTTTCCGAGTGCCTTCTTAGCACTAAGTAAAAGGTTCTGTTAAAAAAATATGCTAAGTTGATGGATATCTAGCGATCCATCCCCTATGGATAGCTAGCGATCCATAGAAATAAAACAGATTGGTTTGAGATTTTTGATGATGACTTGTCATAAAAAATGGACTTTTGCACTTAAACTTCTGGCCCAAGTGCTCTCCCACTCCTAAAAATACAATCCTACCTGCAACATAAACATGATCTTCGAGACTGGCTGCTTAGAGATTATTCTTCACTCTTCTCTTCCTACACAATAGTCATATAGGGGTTCATTGTGATTATTCAGTGAACTCTTATACTTGTGACTTGATCTAACTTAGAAGATTTAATCATATTGTAATCTGATTCAAATTATAACAGTAATCGGTTAATAAAAAGTTATAAGTGGACGTAGGCTTCATTGACAGCTGAACCACTATAAAAATCTTCTTGTCTTTTTACTGTTTCTGCTTTTTTACATTTATTCTTCATCTTGTTGCTCTATAAGAACAAGGTTGGTGCTCTCACACTCAATCCAGGATGTTGATCCATTTTTGGGCTAACGTTTTAGTGTTTTCACTGGGTACCCAACTCAGACTTAGATCTAGCGATCTACTTTGGATCAGATAGGTTCATAAATTAGATCCCCAATCTCTACTTAGAAGATTTGCTGTTGAGAATCAAAGGAGCTAGGAAGAAAGAGAACTTCCTTCGGAAGATCCAATAGAGCTACCATTGCCCAAGAAGAAACAAATCCTCAACAAATTGAAGTCAACAACCCTAACAACTTGCTGTTAAGAGCCAACATTGGAGATCAGGTTCTAGGATTCTCCATATATCATGAAGTTGTGACTAAGGGAGAATTGAACAAGATGGTTGATGAAATGAACCATAAAATGGCAAACAACCAAAAGGCTCTTATGGAAAAGATAGATGCTCTCTTAGCGCTCCAATCATTAACTAGTTCTAGAATGGTGCCTGAAGCCGTGGCTACTATGAAACAAGAGCATTCTTCTATTTCTGGTTTGAATGGAAGAAACACAAAGAAAAAGGAAAAGGAAACAATGGTCGGGGCTCCAAGAGTCATGCGGAATAAAACATTAACACTTCACCTACTGTAAAAGCACCTACTACAAACCCGAACTTAGGGACGAAAACTTTGCAGGATGTTATAACGATGGCTCTCTCCGACTCTGAAGATGATAAACAATTTGAGGAAGACAAATTAGATTGAAATGCCTATGTGCAAAACGCCAGAAGAAGCTCTAAAACTCATGTTGCGGCATAGTGCCAAGCAATGGACGAGGAACTGCTATTCAAGCTGTATACATAGAGGCAGGAGAACCAAGAAGATATAGTACAAATTGAGACCAATTACAAGGCCAAGCTCCAATGGTATACCGTGACCACTCCCAATTGACTAGCTTTCAATCCAAAATTGGAGCTTCCATTGTCAAATCACGAATGGCCGTCATCGAAAATCATAAAAATTTGTCAAAATGGTCGTTGAAAAATATATTTTTAGGGTTGACTCAAAGTCGAACTCGAGTAATCGCCTATTTAACTCAAAACAGATTCTGGAAGACCTGACTCGAAGTCGAACTTGGGTAATCTCCCATTTGACTCGAAGTAAGCCTTGGAAATTCTAGCCTGAAATCAAACATGAGTAAAACCAAGATTTTCTCCAAGCAAATATGCAAATGGCTCCAAGAAACGTTTGTCACCAACCTAGCACTTCAAATTCCGTGACTCCAAGCAATGCAAGTAAATGACAAATTTTCTCGAGTCGGACTCCATGTAAAATACCACCGGTCCATCAGTGTCGATCCATCTTCTTTTGCCCATAACTCGAATATGCGAACTATAAATACCTTAAAATTTGAAATGCAACCTTATGGGGCTTTCTTTATCACCCCAGACTGATCTCGCCTAGTTTGAAATTTTTTGGGGATTGTCACTGATCCATGACCCTATCATAAGTGATTTGTCATTCAGTCGGTATTTTCAATCATTCAAGCATAGACAATCATGCATATATCATTCTCAAGCATTATAAATAGCCATAACTTGAAAATGGACAGGTCTAAAAATGATTAGAGCATCTTCCCCAATCGAAACCCATTCATCGAAGCCGTTCAACATGCAGAATATCCGAAGAAGTTTATCATGCCAACTATACCTTTTTACAACTTTATAACTAATTCAAAATTGATTTTTTTACAGGTATGACTAGCATCTGGATGAAGCGAGGACGATGGATGTAGTCTACTGCAAGGTCCTTGAGAATCATTAAAGGATGAAACAACTTACTACCTTGGAAGAATTCCATGGGAAGGCAAACCAGTTCTTAGGACTAGAAGTGCAATTGGAAGAAGGCAAACCCGGTAATTTGTCAAAGAACATACCAAATGGTGAATGAGTTATGGGTCCTCAGGGACCTTCTTCCCAAGTAAGGCTACTAAGACCTGGTAGAAAAGCACCCCGGCTAACTGACGAAATCCGATGAAAGGATGATTATCAAATAACACTCAAGCTAGCTGGGAACAAAGGACTAGGTAGTAACCTAAAGCAATACCTTCTCATCCATCCTTGTCTAATTTTCTTTTCCAAATGAGCAGCACCGAGACATTGAGAACATTGTAGACAGCATGGAGAAAGAAATGCTTCTATGCCCTCGACGAGTCATGTCGACCCCCATTCTAAGAACTGGCATTGCTCTGGTAGCATCGAGAAGTCTTGTCCAAAGGATTGTCAAACAAACAGACCAATGCCTTAGCCTCCAGGAATCGATGAAACTGTGTTCCCACGAGCCGAATCCCAAAATTTCCTCTTGAAGTCATTGAATCATCACTTTAATACCATTGGACCGTCGAAAATAAGACCCAGAATTCTTCTTGGAGTCGATGAATTATCGTTCCAAGGCCATCTGGTTGCTGGACATCTGACTAAAATTTCTTTTGAAGTCGATGAATCATTAGTTTAAGACCGCCGTGCCTCAGACACATGAGCGAAAATACTTCTTAGAGTTAATGAATAACCGCTCCAACGCCGTCTGGTTGTTGGACATCTGACCAAAATTCCTCTCGGAATCGATAAATTATCCGTCTGGCCGCCGGACATTTGACTACAAAAACTTCTTCATGAACTAAAGCATCATGAAGGTCTTTTACAAACTAAAGGATGGCGAACCGGTAGATTAGAGGTCATCTGATGCAAAAAAACCTTCAGGAATGTGAAGATCTTTGACGAACTAAAGCATCATGAAGGTGAACAGTAGATTAGCGGTCATCTAATCAAAAAACCCTTTACGAAAATAAAGGTCTTTCACGAACTAAAGCGTCGTAAAGGCGAATTGTTCAGCAATCATCTGATCTAAAAAAACATTCTCAAACATGAAGGTCTTTCACAAACTAAAGCATCGTGAAGGCGAACCAGTAGATCAGCGGTTATCTAATACAAAAATTCCTACACGAACGTGATGGTCTTCCATGAACTAAAGCATCGTGAAGGCGAACTGATAGGTCAGCGGTCATCTGATCCAAAAAAACCTTTACGAACGTGAAGGTCTTTCATGAACTAAAGCATTATGAAGGCAAACCGGTAGATCAGCATTCATTCCATCCAAAAAACCCTTCGCAAACGTGAAGGTATTTCACGAACTAAAGCGTTGTGAAGGCGAACCAGTAGATCAACGGTTAGTTAACCAAAAACTCCTTCACGAACGTGAAGGTCTTTTATGAATTAAAACATCATAATGGAAAACTAGAAGCTCGGTGGTCATATGATCCAAAAAACCCTTTATGAATGTGAAGGTATTTCACGAACTAAAGCGTCATGAAGGCGAACCAGTAGATCAATGGTCATCTGATCAAAAAATCATTCACGAGCATGAAGATCCTTCATGAACTAAAGCATCATGAATGCGAACTGGTAGATCAACGACCATCTGATCCAACACCCTTTGCAAACATAAAGATCTTTCATGAACTAGATGTCATGAAGGTGAACTGGTAGATCAACGGTCATCTGATCCAAAAAACCCTTCGCGAACATGAAGGTGTTTCATAAACTAAAGCATTGTGAATGTAAACCGATAGATCAGCGGTCATCTGATCCAAAAAACCCTTCGCGAATGAGAAGGTATTTCACGAGCTAAAGTGTCGTGAAGGGAAACCGGTAGATCAACTAAATTTATGTATGACCGATATCCATAAACGTGAACTGGAAGATCGGTATTCATCTGATCCAAAGTCCCCTAAAGTCAACGAAGTCATGCTTCGGGGCCACAAATCGACAATCATATCAGTCACTCTGCATAATTAATGGAATCAATTCCAACGACCAATGAAACAAACAGTGCTGAACTCCAGAGCTTCAAAGTCGCTTAAAGGAACTAAGCCAAAACTGAACTGACCTTGTGGTTAATCAGAGGCTGATTCGAATCAAACCAAGATTTAGAACTCGAGAGAACCACACCCACCGGAGGCAGCTAGACGAGTTGTGGAGAGACCCTGGGTGCAGTTCAAGTGTGCCAACAGTCCTGTGGCGTGGGAGCACCCCACACACTTGAATAGCCACAAGGAAGGCCGAGACTAATCATACCACGGCTCTATTATGCCCGATCAAATATTCTGGCATTCTGACAACTACAGACTTAATGTCCTAGCTAATGCAACAACGAAATAGAAGCATAATGCTTTTTTACTTCTTCCCAACTCCTCCTTTATCACCCTTGGTGACCAGATCCTTTTCCTCTTAGACTGTATGTCAGTTGAAGACTGATTCTCTAAAGGCGCTTTGGACCAAAAACTGAGTCTTACCGCAAACTCTTTTAAGCTCTTTCTTCATAACCATCTCTATGCGGTCGGCTGTATATCTCTCCACCATGGAAATCTTATTTGTTTGGTCGTGCACATCTTCTAGAAATATGGAAGGAGTCGTCCAATCCACGATTACCCGATCCAAAAACCAGTTATCTCTTAGAACTGATGAAATCGTGTTCCAGCAAAATCAAATCACCTTTTTAATGGGGAAACTTGATCCTTACCTTCTAAGGAACAGGTATCGCTCCTCCAACACTGGAAAGGCCCAAACCTTTGTGTGCATCGTGTAAGTTGTGCACTCCTCCACGCATTACTTCTTGTGCCGTGGAACCACACTCTCGAAGCATGAACTCCTCACGTTACCCAAAGATTGGCAACTTCAAGAAGTTCCAAACTATTCCGAATCTATGGGTCGTATCGATCCCATAAGATGTGGATTTCGTAAGCCGCACACTCTCAAAAGACATGCATTTTGTGAGCCATGCACTCTCAAAAGCTGCACATTTCATAAGCTATGCACTCTCAAAGGCCGCGCATTTCATTAGCTACGCACTCCTTAAAGCCACACATTTCATAAGCCGCGCAAGCACTGCTTGATGTTGCTCTGGCATCATGAATAAACTGTTAAAATTTTCTAAGTACTGGTGTTTCCCCGACAACACCGGGAAACTTGTCTACTGCAAGATTAACAGGGATCAACTCTACCCGAAAAACCAACATTACTTCGGTAGTGCCACAAAGTTCACTGACCAAGAAGTTAACACAGAACTATGATCTTTGACCAAAGTTAATGTAGACAATGTCTAAATTCAAGACATCCAAGTTACGAGTTCCAAAGATAGGAGCTACAGCATGCCTTTGATTGGGGCCATTGAAGGAGCCGCGCAAATCATCAAGTGTCACATCAATTGTTTAGAATAATCAACCCGTGGACCGAGGGGCACATTACACATTAACACTTGGTTAGGATAGAAGATCGCTCCAACTTACAATAAAAGGAGGAAATTACCATCATCTAGAGATAGACAACGACGGAAGGCATTTCCAGAATCAAAGTATCAACGAACAAGTTTCCAAAGCCAAAAGCAGATGCTCAACTGAGTTCTCAACCCCAATTTGCAGAAAACAAGCTACTATCCAAAGATAGATATTGGCAAAGAGAGAACATTTGAAATCGTGTAGCTAAACCTTTGATTTCCAAAAATTGGAACCAACGAATAAGGTGGATATCTGCAATAATGCTATCAGCCCAGCATAATGCATATGGCTTAAAATAGGAAGGTTAAGTGTCACAAATTTAAGACAAACACTACTGGACTCTACCGGTCCGAGATTAGCATAGGAATAAGCGTGGTCGTACTGAAGGCAATGCGATGACTCGCTCCGCAATTTCTAGTTTTCTATAAGAACCTAAAATTTGACACCTAGAAATGAAGGGTTTACAGACAAAAGTCAGATCATAACAAAAACCAGTTGGAGGAAATTTGATTTTTCGTGAATAAGAATAACCATGGAATTGGTTAAGAAACAACCCTGCATTTCCAAAGGTAACACTTGATGGTGATAAACAAGGTTAGGCAACGTAAACGCTTAGGACTCCCATCCTTCCAAAACATGATGTATCCCAAAGTTAGGCAATGTTGAGAAAAACAGCCACAATGGGTTGAAAGGGATCTACTCCACTATACATGATCAGATGAATGATTTAATCCTAACTAACATGACTTTAACATTGCTCGAAAACAAGAAACACTAAGAAAAGATTTTACAATCCAATCATCAAAGTGAAAGTTTTCAAAGACTAAAACTAGTGTCTACTTAGATTAAAAACATTGCCGGATCGGCAGGGAAATTGATCCCAGCCTCTCAAGTGTCAATGTTACCCTGGCAATGCTAAGGCCTTTTCTCATTTCTTAAGTATCGGTGTTGCCCCAGCAACGTCAAGAAACTTTCTATTTCATAAGTGCCGGTATTTCCCCTGCAGCATTGGGAAACCTTCTATATGCTAAGTACCGACATTGCCCTAGTGATGCCGGGAAATTTGATATTTATTATGTACCGGTATTACCACGACAATGCCAGGAAAAAATTAATCTACAGGTTTGATGAGAAACACTCATCATAGTAAAACATCAATACAATAGATTTTAGAGATAGTAGTTGGTCCTCAACTGAGATGCTAGCCTTGTCTTCAAAAAGCCATCGTTGCCTAAAAATGAGCAATAACAGGAAGACATAACATTTCATAAGTCAGTTAGATGGTTTGACCTTTCATCATAAGAATCAGCCACTACATAGAAAAAAAGCAGCGTCAAAAGGAAATCCTAAGATTGAATTGCTCGTGTGCTAATTTCTAGGGATGAAAGCTGGTACACAATCGAATTTCGTGAATTCAGTTAGAAAGAATTTAGATAGAGCCAAAAGATAAGAAGCCTCATGGAAGTGTTGCTTGGAACCAAGCAGCTAGGTTATCAATTATCGAAGACAGGAATTGGAGTATGAACATAACTTCCACGATGATAGAATCAAGCAAAGAATGCACAATTAAGGACATGTAGGGACAATCACGGAAGGTCGGAACTAAAACCATCAAACTTCCTCAATCCTAGAATAGGATTGATAGTTAGACCAGGGGTAATCGAATCATTTATCCCAAAACTCTCCATCTGTCACAATCGCCCAAATACACGCGTTCGAAATAGCTAGTCCCTCGAGCAGGGATAGACACACATATATTGGTTGAAAGAAATGTTGCAAAGTCCAAACACGAATAACCGCGGGGTTGGTTGTATAATGGTTCTGTATCGCAAAATAGAGCATTCTGGCAACAAAATCGCCAACAAAGGAAATGAAAGATTAAACGTTTAGAAATAAACCGTAAGTCATAGTCCGGCAATGACAAGAAGGAATGATGACCTACTTACGATTTAACAAAATAATTTAGTTCCAGTTTTCAAGAATATGCCATTACCCAAAGTTTGGTGATGCTAAGAAGAAACCCCCAGAATGAAACTATCGATACATCGGCATTCGAAAACAAAAGCAAGAGTATGATTGAATCTTCAGCCCTACCTTCTGGCATCTTATGCTATCTAAAGATTCACAGCATCAAGGAAAAATCTACAGAGTTGAGTCATCTGCACAAGAGATTCTGGAGATAGAAACTGATACATGATTAGGGTCTCAACACTAGACTTGGAAGAATTCACTCTAGCAAAAGATGACTGTGACATGTCTTTCCAGCACATGATGACATTGGTTGACGATGTTAACTTAGAGGAATTCAATTACTATCAGGAAATATACATGAGACATCATTGAAAAAATCAGAGCTTGAAATCAAGCAGCAAAGTCCCTAGTTTCCGGGAGCTATTGGTCAATCAAACTGGGGTAATCGAACGTATTGCCCGGTAGATCTGGTCTCCCAAAAACAAATAGAACTAGTATTAAGAGAAATCAACCCTATGGACTAAGGTGGATACACCAACACTTCGTTGAAACGAACTCAATTGAGCATAGGTAAGGATTAGTTGCAGAACTGTCAAGGCCTCGCAACCTCATAGTTCTGAACAGAGCTATGAAATATAATATGCCAAAATGACCGTGGAGATATTACTTACATGTATAGAATTATAGCAAATGAGTATGCTGCACATGTACATAAGAAGTGAAACAGCCAGGAAAAGCTATGCCCGAAATCGGTTAATTAAACCAATAGTCCCGGGAGACAGATGATGGGCATGTAAATGTGCATATTTTTACTTCCATATTTAATCTACTTTTATTTAACTAAATGTCATAATTGGGTATTTTTACATGTTTTTACAAAATCCAAATATCGTCAAATCATCATTCATTTATCCTCATTTAGGGGCAAAATGATAATTTTGTGCATGTATTTAATTCGAGAAAAATTTACTTGTACATTTTAATGTTGTTTTGCAGAAATTTTGATGAAAATAGAAGAAGTTTTCATGGAAATATGCATGCATAAGAGAAGAAGGCAAATGAAGATGGAAATAAATGGATTCATGAAATCATGAAGGACCCCACCTACCCACTTACCTTAATCTACAATTTAGAGCTAATGTTAGTGGAAATTAAAAGCACATGCACATTTAATAAAGAATTAATTAATGCTAATGATAACTTGACAGTTACACTTCTTAAAGGGTATTTTGGAAAGTCTCCTAAAATATGGATTAGGGTTTTATGCATGCACATAACCACTTATGTTCATGTAATAGATCTTTTATCACTTATCATATTATGCAAGTTGTAATCCTTAAAATCATATGAAATAAAATGGCTTCCTGAGCCTCATTTTCTTTTATTTCTTATTTGTTTTTATTTTATTTTCTTGCTCATTTTTATTTACGTGCTCTTTTCCTTTCATGTTAGCAATTAGCTTTCATTTATGCAAGTAGTTTAGCTCTATTTTTATGCAATTATTTAGTGCATTTTTATTTTAATTAGCTTGCACTTTCATTTTATTTTCTATGTTGAAATTTACATGTGTCGAAATGATAACACAAATGAGTAGGTAAACCGTTTAATTTAAGAGTAATGAAGCTCTCTAAAATTATGTAAATTCAACATACTGTATGATTTATGATCTCTTTCATGCTTCATAAAAGTTAGTTTATGATGTAAATTTTTTAATGAATTTGATAGTCTATGTTGTTATCACAATAGGCTATTCTTATTCAAACGTAAACACAATTTACATCTTTAACTAACTAAGTGATTTTTTATTGTGAAATTAAAGTAGAATCAAAATCTGATGATTTATGTTACTAAATACAATAGTAAATATATCATACTTAAAATAGCTTTTGATTTAACTTCATTTTCATAACAATGTATAAGTGGTTTTATGTGTTGTATTATAGTTTGATGGTTTAAGTTATGTTAGTTAATAACATAAATAGACCGTACTTATGATAAATACATCACCGATTCCACTTAAGATCAAAATACAGAGATCGTAGATCATTTGTGTGTTGATTTATGTAAAAATATGAGAGTGGGTTTACCTCTAAATTGTTTTCTAATCTCATATTTTTAATCACTTTTATTTTTAGTTAATCTTTGCATTTATTTTTAGTTTAAACAATCTCAAACTCTTTGGTTTAATTTGATTGTGTAGAATTTTTAAATCACTTTAATTCTCTATGGATCGAGCCATACTCGCTACGTACTAAAATTATATGCCGTGCGCTAGCGGTTATTTTTATTACAAGTTTTCGACAATTTTCTAACCAATAGAAAAACTCGTCGATTCAACAAGTTTTTAGCACCGTTGCCGGGGAATTAATTTGATTTTATTTCTTTTCTTCAAATTATTTTTGTTTGATTTTATTGTATTTTAATTTTGTGTGTTGAATAGCATTTGAAAAAAATGATTGTTGTGTGATTTGTGCTTGCATTAGATTTGTGTGTCTGTTGTTTTTTCTATTTGCGTTTGCAATTTTATATATATATATATATATATATATATATATATATATATATATATATATATATATATAACATTGCATTTCAAAACAAAACAAAAAATATTTTATTTCATTTTCATTTATATTTTTCAATTTCTGTTTTGATTTACATTGCATTTACATTTTACATTTTATTTACTACTCTACTTCAAAAGGAAAAAAAACCGTGCTCTGTGCACACTGCTACCACTATTCTGACCATCCTTGCTTCCACCATCTCTATCACTTCTTTCACAATAACTACCTTCAACATTTACTGTCACAAACCCCATCAACACCTCTCTGTACTACTGCTATTATACTTCACCACCATATTTCTGCCACCACTTCCTCTGTTTCCCTCTTCATACACATACAAAACTGCCACTGCCCCATACTTCAAGCAACTCCATAGCAACTAACAGCCATCATCATAGCACTTCAACAAATTACTTCCAACTACTGTTATTCATACTGCCTTTTCACTTCATAACCTCTATGCCACAGATATACAACCATTCAACACATAAGTGCATATCTGTGCCACTCCATATCATCATCACTGACGGCTCCTTCAACAACCCCTGCTTCATACATTATCCATCCAACAACATCCACTGCAGTGTACATAAACATATTCACCTCCGCCAACCTTCCTTAACACCAAACAGTGCATCAACCTCCATCACTGACCTCCAGTAATACTTCAGTCACAAAAACCATCAACCATCATACTTCTCCAAATTCCATTTTGCTACAAATCCACATACCCCCTGACCATCTTGCTACATACCCCTAACCACATCTGACCACCAACCACCTCACATCAACTACTCCATATCACAAAATACAACAATCCCACTCTAACACTTCACTGCCCACCTGCAACTCCTCTCCATACAACCATCGCCTTCTCAATAGTGCACAAACCATTTAACATATCATATCATTGCACACTGCCATCTATTCTAATTGCTTCCTTCGTCATCATCATAATCCTATCACTAACCACAACACATCACTCAACCTGACCACATTTCCATTTATACCTCGCAATCATATCACATGAACTGCTACATTCATCCCTCTACTGCCACATCCCCTACATTCACTATCAACAACCCAGATCATCACCTCTCCGAACCACCTAAGCCACCTTTGTAACTCACACTTCAACAACATACAACTTTTAACAACGCAACCACTTCCTCCTTTCCAAACTACAACAACCACCACCAACACATCTTCCTTTGTGCACATTCAATCAACCATCTGCTTTGCTTTACTACATTACAATTTCACCATCTACCATCTGCCTTCGGCACCAAAAGTTCCACTCCACTTCATATGCTTAACATCCCTGTCAACCAAACAAACATTCCAAACTCCTTCAACTTCATACTCTTTAATCCGAGCATCCTACACAACCTGCTTCCAAAACTGCCACTATAAGCATCAAAACAAATCACTAACTGCCCTACAACAAAACTCATCATCCTCACTACACCATGCCACTGTCACTAATCATCTCCAACCACAACCTCAACTCGCCTAACTCCTCCACCACTTTCCTCTACCAATCACTACTTCAGTAGCAAAACTCTTACATCACCACAGTAACCTAACAGTGAACCAACACCATAACATAAGTCTCCTCCTCACTCTGCCTATAATAACTACCATCACCTCCTTTGCTTGCTCGAATCCATCACCATTCTGACTCAACCAAAAACCTCAAACCATCACTTTGAACTTGAACTACCTCCCTCTGCCAATACAAACTCCTCCATCACCACAACCTATGACCATAACCAATTGCCGAACCATCCACTTCCTCAATCATCATTCATGTTTCATCACTCAAAAACTCCTCACGCCTACTACCCTATTGCCAATAACTGCGATCAAATCTCGTCGAACAACTCCAGTAAATCCATAACCAGCAATCGCCTCGAACCCTCGACTCGCAACCATTAAACTCCAACAACTTTTTGATGACGGAATCAAACTACAATTAATTCTATTTGCTCTAGCTGATTACGCTAAAAAATGGTTGTATAGCTTACCATCAAATTCAATTAAAACTTGGAAAGAATTCATTAAAATTTTCTTAAAAAAATTCTACCCCTTGAAAAAAACAACTGAAATCCGAAACGAAATTGTAAATTTTCATCACTTTAGGGGTGAACCATTTGGAAAATATTTTGAAAGATTTAAAGAGCATTTTATAAAATGTCCACACCTAAACTTCGAGAAATGGACCCTTTGCCCAATATTATGTGATGGACTCGAAAACAGCTCACGAACCATGCTTGGATCGATGCGCCAAGGCAACTTTCTCGCCCATCATCACGACGATGCTTGAAAATTTCTTGAAAACTTGTCCAAAAAATCATCTCGATGGGAACGTTCTAGTGAAAAATTAATTTACTCATGATCGAGCGCACACTTGATAGGATCGTCTTTGGCTTTGGAAGCTAAGATAAACAAAATGAATAATAAATTCGACAACGTTTTCTCATCAAACCAAATGAATCAAGCTTCCAAACACGTGTATAAATGTAAGGATCCGAATCACATAGCCGACCAATGCCCTAATTCGATCGAACAACTCATTGCTTATAACAAGGTTAAAAATGATATGTTTTTTCCAATGTACAATCTTGGTTGGAGAAATCATCCGAATTTCGCTTGGAACTAAAATAATTCCAAAACAAATTTGGTTCATCCCAATTTTCAAGCATATTCGAACAATGTTTCGAATCATCCTTTCAACCCAGTCTTTTTCAACAAAATTTTGCAGGTCCGTCTCAAAATCAACCGTAGTAGTCTTTTGCTCGTCAAGGCAATAAACGACTGTCTTCTATAGAAAAAAAGTCTCGAACCTTTAGCTAAAGCAATGACTCAAAATCTCCAATCAAATGGTAATTTGCAAAATTTGTTAACCTCGTACATACAAAATACGAGTCAGTCGATTGAGAAACATGAAATGCAAATGTATCAATTAGCCACGTCCATGAGTGAAAGTGAACAAGGCACATTCCCAAGTCATCCAGTTCCAAATCCCTGAAATCAAAACAAGAATTTGAATCAAGCCCATGTTGTTCAAGATAGCATTGTAACTCAAATAAATGCTGTCATAACTTAGCTTTTCAGAAAACAAATTGATAATCAAGTCGTTAATCCAAACAATTTACCAGAAACCCCTCTCGACACTTCTAAAACAACAAATGAATCTGAACAGAACGTGGAGCTAAACGTTAAGCTAAAATCCAAGTTCTTCTTCAAATCATGTAGACCTACTAACCGAGTATCATGTTCCATTTCAACATCATCTCCAACCCAAGAAACACTCTAACCAAATGGAAAAGATGTTGGAAATTTTTAAACAAGTGAGAGTTAACATCACACTTCTTGATATCGTTCAACAAGCTCCAACTTACACTAAGTTTCTCAAGGACTTATGTACCCAAAAACGACACACTCATGTACCCAAGAAAGTTTTCTTAGCCACCGGAGTTAGCGAAGTTTAGTCCTAACCAATCCCCGTTAAATACAAAGATCTTGGATGTTCGACGATCTGCATGATTAGAGATAAAACGATTAACAAATACTTACTCGATTTGGGTGCGAGTATCAATTTGATTCCTTGTTCTGTTTACAGACAACTTGGCTTGGGTGAACAAAAACCAACAAAAGCAACTCTTTAATTTCCGATTGTTCGATAAAGAAACTCGACAGAGAAATCGCGGATGTACTCATCAAAATCGATCAATTCATATTCCCCGTCGATTTGATTATTTTGGAGACTCGACCGGTGAATAATCCAATGAGTCAAATTCCATTGATTTAGGCCATCCTTTCTTGGCTACTTCAAATGCTCTAATAAATTGTCGCAATGGTGCGATGAAAATCTCTTTTGGAAACATGACTTTGGATCTTAACATTTTCAATCTGAAAAATCAATCGAATGAACCATGCGACCAAACGTTGGAAGTTAGTGCCATTCACGAAAATTTTGAAACGAGATGCTTGACCTTAACGATGAACGCGAGACCGAGTACAAAAAACTATTTCACGAAATCCCCAACGAGATTGAATACACGCTCCCATTTGAATCGCTTCCAGTTGAGTCTGAATCTCAACCTAATTCTTTGATCGAGCAACCATCGAGGTTGGAACTTAAACCTCTTCTCGATCACCTTAAGTACGCATACTTAGGTGACAATGAAACATTTTTCCGTAATAATTTCTTCAACTCTTTCTCTTGATCAAGAAACTTTCTTACTTTCAATCCTTTCCAAAAACAAGGAGGTATCACCGATATAAAGGGAATTAGCCCCGCTCTTGTTCTACATCGCATCCATTTAATTGATGATGCCAAGCCTCTTCGTGACGCGCGATGAAGGCTTAACCCAAAAATGAAGGATGCGGTTCGCATCGAAATTCTTAAACCTCTTGACAATGGTATCGTATACCCAATCTCTGATAGTTCATGGGTTGGCCCAATTCTTGTTGTACCAAAAAAGTCAGGACTTAACGCTGTCAAGAACGATTCAAACGAACTCACTCTAACTCGTACTCAAACGGGTTGGCATGTTTGCATCGCCTATCGAAAACTAAATGCTACAGCTTGTAAAGATCACTTCACTCTTCCTTTTATCAACCAAATGCTTAAACATTTAACCAGATACGAATTCTATTGCTTTCTTGATGGTTATTTCGGCTATATCCAAATTTCAATTGCTCCCGAAGATCAAGAGATGAAAACTTTCACGTGTCCCTTTGGCACTTTTGCGTATTGACGTATGCCATTCGGCCTTTACAACGCTCCTGCTACGTTTCAAAGATGCATAATCATCATCATTTTTGATATGAATGAACGCTTTCTTGAAATGTCTATGGACGATTTTTCTATCTTTGGAAACTCTTCGAATGCTTACACCATCTTGAGTTGGTTTTTAAACGATGCAAGGACAAACATTTAACGTTAAACTGGAGAAAACACCATTTCATGGTCAAATACGACATTGTCCTTGGACATGTCATTTCAAACAAAGGCATTGAGGTAGATAAAGCGAAAGTTGATGTAATTGCAAATCTACCCACTCTCAAATCTGTCAAAGACATTCGTTCATTCCTTGGACATGCTAGCTTATATCAGCGTTTTGTGAAGGATTTCAGTAAAATTGCTTGACCCTTGACTACACTTCTTGGAAAAGATGTTCTATTCGATTTAAATTCTGACTGTGTTCTGCTTTTGAACGTCAAAAAACGAACTTGTTTCTGCTCCTATAATTTGCTCACCGAATTGAGATCTTCCATTTGAAATAATGTGTGACGCTTCTAACTTTGTAGTTGGTGCTGTCTTAGGACAAGGCATCAACAATATCCTTCATGTAATCTACTACGCTAGTATGACTCTTAACAATGCTCAACTGAATTACACAACCACTGAAAAAGAGCTTCTAGTAGTAGTCTTTGCACTTTAAAAATTCCAACCTTATTGATTGACTCATACATTATGATTTATATTGACGACTCCGCTCTTAGATACCTTTTTGTTAAAAAGAATGCTAAGTCTCGTTTGATCCATTGGATCCTTCCACTTTAAGAATTTGACCTCACGATAAAAGACAAAAAATGATCTGATAATGTCATCATCGATCATCTGTCACTTCTTCCAAATGCACCATCTCTTTTATCGATCAACGAGAAATTTCTAGTGAACAACCCTTTCTATTTATGTTGATCCATGGTATACAGACGTAGTATGCTATCTAGTTACTAAGGAAACTCCTTCATTTTGGTCGAAAAAGATAAATATAAATTTCTTTTCCAAGTCAAATACTTCTATTTGAATGATCCATAATTGTTCAAGTATTGTCCAGACCAAATCATTCGACGTGGCATCCCAGATAATGAAATAAGAAGTGTTCTTTCATTTTGTCATGATCAAGCATGTGGTGATTACTTTGGTCCTCGAAAACTACTGAAAAAGTACTTCAATGTGGTTTTTACTGCCCCACTCTTTTCAAAGACTCATTTGAATTTCGTAAAACTTGCGATCGCTGCCAAATGGTAGGAATAATCTTTTGATGAAATATTATGCCTTTAAACCCCATTATTACAACCGAAATCTTGGACGTTTGGGTATTGACTTTATGGGACCGTTTTCAAATTCGTTTAGAAATTTGTACATTCTTATTGCTGTTGACTATATCTTCAAATGGGTTGAAGCCGTTCTGTTTAGAACCAACGGCTATAGAATTGTTATGAAATTCCAAGAAAACATCTTTTCGAGGTTTGGAACACCTCGCACAATAATAAGCGAGAAAGGCACCCTATTTTGCGATCGTTCATTTGAAACTCTAATGAAGAAATACTCAGCAACCCACAAGTTATTCACTCTGTATCATCCTCAAACTTGTGGCTAAGTTGAAGTTTCAAATTGTCAAATCAAACAAACCTTGCAGAAAACTGTTAATTGAAATCGAAAAGATTGGTCTCAGAAATTGACTGACATGCTTTGGGATCACCGTACTGCTTTTATAACTAACCTTGGGATGTCCACCTTTTTTTTAGTTTACGGGAAAGCATGCCATTTAACCATTGAAAGCGAACACAAAGGGTTGTGGAAATAAAGAACTTAAACTTTAACTTGAAAAAGCTAGTGAAAATATAAAATTGCAAATCAACGAATTAGAAGAGATTAGGGACGATGCATATGAAAATGAAAAGATTTACAAAGAGAGGACAAAAAAATTTCATGACAAGTCAATTCTAAGAAAATCATTTTCAGCAAACCATTAAGTTCTTTTGTATGACTCTAAACTTCATTTATTCTCCGAGAAATTAAAATCAAGATGGACATGACCATACATTGTAAAAACTATTTTTCCACATGGTGCCATAGAAATACAAAACCCTAAAGTTAGAACAAATTTCAAAGTCAATGGTCATTGTTTGAAACCATTCTTTGAGTTTCCGTGTGATCAAGAGGAAGAGTTCATGATTCTTCATAAGCCATGCCACGTTTAGTAAGAAATGTTAACCTTATTTTGTAAATATGTACATATTTTTCCCCGTTACACTCACTATATCATGCATTGACTATAGGGACACATTCAAAATCAAGTATGGTGGGAGTCTCGTCTTCATTTTTCATTTTTCATGGTTCCTTGGTTTATTTTTTTGCATTTTTCTTTCCAAAATGCAAAACCGATAAAAAAATTCCAAAACAAAATTTCTTTTTAGCACATTGATTTACTTTTAGAGAAACACTATATGATAAGTATATGTTTGGTTATTAAATTAAAATTTGAAAATTTATTTGTCTCAACAAAAATAAAATAAAGTTTGATTATAAGTAACTATGGCTTAACTAGTATATATGAAGGTTCATGGGTGTTGATCATGAAATATATCCTAATTGTAAATCTATGTTTAAAAGAGTCGTTGATTTAAAGTAAATGCAATAACATTTTTGATCTTCTAAGTTAAATCGTGCTAAGATGATTTTGCAAAACTCTCTCTTTATAAAAAAAAGAAAAAAAATGTTTTTGTGAAAATAAGAAACACTTAGAGTCATGTGTTCACATGGAAGTCTGTACATTCGTCATGCTTTGTACGCTTCTCACGTAAGCTCGAAAGGCAGTGCGTGATTGGTATATCTGGCCTCAGTTTATTTGAATTAGTTGTATGTATATAAATTTAATAAAAATAACCACCTAGAGTCATATGTTCATACACAAGCGTGTACACTCATCACGCTCTGTACTCTTACGTAAGTGCAAAAGGCAGTGCATGATCAATATATCCGGCCCCGGTTTATCCGAGTTAGATCTGTAAATCACTACAAGAAAACAATCTTTTATAGCGGCATATAGCCGCTATTAAACACAACTATAGTGGTTTGATAAACTCTGTATATCGACATATTATAAAAAGAATTACACATTTATAACACACAAAAAACCGCTATAAAAGAGCATGATTTAATACTATAAACTAGCTGCTATGTTACATAAAAACTATAGCTCACTATTACCGCTATAAAACATCTCAATCTTAACAAAAAACAGAATCTTTATAACAAAATATAAGCACTATAAAATAGTTATTCTATAGCGCCAATTTCACGTTATATATCAACATGTTTATAGCACTTACGTCGTATAGTTATAATGCTTTTTAGAAGCTATGCTTTATTTTACTATATATTTGGTGCACCCTACTATTACATTTTAATAATAACAATCAAAATGAATATTCTATAAATAGATAACAATTTGAACAATGTATGAACGAAAAAATTATGATAATCAGCAAATGTAATGCATATTCACGATAACAAAATAAAGTATCAACTAACAAAAAATAAGTTCAATACACGAGTTACCAAATTCAATACATATTCATGATAACAAAAGACAACATAGTTCAAAGTTCACGTCTACAAGTACCAAATGCATCACTAAAACTTGAATTGCTCAAAGCCTTTCTTCATGCATGTCTTTGGTCATTGGTAATCCTTCCTGAAAATTCTGAACAATTTGAAAATAATTATATATGATGAAAATTATAGGTTATTGGTAATACCTTATATTATTAGATGGATGAAGATTTACATAACATTTTTAAACATCAAATTTTTCATAGATGGACGAAGGTAATGTCTTGTTGCATGTTGCATAACAACAGCCCACGTTTTCTTAATAATACAAATGCGCATAATCACATGCACCAAACTGCGCACACACCTAAACTTGCACAAGCACACAGCAAAGTGAAATACAACTACGAGTCATTCATAAAGGGGAATTTTGTTCGATGAACGGGTGTCCAACTAATGTAATCTGGAAATATATTAAATAGGTGACCTACTTGCATAAAGCAGAAAAGAAACAACTCTTTCAACGTTATTTTAAGCAACTTTGTCCCGACATAATTCCATGTCTCTTGATTAAGCTAGGCAACATCATCCATAGGTACTCCTGAACATAGTAAGAAAACATAAAAAATAATGTAGCAAACCCAAGTACCAAGAGACTTGTGCGGTTAAAGCGCCATGCCACTCCATAATGTTTGAGGTGTCAAAAGTTGTAGTGGAGATATATTGGGAATATAGCAGGATATAGTAGATGACTTTAAAATGAGGAATGATGAACATTCTACATTAAAAGGAGGAACAAGTATTGGTCATTATTTCCTACTAAGCAAAAGAAGTTATGATAAAGTAAAGACAAACAAATTTGACACTTGAAAAGAAAGAACTAGTTAAAATAACCAACAACGTATATCATTGTTACATTAACTTTGAAGTTAACATAAAATTTAAAAGCAAGACATCAAGCAAAATGCTTAATTATAAGAAAGGGGATGTAGCGGCGCAAAAAAATCAGGGATATAGCGGATTATTACCACAATATCGGGGATAATAGCGGATCCGTTATATTGAGCCGCTTTATAGGAATATCGTTGCCTAAAAATCCGCTACGGGATATATCGAGGCAATATCAAGGAATTGACTGCACAGAAAGAGACTTAGTGTTAATCGATCAAGACGTTGATAGTTAATAAAGTAAAATATGCAGTATAATGATTCATGATTCTATAATCATTTTACGTAAGATGACATACATCATCTGACTTGTAATTTCTCTCGAGTTTGGAGGTTGATCGTGTACCCATAAACAACCATGCATGTAAAGCAGATATCATTGGCCACTAAGTGATGCAAGAATCAACACTACTCGGCTAACTTTAGCTATTAGCTATACACTTAAATTAGCAATTTTTGGCATATTACATACGAATAAGTCCATTGTCAAAACACACTATTATAGTCCCTAACACACACCCCTTCACCTCGAACACAACGTGAACGGACATGCAAGATGAGAGTTATAAGTTAGAAAAGTCAGCAGTCACTTTGCTAAGTATACGAAGATAGTCAAGTATGTATACAGATAAAATAATTGTAACTGTGCGTAATTATTAGTAATATTCACCTGATTCAATCCCGGTGGTCAGAACTTTCATACTTGGGATCTCATCTATAACTTCAGCAACATAAACCCCTTCAGAATCAGATAGCAGCTAGCGGAATCTCTTCTGACTTTGAGCTTCCAAAATATAATTGCATTCCCAAGCAAGCACTTCCTTTGCAACCTAATATAAGTGAAATATCAGTAACCTCCTAGAGCAAAAAAATATGATATCTTCGATCATATGTTTAACGTGTATGAATGAAGCGGGCATGAAATAACGAGTACTGGATGCAACATAAGATGGTACGATATTTTACCTTACCTTAATAGCACTATCAAGGAAAAGACCTTTAGGAATTAAATTGGTATAATACATATTTTACTTATAGGGCTATTGATTATCTTTCCTCACCATCGAAACAAAGCACTAAATTCCTGCACCCCTCTCCTTCCAAACAAAAATAGCAAATCCTCCCTCAAACATCGACACCCCTCTCTGACTTTCTTTCCTCACCATCAGCCTAACATCCACCGCTGCCCTCCTATTACACGAACCCACTTCTCCACCGAACTCAGACTAACATCACACCAATCGCTGAATTGTTACATCATCAACCAAACACCACTACACTTTCCACTTCAATAGTAAATCCACACCCCTACCCGAAACCATCTCGCCTACAAACTGTTCTTCCATATCACAGCAAGCTTACCCATACAATTCCCTCACAACTTCAAACAACTCCATTGACAACTCTGTTCAACCATCACACTTCCTGCATTTTGACAATCATACTCTGTTCACCTATGCACATACTCCATTGTGCCTTGTACATTCAACTACCCACTTTCAATCTCCTGTCACCACCATCCACTTCACAACAAAACCACACTCCATTTACTTAAAACCATACACACTAACCTCTTCCTAATCGTCTCGAAGCTATACTCCTCAATAACACTTCACAATCAATTCCAAAAACACCAACAACTCTTCCCGACCACCACAAGCCCCTGCTGATCACAAACAGTGAACTCCAATCCATTCACTTTCAATGCCGTTAATAGGAATCAACTTATGATATTAAATTTTTTCCATTATTAACTATGCATACTCAAATAGTAAGGTAATCCAATCTCTTTGGAAAGCCCAAGTCGCGAGGAAGCCAAAAATAGTAGTAGTATTACAGGAGCATGCATGACCAAAACAAATATCATGGAATATGAATCTAAAAAATAATATATAAGACCGATGATGAAGAACAGTGTTGTCCAACTTGCCTCGAAGGTAAATTGTTACCATGACACATATACTAGCTGCGTACATTTGTTCATATTGTGTTGCATCAAATTTTTTGATTACTTCTTAAGATTTACCAAATGAACTGCAAAATGTGCGCACAACATATTAGCCAAAAACAATATTTGTATATTTATCATTAGTTGTTACCGCAAGTACCTACAAAAATAGAATGCCATAACCATGCCTAAACTAACTAACTGAGATTCAAATAGCACAAGAATAGAAGAAAGAGCAATTTTAAAGACTTATTGAAAATACAATCCATTATGACATGGGCAGCAGGCCAAGCATTATAGAATAGAGGGCATCTTCCATGTACTGTAATTCAGATGTTTGTCTCCATATCTCTTTAATTGGCTCTTTCAAAGTCCCTAGCAAAATTTAACTGCATTGTTTCCTAATAGTTTAAAATGCAAATTTGCATTTAGATCAGTTGATTTCACGCTTCCTAGAGAAAAAACTTTCCCCTTTCCTGATATTCATCAACTTGCGTCTATTGTTTGCTCTTAAATTTGTAGTCTGCAAGCTGAAGAAAAAAATGACGAAGTTACTAATCCTTAAAAATAAAAGTGCCATAATCCATAAAAATCAAGTACCGTAAATTTTTGTGCTATAATCATTGGGTAATAGAAAATGCAATGTTAGCCTTCTCAATAATTATTTAGGATTCAGGCCATGTTATCTTCATACTGACATCATCCACAATTCAAATCATACCAAGGGCTGCCCTCCATAAAAAAACGTCTGGAATAAATTAATTATTTACCTATATAATCATGGCTGATAATCCAAGAGGAACATCATTAACCATTTCCTCTAAGACGCTCGACTGTAATTGCCCCAAAAAGCCACTAATTATTTGCTTTCACCCAAATAAAAAGTCTTTCATTTGCATTCAAGGTTGCAAGAATATTTATTTAGTAAAAGTTGAATATATTAAAATAGTATGCTCGTTGTGAAGAAAAATGCTAACCACGTCCTCTTCTTTTTCAACGTGATTACTTAAATATACCAGTTATTTCGTTTTATTTTATAGTTGATTTTTTACAGTTAGAAAATTAAACACAAAAAATTAAACCCTTGTTTGAAAATTAATAATGGTTTACTGTTTCACTTCTACCAAAAAACACAGAAGTAGCTTAGAACTTCCCTAGTTGTAAATGCATATATTAAAGGTGTAAAAAACAAATTTAAATTCCTAACCACATGATAAAAAACAATTGAACCCGATAAATTCATTATTAAACCACTAGGACTGAGTACCAAGATCAAGTCCCAGTAATAAGAACGATAGAACTCGGTAAATTCATTATATTTGTGTAGTTTTAACTGCATTTTATTATTGTTGTTAAATTCTGCATTAAGATCGAATATAACTACATTTTATAAATACAGTTAATTATAAAGTGTATTACATTTTTGTGCAAATATCAACCTCAGATAAAGGCTCAATTTAAGCATATAAATCAAATAACCTAAACCTAAATAAAAAACATGGTAGAAGTCATTCCCAAGTATTAGAAGCGCCCGAATTTCTGTATATACAAGCATAAGTGGTATCTACCGTATAATACACAAAATAAAAAATTATAACAAAGAATGTGGGTTTAAGCATAAGACAACAATAATTGAATTGTAAGCTTTTTTTAGATGTTGGAGATGAAGAAAATCCCATAATAAATAAAATCAAGAAACAAAATATTAAAACCATGGGCACACGATAAGAAAAGATACTAATTAATACAGAATTGTGCAATAATGCTTCAAATGTATGAGTAATGTTGATAGATTTAACATTGATTTTGCTTATTCGAATCAAGTCTCAAATTATTTTCCTTACAGTCCACTTTTGTCATCTAAATTTCAAATGTGCAATAATTTCTTTAATATCATATATTGGATATATCAATATTCAAATTGTTAATAACATTAATAATGGCATATTGTCAGCTTGAAAGATATTTGTTAATAAAGTTAATAATTGTTAATACAGTTAATAATTGTCTAGAGCATAATATGCAAGATAGCTGAACGGTAAGTTATATGCCAATATTTCTCATCCACTTTAGCTAATCGGCAAGTATATAGCACTATGCACTTATTTTCAGAACCTTTATGACGTGGCTTTATAAAATGACTAAAATTGAATTCTTCAAATTACCTATCAATTTGTTTGTTATCTATGTTCTAAAATTCTAACTTATCTGGTATTAATGTGATTCCTTATGCATTATGAGCTATGAGGTGTAGGAAGGGTTGACATCATCTAGATTTTTCCTTCTTGTCTTTGATTTAAACTAAAAGTTTTTTCCTACTTGTTTTCTAGTGTAGGCTACATTAATTTTGACGTAAAAGTTATTTGAATTATATTCCAGTTTAAATAGTGGATAAGATACCTCAAAGCAGAAATGTTGATAGTGGAAACATGTTAATAATGATTTATACTCAGTTGTAAAATATAAACATGCACCTAATTTCTTGCGAAAAACCTTTTAAATGTATCTTAGTTGCTAAATAACAAAATTCATCAAATTTTGATAACACGGTAATTTTCTGTCATCCACAGATTAAAATGTTAAATATAATAGCTGACTAGCTGGATATTAATAAATCCTTAATGTAAATAAATAACCGTGGTTCTTACTCACCACCAGTGTTTTTTTAAGCTAGAAAAATATGTTTATCTAGTTCACAAAAATAAAAAAAAGATGTAAATCTGTTCATATTTAAGCAACAGAGTAATAAACTATATTATAACTTCCAAATATAAAGATTATTTCTACCATCATTTGTTTATGCCAAAAAATGCTATAATATTGGAAAATAAATAGCAATCCAACAATATCGTTTGTTGTGCAACATAAACATGTGTAGGTTATAAAAAGGCATATTGAACAAACTTCTCAAATTTAAATACACAAATTATCACAATAAAATGCAAAAATTCAAAGTTTTTGAGTTGAATTGCAGTCAAATTTATAGTAACTATTGGAAAACTTTTTAAAAATCCCCAACTAATCATGAACAATTTCGCATTTATGCCAACATCAAAACAAAATCGAATTACTTACACAATGTGTAATTTGCTCTGACTATCAATCGAAACATAATAAGCAAGGCATCGAACCATAAAGAGAATATCAAAATAAATTTATCCAGCAGACAATTCATAAATTTAGAATATCTAAAAGTAGAAAAATCCAAAATGAATTAGCATTTAGGTTCTAGATGATTTAGGGTTATAGAAAAAATAACAAATTCGCATCAAATCAATTTAGGGTTGTATGATCACCTCAAACTGAATTACGTGGGCACGACTTCTTCAAATCAGCCCGAATTTTTTCGAATTGCAGTCGACTTCAGACGAAGACATTGAACATTAAAAATGGAGTAGAATCGCTAAAGAGTGGAATCAAAGATCCGAGATTGAAGGTCGGAGATTTAGGGTTCTAGATGTGGTCGACGTCAGTACTGCTGAAGAGCGAACCACTGGAGATCAAAGATTAAGATCGGAGATGGAGTAGAGACGAAAACTGATCAAGTGTTATTTTGGTTTAGGAGGGAGATGGAAATTAGTAAGTGTTAATATGGTTTTGGGAGAGGAGGGAGACGAAAAATGATCAAGTGTTTTGGAAGGGAGACGAAAATTTTGGGAGGGGTTGCGTCATTTCAGAGCCAACGAGTTACGTATGTACAAAACAAAGAGTATAAAAAACAAATTAAAGATAAATAATAACGATCTACAATAATATCTTATTTAATACCATACTTTTTTGTAGCCAATATTAATAATGTTAATACTTTTCAAAAAATAGAGGGAGGAAGCAATTGAAATCCAAAAACTATTTTCACTTATTTGATTTGTTGTTCAAAAGAAATACAAAAACCACTTTGAAAAACTTTGATAATCAACTAAAAATCCATTTCATATTTGCACTATATTATCAATCGAAACAACTAGCCAAACTCGAGTCTAATTGTGATGATAACTTAATTTTTGTTGAAAGTTTTGAGGAGTAAAATAACTAAAATTTCATGATGATGACCGAAACTTATATTTAACTTATTCGTGTCAATTTAAAAGTAAATTCTTCATTTGTAAATATTTTCAAAAACCAGCATTCATATCTTTATAAATAAATCTTGAATTTACAAATTTTTCACGTTGCATTTGGATTTTGTGGGTAGTGTCCACTGAAAACCCTCACAAGACAATACTCGTTCTAATAAGGACACCTATAGGTTTAACGACTTGTTGCATACGCTCAATGCAGTCGTGTTTCCTATGAATACAAATTTATCTTAGTTTTAATTTACTCGAGGACAAATAAAAAGATAAGTTTGGGGGTATTTGATGTGCACGTAAATGTGCATGTTTTTACTTCCGTATTTAATCTACTTATAATTCACTAAATGCCATAATTGGGTATTTTTGTAAGTTTTTACCAAAATCCAAATATTATCAAATCATGATTCATTCATCTTCATTTATGGGCAAAATGTTAATTTCGTTCATGTATTTCATTTGAGAAAAATCTACTTGCATATTTTAATGTTGTTTGTTAGAAATTTGGATGGAAAATAGAAGAAGTCTTCATAGAAACATGCATGCACAAGAGAAGAAGGCAAACAAAGATGAAAAAAATGGATTCATGAAATCATGGAGGACCCCACCTACTCGCTTTCCTTATTCTATAATTAGGAACCAACGCACAAGTCAGTGGAAATTAAACGCACATGCACATTTAATGAATGATTAATTCATACTAATGGTAACTTGGTGGTCATAGTTTCTAAAGTGTATTTTGGAAAGCCCCCTAAAATACAGATTAGGGTTTATGCATGTACAAATATCCCTCTTATGTTCATGTAATGGATCTTTCATCACTTATCACATAATGCAAGTTGTAAGCCTCAAAATTATATAAAATAAAATGGTTTTCTAAGCCTCTTTTTCTTTTATTTCTTCTTTGTTCTTATTTTATTTTCTTGCTCGTTTTTATTTACATGCTCTTTTCCTTTCATATTAGTAGTTAGCTTTCGCTTATGCAGGTAGTTTAGCTCTATTTTTATGCAACTATTTAGTTCATTTTTATTTTAACTAACTTGCACTTTCCTTTTATCTTCTATGTTGAAATTTACATGTGTTGAAATGATAACACAAATGAGTAGCTAAACCCCTTCAATTTAGAAATAATAAAGCTCTCTAAAATTATGTAAATTCAACATATTGTGTGATTTATGATCTCTTTTATGCTTCATGAAAAGTTAGTTTATGATATAAATTTATATTTAATTTGATAGTCTGTGTTGTTATCATAAATCGGCTATTCTTATTCAAACATAAACACAATTTACATCATTGACTAACTAAGTGATTTTTTATTGTGAAATTAAAGTAGAATCAAAATTTGATGATTTATGTTACTAAATACAATAGTAAATAGATCATACTTAAAATAGCTTTTGCCGTGACTTCATTTTCATTACAATTGATAAGTGGTTTTATGTGTTGTATTATAGTTTAATGGTTTAAGTTATGTCAGTTAATAACACAAATAAACCATACTTATGATAAATACATTAATTCCACTTAAGATAAAAAAGAGATCGTAGATTGTTTGTATGTTGATTTGTGTAAAAATATGAGAGTAGATTTGCCTTTAAATTGTTTTCTAATCTCATATTTTTAATCACTTTTATTTCTAGTTAGTCTTTGCATTTATTTTTAATTTAAACAATCTCAAACTCTTTGGTTTAATTTGATTGATTAGAATTTTAATTCATTTCAATTCCCTACGGATCGATCTGTACTCGCCACGTACTAAAATTGTACGCCATATGCTTGCAATTTAATTTTATTATAAGTTTTTTGCTATTTTCTAACTAGTAGGAAAACTTGTCGATTCAATAATAGAGGTTGGTGTGTAGGTTGAATTCTAAAAAGCACAAAGGAAGGATAATCGCGATCAAACAAGTCATGCGCTAGTTTCCGAAGACTGAAACAATGCCTGATCGAACTTCAATTACAACTCTATAAGAGCAGCTATTCCTTTTAATTGAACTGTAATCAACTACCCCAATATGACAGGAATAATAAGTGAAGCCTAAGTTGCGAAGGACCAAGCTACTGGAGGAGGAATTTTGCAAGACTAAAGATTAGATGAACGGAAAGTCATTTTCAACAATAAAACATGTCATTTAACCCTATCGGGTATGTTTTACTTTAAATAATATCATCGTATAACCAATAATTGGAATCCAAGAGAAGTTGGTGTATGTTGACCTGTCGGGTTCTGAGCATTGAACCGGGATAGATGTAGTGTGTTATGTACATTAGAAGAGTCCGGTATTCTGCAAACGAACAATCTAGTGTAGATAGCTTGCTTGCATTTGAAAAAAGATCCATATCATCCTTTGAAATTATCTTTTCCACACTTACCCGTTATCGATCAATAATCGATAATGAAGCAGTTGTCTGAAGCGATGAAGGAAGCTTTTCTTTTCAGGATCATCGAAGTACAGAAATGGAAGAGCTATACGATTGAATCATCCACTATATATGATTTTGGAATAAATCATCCCATTAGAATTCAAAACGATGACGAGAACTTAAACTAGTCCTCGAAAAGAAACAGTTAAAGACAAAGAGCAAGACTTCGCTCTATAAAGGCGTACAATCGTTCGAGACAAAACTAAGTTTCATCGTCGGTCGAGTCAAGTCGACTCTAAACCTACGTCGTGCACCTACTTACCGACCTAAACCCTTGTGTAAACTACGGAGCAGAGTTTGCATCGTGAATACTAGGATTTGAAATTCAGACCGAAATAAAAAAAATATTATCAGAAATCAATCAATTGAAAGCAACATCTTAAGATGGACTCCAACGATTTAATGAAATTCACATAATAGTAATCTGAAACTTGTCTTGTTCTAGAGCACATTTTGTTTCCAACGAAAGTATACTCTAGGTATTAAATGTTAAATGGGGTTTTAACCTATTAGAATTCAATAGAAGTTAGAACATCCAGACTAAGCCAAATAAATTGAAACTTGAATAAGGCATCTAAAAGAACAAGCCAATGGAACTTAAGAGAAACAAGCCAAAAGTCCGCTAAGTAGATGGATCATTAATGATCCATCATCCATGGATCATGAGTGATCCAAAGAAAGTATTACGAGTTGTCAAAGCCTCTTGCATCATGATTTACTACCTCTTCTAAGAGTACTTGCCAAGTTTCATAGCATTCCAAGTAGAGTGGTTCAAGAAGTAAAGATTCATCTGATTCAAGCTGTTTACCTACTTTTTGACCAAAGCAGCTAACTTAAAACGGACCTAAAGAACTCATACAAAGTCGAATTGACTTGAAATTTGGTAAGAACACTTAAATGACATAAAAGAAGGCACTCGCCAAAAATGATCTCGATTGGATAAGGGTAGACGGGTTTCTAGCGACCTAACTAGATGGATCGATATAAACCCATTCAAATTGGTCTCCGCCACTTGAAATTTTTATGGAAGGTCCCTGACAATCTTTAGAGTGTATCTACAAAGTTTCGATTGATTTGGTTAATTTTAAGCGAGTTATGGATGATTCTCTGGGCCAGATAACCTATGAAGACGGATGATCAAACAAACTCCAAACGACTTGATATTTGGATAAGGCACTTAAGTAGAAGATATTAAGACAACCATACTAAGATCACTTAAAAACATGCTAAGTGGATGGATAGCTAGCAATCCGTCCCCTATGGATAGTTAGCGATCCATCAAGATAGGTCGGATCGCCATCAATCTTTCCAAGCTCGTTCGTAGCTCTATGTAAAGGCTTCTAGTAGAAAATTATGTTGTTGATGGATAGCTAGCAATCCATCCCCTACGGATAGCTAGTGATCGATCAAGATAGGTTAGATTGCCCTTAAACTTTCCAAGCTCCTTTGTAGGATAAGTAAAGGCTTCTGCTAGAAAAATATGCTAAGTTGATGGACAACTAATTATTCATCCCCTGTGGATAGCTAGCGATCCATCCCCTACAGAAAACTAGCGATCCATCAAGAGAGGTCGGATTGCCCTCAAATTTTTCAAGCTCCTTCGTGGCACTAAGTAAAGGCTTCTGGTAGAAAAATATGCTAAGTTGATGGATAGCTAGCGATCCATCCTTTATGGATAGCTGGTGATCCATCAAGATAGTTCGGATCGCTCTCAAACTTTCCAAGCTCCTTCGTTGCACTAAGTAAAGGCTTTGGTAGAAAAATATGCTAAGTTCATGGATAGCTAGCGATCCATCCTCTATGGATAGCTAGCGATCCATCAAGATAGGTCGGATCGCCCTCAAACTTTCCAAGCTCCTTCATAGTATAAGTAAAAGCTTTTGGTAGAAAAATATGCTAAGTTGATGGATAGCTGGCGATCCATCCCGTGTGGATAACTAGCGATCCATGCCCTATGGATAGTTAGCTATCCAGCCTCTTTAAATAACTAGTGATCCATCAAGATAGGTCAGATCGCCCTCAAACTTTTCAAGCTCCTTCGTAGCACTAAGCAAAAGCTTCTGGTGGAAAAATATGCTAAGTTGATGGATAGCTAGCGATCCATCCCCTATGGATAGCTAGCAATCCATGAAGATGACTCAGATTGATTTGAGATTTTCGATGATGACTTGCATAACAACTGGACTCTTCTGCACTTAAACTTCTGGCCGAACTGCTCTCCAACTCCTATAAATACAATTCTACCTGCAACATAAACATGATCTATGGGACTGACTATTGGAACTCTGCAGAGATTATTCTTCACTCTTCTCCTTCCATACAAGTCATATAGGGGTTCACTGTGATTCTCCAATGAACTCTTGTATTTGTGATTTGATCTAACTTAGAAGATTCGATCATATTGTAATCCGATTCAAATTGTAACAACAGCCGGTTAATAGAAAGTTATAAAGTGGACGCAGGCTTCATTAACGGCCGAACCACTATAAAAATCTTGTTGTCTTTTTACTATTTATGCTCCTTTTATATTTATTCTCTATATTATTTTTCTATAAGAACAGGGCTGATGCTTTCACACTCAATCTAGGGTGTTGATTCATTTTCTGGGTTAACATAAGTTATCTCTCATACATAACAAAAGTACTGAATAAAACAATTGAAACATTACATACTCTCTTCGACATACGTCTACCATTATATGCATTACTATAATAACTGCAACTAAATAGACAAAGAAATCCTCTATAAGCCTTCATGCTAGACTCTCTTTATTTTGGCTCAAATCCAACAAAATAACTCCTAAACCTACCCATGAAAGTGTCGAGTGTAACACCTCTCAAATGGCGCTCCTTGTAGTAATTATATTTAGGTAGTCATGGTTCCTATACAAACTAATGCGAATTAGTACTCTTGGAGGCATTTGAACTTATTCCCTAGGGGTTCTCAAATGGAGGTTATAGTCCCACATCGCGAGAAAACACTAGAATAGTTGCTTAGATACCAAGCCTTCACCTCATAATAATATAGATGCCTTTTGAGGAACAACACCCCACACCTTGGCTCGGCTATGAGGCAGAGGTTACTAAGTTAGGGACAAAATCTCATTTAAAATAAAATGTATTTTTGTTTCTATTATAAACTTGTCATAGTATGTTATGATAATTATTTATTTATTTTAAGTGTATTTAATAGAAAATCTTTAAACGATATTTTATGTGATAGTAATTACAATGTATTGTAATCATTAGAAATTTATCAAAATAAAAATAACCTATCATTTTAAATATCCCTGGTCAATACGTTCAAAGAGTGGATATCGATTCATCCATTGAGACTAGAATACGTAACGTTGTTCAAATATTGGGTAGCGTCTTACTCATGGCTGTTGGAGGCACCAAAGGTTTTCATATTGATAATTATTGAATAACTGTGGAATGATTCACTTGATAGCTTTCTATTGGTTAATATAACGACTGTCAAACATAGAATATCGTAGTAACACTTTAACACAATTCTCTCAATTTGAGAATACTATTCAACTTCAATGTAGGCACTCCACTTTTATTATAGTTATATCATGGCACAATGTCCGTGGAATGACTATAGTTGGGTCTAAGGTGAAGCATTGGAAGTGAAACACCATTCAATAGAGATTTTTCTCATTAGTTGTATGAGGTTAGTATCATGGTTAACTATAGTCAATTTAAAGTCAAGTTCTTAGGCCAGAGTAGTTCGGTAAATAATAATTGTTATTATTAAACCAATGACTTTTTGTTTGTATTATGGAAGTTGAACATGGATGATATTGGAATTTTAACCAAAAGCAAAGTTCCATAAGTCCTACCACGATATAGTTTTGATGAAAAGAATTTGTGTAAATAATTGTTACTACTAGGGACTGCTTAACATAGTCCAATCGAATTTCACTGAACTTGTGTAAGCGATAAATTCAACCACACTATCACATTACTAGTTAAGGTGATTAGTGAATGCCAGTATTCGAATTGTCCATTATTAATTGCTGACTGAATTGACATCCATAATTCTCACAGCCAAAATGTTGAATACTATGAGAAACCACATGATTTGGTTAAATTATAAATGTTATAAACAATTAAAATAATTAATATTTATGAAATTTTAATTATAAAATATTATTTGATTTATTTGAGTCAGTATTAATAAAGAGCATATATAAAAGTCATATATGTACTATATATACGATATTGATAAGCATTCAAATTGAATTAAAATTGTGTAAATATTGATTGTATATAGGCCTATATTATTAATGATATGGCCGACCATGCTTGGAGGGGAGGGTGATATTTATTTCAAAAATGAGTTTTGAAATGGTAAGTAGACTAGGTAAAAAGGGACATCTAGATCCTTTTTACTCCATTCATTTATCTATTTAAACTTGTTGAATACGCTAGCATATGATTTTTGTTTAATGATAATAAATATATACATTCATTTAAATGTATTTGTTAATTTACTATTTTATTTTTCACATAATTAAATAAATATTTTTTAAATAAAATGAATAACACAGAGTTTAAATTCAGATAGATAATTTATTCAAACAAATATTTATTACAATTTTGAATAGTACGAATTCAAGCTCTCACTATATATATACACAATTTAAATTTTAATACAATTTCAATTACATCACAATTTGTCATTTACATTTGCCGCTCACTACATATCACTCACACTCGTATTTATCATCAACTCTATTCCAGATTGAATCCAGCATCTGAGCAATCTGCAAAATAAACACTATGCGGTAAAATTGAAAAGATAATATTTTGAAGTGTAAAATAAAATGAGATTATGAAAATATTATATGCCTCGGTTATTTGGGTTGTTACTCATCATTTAATTTTGAATTCATCATACACGAATAGCTTGTGACATGTACAGTGTATCATTGTACATGCCACAAGGCCGTGCACACCAATATACACTTGATAAAATTACAGGGACAAGTGAGCACAAGGTCAAACCCAAATCATTCCGGGTTCAACTCAAGTGAAATCACGATACGAGCACAAGGTCAAACCCAAGCTATAAGCTAGATTCAATACAAGTGCATATGAACCCAAACAACAATATAACTACCAGAGTCCATCATGCAAGCAAATTTACATGTATACATATGCAACAGACATCTACATTGGAATCAGACTCAAGGAAAGGTACAATGAGGTAAAGACATCAAGTGAAGAAAAAGTCAGGTGTACCATGAAGAACACAAGAATAGCTACAAAATGCTCCAAGTCAGACTCAAGTACAATACGTACAAAGTCCATGCAACAGTAGTGAACATGCATATGATCAAGTTCAATATCACTACAACCTAAATCAATGAAGATTTAGACATGAACCATAAATCAATATCAAACCAAACTGCACCAGAGCTCAATGCAATTAATGTCACCAGAGAAATAAAATAAACATAATATTATATATAAACATGTACTTGAGGCAACTAGAACATATGACAGTGACCAATGCAATCAATTGAGACTACAAACCAGATTTAGACTCAAGTACAATGCAACAATACCAAAGTGAAGCCACAAATGGAACCTGACTCGAAGCCATGCAATATGTAACCAGAACTAGTTCTGTAACCAGGTGAACCAGACCAACAGTGGTGATATCATATACATGAGGACACAAATGCACATATGTACAGCATGGCACAAACGCACAGACCACACTCGAGTACACATGAAAACAACTCAAGCTCAAGGCAAGTGCAACAATCGAAAGCATGCACAAGTTCATATGTAGACATGATGAAGCCAAATCACAATGTACATAGGAATTTTCAAAAATGACCGAAGTCAAATGTAGTAACAGACTGTACATGAAACAAGTTATCTAGTGAAACCAGGCAGAAACAAAGTCTGGTAAGAAATCAAGTCAAATGCCCACATGTAAACCTTAGGATAAATCAGAGAGTATATACAGAACATAACAAAGTTAAGGCCGCAAGTAAATCAAGGTACAAGTCGAGTATGCTATAGGGATGAACAGACATGCCAAAGTCAATTTTAAAAATGTCAAAGAATCAAAACGGTGGTAGCAAGTTCGAATAAAGCAAAATCAAGAAACCGTTGTCAACAGAAATTTCAAACCGTAGTCGAAAGGTAAGCAATTCAAAGCATGCGAATCAAGGAAAAAAAGGAAATATACGATAATGAACAAGTCAGAAAAAATCACTATCATCCATAAAAAATCGAATGGCCAAACCATAGAAATTGAAAAATTCAAACGATTCAATACGAAAGCAAATATAGGAATTCGAATCCTGTAAATCCCAATCATCATCGGCCGTAAAAAAAAGCATTCAATTTCAAGCAAAATAAAGAAAAATCATTCAACTTGAATCAAGATCGAGTTCAAGCAAGCAAATCAGAAAAATAAAAAGTAACAAATTACATATCGAAGTAAGTTTGAACTCAATCAAAATTGGAGGAGCCGTGTGCAAAGAGAAGAAAGCATCAATAGAAAAAGCAAGGGACGTAAATCATCATTCAATCGAGTTACTAAAGTCGACAACTTCAATTTTCCAAAGCCCTAATTTTAGAGCAAAGAGGAACGAGAAGGAGCAACCATTTTCAAAAAGGATACTGGCCTATAATACAAAAGGGAAATATATGTTTACTTATTGGGACGGCTTCTATAATTTATCTTTTGGTTTCTATAGTTTAAAAATAGGGTTTTATTTTACAATTGTTTTTAAATTTGTATTTTTCCTTTTAACCGATTGTATTTTCTAGTCGTGTGACTAGGGTACGAACTGCGGTAGTGTAGTTCGAAAATTCGCAACTCAGTGGCTGAGTTATGGCAGGGTTTTGAGTTTAGAGTTATGGTTAGTCAATAGAGGTTGTCGTGAGCTTACGTGTGTAAGTATCTGACTACTTAATTTCTAGTAGAAACCTTGGGGGCAACACGTAGGCAAGGCTCTGCCGAAGTTGGGTAAATCTGTGTGTTCTATTTTCTGCCTTTTATATTCTGCTATATATGTGCTGCTATTATTCTACTGTGATCTTTGTTGTAATTATTTTATATAAAATTCCACAATAAATTTTATAATTAATAGTATCACCCTATTCACCCCCCATCTAGGTGAAATTTATCCTACAAGTGGTATCAAAGCTTGGAACAAAAGCCATTTTTGTTTTAAAATTTTGATTTGTCAAAAACTAACTTTTGTTTTAAAATTTGAATTTTTAAAAATGGCTTCTTTTAATAATGCTTTCGCTGAGGGTCAGCTCCATATTATTCCTCCTGTTGTTGATGGAACAGATTTTTTAGATTGAAAATTTAAAATAGAATTTTATTTAAAATTTGTTAATATTAAGTGTTGGAATATTATTGAAAATGGGTGTGATATAATACACAAGAAAATTACTACGATTAATGCTCTTTCTATGTATATAATATATTCTCATATTAATCAAGATAATTTTAACTTTATCTCTCATTGTGAAAGTGCATAGGAAATCTGGAACACTTTTGATGCAATATATGGTGCAAAAGTCAGCAACCATGAGAGATCACCCATAATTAAATCAGAAATTAAAGAAACGTGCTTAGCAGGATTGGTAAAAGGAAGTAGTGATGATAATGATGATGGAGCAGCTGAGCTGGCATTACTAATGAAGAGATTCAAAAAGTGGAACCGCAAATACAGAAATCCAGTTATAGATCAAAAATTGATAAGCAGATTATTCAAAGCTCTAGACAACCCAGAAGGACGGGAGATCATCTATGACAAGTGCAACAAATCCGGACACATCAAGCTCAATTGTCCTCAGAATCGACACGGCCTAGAAAATAAACTAAAAAAGAGAAGTTTTACAGCCACGTGGGATAAAAGTGATGATTGTAAAAGCACTAGCAATGAGAGTGAAAGAGTAAATATGTTCCTACGAGGTGATATAACTGATAGCGATGATGACGAGCCAAGCGAGGTATCAAAACTTTCTCACTCAGAATTACTTATGTATTTCCACGAAGCAAATGGCTATTTCGAAAGATTTAGGGAGAAATATGCCAAAATTGAATCACAAAGAGATAGTTTGATAGAATCAAATAAACAGCTTAATCAATTGGTTAAATACTATCAAACTAAGTGCCCTAAGTGTGATAAGTGTCCTAAGTGTGGTAAGTGTCCATCACTCGAAGAAGAGATAAAAAAATCAGAAATTAAAATTAAATCGCTTGAAAATGAAATTCTAATTTTGAAAGAGAATGAAAATACTAAAAGAGAAAACTCGACTAGAAAGTGCAAAGAATTATTGAACGAAAACGAATCTCTCAAAACACAAGTCCAATAATTGTCTATGACTTTAGGAAAATTTTCCAAAAGTGAAAGATCATTGAATATGATATTGGAAAAACAAACTGTTAATATTGTTAGACAAGGACTTGGGTATAATCAATCTGAACGTGTTAGAAGTGAAATTAAAAAAGTAAATTCCAATTGCGCGATTTGTAGAGAATTTGGACACAGTCAAAATAATTGTTGGTATAGACCCAAACACGTGAAAACTATTCCAATTTGGGTTCCAGAAGGCAAGAATATAAATCCCTCAAACTTAAACAAATCTGGATGCCGAAAGGAACATATATAAATAATTTTGGGTCTCCACATTTTTTTTTCAAAATCTATTGCCACTAACAACCATGGACCTATAAAAACAAATATATTAACAAAAATCTTTCATCGTGTAGGTGTGGTGGCAGACTAAGGAACGACAATTGTATTACTTGGATTTTGGCTGCTCTAAGAACACAATGGGCGACAAATCACAGTTCCTTAGCCTAATACAAAGGTGTAAGAATCACAATGGGCAACAATGAAAAATTATCGGAAAAGGTAAAACAGATAATGGTATATTTATTTTGAACGATTTATTAAATGTGAATATCTGCACCGTAATCTGATTTGAATCAGCCAGTTATGTGATAAAATAAATGATGATTTTGAATCTGACTTATTCTATTGACGTGTTCTTATTTTTGATTCTAATTTGTGGAAAAAAATGTTGACCAATCACTTTTCAACTTTGAACTGATAAATTTATTTGGACTTATGATGGTGTTTTATAAATACATGTGGATATATTTGACTTGACATTATATTATACATGGGTTCAAATTCAAATTCAAGAGAATTTTATTTAAAAGCTGTTGAAAATGATTTTAAAAAATTTGTTGAAACTTCACAATCTGGACTATAACATTCAATTAATGATAATCTTGAGTCTAAGAGAAATTCAGATGCAGATTACACTGGTAATTGAGTTGATAGAAAAATTGCTAGTGGAATATGATTTATGTTGAGACATTCAATAGCTGCATCTTTTCTCAAAGAAAACTGCATATTTTCCATCTCGAATATTTTCAGATTAGCAAACATTTTTCTTTCATAAAACCCCTTCAAGAAAATCACTTTTGTTGACCTTGTTTCAGATTGGTCATTCTGAAAATTTGATTTGATAATTATTTTTGAATTTGAGCTTAAATGACTACATTAACTAATCTGACTCCTAATGATTATGGAAAAGACAAATAGTGATTGAAAAAGTAATAATTGTCGATAATAATCATATATTATAACTTGAGATAGTATAATTAGTAAATTTCTCTGGAAATTTAAACAAGAGTTATGAAAATATTTTGTTGGTAAATATTCCATGATCATTTCTATTTCTATAAATTTCTATCAACCATCACTCATCATAATCCAATATGGTATGTCAATATGTGGTATTTTAAACGGAAAATTATGCGCTTTCATTTTATTATATTTTTAGCAATAAAAAACATCCAAAGTATTCACTCTCATTTAAAAGTCCTTACGGTTATGCATGGGTGAATTACTTAGGATTTTTGATTATGTGCTTCCATGCTCATTTAAAAGTCCTCATGATTATACATGTACGGAACACATATCAAAGTTGACCGATTTAATAGACAAGTTGATTCTAATCCCATTTAAAAGTCCTCACGGTTATGCGTGGTTAGAAGATAGTTGAATTCAATTTTTTAATAAATTTTTTGAATACTACTAATCTCATTTAAAAGTCCTACCGGTTATGCATGGTCAGTAGATATTCAAATTCCTGTATAAATATACCATAAATAGGTACAACTATATGGTCTTATATGATGACATTATCCCTATCATGCTAAAGTGGAATATGCGTCAAACAGAGTATTTATTATTTTTGTTTGATATTTATTGAAATTTAATACTTGTACCCAATTGAATATTAATATTGTATTAATGTCTATCACTTTATTCCTATTTTTGTAGCACCGTTAATCTTTTGCTGAAAACAAAAGAGGAAGAGAAAAGTTGAGATTTGGCAAATAAAGGACAAATATATTTACTATTTTCATATAGGATCATTTGCATATTACTTATTCATGCACATATGAAGGGGAGCTTGGTGTAGAGAGGGAGCATTCAAACAGTGGGAGCAAATTGAGTGATCAAATACATTTAATAAATTCAAAATCTTAAATATATGTTTTTTATCAATAAAAGGGGTAGATTGTTGAATATGCTAGTATATGATTTTTATTTGATGATAATAAACATATATGTTTATTTATTTAAATGTATTTTTTAAAGTACTATTTTATTTCTCACATAATTAAATAAATATTTGCTGAATAAAATAAATAACACAGAGTTTAAATTCAAATAGATATTTTATTCAAACAAATATTTATTACAGTTTTGAACAGTACAAATTCATGCTCTCACATATATATATACACAATTTAAATTTCAATACAATTTCAATTACATCACAATTTATTATTTACATTTGCATCTCACTACATATCACTCACACTCATATTTATCACCAACTCTATTCCAGATTGAATCCAGCATCTGAGCAATCTGCAAAATAAACACTAACGCGGTAAAATTGAAAAGAAAATATTTTTTAGTGTAAAATTAAATGAGATTTATTATTATTTTCTTTGGTTATTTGGGTTGTTCGTCATCATTTAATTTTGAATTCATCATACATGAACAGCTTGTGACATGCACAGTGTATCACTGTACATGCCACAAGGCCGTGCACGCCAATATACACTTAATAAAATTACAGGGACAGGTGAGCACAAGGTCAAACCCAAATCATGCCTGGTTCAACTCAAGTGAAATCATGATACGAGCACAAGGTCAAACCCGAGCTATAAGCTGGATTCAACACAAGTGCATATGAACCCAAACAACAATGTAACTACCAGAGTCCATCATGCAAGCAAAATTACATGTATACATATGCAGCAGACATGTACATTGGAATCTGACTCAAGGAAAGGTATAATGAGGTGAAGGCATCAAGTGAAGCAAAAGTCAGGTGAACCATGAAGAACACAAGACTAGCAACAAAATGCTTCAAATCAGACTCAAGTACAATATGTACAAAGTCCATGCAACAGTAGTGAACATGCATATGATCAAGTACAATATCACTACAACCCAAATCAATGAAGATTTAGACATGAACCATAAATCAATATCAAATCAAACTACACCAGATCTCAATGCAATCAATATCACCAGTGAAACAAAATAAACATAATATTATATATACACATATACTTAAGGCAATCAGAACATATGACAGTGACCAATGCAATCAATTGAGACTACAAACCAGATTCAGACTCACGTACAATGCAACAATACCAAAGTGAAGCCACAAATGGAACCTGACTCGAAGCCACGCAGTATGTAAATAGAACCAGTTCTATGCCAAGTGAACCAGACCAACAGTGGTAATATAATATACATAAGTATACAAATGCATATATGTACAACATGGCATAAAGGCACAGACCACAATCGAGTACACATGAAAACAACTCAAGCTCAAGGAAAGTGCAACAATCAAAAGCATGCACAAGTTCATATGCAGACATGATGAAGCCAGATCACAATGTATATAGGAATTTTCAAAAATGACCGAAGTCAAATGTAATAGCAGACTGTACATGAAACAAGTTATGTAGTGAAATCAGGCAAAAACAAAGTCAAGCAGGAAATCAAGTCAAATGCTCACATGTAAACTTTAGGATAAATCAGAGAGTATATACAGAGCATAAAAAAGTCAAGCCGCAAGTAAATCAAGGTAAAAGTCGAGTATGCTACAGGGATGGACAGATATGCCAAATTCAATTTTAAAAAGTTTGAAAAAAGCAAAATCAAGAAACCGTTGTCAACAGAAATTTCAAACCGAAGTCAAAAGTCAAGCAATTCAAAGCCATGCGAATCAAGGAAACAGGAAATATACGATTATGAACAAGTCAGAAAAAATCACTATCATCCATACAACATCGAATGGCTAAACCATAGCAATTAACAAATTCAAATGATTCAATACGAATGCAAATATAGGAATTCGAATCCTATAAATCCCAATCATCGTCGACCGTAAAAAAGCATTCGAGTTCAAGCAAAAAAAAAAGAATTATCATTCAACTCGAATCAAGATCGAGTTCAAGCAAGCAAATCAGAAAAAGAAAAAGTAACAAATTACATACCGAAGTAAGTTCGAACTCGATCAAAATTGAAGGAGCAGTGTGCAAAGAGAAGAAAGCATCGATCGACAAAGCAAGTGACGTAAATCATCATTCGATCGAGTTATTAAATTCAGCAACTTCGGTTTTCCAAAGCCCTAATTTCAGAGCAAAGAGGAATGAGAACAAGAAGCCATTTTCAAAAAGGATACCGGCCTATAATACAAAAGGGAAATATTTGTTTACTTATTTAGCCGGCTTCTATAATTTATGTTTGGGCTTCTATAGTTTAAAAATTAGGGTTTTGTTTTATAGTTGTTTTTAAATTTTTATTTTCCTTTTAACCAATTGCATTTTCTAGTTGTGTGACTAGGGGACGAACTAAAAGGTGGTGTAGTTCGAGAATTTGCAACTCAATGGCTGAGTTGTGGCAGGGTTTTGAGCGTAGAGTTAAGGTTAGTCGATAGTAGGTGTCACGAAATTACGTGTTTAAGCGTCTAACTAATTAATTTCTAGTAGAAACCATGGGGGCAGCATGTATGCAGGGTTTTGCCGGAGCTGGGTAAATCTGCATGTTCTATTTTCTGCCTTTTATATTCTGCTATATTTGTGCTGCTATTATTCTGCTGTGATCTGTGTTGAAATTATTTTATATAAAATTCCTTGATGATTTTTGTATAATTAATAGTATCACCCTATTCACCCATGAAATTGATCCTACAGAACTCACCATCCCCCTTGCACTTCACTTTTTCCTCCACTTTGAATCCCCTTAGGTCCTAAGCAATAAGATCCCTCCCCTTCTTCATTTCCATAACAAAATGAAATTAATTCTTTACATTAGTTAATTAAATATATTTACATTTATTTAGATTAGAGTCTGAATCAATTTGGACTTCATAGGCCCAATTATATCTAAAATGGATTTTTTTTGAAATTTACGTATTTAATTCGCTGTGTGTTTTTCCAGTTTCATTAATGGTATCGGAGCCTAAGAGCGTATGCAGTCTAAATTAAGGCTAACTTATTAAAGTATACCCGTTTAGCAGAGTTCTGGGAAAGTAATGTCGAAGATTGGTTTGGGTAATCAAGTACTCTATCCTATCTAGCCACCGGCCTGGCCCAAAGGGTAAAGTAAGCCCAAAGGTTATCACTGATATAAAGGTACAAATTGATTTGAGCATGGGGATAATATTCAAAGCTTGTATTGAAATTCTAAATAATATTTTAAACTTACAAGATTATTTGAAATATATAAGATACTTCTGTAAATGTTATAAACTAATTTTAAAATTGTTTCAAAAATTAAATAATTATTTTTGAAAATTTATTAATAATTAACTGAATTAATTAAATAAATAATCAGTTAAAAGTTAATAATTTAAATTCAATACACATACACAAACACACACACACACATATTGATATATGGAAAATTATCTTAAATGTTAAACGCAATTTATAACTAATAAATTTTAAATTAATTAAAATTGTTTTAACTTTATAGATTAATTAAATGTTAACTAATAAAAAATAAAATTTAGTTAATAAAATTAATATAAGATTATATATAAACTATTATATCATCTAATTAAAATTTTAAACTATTATACAGGAATTAAACTTTTATAAACTGTTATACATAAGGCTATTATGTAAGTTAATAACTTTTTTCGTGGTTATGGTGGCCAGCAGTTCCGCTTCGCCCCATTTTATGAAATAGTCTATGACAACTATAGCGTATTTGGCTCTTCCTTTAGCTATTGGAAGGACACTAATCAAATCGATCCCCCATATCGTAAATGGCCATGGGCTGACCATTTGTGTCAGTTCCATTGAAGGAATTCTCTAATTTTGCTAAATCTTTGACAACGAACGTAACTTCTGGCATGATATACCGTGTCACGATTTATTGTTGGCCAAAAGTATATGTATCGAAGGACTTTCTTTGCCAGCGTTTGCCCCCCTATGTGGTCTCCGTGGCGCCTTACGTAGTAGCTTCTTCCGTTGATTTCGATCAGTTAATAGGGTTCCTGTAAGTAGACGTCTTTTAACGGTGTCATCCATGTATTTGGCTCGACAGTGTTCTCTAGAATCCAGTCCATTTCGTCTATGCTCGGGTTGGTTAGCGTTTCAACCAGATCCAATCCCAATGACGGGGATTCCTCGAAGCTTGCCAGCTTGGCCTAATAGTATGCTTTGGTGTTTTGCTCTCATGGGATGTGAGCTATGGTATAGTGCTCGATATTACTTAATAGCTCTTGTACTTTGGACAGACACGGGGCGAGATTTTCTCCATGCACTTGGTATTCCCCTTTCACTTGACAGACGACCAGGTAGGAGTCCTTGTATATGTGAATAGATTTTATCCCGAGTTCCTTCATAACCTTTAGTCCAACGATCAAGGCTTCATATTCTGCTTCGTTATTTATTGCTGGGAATTCCATGCGCAAAGCATTACCAATGGCTTGCCACTCAGGGGTTTCAAGCACTACCCCGCTCCCAAACAGAGGTTGTTTGATGCATCATCGACGAAGAGCTTCCATTGCATGCCTGCTTCTGGCTGAATTTCCACCTCGTCATCCCTAACGGTAAATTTGACAATGAAGTCGGCCAATGCTTGCCTTTGATTGCTTTCCTTAGAAGGTATGTGATGTCATATTGGCTCAACTCTATATTCCACTTGAGTATTCATCTGGAAATTTCTTGCCAATATAAAACTTGTTTCAAGGGCTGGTCAATCAATACTTTAATCGGATGAGCGTGGAAGTACGGTCGTAATTTTCGGGATACGATCAAAAGGTAATATGCTAGTTTTCCAGCTTTGGGTAATTCTTTTAGCTCTGGTGAATCATTTGCTAATGTAGTACATAGGTCGTTGGGTTCTCGCTTATTCCCGCACGAGAGCTGCGCTCAGTGTGAATGGGGAAACTGCTAAATAAATGAATAGGTCTTCTCCATCCACCGGCTTTGATAAAATCGGAGGAGCTTCCATGTGTCATAGAAGTTCCTCAAAAGATATCTAGCAAGCTTCAATCCATTCAAAGTTTTTCCTTCCTTTCTTCAGTGTGTCGAAGAATGATCTGCGCTTGTTTGTAGCTTTAGAGCTGATCCAACTTAGTGCTGCAACCTTTCCATTCAAGCTTCAAAGTTCTCTCTTATTTTTAGCTGCTTGGACTTCCCATAGTGCTATCATTTGCTCCGGATTTGCTTCGGTTCCCCGGTCATTTACAATGAATCCTAGTAATTTCCCAAAAGCTAGTCCAAAGTGATATTTAAGTGGGTTGAGCTTCATTCCACATTTGCTGAGTATTTCGAACATTTCAGCGAGATTATCTAGATGGTTAACAGCTACTTAGGATTTAACTAACATATCGTCCACGTAAACCTCCATAGTCTTCTTATTCTGGCATTTGAACATAGTATTCACTAGCCTTTGGTACGTCGCCCTTACATTTTTCAAACCGAATGGCATTACTAGGTAGTAGTATAGTCCTAAATCGATGATAAAGCTAGTGTTCTCTTGGTCTGGTTCATGCATCAGGATCTGGTTATAGCTCGAATACACGTCCATAAATGACAGCAGTTCGTGTCCCGCCATTCCATCTACCACTTGATTAATCCTACGAAGTGGGAAGCTATCCTTCAGACAGGCTTTGTTGAGGTCCAAGAAACCATTACAGGTTCACCATTTTCCATTGGACTTCTTGACTAGGATCGGATTTGATTCCCACTCAGGGTAAGTTGTATCGGATGAAGCCGTTGGCCATTAGTTTATCTACTTCCTCCCTTGGTGCCTTGGACCGTTCGAGGCCTAAGCTGCGCCTTTTCTACTTTATGAGTGTAAATTCGGGGTCAATATTGCGCGCGTGGCAAGTAATTTCAGGTGACACCCCACACATATCGGAGTGCATCCAAGCAAACACGTCCAAATTGGCGCGAGGAAATTAGTTAACTCTAATCGCATCTTGTTTCCCAAGTGCGACCCATTTTTCAAGACCCATGTTGGGATATATACAAGCTGGGACATGCACCATTAACTTTGCTGGTGTTGCCCGATCCTCTCCTAAACTCTTCTTCCAAAGATCCAAGGCCTTGTCAAAACGGCTATGGTTCCCAAGCCAAAGGCAGCTCTGTAGTTGCTATTCAGAGGGCTCACGGATGTGGAAGGCCCTCCCCATATCCTTTCCCTTTTCTTTTCTTCTTGACTCACGCAACTCAGCGACGTAGCATTCCCGGGCAACGCTTTGGTCTCCTTTCACTATTTCGATTTCGTGATTGGTAGGGAACTTCGTTGTAAGGCACCATTGGGCCAATACTATTCTGAAGTCGGCTAATGAGGGCCGCCTCAACAATGCATTATATGCTGACATTTCATCCACGATCACAAAATTCTGAATAAGGATGACTCGTCGCTCACCCTCTCCAAGCTCCATAAGTAGGTCGATTGTTCCCACCAGTTGTTTGGGTTCTCTGGTAAACCCTTGAATCTTAGTCTAGCACATGGATACGCTTTTCATGCCAATCTTCATTTGGTCAAAAGTTCGTTTGAAAAGTATGTGAACTGAACTGCCACTATCGACCGACACTCGCCGGACTACAACGGGACTGATTCCTACTGTCACCACCATTGGGTCGAGAGTTGGAGCTTCAATCCCTTCGGTGTCTCGATTATGGAACACTATGCCATCGCTCAAAACCTTTTGTTTCTTGATCGAAGTTTCATTATCTACTGCTAAACATGATTCCTTCGGAGCATGCTTTAAAGAACTCGCATAACGCTCCATCTCTCCCCAACTCCTTTGCGCGGGATGTGGTCCCCAAGATATTGTCTCGATAATAAGCCTTTTATCAGTTCATTTCGACCCTTCTTCGCTGGTTCCAACTTGATTCCTTGCTCTCTAATAGATTGAGGGACCATAGGTTAAATGGGTTTTTGTGGCTTCTTCACATACTATTGAAGTTCGTTGTCTTGGATTAACCCTTCGATGTGATCCTTAAGGTAGCGGCATCCGTTTGTATTGTGTCGTGCGTCTCGTGGAAGCGGTAGAATTTCCCTGAGTGCTTCTGTTGTTCCATCGCGTCCTTTCTAAGAGGTTTCTTATACTCTTCAGTTTCTTCTGTTGCGAGATAAATATTCTCCGGAGTGTCATTCAGGGGGGTATAGTCCTCCTGTCTAAACCCTCTAAATCTTTTGTTGCTGCCACCATTATTTCTTTTATCGGAGTTTTGGTTTCTTCTCTTCTGATTCCCACTCTTTTTCGCAACTCCTTAAGTGTTTTCAGGATTGCGCGTGTTTTGATTAGTCACCATGTCACTTTGTTCGGTGTCCATCTGTTGTGTACTGGCATACTTTCTTTCCAATTCCCGTGCTTCCTCCAATCTCAAATACTGGCTTGCTTTATGATTGAAGTCTCTCCTATTGGTAGGTTGCTTCATCTTAATCTAATTCTCGAACTCCATTTCTGGGTGAATAGCGCAGACCAATTCCATGAAAACCATATCCTTAATGGGGTTGCTGACTTAAGTTACTGTGGTGTTAAACCTACTCACGAATGATTTAAATGACTCGTTGCCCCCTTGGACCAATCCGGATAGGTACATGACGTCCTTCGGTTGTGCGGTATGAAGCCTGAACTAGTCAAAGAATTTTGTTTCAAGTTGGTCAAAAGTGAAAATGGATCTTAGGGGGAGTCTGGTGAAATACATAGACATGACTCCTTCTAGAAAATAGGTAAACATCGGCAGCGGATGGCATCTGGAGCATTGGCTCCGTCCATGTGCCAACTGTACTTGTACAAATGGGGGTTTGGGTCCTTCATTCCATCATAAGAGGGCACGGTTGGCATAGTGAATTTGTCTGGGTATCTTACATTCAAGATCCCGTCAGTAAAAGGGGTTAGACTCGGGGAAGATTCCCATTCATCTTCCTTTCGGTCCTTACTCTTATCCATCAACTGTCTGACCATGTCTGCTATGTATGCCTCTGATGTCTGGTAGCCCTGGAGGTGGTAATCAGTCATTGCGCCAAGTGTTTGGTTTTGCAAACGGCTTTGTTGTATAGGTTGAAGCCTAGAGCATCCTATCTCCTGGATAGCCACTCCTACGGGACCCTGTTGACTTGCAGTTGGCCTAACTGGAGCAGTTTGGACATTCTAGCATCATCGAATGCATTGATGTTATCTTCCATCTGATTACCTTGCTCTTCATCTTCTGAATCAGAGAGATTGACAGTTATATCTTCCTGCAGTGTTTTGTCCCCTTGATTGAGATTCAAGATCGGTTTCCTTGCGTCGGGTAGAGTATTCTCATTCTCCTCCATGCCGCATCCTGTTGCTACCTTTCTTTGTGGCTGCTTTCCATTCCTTCTATGCAATCCAGAAATGGAGGAAATCTCTTGTTATACAACAGTCACTGGTTCAGGCACAACCTTGGAACAGGTTTTGATTGTAGGGTCAACATAGCATTAAGCTTTTCCATCAGATCCTTCTGACTATTTTCCATTTTTTGATTGATCTTCTCCGCCATCTTATTCAGCTCATCCACGATGACGACTTCATGCTAACTGCGGGAAGCTGGTGCCTGGTTTTCTAAGTTAGCACCATTTACTTTAGCTCGTTGGAGACTAGCTCCTTCTCCTGCTATTACTGCTCATGTAGTTCTTCCAAAGGCAGTTCTTCTTCTTCCAAGAGCCATTAGACCAAAAACAGTGAGTTCTTCAAGCAAAGATTGATGATTTAACTTCTCGACCTATGGGATCCAAAGTAGATATCTAGATCTGGATCTTGAGCCGGATACTTAGTGAAAGCACCAAAATGTTGACCCAAAAAATGGACCAACACCTTGGTTAGGGTTTGAAGCACCAGCCTTGTTCTGGTAGAGCAATATCACAGATCACAGATATAAAGAAAGAGCAATAAAAGAAAGTATACAGAGAATTTTTATAGTAGTTTGGTTGTTAATGAAGCCTATGTCCACTTATAGTTTTATTATAGACCGATTGTTATTACAATATATGTTTGATTACAAGCCTTTGATTTTATTCTAGTTAAATTAAATTTTCAGAGTTGGAATCTACTAGAGAATCACAGTGTATTCCTTTTAAGATTGTTGTGAGGGTGTAGAGAGTGGAGAATATTTACAACAGAGCTTCATTAACCAGTCCGAAGAAGATCCTCTTTGTGTTGCAGGTGTGATGATATTTATAGAGGTCGGATGGCTTTTGGACTAGACCTGTTTTCATCGGCTCGCGGGTAAGTTACATGCGACCTAGGGGGCATTGGCTCGCAAAACGGGCGAAAACCATGGGTCGCCAGCAACCCATGGTCAATGGGGGGATGGCGAGCCATGGGCTATTAACCGTTATCGACCCATGGCTTATGGGCCACTAGTGACCCATAGACATGATTCATTTTGCGGGCCACGTCTTGCCTCTTTTTGAAAGTGTTCCATATCTAGTTTGTTTGATGGTTTGAGCAGAGGCATGGGTTGCTAATGAGCTGAGAACTTTGGATTTTTCTAAAGTCTGGACTTGAAGATGCTCCCATAGCCTATCATTGCTGCTCTTATGTTTCAATGGCAATTCACTAGCTATTTACATTCATCTACTGATCGGATTAGAGGAATGCTAATCTCTCATCTCTTCTCAATGATCCCAGTCGTTGTCTTAGTCGTACCGCTTAGCCCTTGTTGATCCCTTGTCTTGGCTTTTTCGGTTAAGTCCTGAACCATCCTGTCCTTACATTGTTCTCTTCTCTATTAGTTTCAACTGGGTTAAAAACCCAGATAACTGAGAAGTCGACGGAGAATCAGAAATTTCAATGAAATTTCCTCTTTAAAAAGAAGGCAGCTCATAAAGGTGAGCTACCAAAAAGGGGAAAGCTAATATAAATTGTTATAAGTGCGACATAAAGGAGCATTGTGCTAACGACTGTCGATCTGGTAATGGTAAGGTGGTTATAGGAAAGCAAAATGTGAAGAGTTTTAATTGCTTCTAGGTGGGGAATTATAAGAACAAATGTCCAAAAGCGGCCAAGTAGGAAAATGAAAGGTCTTTGCTTTAGAACGATCATCATCTAAGCCGACAGCATCTAAGAAGGGAAAGTCTATGATGGAAGGTATACTTTTGATCCATAGCACACTAGGTAGGGTATTGTTTGATACTAGTGCATCACAGTCATTTATGTCTCAATGTTTGGTAGATAAATTATGTTAAGAACCATCATACCTTGTTACTTCCTTAAGGATAGCTAATTCAATAGGAGGGTACACAACTCTAGGGATGAGATGTGACAATCGAGAATTTGAGTTGTTAGCTTATACTTTTGCCTGTAGTTTGTATGTATTTGATTTTGTGGGTTTTGGGATTATTTTGGGTACTGATTGGTTGAGAAGATACAATGCCAGGGTATTTTTCTAGGATAGGAAATATCATTGAGACATCCTAGTAGACCGAATAATATACTCGGTTGAGATTTCGAATCCAGAAATTTATGCTTTATTGGGTGCCACAAAAGTGGAAGACGAACTGAATCGGGTTTTAATTGTAAGAGTGTTTGCAGATATTTTTGAGCTGGTTATAGGACTACCACTGAAACGAGCTATTGAGTTTCAAACAGATCTTGTACCTGGAGCTGAAGCCGTAAGTAAACCACCAAGCAGGAAGACACCTACCGAGATGAAGGAGTTAAAGGTACAACTAGTGGACTTAGAAGTAAAGAGTTTTATTAGACCAAGCAGTTTTCCTTAGGGAGCGGTTTTAGTGTTCGAAACGAAATCAGATGGATCGATAAGATTGTGCATTAATTATTGTAAGTTGAATGAGAAGATGATAAAGAATCGATATTCTTTACCGAGAATTGATGGTTTATTCGATCAGTTGATTGGAGCCAAAGTATTTTCGCAATTGGGTTTGACGACATGGTTCCATCAATTGAGGGTAGTACAGGATAGTATTCCTTTAATGGCATTTCAAACGAGATATGGTTTGTCTGAGTGGTAAGTGATTCCATTTGGATTAACTAATGCACCAGCTTTTTGTGGATTTGATGAATCAGCTTTTCCAAGAGCATTTGGATAGCTTCATATTAGTATTCATTGATATTTTGATATATATTATAAGGATAAAATAAATCATGAGATTCAGTTTAGAATAGTACTTGAGATGTTGAGACAACATCAACTTACAGCGAAGTTTTCGAAATGTCATTTCTGGAAGAAGTAAGTAAGGTTTCTTGGTCACGTAGTTTCAGAGAAAGGGTTGTCTGTGGATACAGCCAAGATTGAGGCTGTAAATAATTCAAAAAGACCCGAGATGGTGACTGAGATAAGGAGTTTTCTTGGACTAGCTCGCCATTACCAGAGATTTATCAAGAATTTCTAACGGATAGCAACACCCTTGACTAAACCAACCAGGAAGGATGTGATGTTTATTTGGTTAGATAAATGTGAGGAAGCATTCCTCAAGTGAAAGCATTTGTTGATCAATGGGCCTGTGTTAGTAGTTCCAGATGGGAAACATGATTTAGTGGTGTATACAAATGTGTAGGAACTGGATTAGAAGTTGTGCTGATGCAAAGGGACAAAGTGGTTACCCATGCTTCTCGGCAGATCATACCGCATGAAGATAGATATCTGATTCATGATTTGGAGTCGGTAGCAGTAATTTTTGCATTGAAAGTCTAGAGGCATTACCTCTTAGGAGAATGATTCAAATTGTATACAGATCATAAGTCTTTGAGGTACTTATTCTCTTAGAAAGAGTTGAATATGAGGCAGCAGATATTGCTAGAATTTTTGTAGCTTATGATTTTGATATTAAGTATACACTAGGGAAAGGAAATAAAATTGCAGATGAACTTAGCAGGAAACATCAAAATGCTGTGTTAGCCATCTTGCCTAAATGAAAGGGCTTAAAGGTGTTGACTAATTATAGTGTGCAGTCAAGATTGATTACTAGTTCTAGTCAAAGTACAGCCATGTTGCCTTGCTTGAAAATTCGACTATATTGATGGAAAGGATTGCTTCTATGCAGAGAGATGATCCATTGCTAGCCGAGAGGATTAGAAATTTGGAAAATGGAACCGAGATTGATGATCTAAAAAGTTTTAGACTTGAGCAGAGATGATGGTTAAGGAAGAAGGGAAGGTTACGTGTTCCGAATGTTGTAAACCTAAAGAGGGAAGTTCTTAGGAGTGTCATCGATCGAAGTTTACGAATCATCTTAAGGGAATCAAGATGTATCAGGATATGAAAAGAAGTTTCCTCGGGGAAGGCATGAAGAGGGATGTAGTATGCAAATTGCTAACTAGTAAAAACCATACATCCGTAGCCAAGTTGATTGCATCGGCCTTTAAATATTCCAGTTTGGAAATAGGATTCGATCTCCATGGATTTTATTGATGGGTTGCTAAGGTCAAAATGGAAAAATGAAAATATATGGGTCATAGTGGATAGACTGACCAAGAGTACACATTTCATTCCCGTTAGTCAACTAGGATGGCACCTATATTGGATAACTATTGTTAGACTTCGTGGAATTCCTAGTAGTATAGCCAGTGATAGAGATGCTTTATTCACTAGTGAATTCTGAAAGAGCCTATAGGAGGTATTAAGTACCAAGCTTAAGATGAGTACCGCTTATCACACACGGATGGATGGGGAAACAGAGAGAGTCAATAAGGTACTTGAAGATTTATTGAGGGCTTGTTTACTATATTTTGATAGGTCATGGGAAAACCATTTGCACTTGGGTGAGTTTTGTTATAATAATAGTTATCAGATTAGTATAGGATTGAGTTATTCGAGGTAGGATGAGAGAAGCTCGGTCTAGATAGAAAGTTGCGTGGATAAAAAGCATAAAGATTTTGAGTTCTCAGTTGGAGATTGATTTTTCATTAAGGCATCATCGATAAGGGGTATGGTACGATTTGGAAGTCGGGAAAACTAACATCGAGATATGTTCAATCGTTCCCTATTATAGAGAGGATCAGGGAACTCGCACACTAAGTAGATTTAGCACGCAGTTTGGCAAGTGCACATAATGTTTTTCATGTTTCTCGTGTTATAAAGTATATGCACGATCCAGAGACTACTATTGCACTGACTGCATTGGAAGATTTAGTAGTAGAATCGGATCTGACTTTTGTGAGACAACCAGTTTGAGTTGTAGTAAGAGATGAGAAGTAAAGAAAAAAGACAATCAGATTAGTGAAAATCCAGTAAAGTGGCGATGAGAAAGATTGTACTTGAGAGGTAGAAGACGAGACTATGGATACTTATCCTGAGCTATTATGATTGTAATTCTATATTTGTTTTATATGTACTTAGTATCTGGTAGGATATACTAGCATTGTTTGCATGTTTGATATGCTTGTTAAGTAGTCTTTACTGAATTTCGAGACCGAAATTCTTTAAGGAATGAAGCCTGTAACACCTCAAATTTTAGTTTAACATTATTCAGGATATTTAATTTGGTAGATTAAACAGAATAGTGTAAATAGTTAGAAGAATGAGATTTAGTCATTAATATGTTAGCGCCTTAGTAAATTAACTAATGAGATTGTTTGGAATACGTAAGGGTATATGAGAGTGGCAATTTAGGTATAGACCTACCTTATGTCCCTTAAACCCTCTCTCCCTCGTATCATTCTCATTTTTCACAAACAAAAATAATCAAAAGAAAAACTTAAAGAGCTGGCCATAACCTAAGAGGAAAAAGTAAGAAATCAAAGGGAGATTTAAGCAACGTTTAGAGATAGCTAAACCCATATCAAATCTCAACTCCAACAATTAATTCTAAGGTGAATAATACAAGATCCATCTCTTTTTCTTATTCTAGAATTTGGTTATGGATAGTACCCGAATGATTATTGTTTGTTTTTCCAATATATGGTAGTAAAATCATTGTTTGGATAGAATAATGATTTATGAAATTATTCATTAAACTATTTAAGTGGGTTTTAAAACCTATGTTTTAATCTCCAATAACTTTGGTTTTCTAGTATGTTGAGTGAAACATTATTTTGGAGATGGGTTTTTAGTTTCATAATTTTCCTAGTTAAATAAATATTTTATGATTTCCTAAGAAGGAAATAGTTTTATTTTGAGTTTTAGTTATTTAAAATAATTAAATATGGTTTTCCCTAAAACTTTTAAAAGGTAAAGAGAAGGATACTATCGAATTTATATGAATTTTTTGGATTTTTCCTAAGTGAATGTGATTTATTATGAATTTATTATGCTAGATAAGCATTTAAATTAATAATTAATTAAAAATATTGATAAATTAAAGTTGAAAAATGTTTTTCAAACTTAAAAAATCTATGCGTTAGATTTTTAGTAAAGAAACAGTTAAAGTATTGTTTTATCCAATAGGAATTGGACAAGAAATTAGATTTGGCGAAATGTATATGCTCTTATTGAGAATAAATCGGTTTTTATATAAATTATGATAATTTCATATCGTCGGTATTGTCTTCAAGTCTAATACATAGCTGCATCCATGGGTTTCGACATTGATGAGGTCGGAAGCGCATGATAACTACTTAGGTGGTTATGGAGTGATTCTAACTGGATCGATGTGAACATCAGCGATAATCAACATTTAGCGGCATTGCAATACCATGTTTCATCTCTCTTCGCCTATGTTTGGACTTCGCACATACACACTAGGCAACATAATAGTCGAAGTATTTAAGTATGTTTTAAAGAGATTTCACATATCACTACTTTGAATGCTTTCGAAGTTGATCCTATACAATTGATGGCATAGTAGCCGAAATGAGTTCAGTAATCTATTTTATAATGTCGTCGACAATCTTGATGTCGCTATTCATCAAGATCAGCGAGGTCTTTTTCATTATTTTGGCTATCATGTCATGCGACATTGTTCCCGTGAATATTAGCATCGACTTTGTTTTAAATAGGCAGATAACCTATAGAGGATGAAAGTCGACAACATCGTTTTTGACAAAGAGTTTTATACCTAAACGAAATTTAAGTTTTGTTTTTAACCTTGGATAAAGGTTCGACGAGATATAGTGCGACATGATTGTCGCCTATCATTTTATTATGAGTGGAGAGCCTTTAGCTTTCTTCTTCGATGTTGTAATTGGGGATACCAATACATTGTAAAGTATAAATTTTGACACTATCATGGGGGACACCAATATACATAAGCTTTAACATACTAAACGTTTTCACTTCGACATTGATTTATAGTAACCTAATAAGGGCGGCGAGCCTACTATTTTATGACTTTGATTATAAACATTGGGAATACCAATGCTATGTTGATTATAGATGTCGAAACTATCATTGGGGACACCAAAGTAGATTATTTTTAATGAACTAAATGTTTTATAAATGAGACTTTATCATTGGGGATACCAATGCATTTTCTTAAATGGGTACGGCATTGATCATTTGGAGATACCATTGTATGTCACTTTGAAATGTTATAACTTTAACGAAAGATAACCTTATTAGGGACATCAATAAACATAAGTTAAACATGTGGAAAAATTAAATTAAATTGTTAAATGATGGGTTCAGGGCATCATAGGAAAACTATGGATGTGAGACATGTAGTCGACATCATTTCGAAGATGGGTAGTCTCTATGAGGTTAATGAAGGGTTCATAGCCATCTTAGGAGAACTATAAGATGTGTGATGGATAGTCCACGTCATTGTAAATTAAATGGAATATGTGTGATGGATATTACACATAATTTAAATAATGGAACCATATGTGATGGGCAGTCAATATGATAGGGGATGAGAAATCCAAGTAATAATTGCATGTGAGATGGATAGTCCACATAGCTATGAATATGTTTAAATATGAGATGAGTAGTTCACGTAATTATAAGATAGGTAGTCAGATTAAAATAAGATGGATAATCAATTTGAATTGTGAGGGTATAATTAAGATGGATAATATAATAAATTGGGATGGGTAATATAATATATGTTGCAAAATTATGAATGCTATTTTTTTTCTAACCATCGTGGTTGCAGGAGCACAGTATATGGTTAATTAGTTTTGGTTAAGATACTAGTGAGGGGAAAACCCATTCCGCTCAACGGTGTGGTCTTACTAGATATCTATTTGATTGGAAATGGCAGGTTATTATTTACACTAGACTTTTGTTTGATTCCAAGTTTTTGTTTCTCCCCTAAACTCTCGGTACTCATTTGAGTAGATCAAAAGTAAGAGATTTTATGTTCTAGTTAGATGAAAAAGCTTTCAAAGATGTGCAGGAGGCAATCTAGCTATTAGGAGCTTTAACTATTTCTGTTGAGTAGTTTGGTTCTGTCTATTTGGTTGTAATGGAAAAATTATATAATTGTCAAGTATTAGACTTTGATTAATCAAGGGAGTGTCTTCGTATGTCACACTTGGAGTATTTCATAATAGCTGTATTTTTCTGAACTTGGATTTGCGAATGGGATTGTGTAATAAATATGAAATATCATTTGTGAAATGAAATGTGAAAATTTGCTAAAAAAAATTGTGTTTAACATTTTTCATATTCATTTTCTTCTAATTATTGATATGATTAATATGGTCGCATTTTATCGTCGAGAATTAATAACTATGGATGACTTTGGCATCCTTAGTAGCTAGTTTTGGACCTCAAAATGGGCAATGTTACATGTAATGTTTAATATTATTTGATTCCCCACTACACCATATTGCCAGTTTTGCAACATACCCATGCGGAAGAACCGCAACGGTTCTGAGCCGTTGCTAAATAGCAACGGTTTGAAGCCATTGTAAATGATTTAAGAACAGTTATGGGCCGTTTTAATCTTGCAACGGCTCAAAGATGTTGTGTAGTTGCCCTGATTTTTTTTTCATACATAACCCCCCGTTCCCAAAATTAAACGCCCTTTTAATTTCATTTCCCTCTCCTCCACGCATTTGCCCTAGTTAATCGTCCCCATTTCCAACTTTCGATTGAGCGACTGCAAATCATCATCAACTGCAAATCATCATTGACTCTAATTTTGAGAAAGCAATCGGAAGAAATAAGATGACGGACTGGGCGCCGGTGGTGGTAGAAGTGGTGATGTTCGTGCCGCTATAGTCTGGACTCCTGTTCGAGATCCCGGGGACCCACGGCCATGTCAGCTGCGGCAACGTGAAAACCAATGGTAAGGCTGTCACCGTTCACACCCTCATCTTCTTCGCTGTCTACACTATTTTTATCATCGCTCTCCGCCTTCATATCTACACTGGTTGACCTCTCTATATCCCTGCCTTTTTATTTCTTATTTCATCTATATTATGTTCATGGGCTTGTCCGGTTTCTTATTACTCCAGCTACCCAAATGTATGAATTTGTTTGTGTTATCAAATTTGGTGGAAATAAGGACTTCTGCTATACTGTTCTATTTCTGTTTACCTGTTTTGCTATCTATTATATTTTATTGTTGCTGTTTCGTTCTAAAGGCGATTTAAGGCAGAGGATTCTATTTTTTTCTTCGGTTCAAAGGATGCTCCGAAACATTTTGTAGACATCAATTGAAAAGTGTTTCCAACTTTCAATCACAACAACCAATTATTCGTTGTGAAATTAAATAAGAGCAACTCCGTTCTTCTCATCGTTAGCAACAGGTTTATGATTTATTTGAGCTTTTTTATTTAGAATTTGAAACTCCAAATATTTTTAGGTTTACCACTTAAAATTACTTAAAAGGTTATTCTTCGAGTGTGCTTTTAAGGTACTTTTGAATAACACAATATGTTTATTCTGTGTTTTCCTACTCTTTAATTATACTCATTCATCGCTGGTTAATTCATGTTTCATTCAAAGTTCTTTCATTTAGCTCAAATTTCTATAAAGTTTATGAATATGTTAATGGATAATAAGCGGCTTAAGTAAATTTTACCATTTCCATCTAATGTGTGAAAATTTATTGACAGTGGATATGTTTTGATAATACTTTACTTTTGTCAACTGTATGGCGTCTTGAATTTTTAATGGTCTTTGTATTTAGCCTGTACATTGAGTTTGATTGTTAATATGATAGTATGTGCGGAAAACTCATCCAATGTAAAAAATACTTGCAAAGAAAGCAGTAAAATATTTTGTTTATTTGGTCTACTCTTAGATACTATATATACCATTACTTTTTGTTTGGTTAGTTTTATCCATTTTTATAAGTTACAGTAAGTTTTTCTTAATTTCTTTGGATGGTGTAACCTGTCGTTTTTAAACTTGTTTTAAGAATTTAGTTTATTATAATCAAATTGCTTATTTGAGATGAGGTAAGTTAATAGTTATGACTAGTATATTTTAAAATTTATTATATTTGACGTGTGTTCATTTTTGACTATAGAACTATTTTTCACTTCGTTTGCAAATATGCAATAACTACCGAGGTAAAGAAACTAGAACAGAAGAATACTATTTTGCTCTCTTCATTCAACTTTAGAATGTATTTTATTATTTTCATTAATCTATGATCAAGTAGTCTGTTTTTAAGTGTGTGGTGTAAGGCAATTTTCATGCCATTTCTTGTACTGTAATTTAAAAAAAAAACGATTTTGGACAGTGGATAAAACTTTTGATTAAAGGTGTAGAAATAATGAATTTGGATTAAAGGAAATATATTCATGATTTTGGACAGTGAATTATCCTTTAAATTAATGGAAATATACTATGACGCTACCATGGCAGTGCCATTAGTCATCAAAATATTAATAGATGAACTACAACGTTACCAAGAAAGTGAACATAAAATGATCTATATTTATTTTTCATCGGGCTAGATTTCCACGTAAGTGAACATAAGAATTTATACATCAAAATAGTTGTGTTATGTGTTTGTGTATGTCATAGGATAATATAATGAGCTGATAGAAAAATTATTGACAACATATCGTATATGATATAACAGGTCAGTATGTCTTCTAGTATAGACAAACAATGGATGAAAGAATCCGATCGAAGAACTACACGATATGTGCAAGGAGTACAAAAGTTTATTGATTTTGTTGTGGAAGATGGCGGTAATAAGGAATTCTATTCTTGTCCTTGCACACATTGCAAAAATATGAAAATGAAGATTAAATTAGAGGACATTCATTATCATCTACTTAGATAGGTAATTGTCCAATCATACAGAGTTTGGCATTTTCACAGGGAAGAGTCGGCGGGGAAGCAAAAACAACTCGTTAGTCAAGCCATAAATACCAATAAGTCTGAACTTCCTGGGATGGAAGATCTGGTCAATGATTGCCGATATACTTCATCATTTTCAACCTACAAGTCTGTTGCTCGATAATATTGGAGAATCGCCTACAGTAGATGTCGATTGGCAGGCTAATCAAAGTACTAAGTATAAATCACTTTTTGATAGTGCAAAAGAGCCATTATATCCTTCATTTTCAAAGGGGATAACAAAATTGTATTCCATTATGAAGCTGAATAGCTTGAAAACTCAGTACGGCTTTTCTGACAATGGTTTGACTGCACTCCTCGAATTTATAAATGAATTACTCCCTGAAGGTAACTCACTACCAACAAAGTACTCTGACATAAAGAAGATGATTAAACAATTTGGGATGGATTACGAAACTTGTGATGCATGCATTAATGACTGCATTTTATACTGGAAAGACAAGATATAAGACAACATTCAATGAAGAGAAAAAAGCCACCAAAGTACCTCAAAAGACGTTGAGACATTTCCCTTTAATTTCTAGATTAAGGAGATTGTATACTATACCATGGATAGCATATGCTATGACTTGGCATGGCCGTGCCAAGTCTGATTCAGCTGTAATGCGTCACCCATGTGACACTTCTCAATGGCGAGCAACAGATTCTTAAAACGTTTGCTGTTGAACCATGAAATGTCACACTTGGAATAGCAATGGATGGTTTCAATCCACATGCATCTCTAGCTACCCGTTACAGCTGCTGACCAGTAATTGCAGTACCGTATAATCTTCCTCCATCAATGTGAATGAAAAGGGAGTTTTCAATGTTGACATTGTTGATTTTTGGGCCAAAACAACCAGGGAAGGATATTGATGTTTATTTGCAACCATTGATAGACGAGTTTAAGCAGTTATAGGAAGGAGCCATTGCATTTGAATCATTTAATAAATCTGAGTTTACAATGAGAGCTAGGTTATTATGGGCAATTCATGATCATCCTGCACTTGGGACTTTATCGGGGTGCACAACTCATGGATATTTTGCATGTCCTATATGTGGGGAAGACACTTGTTCTTATTACCTTCCTGAAAGTAAGAAGATGTGTTACATGGGACATCGAAGCTTTCTTCCTTCCAAACATAAGTTTCAAGACGAAAAAACAAATTTTAATAACAACAAGAATATCGTCGTCCTCCATGGCCATTAAATGGTTATCAAGTTGAAGAGAAGGTAGCAATATTATGTTGAAAGTTGGTAAAAAAACTGGAAATTAGTCAAAAACGAAAAAAGAAAACCGATGAGGAAGAACTTGCCAATGTTCAGGCATGGTATAGGAGGTCCATCCTCTTTGATTTGCCATATTGGAAAGCAAATTTGGTCCGACATAATGTTGATGTTATACATACAGAGAAGAATGTCACTGAGCATCTCATTAGCACAATCATGGGTCATAAAGACAAGTCAAAAGACGACATCAACGCACGCAAGGATTTGAAAACCATGGGTATAAAAGAAATTGTGGGTGGTGGAAGATCCTGAAACAAATAAAATAACCATACCAGAGGCAACTTTCATCTTGAGCAAAGAAGAGAAGTTACGATTTTGCACCATTTTGAAAAGCCTAAAAGTGCCTAGCAAATTCTCTTCCAACTTCCACAACAATGTGAACATCAATCCTCCTGAATTAACAAATATGAAATAGCATGACTACCACGTCATAATGCAACAATTACTTCCGGTATTGCTTCAACATTCTTATCCACAACATAAGGATCTACATAATGTTATACATCGTGTAAGTCTATTCTTCAACATTTTATGCTCAAAGGTGATCAACCGGGAACATCTTTTAAAAGCAACGGCTAGTTTGGTGGAAGCGATGTGTGCGTTTGAAAGACATTTTCCACCTACTTTTTTTAATATCAGCATCCATCTTATGGTTCATTTAGCCGATGAAGTATTGATTTGGGGTCCTGTTAAATATAGGTGGATGTATCCTTTTGAACGGTAAATTACTAATTTCAGTTTTGTTCATCATCATTCAGTTTAAATATCTACTGGTTATTTATAATTGATTACCTTCATAGGTTAATGAAAACATATAAAGGATATGTGCGCAACAAAAGATATATTGAAGGATGTATTGCAGAAGGATATATCGTACAAGAAACTAGTCTTTACTGCATGGAGTATATGCCAGAAGGAGGTGATGACACTCATAAACATACTCGTGAGGCATTTTTAGATGAGAATGACGAGTTTGCTAGTGAGATGCCTTTAGGTAATGGTAAAGATATAACCTTAACCTAAGTGCAGTTTGAACAAGTTCGTAGATGAGTCCATAATAAGTACGATGGATTGGATGAATGGGAGAAGTAAGTTCACAAATAATTCCTGAATTCACATTATTGTAAATCAACTCATATATGTTTTAAAACGTGTGTGCCGCAGGAGGTATAGCATCTATGTGCAAAGTACTAAATCTCAACCTCGAAGTGGGGTTACGTCCGTAGAAACTTGTCAAAGTTTTACCCTATGGTTACGTGGCGAGGTATATATTACATCTTATTAATTATTTCATGTGTACTTAAGTGTATCATACACCTTCATGAACACACTTTTGATTTTGTTTTTTAGTTGGTGAAGACCAACGATGTTAACTCAACTCTTTGGCGGCTGGTGAATGGGCCAAAGTTCAAGGCACGTTGTTATATGAAGTACTAAGTGAATGGATTTACGTTTTCTCCGAAAAGTTACGAAGAGCGAATGGGAACACAAGACAACGGTGTATGTATGAGAGCAATTACAAAATTTAGAGCGAGTAGGAAGGATAAAAATTATAAGGAAGCAGACACAATATATTACGGAGTTGTCCAGGAGATAATTGAGTTAGATTACATCGACTTTAAACAAACAGATTTTAATTGTGATTGGGTAGGTCGAAGACAAGGCAATGGTTGCAAGATTGATCCTGTTTCAAACTTGATCACAGTTAACTTAGAGAAATTAAAGACCAAAGATCGAGTGACTGATGAGCCATTTATTCTTGCATCGGAAGCGAGCAAGTGTTCTACTCAAAAGACTTAAAAAATACCGGATGGTTTGTGGTTTTGCACACACTAAAATTGTTGACTACAAACGTTGATGACATCGAGTTTCCTACTGCTTATCAATCAGCTTTTGAAGATAACAAAAAACTAAAAGACCTTACCAAATGCATATGTTAATATAAGATGTATTTCTTAATTGAATCGAGTTGAATTTCAAGCGTGACTGAATTTACAATTATATGCTCAAAATAACATGAATATATTAATTATGGTCAATTCAAATTTATTTTCTTTTGCTTTAGTTTCAAATTTAAATTTTTCTGGATTTAAATAAACACATTTGCAGTCATTGTGTCATTGTCTGCAAGGAATTCCTTGATCTGCAATCGTATTTTGAAATTAACCTAAAGTATTGAACTGACCTAAGTAAGGTACTTGCTATCTGGTTGTCTAAGAATTTTGTAAATTTTTGTAGCAATATCCATTGTCATCATGTTGCGATCAATCCAATAACTTGTGAAGTTATCCTTGAATGCATAATAAAAAGTTTGTTAAGAAACACGACCAAAATCAAAGCTTATATGCAAAAGTATAGCAAGAATAGTGCCATATTTAGCATGAAGCTAGGAAATATATCCAAATGCAACCATTGTGAATGAAAAACTATCTTTGACGCAATATGAATAAGAATATTGAGATTCAAGAGGCGTAGTTGTTGGTAGATTACAGGGAAAAAATGTATACCTGTTATATACCCAACAAAATCAGCGTCTATCTTTCTAAAAAGGGTACTAGAAAAGAATGATGGTAACTAACAAATGGTAACTAACAGATATCCTTTTGTGATAGACTTGAAGTCTAAATTGGAGACCAAAAAAATAATATTGTGATAAAGAAATAAATAAAAAAGGGTTAAATTTGCAGAGGCATATACCGGTACCACCTTGAACTTGAAGCCCATTCATATGACCTGAGAAAATCTGATCAAATCTAGATATGAAGCAGTAGTAGTAGGAAGCAATGGGGAGATGTGAAGCAGCAGTTGTATAGAGATAGTGGTTGAAGGAAGATGGATGTTGATTATGTGCAGTTTTGTGCAGAAGTGTGATACAGTGAAAGAGGTAAGCAGTGGAGTATATGTTGTGGAAGTGGTCAGGGAGGAAAGCAATGCAGTGATGAAGACAGGAGGAGAATGTTGTGAAGTTTTATGTCAAAGTGCAGGAGGCAGGGAACTATGATGGATAGAGGAAGAGGAAGTAGTTGTGCAGTAGTGTTGAGTTTGTAATGTGGTAGTTAACAGTAAACAAAGGATGTTGCGAGCAGCTTGGTTGGAGATGATGTGGTGGCAGCAGTGAAGTGGAAGCATAGCTTGTAATGTGCCTGTTAACTTGTTAACGCCGTTATCTGACTTTGTTCCATGCTACAGAAAAATCAAATATATTTTTATCAGCAATTTTATGGTAACCATTATCAGAACCTATGGAAATATGAAAATCCATGATTAATTATGCTACTTCTATTGTCTTTGGAAATATTTATGGGTGAAATTCTTGATTTTGTATAATATAATGAACATTTAAGTGATTATGTTGGCTTATATAAACTCTGTCCCACCCCAATACATCCACTATAGATTTGTGATTCAGTAGAGGATTAAACTAAAGAGAAGTTGTAACACCATCTACTATAACTCTAATCATCAATTCTGCAGCTTCATCTCTACCGCTAAGTATATACTTCATACTACGTGAGAAGTTGTTGGTTGACAATATGCAAGTTGTTTCTTTCATTTGTGTGTTTTTGTTGTGTTTATTTTCTTTTGTTACATTCTTGTTTATCAACATTGAAAATTAATACATTGAATTGTTGTGTTTAGATATATTCTTATGCATGTTGATATATGTTATATTGCTCGTTGTATATGTTCATCTTGTCGATAATTCACTTGGATTTAGGAAAAAAAATATGAAACTAAAATGTGTGATTTAGTGATAATAAAAATGTATCTGAATTTGATTATCACTATGATTTAGTAATTCATGCAAGGATTATCATTTAAAAGCCGTATAAAATTTTAGGATAGCACTTACTGAATTGAACTGGAGGTTCTAAACACTCAAATTGCAGACATTTTAACATTATTATTATCATTAATTTTTGGTTCAGTCAAGAAGGTCTTATTGCAAACAAACATACCCGCTAGTAATTATTGGATTAATAATGCACCAAGTATCATTGTTAACATTCTATTTATATAACATATTTAATAGTAGAAATTAAGATTACATTATTTCCTTCCTATTTTAAAGGACTGCTACTTGAATGACTTCAAATCAATTTATTAAATAAAAAGTAATGAACAAACATTATTCAGATTAAGGAAGATAGCTATCGCTGCCCCACCATGCCCCTCTTCAAATTGTTCAGCCTGTACCCCGTAAAGTTATACCCTTGGTACTCCACCTTACACACTTTGTTAACCAAAAGTGCTGCTGTAAAGCGCGTGCACTCATATAGCGCGTCATTTATCAGATTGCTAATGCATTGGAAACAATCGATCGGGTTGGCTTCCACTGTTCATTTTCTTTTGTTACATTTTTACATCTCTGCAATTTCTACATTTCTCCATTTCATCAAAAAAAATTCATCACCCATTTATTTGCAAAATCTGTTCATTTACATACTTGGTTTATCAAAAAAATCCTTTCGTTGTTATGTACTTGGCATTTGCTAAGCTTGAATTGTTCTCTTTTTGATAAACATTTTTTGTTATTCCAAGTATATAACAATGAAATAAATAGATACACCTATAAATGAAAAAAATGTTATATATGTAGGGAGGTGCTGATAGTGCTATAGAAGAGAGTAACAATGTCAGAAGCCGCAGAAGCGTCAATCCATTCAATAACGCAATCATCATCTATACAGTCGAAGAAAGTTGAGACAAACGCATTTGGTGCTCCAATTTCAGATAATGCTGGAAAAATATTTTGTCGAGTTGGTAAATTGGTACGAATGCACGTACCAATCTCATATGAAAGTTGGGATGAAGTATCCAAAAAATTTAAGGATGACGTTTGGGCTAAATTACAGGTAAATTAAAATATATCAACTTCGGTTTTCTCTATTTTATATTCTGCCACATTGCTTTTTTTAAGCAAGAAATTCTTAATTTTCACAGACTTTTTTTTGAACTAGAGTCGTATGCAAAAGAGTTTTATTTTAAAAAAATGTGCGAGTCATTTAGGAGATACAAAAGTGAATTGCGGACAAGCTACTATGACAAATTTGATAATGATGAAGAGAGGAGGAAAAATTGTCCTCCAAAAATCAGCCAAAAAGATTGGAATGGTTTCTTGAAAAACGAAGCAAGACCCGGTGGACGCGAAAGAAGAGATGTAGGAAAAAAAAGATCATCATACAACTACGGTCATCACACTGGTCGTACAAGTCACGCTATAGTAGAACATAAAATGGTACGTTTATTTCATCTTTTTTTATTAAATATTCTTGGTTTGTAGCATTTGCTCTAAATTTCAATGACAGTTTATTAATATTTTATTGGTAGTTTGCTTTATAACTGATTAAGCTTCTTAATTTGTGAGGGTATGCATTGCATGCGCTATGGAAAATATTGTAATCGGTACAATTCCTAAAGCACTTAAAATTAAATTGATATGGTACATTTTGAACCTTACTTATGTCCTCAGGTTTTGTCATGCTATTTATTACATAATCTTATGTGATTCTTTTTATCCTTTGTTGTTCACACATTTTTTATCTGCTCTAAACTGAGGTAGGAAATTTCCAATATGTCACCATCAATTTCTAAAAAATAGTAATTTTAAATCTTTTCTTGTTTCCTGACATTCTTTCTTTTCCTGTTCTAAAAAATAGTAATATTGTGTGCTCTAAGCAGTAAGCAAAATATCTGGGTGTAATGGGAATAATGAATGTAAGTGGATGAAGTGGTTGTGGTAGTGGGAGTTTGAGTTGTTGGTTGTTATTGGCAGAGGGTGGCAGAGGCAATATTTGGTTATGAGGCAGTGATGTTGTTGTATTGATGAAGTGTGATTGGTGATGTGGTTAGGAAGAGGAGTTGTATAGGTACTGTTGGTTTGAAGTTGCAAGTGAGGTTGAGTGGTCAGAGGAGATAAGATGAAAGGCAGGATGTGTTTTTGCAAGCAAGCAGTTGATTGAAGTATGTGGACAGAGGCAGTATGAATGATGGCTGTAGTGAAGTATGTATTATAGAGAGAGCAAGTAGTTGGATTAGAAAGTTAGTTTTGCTGCACTGAGATGGAGTAGCAATTTTTTTGGCAGTTAGTTGTAATTGACAAAGTAAATTAGTTGGATGATGAAAGTGCGAAGAAGGAAAATGTTTGCGGAATGTGGAAATGTGATGGCAACAAGTCTATGATGGCTTTTTTTTTGCAGGCAGTAGTGGATGATTAAGTAGGTGCAATTTGTGGATGCTGTGATTGAAGAGGATGATGGTTGTGTAGGAAAATGATATAAGGAATAATGTAGTTTGGTTGAGTATTAGTGTTTCAGGTAGGTTTATAAGGACAACTGGGTTTTTAGATCACCAAATCCAAAAGAAAGAAAAAAAGCTTTATGACTATGAAAAATTTGAACAGAGACCACTATGAAACTGACGTCCTTGTTACAACTAGAGTAAGGAATCCGAGTCTCAGAACCAATTAACAGCTGATACAAGTTTACCACCTTGAAGAGAAATCACATTTTTAAAAGCACCAACCATAGCCTTCACCTTGCTCTTCTTACTTCCTCTAAGCATGCTCACTGTTTTCTCAATCACTTCATTGAAAAGAGTTTCCATGTCGTTCTTCTTCATCGTCTTTTAATGTTTCAAAACAACAGCTTGCAGCTCAAACTCTTTAGAACCGAACCACCTCTCTTTATCCTCAAACTTCTCTTCCTTGTCAAACCATTATCAATAGTACCACTCTCACTATTAGCATTAACTTCAATAATGCCATTAAAATTATCTCTTGTAACCGAAAGTTTAAAGTAATAAAATTATCAACCATTGTGCACATAAATATTTGCTAAGATCGAATCACTCTTGTAGTTATTTACGTTATATGCACTAATTAAACTTTATTAATCATTTCTCATTTTACATTTTTATCATGGTTTTATTACGTAATCTTTGCTAAAATCCATCTCTGATTGTAATTCATAAGTTGATTTAGAAATCTGTTCAACACACTCCTTTTTAGTATAGAAGTAAAAAGGATAATTCCTTATTTTGGGATATAGAAATTAGAAGTGATCATTCAAAAGTATGGGAGCATCCGCTCAAGATAAGGAGAGAAGCACTCAAGTGCATTGATAGGAAAATAGTAGAAGGCAAAACAACATCTTTGTGGTATAATCCATGGTTGCAAGGAGGCAGGCTCATAACAGACTAGTGTGGAGACAGTGGAGAGTTTAAGAGGAGAAAACATGATGGTCAAGGATTGCATTGAAAATGAAAAGTGGAAAATTGACAATGTTAGTTACTTAAGATAATAATTCAGATTTGAAATTTTAAAAACTAAAATTAATAAGGATGATGTAGAAGATTACTGGTATTAGTCTTATAGTAAAAGCAGTAAATACAATTTTAAATTAATCCGGATTAACATAAGACCAACTTACAACAAGGTGTATTGGGCAGAGTTTGGAGTAATTTGCATGTCTCAAAAGTGGTAGTATGTTTATTCAAAGTTCTTAATAGTTACATACCGACAAAATAATGACTCATAAATGCATAAATATAGAACCATTATGTGTTCGGTTACAAGAGATAATTTTATTACTTTAGTCCATTATGCCTTTATAGTATTTGATGGTCTGAATCAAATTAAGACTTTAAAAGATAACTAAAGAAACACATGCAATTTTTGTAGTGTTGAACTAACAGTAATAATGTAGTGCCTCAGTTGGAAATTCAAATGATTTCTTATGACATATATGTTTACATGTTTTATCAGTCTACTATTTTAGATTAGTAACCTATCAATTAATAGTAATATCTCAAGTACTATCATATTTTAGAGTAAAATTGCAAAAGCGAAGGAAGCAATCAATGACAATGATGAAGAAGATTTGCCATTGGATGAAGACATATTGTCACAAGTGTTTGGCAAGGATACAAGGGGCCGGACTCGCAGTATTGGAACCAAGATATCAAGAACACAAGTAAAGGCTTCTACTATTGCACGTAAACAAATCAAAAAGACCAAAGTAGATTCAGAAGACTTGAAATCTAGGATAGACAATATGGAGGGTACACTGAAGTCGTTGGTCGACTTGTTCAAAGGATACATGGATAACGGAAAACACATACCAGACATTCCTTCTAATGAAGGAGGAAGTGGGACACGACAGGAAATTGTTGGAAAATTGTCGAACAACGAAGTTAATAATCCATTGAGTTCGTCTGGTTCGGCAAATCAAAAATGTGAAATCCTGAACTTTGATCTATAGGTCATTGCAACAGGTTCTGTATGCAGAGATTCGACAGCATCCATTATACATGGGAAGCCTGTACCTCCAACACACGAGAAGTTAGTTGTGGACAACTTACTACTACCAGATGAGAACACAGCCAAACAAAATCATCCTCTTGCTACGACCTTTGATGAAGTTGGAATCGGTGGTTTAGTGTGTCATCCAAAGATTTCAATTCGATATCTTTAGATGCAAGATCAGGTAATAGTCTAATTTTTATCAATTTAAACTTATCTTTTTCCGTTGTAAACTGTTTCTTATCAACACAGTAATATTCTACTGTTTGGTCACACAAAATTGTTTCTGATCAACACAGTAATATTCTACTTTCTCGTTAATAACTCTGATTATGACATAAACACAAAATTTGCACCATCATTCTTCATTTCTACCTACCTGCACATCACACAATACATACTGCACCAGCAATTCACATCATTCTTCATTTCTGCCCATCTGCACATACATACTACACACCTACATCTCCAAGACACTCAAGCAATCCCTTGTGCATATCAGTGCATGAACCTAGCAACACACCATCCTTTAAACTGTGCAACACAACCATCCGCCTTCAACATCTAGCTGTCCTCATCCACGTACTCCTCACCAGAGACACTTCTCATCACTGCACCTGTGCAAAGTTCATTTCAGTACATCACCAACCACTTCCATATCTCCAACACACTTACAACAAGCCATTATTAACTCCACACTACTCCATACAACAAAATGTCACTACAATACATCATCACTACATTGGTTCATTGCTACTGCAACCAAACAATCATAGCAAACATATACTCAACCGTTCATTCTTCCTCCCTACTATAAGTGCAGCCATCATCTGATGTTTGTAGGAGGAGGGCTTCTGGTATTGAATGAAAATAGTAGGGATAGAGGAGTGGTGTTGGTAGGTGATGGCTGGTTTGTTGACGTTGTTTTATGTAGAACTGGAATTGGTAAGTGATGAGAAAGGTAGTGTTGAGGCAGTTATAGGTTTGGATATGTGGTAGGGGAAGAACTTTGGTGAGAAGGTGGTCATATAAAATGAAAGGCAAGTTGATAGCAGCGGTAACAGTCCAAATGGTGATGATTTGTAGTTGCTTGAAGTTGCAATTGTATAAGCAGTGCACTAGCCAGAAGTGATCATTGAAGAGGCTGTTGTGAAATGAAATGGTTAAGTTGAAGTGTTTGTGGTCAATTTTGTGAATTGAAATGGTTGTAGTAACAGAGATGGTTAAGTGGGTGGTATGTTGAGATGGTTGAACAAGAAGGTGGCTGAATTGTTGATGCAATATGTTGTAGCTGATGGCTATTTTGATGGTAGAGGGTATTGGATGTCAGGATGAAGGGAATGCAGCTAAATGATTAGAACTGGGTGTAGTGGTGTGTTGTTGTTGAATCTTTGGTGATGACAGTATTGGCAGCTGCTTTGATGTGCCCTAACAAAAAATTGTTTCTGATCAATGTAGTTTTAGCACTCTCACTCTTGCACTCCCATTACTTTATTTGTACTTACCTTTATGTTTAACTAATTCCGTGTTTGTTCATAATGCAGACGACATAGAGAAAAAGATTAGCCTGAAGTGAGGAATGAGAGGTAGTTATGGTTTTGTGAATTCTTCTGTAATATAAGTTGGCTTGAAAAAACACTTTCTGATATACGGGTTTCTTGTGTTTCTGTAATATTAGTACGTAATACTAGTTGTTGCTGCTGTTGAACTTTGTAGTGTTATGTATTGCTGCTGTTGTTGAACTTTGTAGTGTTATGTATTGTTGTTGAACATTGTAATTAAAAGATTTGTTATGTTTGGTTTTTGTGTTAAATCTGCGAAAAAAATTTGATCTTTCTTTTATGATATTATGCTAAATTTGCAAATTTTTATATTGAGTATGATAATGAAATGAATGTTGGGTCAGGAAAAGCAATGCATTTTTAAAAAATAATAATATAATAATTCACAACGGTTTTGAGCCGTTGCAAAACAGAATTAACAAAGTTGCCCAACAAGACTTTACAACGGCTATCAGCCATTACTAAATTAAATTTAGCAACGGTTAATAACCGTTCTAAAACATAAATTTACAATGGCTTTAAGCCGTTGCGAAATTATATTTCGCAACGGCTAAAAACAGTTGTTATATTTTTACCACTGCTCATTTTGCAACGGCTTTTCCGTTGCGAAATTATATTTCGCAATGGCTAAAAACAGTTATTATATTTTTACCATTGCTCATTTTGCAACGGCTCAAAGCTGTTGCAAAATGGCTATTCTGGTGTAGTGCCCGCTTGAAAGAAGATGACATGAATAACCTTTCTTTACAGGGGACAAAAGAGAGGAAGTTGAAATGCTTCATATCGAATAGGTCATGACAAAGGCACTTCGAAGAATTATAATTTTGTAGAGGGATCCAACGGGATTCCTCACCATTGTTGATTTGCATTTCATTGGTATATGTGTGTATTTGAACTGTGTGAATGTCCAAAGCTTGGTAGCCGGTCATTACATGTGTAAATTGTGATACAACTTGGAAGTTGACTTCTTTTTGACGTAGTAATTTATAGCACTTGATGATGTGCTGAGTAGTCGCTAAGCCTCTTTCTGTATTTAGAAATTTATTTTTATGGATAGATTGATTTCAAACATATGGATATTTTGGATTAAAATGTTTTCTATACTTATATTAGTACAAATATAGAAAGAAATGAAGTTTAAAAGCTAATTATTTCACAAAACAAAGTTTTAAAGTGTACAGTCCATATAGCGGTAGTCGTTATGGATGTGCTTTGGAAATCTATAATTTTAGTAAAGTATAAACAGTTATCTACTTCAGATATTTTCTAAATTCTTTTCAAGTGAGTTTTATAAAAATTGTATAAATATTTAAAAAAGAGTTTGAAGTTTCAAATATATTTTAAGAATTTATTTTATTTATTTAAATAAGAGGTTTAAATTCTGTAAAGGAAAAATCTTATCTTTTCAAATTGAAGTTGGGTTTTATTTAAAGATTCTCAAGTAATATTTGTATAAGAGTTATGAGATTTAAAGGATTTATTTTGAGATATTTAAACAAATGATTTCTACTTTTCAAAGTTGAATTCTCTTTTAAAAGTGATGGCTATTAAGTTATATTTTAAATGGAAAATTTAAACTTTGTTCAAAGTGTTTTTAAAGGAGTTTCGAGGTTTATATAAGAAGCTTAAAGGATTATTTGATATAATGAATCAAGTGGTATTTTATGAAAAAGGGAATCTTGACTTTCCAAATCAAATGTGGTTTTCAAACAAAGATTTTAAAGTGAGATTATATGTGGAGGTTGTATTCAAAGGTCTTTTAAAAGATTTTAAATGAAGAATAAAGCTGAGATTACAGCACTATTGTTGCAGTCAATATTTTCGAGAAAATGAAGAAGATCGTCGACTATAACAATTTTGTTATTGTAAATGGCTTTGAGAAATTGGAAAAAGAAGTTTGGTTTATAACGCTTTGTTTTAAAAGAATGGTATATGGAATTTATAAAATCTTATACTTGACATTGAGGTAGGGAAACTTCTACCTATCTTGAAAGATAAGATTGTTGTCGAGTCAAGGCTTGAGAGGTAATAATACTCTAACTTGAGTAGTTTCATTGTTAACCAAAGGATAGTTTAGGTTTGAAATCGAAGTTTGATGTCAAGTATATGAAGTATCATTTCCGTACAAGAAATCGATTGCTTATGGAAATTAATTAGTCCTATACTTGGCACTAAAAGCCAATGAGTAGGTTGATCCTATATCTAAGAGATCTAGAATTGAAGTATTTTAACTAAGGCAAGGCCAGGAGCAAGCAGTTCCCTGCCTTACCTGGCTCCATTTTTGGGCGAGAGATAAAGTAAGTCAAAATATTTATAACGTGACAAGAATAGGAGATTTGATTTCAATGATCTTTATAATTTATGATGGTAGGGATAGCATTCTTTTTTTTACTAAACACTAAATTCTGTGGTAAGCAAACTCGTCTCTGTCTATGAGAGTTTGAGAATGTATGTCGATACAAGGACAGAATGCTAACTTATTCGGCAACATTGTTAACTAAGAGTTAGGACAAGTTTGAAATCAGAAAGAGTGGTAATTATATTTGGTCTAATTTCCATTGATCCATTTACTTACACCAAAAGGGAACGTGCTTTAAAATGACATTTTTTTGGCCTATTTAAATATGATTTTGGAAAAAGGGAAATCTTCCTTAAGATTTGTAAATATACTTATACCATTGATATAAATATATGAAAACGTTTTCTAAATATTGAAAGTGAAATGGTTTGTGAATAAATTTATACCATTGGAATAAGTACAAGAATAATTTTTCAAGAATTAAAAGTAGCGAGGGTTTGCGAATAGTTCCGTTGTAAACATATTTTAATACAAATAATTGAAAGGAGATTTTAATTAAAGAAAAGATTAATTAAAGAAGCTTTGTGTTTGCTTATGTGCTTAATCATGCTTGGTTTTATATGAAATTAAATCTCTAATTTGGTTGTTTGCTCATTTGACAATTAAATAATCGGCTATCAAATATTGGCCCATTTTGAAACTATCAATTGTTGGTTCGGAGAGACTAGGATCAGGTAAGCATGAGTTATCTGAAAACCATTTCGAACGGGTATAAGCGTTTGAATTGGAGACATCTCGAAGATGATGGAAACCAAAGACGGAGTTCTTTAAAGTGCAAGGGCTACTTGCTACTAATTCTTAGGTTGATTTAAAAAATGATGTAGTAGAAGTAGTGCTTTTAGTTTATTCAGTCCCAGAATAACTTGTATGGATGAATGTTGACATTGCATTATTGCCTTGAGAGCAGTGTTAGCATTCCAAGAGTGGTTTTCTAAAAGGTATAACGTAGCCTCAAACCTCATACTCAAAAATGACTAAAATAGGGGAGATGCAGTAGGGCTATGTAGTTTGTTACCATTAGAATATAATCATCACTTGTATCTAGATCGGTATTTTGGGATTTTGTATGGTAGGCCCATGGGAAAGGTTTATCAAGTTGGCATCTAGGGTGATGATCATATTCGGTATTATTCAGTATATGGTAGGTTAATTCTGTGTTGGTATGGGAGTCCCTATAATGCCCCCGGTATATTTTCTCTAGAGGTGTAATGTACGGAAGGCAGTCCCTTACCTTGTCATTGTTGGAATTCATTTTCCAATATGTGCCTTATGGACTTAGTTGTATACTAAACATGCCATAGAATGTAATTAATATAACCATTCCTGCTATGTAATATATTTAAAATTTATATACAGTATATTACTCGTCATGACGAGAGATTATATTCTGTCTTTTCTTTTCTTTTACCTTAACAATCTATTTTTCTAACACTTGGATGCTTGGCACATGAATACCGTTGATGTATTCGTGTCGACTTTGAGGGTCGAAAAGGTGGGTCGTTACAATTGATATCAAAGCTAAAGATTATATGAGAACCTAGGCTTTGGCGAGGTAAGCTTATTTAAGATAGGATGGGTGACACCCTAGAATGAGTTTGACTGTGTATGCGTGAGAGAGTGCATATTTGTTACTGCTATAAAATTGTTTTATATTTGTTGATTGGTTTTTTGAGTGGTTTATGAAATCTGGTCGAGACGTGGGACGCCATGATGTTGATAAGGGTTTCTAAGCACTTGGACAGGGTAAACTGATATAGTATTGTTTTTGAAAATTGGTAAATGAAATAAATTTACCTAGGATTATATTTTATATATAAAAGAATAATTTTCAAAAATAGTCTGAAGTGTTGGATTTGTTCGAGAATGACAATATTTGATTATTTTTTATTATTTGGTTAGTCATGCTTATCCAGTTTAGGAGTATTAGCTATTGTTTGCTGATTGATTATTTATGTTCGGCCAGTTTATGAGCATTTATTTGTTTGATTTAAATTAAATAAAAACACCATGCGAATTAAGTTTCATAATTTGAAAGCAAGGTGTTCGGTAGTAAGGATGTTATACGGTTTATTTAATACAAGAAGGAATGATTTTATATAAAGTTGATTTTATAAATCAGGTTTATAAAATGTGTTTTATTAATAAGAATGATGCTTGAGAATTTAAATCCCAGTGTCTTTGAAAAGGATTTCAAATGATTTTTGACAAAGGTGACAAAAGTGCTACTTGAAAGTATTTATAAGTGTTTTCAAAGAAAATTTTAAGTCAGTTGTTTGGATATATCGAGAAATGAGTCTCGGCTAGTTTTATAATAATCTGAATAATCTTCTAGGTGAGAATATGATGTTTGCGTAGGCGAATGTTGTATTACACTTAATAAATTATTCCCTTTTCCATTGTACGATCGAAATGAATTCGAATCCGAACGAACCTAAATGAAGTTGATGGTAGATATTTTGTTAAAACTACTTATATGGGAATATCTACAGTATTGTTTCAAAAATAGGATTCGAAAAGAAGAAGTATTTTTATGTTAACTAGTTCAAGAGGCTCGAAAATCACTAAAAATTGACAAAAGATGCATTCGGATGGTAAGCAGTTCTTTTAAGTATTATCCTTCTTGGTAAAGGGATGTATGATACTACTGGGTGGGACCTAGTTCTTAGCATCATTTTGGTGTTACTCGATCTATATGTCTATTTTCTATGGAATAAAGTATATAGTATTATTTTAAAAAGGAATTTGAAATAAATTCAGGTATTTAGTTCCTAAATTTTCTTTAAGGAGATTTGACATAAAATAGAAAGTTATTTTATAAATAAGTCTACAAACTCTTAGATAGAAAAGAAATAACTTAACACAAGTTTTAATGGGTTAAATTTAATAAGAAGGTTTTTAATAAATTTTGTTTCATTAAAACCCTATCTTTTGTTCTAACATCCAATTTCCAAAAACTATTTGGTGTTATTGAGCCAACTAATAGACACTTTGCCTTGAAGATGTCTAAGGAGATGTATACTCCAGAATTGAGTTGGGTACCAGTATCTTACTCTTCTTAGCTACTTACCGGACCAGATGGGTAAAGAGGTCGACTTGGTTTTAAGACCCAAATTTATTTTGGGCTGCATCTTAATTTAGGTAAAAACAAATGATAAAAGATAAAATCAGATAGTTGTATATACTCTCATGATATGATAGTTTATTATACAAGTTTAAAACTTAAGTTATGTTTTTATGAAATGTTTTCATAACTAATTTTAGGAAATTAGAGGGTTAAGTATCAGTATGGCGTGTTTCTGTATTGATTAGTTAGGATGAAATTTCGGGGTCGAAATTCTTTTAAAGGGGAAAACATGTAATGACCTGGAATTCTTTTCCTTTGATTTGTGAGTATTTAATTAATTTTAAATATTCAATTAAGGGTTTTTAATAGTCAAATAATTCTCTTTTAATCAATAAATAATGACGGCGAACTCATTTTGAAGTTTGTTTAAAAAAATAAATATCCAATGAAAAATTGAGATTGTGACCGAAATTCATTTTTTAGATTTTCGACTTCCCATCGAACGGAAGTTGTTGAAACGTTATATGCACACTTTTGTAACATATACATACACATCAAAAGTATTCAAAAATATGCCAAGGGATTAATTAAACTAAGTTTCCTTAAGTGTTTCTAGAAAAGATATTAAGTATTTTTTTCATTTCCTTAACTCGTGCCACATTTTAAGGAGGCTTGTTCCACACACTTTTGATGATTTGATGGATTGTACACTAAGGGATAGTAGCATGCTCCTTGGGTGGCCTAAGGGTGTACTTATGGACAAAAATAAGGAGGGGTATTGTAGGGCAAAGTAATCATTTCGTAAGGGGGCATTTGAGTTCTTTTGACCACTTTTCTCAAGTTTATAAACGTACACCCCCATTGCTCTCTTATGTTGTTGCTCATTTATTCATAAGTCAACACTCTTTCATGCTCTCTCTCTCTTTTCATAATTTCTTAAGCCAACCTTCTACAAATCCAACCAAACTCTAACATGTCTCTTAGAACATCACTACAACACCATCTAGCAACATGAATAAGAAGAGAGGAGCACAACTCCCCTACACCTCCATGGCTATGTACATTTTAGGGGGAAGGGAGTCTTGGCAGTGTGCATTTTAGGAGGAGGGGAGGCTTGGCCATATGCATTTTAGAGGAGGGGAGGCTATGGTCATGAGCTTCTAAGGATGGGGGCTTTGGACCCAAGGAGGAGGAGGAAATGTGGGAACTTTGGTGGCTAGCTAGGAGGTGGAATGAAGTTGGAGGCTTGGATTAGGTTTCTACCTAGTTAAAAGTGAGATATCTCACTTTGATAGTTTTAAAAATAACGTGACATGTTGTAAAATTATTATTGTTTATGCTGTAAATATAGAGGTATATATGTAGTGTTTGATATTGTTCGATTCCTGCTTGAAAGCGGATGGTATAAATAACCATTCGTTGCAATGGACTAAGCAAAGGAAGTCAAAATGATTCATAGAAAATAAGTAGCGATGAAGCCACTACGAAGAATTTGAATTTTATAGAGGGGTCCAACGGGATTCCTTGCCACAATTGATTTGCATTTCATATATATGTGTGTGTGTGTGTGTGCGCGCGCACGTACGTTCGTGCACGTGTGCGTGTATTTGAAATGTTTGAATGGTCGTAAGCTTGGGAGCCGACCATTGCATGTGAATTGTGATACGACTTAGAAGTAGAATTCTTTCGATATAGAAGTAATTTATAGCACTTGATGATTTGTTAGAGTAGTCGCTGAGTCTCTTTCCGTATTTAAAAGGTTATTTTTGTGGATTTTAGACTGACTTCAGTCAAATGGATATTATGAAGTAATTTTTTTCTATATATACAGTAGTACAAAATATAGAAAGAAATGAAGTTTAAAAGCTATTTGATTTACAAAATAAAGTTCAAAGGTTACGGTCCATATAGCGTTAATCGGTATGGATGCACTTTGAAATCTAGGATTTTAGTAAAGTATAAAAGGTTATCTACTTTATATTTTGTAAATTCTTTTCAAATGTGTTTTGTAAAAATTATATAAGTATTTAAAAAGGAGTTTGTTAAATATATTTTAAGAATTTATTTTAGTTGTTTAAATAAGAGGTTTAAATCTTATAAAGGAAAATTCTTAAATTTTCAAATCAAAGTTGGGTTTTATTTAAGATTCTCGAGTAATGTTTATGTGAGAGTATTGAATTATAATTTAAGTATATAAAAATTTTACTGTTGAAAAGTAGAAATGTTTAAAATAGATTTGAGATTTAAAGGATTTATTTTGATATATTTAAACAAGTGATGATTTATATTTTTCAAAGTCAAATTTTCATTTAAAGTGGTAATTTTCAAGTTATATTTGAAAAAAAAATTAAACTTTGTTTAAAGTGTTTTTAAAGGACATTTGAGAATACAAGTGATTTAAAGGATTATTTTATATTATATAATAAAGCAAGTGTATTTTTTATGAAAAATGGAATCTTGACTCTCCAAATCAAATGTGGTTTTAAACAAAGATTTCCAGTGAAATTTTATGCGGAGGTTTAAAACTTTGTTTAAAGAGCTTTTAAAAGATTATTAAAAGAAGAAGAATGCGTAGATTACAACATTATTGTTGTAATAAATGTTTAAAAAAAAATAAGGTTATGGACCATAGCAATCTTGTTATAGTAAATGGTTTCAAGAAATCGAAAATTGAAATTTGGTTTATAACATTTTATTTTTAGAGAATAGTATGTGGAATTTATGAAATCATATACTTGACATTAAGCCTCGAGTAGAGAAACTTCTACCTATTCTAAATGATAAGAATGTTGTCAAGCCAAGCTTTGAGAGGTAATAATATCCCAACTTGAACGGCTTAACTGTTAACCAAAGGATGGTTTAAGTTTGAAATTGAATATTGATGTCAAGTATATGAAATAGTATTTCCGTATACGAATTCGATTACTTATGAAAATTAAGTAGTCTTATACTTGACATTAAAAGTAAATAAGTAGATTGATCATCTACTTATGGGATCTAGAATCAAAGTGTTATAACCAAAGCAAGGCCAGGAGAAAGCAGTGCCCAGATTTAGCTGGCTTTGTTTCTAGACGAAGGATATAGTAAGTCGAAATATCAGAAACGTGTCAAGAATAGGAGATTTGATTTCTATAAATGATCATTATAATTTATAATGGTATGAAAAGTATTCTTTTCATACTTAACACCAAATTCTGAGGCAGGAAAACTCGTCTTTGTCCGTGAGAGTTTAAGAATGTATGTCGAGGCAACGATAGTATGCTTACTTGTCCGACTACATTATTAATCGAAGGATAGTTCAAGTTTGAAATTGAAAAGTGGTGGTATGTATATTTGGTTTAATTCCTATAGGATCCATTTACTTACACCAAAAAGGCAAGTGTTTTGAAATGACATTTGTTTTGGCCTATTCAAATATGATTTTGGAAAAGGGAAAATATTCCTTAAGATTTGTGGATATACTTGCACCACTGATATAAGTATATGAAAACGTTCTATAAGTATTGAAAGTAAAATCATTTGCGAATATACTTATACCGTTGAGATAAGTAAACGAATATTTTTTCAAGAATAAAAAAGAGCAGAGAGGGTTTGTGAATACTTCTTTTGTAATATTTTATACAAATAATTGAAAGAAGATTTTAATCAATTAAAGAAGCTCGGTGGTTGCTTATGTGGTTAATCATGCTTGGTTTCCATATGAAATTAAATCTATGATTTGGTCGTTTGCTTATTTGATAGTTAAATAACCGACTATCAAATTTTGACCCACTTTGAAACTATCATTTGTTGGTTCGGAGAGACCGGGATCGGATAAGCACGAGTTATCTTAAAACCACTTCAAACCGGCATAAACGTTCGAATTGAAGACACCTTGAAGATGATGGAAATCGAAGACGAAGTTCTTTGAAGTGCAAGGGCCACTTGCTACTAATCCTAAGGGTAATTCCAAAAAGGATGTAATAAATAGTACCTTTGGTTAGCATCGCATTGTTTCCTTAAGGGCAGTGCTGATTACTAAGAGAGATTTTCTAAAAGGTAAAACGTAGCATCAAACCTCACACCCAAAAATGACTAAAACATGGAAGATACGGCAGGGCTGTGCGGTTCACTACCATTAGAGTATGATCATCACCTGTATCTAAATCGATATTTTCGTATTTTATATGGTGGGCCCACGGGAAAGGTTTGTTAAGTTAGCACCCGAGGTGATGATCATATTCAGTATTATCCGGTAAAGGGTAAGCCGGTTTTGTGTTTGTATTGGAGTCCCGGTGAGGCCTCCGGTACATTTTCTCTAGAGGTATACTGTACGGAGTTGTCCCTTACCATGTCATTGTTGGAATCCATTTTTCAATACATGATTTATGGACTTAGTTGTATACTAAATATGATGTTGGATGTAATTAATGTAACAATTCCCGGTATGTTATATATCTATTTAAACCCTACATTAATATAATATCACAAGATTTCCTTATAAAATGGTTTGGTTATCATAAGTTAAAAACAAGTCCATGTTTATTTGTGACGTGGTCTTGCTAAATACCTTTATTTTTGAAGGAATTTTATAAATATAGAAACCCATATGATTTGATTTGAGTTTCTCATGTTGACTTACCAGACTGATTCAGGTGTTATTTTCTTAAAATGCTCGGATCAGACCCAAGTCAGTTTTCAGATTTAGCTGTAGATGATTTGGAGCTTCAGGGGATGAGCTGGATGCCTCCAAGACCTATTGATGTATTTTATTTCCCGCTGCATTTCTTATTTTGTATGTAGCAACATCTGTGAGGATAGACTGTAATAACTATCCAAGCTGGTGATATTTAGTTTCTTTGATTGTTGCACATATATTAAAGTTTTTTTCTGTAAAGAACTATTGTATATTATATATTACTCATCACAATGTGAGATTATGTTATGTCTTTTCTTTCACCCCAACAATCTATCTTTCTGGCACTTGAATGATCGGCATGTGAATACCGTGAATATATTTATGTCAACTTTTGATGGTCGAAAGACGGATCGTTACACAACACCACTTCAAGAAGTCCCTTCATTCTCCACTACTCTCTTAAGCAACTTGTACACATTGCTGCTTCCCTTTTTTGCATGCAAGACCTCCCTATTACCCTCCCAAACCCTTATAACTTCACATCGTGTCGAAAAGTTGCAGCCTTTTCCTTCCAGCTATTCCATTGAAACAATGCTCTTTTTAATTTTTGGGACATGCCTAACTCCCGTGAGTTTCACCTCTCTTTCATCATACATCTTCAGCCTAACTGAACCCATACCCATCACCGCAAGATCTCCACCACTAGCGAACTCCACTTTACTTTCTTGCTTCTTATAATAAAATAAATGCTCCCTTTAGGTGAATATATAGAAATATGAACTCGAATCAAGCATTCACTCGTCTTTTTTTCTTCTATCAATACAGAGAATACACCAAAATTCACCTTCCCATCGCTGGCTTCATTAAGCTCGTCTTTGTCTTCCTCTAATGCTTTCATCTTTTTTTTGTCCTTTTTAAGTTTTTGCAAAATCTCAGCTAGTGACTATATTTTTCACAGTTATATAAGATAAAATCCTTTTTCATGTTCAATATATGTAAACATCTTTCCTTATTCGAATGGTCACCCCTCTTAATAAGATTTACCTCTTCAATCAGATTTTAAATTTCCCTTTTCTCCTTATCATTTTGTTCCATCATGTTCATCCTTTGCGTCTCCTTATTAAGCAGACTACTAACCATCGATCCCATTGAAACAACTTCATCCGAACTTAAGTTGAACCATTTCCCAACTCTCTAGTAACGAACTTATCAATATCAAGGTATGGGTCTCATCATCCATTGCAATTTACAGCTACAAATTGGTTCATAATTCATAAAAATCATTAAGATGCTCCTCAATTGACCCACATCCCCTAAATTTTAGACTCACCAATCTTCTCATAAAAAGAGCCTCATTCGTTGCGGAGTTCTTTGCATAATTTCCATCCAATTCTTCCAAATTGAACAAGCGAATGTTTCATTGGCAATAATACAAAACACCGTATTCTTCATAGAACACAAAATAGCCGCTGCAGGCTTTCTATCCAAAGCTTTCCATTTCTCATAAACAAAACTCTCTTCAAAAGGTCCTTGTAATAGATTCTAATATCAATTGTTAGGAATTTTTCTATGATTTCTAAACACTTAGATTTTAGAAGAGATAAGAAGTAAAAAAAACAATAGACATAGAAATTCCTCTAAATAAATCGTTATAAATTCCTTCAAAGATTACAAGAAAAAAAAAAACCTAAAAGTTGAGAAGATATCTCAATCTCCAAAACTCTATAAAGATCATCATTTCTCACACGCTTTGTGAACCATATCCATGTATATTTGTAATGGTCTCGATAAAATGTCTTTTTTAATTAGCCTTTGATTACTTCCATCTTTCAAAATAAATCTTTTTCATGTAGATAATTTATTGTCTTCTTTAATGCAACAAAAGATGCAACTAATATTTTTTAATCACTCACCAAAATCTACAAAATCATAAAAGAGGCAACATATTTGAGTCACGATGCCATCTTTACACTAATATCTTCGAAATCTACTTGATTTGAAAATATTGTATCGCCAAAATCAAAAAATTGAAGATGGGGAGCTTGGTCCAAACCGTCGTTACACAATAAGTGATATCAGAGCTGAAAGTTGCGAACTGGGTCATACAGACAAATAATATACTCAAAGTATTCCAAAAAGATGCGAATTAAGGAGGAGATTGTTATGTGTTGTCCAGCATGTAGAAATATGAATGTCAGTTTGAAATTGGAATGCCTCACGTCGCTAAGTAACTTGAACAAATGGTGTATAAATATAGATTGGTAGACACATAACATTATGAATTCATTTTGTTATAATGAAGTGTGTCAATTAATATGCGTACACCCTGTGCTGCAGATGAAGAGCTTGGCCCAAATCGTCGTTACATAACATCAAGTGTAATTCACGAACTGGAGATGAGGGATGAAGTCATGTGGCGTGTTTATAAATCCTTTCACACTTTTAATTGTTAATTCTCCGTGCACACTTTTAATTGTTAATTCTCCATGCACACTATTGAACTTTTTGGGTGTTAAGGTGGATTCTTGTAAAGCTCTTTGAAAAAGCAAAGTTCTTGACAGAGTTAAATTGCACGTGGCTTTTGATTTTGAAGGGTATAAATACAACGACGATGCTAAGAAGTGTTTAATTGAGTATGAACCTCTGAAGCATTTGCTTGTTAACCGTGTTGTGCAAAGCAGCTGGAAGAGCGCCCGAATACTTTTAATTTGGAAGGGAATTGCTTTATGTGTAGTTTTGTAGATCGAAATGCGAGTCAAACTTTGTTGGTGCAGGATCAAAGGCTATTATGGCTTTCAAATCCTGAAAAATGCATTGATCGTTATTTTTGATTTAAATGTTTCAATTACTGTAAAAATTTAAATAACTATAATTAATTTATTAACCTTTAAAACAATTATTGTTGAATGTGGGATAATAAGTATTAATTAGAGGTTTTCGATAATAATTTTTAAATGCAAATGTGTAAAAAGAAAATTAAGATAAAGGACGCATTGTCCAACAATGATTCATATAATGCACAATAATAATACATCATTCGATAGAAATTGACAAGAAAATTCAATAATTTAATGACTAAAATTATGAAAATATGTATTAAATAGATTATGTGAAAAAGATGAAAAGTACATGTATAATTATTTCTCAATTTGAGAAAACAAGAGGGGTTTCTTTAAGGATTTTGAGGTTAAACCATTAATTCAAGGAGGCTGTTTTATTTTTAAAAGAGCCAATGTGATCGATCATTTTATGTAGAAGACTGTTCGTTGTGTTTTCATGATAATACTGCAATTTAGTTTGTTTTGATTTGCCTTCGACGCTAGGCGCTGTGGAAAGAGAAAAACAAGTTATGTTTTCATACTAAACATAAAACCGATTACGCTTTTGTGAATTCAGCTCTTATTCATATCTGTCCACGGACATGTCTGACTAAAAGAAATTTTGATTTCGTGCTAGCAACAGCATGCATGCTTCTATATGCCCTAGGCTGGCTTCGCGTAGAAAATATGAGTTATTTATCGATCAAAACGTACAGATTAAATTTCTAATTTTGATACTTGCGCCTGAACTACAACATCATAAAGAACATCTGAAATCCGCCTAAAAATATTCAATTTCTGTTTCAAATAACAAAAATATTCATCCCAACCCGTCCATGCTTGGATGCATCAAAACAAACAACAGAAGACAAACAAAAATCCAATCCAACTCTCATCACATCAACAAAACATTCAAATCAATCAAGCAACTTGAACCTGAATAGTCTTAGGCTTCTTCGGCTCAGGTGGAGGCTTCTTCAGTACGTTCACAGTCAGAACCCCTTCCTTGCACTCTGCAGTAATTCCATTCTCCACATCAGCGTTCTCCGGCAAAACGAACTTTCTCATAAACTCACCCATTCCTCTCTCCATTCTCAAGTATTTCATCCCCTCCTCCGCAGCTTCCCTCTTCCTCTCCCCGTTTATGACCAGGACGTTGTCGTCCTCGATGCGGACGCTAACGTCGCCTGGCTTGACGCCAGGGATGTCGATTGTGAAGGTGTACTTGTTGGGCAGCTCCTTGACGTCGGCAGGGGTTGATGCCATCGCACGTGCGTCTCGGACGTATTTTTGTAACGGAGCGTTGCTGTTGCTTTTGTCGGTTTCTTCGTTTTGGTCGAGCAGGTGATGGAGGGCGGTTGAGAACAACGGATCTGCGAACAAGAAGCGAGCGTCCATTCCGATTGGTTCGAAAGGCTACCACTTTAACTTCGAATCGATTACTGTTTGGATTTGACTGTACTCAGTGAGACATGATTTGGGGATTTATAGGAATGGTATTTTCAGAACAGACGAGAGTCCGAGAGGAATGGCAGATGGTTCTAGAAATTTTATGAAGAAAACTGCAATCGCGAGAAATTTGATGGATGTCATTGTTAGCTTCATTTTCGGCCCATTTGATATTTTATTTTCTGCATTTTGAAGTCCACGAATAAACTGTCAATACGGTCATGTTAAATTAATCTTTTACATGATAGTTTTTTACACGTTCCATGAAATTAAGGGTATTTATTGGGCTTTTCAACAATTCGATAAACATCCTATCACAACTTCCCTCGGAATTCAAAGCACAGGCATTGTTTGTATCCAACTTTAAGAAAGTAAATAAAACAGTAATGTTTACATCGGATTAGACGCTTCCCTTCGTTATTCTTAAATGTTCATTATTTCTAATGAAATATCACTTCTTTATTTCTTGCTCAACCTTTTATTTCATATTTTTAAATTTCTAAACGAAAGATTGCATTCAATGAACCATTCTAACTCTGTTTTTCCTTACATCTCCGAAATAACAACAAAATAAAATTGTCAATGTTGACATTGTAATTTAAGTACTCATTTTGAAAATTCATAACATTATTGAATAAACAAAGGTCGAATGCGAAGAGGTTCTCAAATAAGAATTTTGTAGTATAGGTGGATAGAACTACAGACCGATGCTTTAATTGGCAGCGTGATGGAGGTGATAGAAAGAAATGAAGGGCAGACGAGTATAATATGAATGAACACCAAATGATGATGGTGATGCATCGCCATTAAGCTCCTTGGAAACATGGAAACGATTTTTGAAGAATGAGCCTGGAGAGTTACGTTGTTGTTGGATTTGGCTTCTCGATTCTTCAGTTTGCTGATAACACTGTTTTTTATTGTCCTTGACCACACAGTTAACCGCACTTAAATCTATTTTATACATTTTTGAAATGTTTTCTAGTCTAAAATTTAATTTTAATGAAATTTCTGTTTGGTTTTGAATAATTAAAAAATACTAAAAATTTTGTTGCCTACACACAAATTTGTAACGTTACGAAGTTTTCCACGTAATGTTTAGCGATTTTGATTTGACCAACTAAAGATAAACATGAAGATTGGCTAATATAATTGATAAAATTAATATAAAAAATTATCTAACTAAAGGGGTAATTTTTTATCTAGAACGGGTAAGACCATTTTTATAAACTATGTTTTCTCGGCTTTACTCATTTATTTAGAATGAGTATTTGATAAAACTTTAAACGATTTTTTATAGAGTGGGAAAAACTACGATAACAGTTGTCTAACTAGTATGTTACCGTGCGTTGCATACGATACATTTTAAAAATAATAATCACATAACTAGTTTAAAGAATTTAAATTATTATACAATATATAGCGAATTTGTTGAGATAATTGTGTTTGTACTAAACTCAATACTTTTAAGTATGTAATTTTTATTTTGTAATTTAGGTACTTTATATATGTATATAAATTAAATTGTTATTTCTTGTAGATAAGATACAGATTTAATAATTTATATTATTGACATTTGTTTAGAAAACAAATGAAAGATAATATCTTCGTTTTTAAAATTAATATTTCTAGAAATTTGAACAAATAGATATTTATGTACATAAATTTGAAGATTAACATTTAGCGTTTAGTACATTTTGTTTTAAAGATAATGATATGCATGATGAATTTAAGCCTACCAATGAACACCTAGAAAAAAACTAAATTCCATCTACATCTGTGTCCGAAAGCAGATAAATATCCAACATCCGAAAAAACAGAAACAGATGCAGATATACGGCATCCGCATTCAAAACATATCCGTCCTATTTTTGTCGAGAATATAGTTTATATTATGTGCATTTTAGTACAATGAAATATATTTAATTATTGTTTTATTAAGTTAATAGCTTATGTTATATGCATTAAGGCATATTTACAGCTCAAAACTATTTATTATTATTTAACTTGTTTATATTTCCTATTTTTATATTCGATTAGATCGAAAAAGATTATTTTAAATCAAAATTTTGTATTAATGTTTCTTGATTTATCGATCATCATTGAATATGATAATTATCCTATATTTGTTCGCCTATCTCCGTCTGTATCTACGAATGCAAATTCAAAAATGATTTAAGATATGAATATAGATATGACAGTATCCACGCGTTGATATGACTTACCGACTTTCAAATATTACTTGACTGAATGAAAAAATAAACTAAAAATGAAAAATGTAATAGTAATGAATAAGTATATCAACTTCAGAAATAAGTATACTATGTTATCAAAGTGATCCAAAATAGTTATTCAACAACTAAAAGAATATGTTGATTAAAGGAAACTTTGCAAATCATATTGTTATTTTAATTGCATAAAAATTATGATTTTTGAACCATTGTCTCATACCCCAATAAGTTTAATCTATAATAAGTACATTTTTAGAAAATAATTAATATCCATTTCAAACAAACAATAAAATACATAAGATAAAGATTCTAATGAAATCATTGTATTTTTTTATCCATGAATTCACGAAATTACGAATATATGTAATGAAAATCTAACATTTTCACAAAATGCATGAACTGCAAATATTCATTATTTTTCAAAATTACAAACTATAATATTCATCACATATTGGTAATTTAATGCCATTCTTAACGAAAATAAATTTGATGAATGATAAATAATTCACTTGATTTTCCAATTTTAAAAAGAACAAACGTTGTATATGTTTGTACTTAAACCTTTTTAGAAAGAAAAATAGTGTATATGTTTATTTGTAACTAAATCCAACTTTAAAAGAATTATGTATATACTTCTTTGCACAAAGTACTATTTTAGGCAGAAATAAATTATGCGGACTTGAATGTAGAATAATGTAAGAGAACTAAAGATAATTTTGTATATGATTATGAAATTTTAAGTTATGGGTACTAGAAAAAATGTCGATTTTACAATTTTTTTCAATATAAGTGTGATATACAACATATTGTTTGCATTTAATGATTTTTTAGGCCAAATAACAATTATTAGTTAATTAAAAAAAAATTAAAAGTTCAAATTTTATATCACTTAATTATGTTAAATATTTGGACTTAAATGTAAAACAATACAATAAAACTTATAGGCATTTTGTAAATAATTGTAGAGTTTACTAAATGTAATATTTAAATGTAAAATGATAGTGGAGAGAATTGATAGAACTTTGTAATACTTGCAATAATGCTAAATAACAGGGATTTCAAATAAAATATATGAAGAGAATTGAGAAGAGATGGGAAAATTCCTAAAATTAATAAGAGAGTAAAAAATTCTTCTGATTTACTATTATTTAATATATTAGTTGGGAAACGATTTGTAAATTAAAAGAAAAAGGTGGTTTAGAAATAATTAATTCCATAACTTTAATCTGTCCTTTTTAGATAAGTGGTTATGAAACTCTAATGATAAGAACGGAAATCTTATTTTGAAAGAAATATCTTAGAACCAATATCGGGTTGGGGGGGAAGGACTTCTAAACTGCATTATATTACGTCCAATAACTCTAAGAATATATCTCACTTTTGGAAAGCTACTTTAAAAAACTATAGTAATTTTAAACTTGGGATTAGTAATCCATTCGAGATATATCACATCGTTCTAGCATGATTGTTGGATATCGGCCATCCCTCTTAAAGTTGAATACAGGGAACTTTTTATATTTATAATTTTAATAATGTTGTAATCTCTGAAGCTCTTATACCTAATAGTAATTTTTCATGGGAATTTAAGTTCAACGGCGCACTTGAAGGACTTTAACTCAGTTTGCGCCACTTTGTACGAAATTGGAATAATGTAACATAGATAATTAAGTCGATATTAAGATTTGGTGTTAGGATAGCAATAATAGTTTTTCTTCAAATTAGTTTTATAAATTTCTAACTTTTTGGGAACAAAACAAATTAATATGGAGAGTAAAGGCATCGCCTAAGGCAATGTTACACAAGTGATTAATTATACATAAATATAGTTGAACTCTTAAAGAAAAAAATTGGTTTATAGATAAACAGTATTTTTTGCAATCTAAAATTTGAAACTGTCACACTTTTATTTTATAATTGTTCTTTCACTAATTCTATTCTCTTAAACATCCTTAATATTTTATTTTGACGCCATTAATAATGGTCTTAATTGTGACTTTTACTGGACAATCTTTAGATTTTGTTATACCGGTGGTCATATGATTTTGTTAGATACTATCTTTACCATGGCTTGTTGATATATTTGGTCTGAGAGTAACCAATTTTTCTAATAATAATAATAATAATTCAGCAAAATTGATTTATGCTATTGCTTTATTTTTTCATAATTGGACAGCTAAACCTAATTATAAATTGGCTAATAACGTTTTTTAAGGAATTTCTCAATAAAATAAAAGTTCGTACTGATACACTGAAGGAAAAAATTGTTTCTAAAACTAGGATTAATACTATAAATAATATTTTAGCATGTGCTTTTAATGATGGCTTTCAGATTCTCTACTTTATCAGAAAATTAACTTAGTTTTAGATTGCGTTGATCTCCTAGCATATTTCAATTCATTACTTTTCCAAGTATGCTTTTAGTTAGTTTGTTATAATTTTTTAGACTTAGTTGTGATGTATTGTGTAGTGTATTACTTTTCCTATTTGCTTCTACTTAGGTTATTCTTCTTATGTAGACATAGAAGCGACATGTTTTTCAGTTCTTTATTTTACTTAATTTGTGATTGCCTAGCCTTAATTGGATGCATCTTTTCAGTTCGTTATTTCTCCATTTGTTTCTACTTAGTTTTTTTGGCTTATTTAGGTTTTGCCATGATTCGTCTTTTAAGTTTTTTTCTTTCCCCTTATGATTTTATGTGGTTTTCTTTACTATTTTAGACTCGGTCAAGTTGTATTTTTTAGATCTTTACTTTTTAGAAATGTTTTACTTGATTTGTTCACTACTAGAAAAGGCTAATATTCTGACAGTACATAGCGACGGCTTCCGACAGGCCGTCGGAAACCGTTGAAAATTCGCGAATTATAGGCCCAGCCGAGCTTTCTTCTTCCTCATTCTACAACATGAAAGTTTTTATCAAAAATCCCCCAAATCCCTCCTCCCAGCTTCCAATCTCCAATTTCGAGCTTTCGGATCCTCCACGACTTCCTAATCAAACTCTATTGCTCTCAATCTTAGGTATAATATTTTATTTTCGCCAAAAATCTAACTTTTATCCTAAATCTAGATTTGCATAAGTTGATAAATTAGGCCTAATTAGTGATTGCAGTTGTTTCCAATAGCGTAATAATGGTTTGCAACATCCCATGATATACCTATTTCATATGTTATCGTGAAATTTTAAAGAGTACGTATAATTTGTGATTGTGTGGATGTATGTAAACCATTGTATATGTGTTGTTTCTACCATTGTATCATGTTAATTGAAATAAGACATGATTTGTATAACATCTTGACTTGTATAACAATAATGAATGCACGAGTCAATTTTTTTTTGACTGCATTGAAAAATGACGACAATATTAAAACAGCCTTATTTGATAAAATACGTGAAACAAATGTCGTAAATTAATAATTTTTTGAAATGTATAAAATTAGTAAATATTCTTTTTTATAAACTACTTTTTTATGTCCCTTAAAGAGTTTTTGGGCCCCGTCCGACAGGTATTGTACGTGATCGTTATATAAATAGCCGTTTTTGTCACAAAATGGCATTTATATTCATCTAATACAATACTTGTGTCTGTATTGAATTGGTTGTAAACACGGTAAACAATTACATTTCGCACATTATTTCGTTTCAAACGGTTCACAAAACTTCACCGTCACTTTTCTTTTTTGTTTCCTCCGTACACATATATGTGCACAGTGCAGGAAACAAAAGAAAAGTGCTGTCAAAATTTTGTTTAATCGTTTAAAATGAAATAACGTACGAAATGTAAGTGCTTACTGTGTTTGTAATGAGAAGTAAAATGACTAACCAGAAAAAAAGATAATCATAAATCAACATTTCTATATTGTATTCTTAAGTGGGGTAAAATTGACCCGTATAAGTTTTTGTATCGATACAATAAAAAATAAAATGTGAATTCGTAATATAACCAATATTTATTTTTGAATTTGTGACATGTTTTATCAAATAGAAAAAAAGGAATCGATTATTTCGTTATTCGGAGGAGATGGACGTATCAAAGAAAGGGATTGAGAGGCTCAATAAAAGAAGTTTTTTATAATGGTATAAACGTATTTGTTGAATTTGCTTCAAGTAATAACGGAAACGATGTAGAAATTCGTTGTCCATGTAGTAGGTGTAAACATTTGAAGTATATTAGGAGTTGCCTTATTGGAAAGATCTTCTGCTTTTCATAATATTCATGTGATGCACAATGAGAAAAATATCTTTGATTATGTTTTTAACACAATTTTGAATGTCAAGGGGAAGACTAAGGACGATTTGAAATCAAGATGTGATATACAAGAATTATGCAAAAGTCCCGAGCTTCATATGAAACCAAATGACAGTAAAAAAAACCAAAGCATGTAATTGATGAGATTATGCAATAGATGTAATTATGTAATTGATATAATTATGCAATGATGTACTTATGTTGAATTCTTGGTGTATTACGAAATTGATGTAATCGATCAGATTTATTTTGCTAGTTATATAATTTATGTCATTTATGAAACCGAATCTACTTATTGTCATTTACATCTTTTATGTCATTACCATTTTTGTCATTTATTTAGCAATTTATGTTAAAAATACAATGTATTCTGCTTATCGTCGGAATATGAGACCCAATCTGAATCAGGTATAGTTTGCACTTTATGTACTTTATATACTATTTTAGTTTATTTTAGTTTATGAAATACGAGACCCAATCTGAATATGAGACCCAATCGAGAAAGAGCCATGTAAGCATATTTTAGTTTATGTACTATTAGTAACCGTTTTAATTGTTAAAGTATAATGAATTAAGATATTATGATATTAATTTTAACTGCATTTTTATTTGTTCATGTAGGCAAAGTTTATGGAACAAGGCCGGAAACTCCCGTAGGATACCGGTCGAGAGCAGCTGACAACAGGTGAAGAGGATGTTATTTTTGATTCAGCCATGGATCCATCATCATGGAACAGGCACTACGGCTTTGGCAATCAAGTGGTAATGAATAATATATTAAGATATAACAATTTAATAATCTTTTAGTTATAAAGAACTTCACATCGCTCTAGTTTCAATAATAAGTTTATAGATATTAAAATTAACACATAATGTTTAAATTTGATAGTAAGATTATAGACTAAATTAAATAAGTGTTGCAGGCCAGTAGACAAAGGGGAGCCAACCAAACGGCCATAGTTGATATCAATCTAGCAGAAATCGAAGAGTTGAGAGATAGAGTGGTGCAGTTGGAAGAGCAGAACCATCGCCAGGCAATCGAGATGACAAGCTACTGGATCAGCGTATTGCTGAGTACATGCAACAATATGGTGGCCGCTTTCCATCCCCAGTTGGTTCGGAAGGTTCTAGAGCAGATTGACCTGAGCGATGGGTATGTTTTTTTGTTTTCTGTCATTGTTTAGTAAGTTTTGATGATATATTGAGTTGGTGGAGTTGGATTTGACATGTTGTGTATAATGTTTGATGATACATTTGGTGGTAGTAATTTTGATATTTGAGAGTTGATGGTGAGGAGTTAGTGAAGGGTTGATGTATATATTGTACAATTAGATGTATGTAAATTATGACAGTGAAGTTTGGTTTGATTTTATATGAATTATGCTTGTTTTATTTCTTTATGATATTTTGTTATGTTTGTATGGTTTTATTTCATATTGGAAATCTGGGTTGGACATACACTTGTTGGGTGGAATATATCGTGTTTATGGATTATGGATGGAAGGCAAAAATGCCGCAGAAATACTGAAAAATAGACATAGGTTTTTCGATGGCTCCCGATGGCCTATAGACCAAAAATTTCCAATGGTTTTTGACGGCTGGAGACGACAATTTTCCAATGGCTCCCGACGGATTTCGACACACAACATGATCGACCACGTGTCTTCCGACGACCGTCGAAAGCCATCGGACCGCCGTGGGAAAATAGGCGACAGGGTCTCGGAAGCCATTCGAAATTATGTTCGTCAACAAATTATTTTTGCAGCGGATACTTTCGACGGCTCCTGACTGCTTCCGACGGCCGCCGACGGGCATGAGCCATCGGAAATTGATCTGATTCTTGTAGTGGTTGTGATTGCTTGGGTTTAGTTACGATGCTCTTTGTTTTTGTTTTAACATAACATACACACATATATGTATGTCTGTATATAGGTATGTTTGTATATATGTATGTATAGACATACACACATACTTATATAAATATATGTACGTATATATGTATGTACGTGATAGTCTAACAAGAACTTTTGAGTTCTTGTCAGTTATATTTGATATTGTTGATTGCATCTGCATTATTTTTATTGGTGATGGGATGTTGCTATTGGATTGATGTTATGGATTCTTTGTTATTGGTTCTTCAAAGTATGGATATTGCTGTCACCGATAGGTGGGTATTGTTGAATTGATATTGTGGATTGACCGAAGGTGGCTTTCATGAGAGTTTATCTAGCCTCTATTTTAATTTATTGTATATTTTCATGGACTCTGGTTATTAGGCTAGTGGGTTTTAGTTTATTCATATTTTATTGGTTTATGGGGTTGAGCTACCAGCTAGGCTTGATGGCGGCTCCTTTTTTAAGGGTAGAATAAAATCACATGTGACGACCAATCTTTCTGACCCCTAAGAACGACACTTAACACATCTTATGTGCTCGTGTATCGTTGCTCAAACATCTGGAAAATGAATCGTCGTGAGGTGAAATTAAGAACAGAATAAAAAAAACCTCATAATGAAACTGCTAAATAATACATAACATTCAATAGTACATCAGGTTACTCCTTAACTGGGAGTTATCAGAGTTACAAAGTATACAAATCAGCTTAGGTAGTTATAAAAACTTGCCTTTGCATATGCTAAATCAAAATACACTTACACAAAATAGAAAATACAATGGAATAAATAACTAGGAAGATGATCTTCCTGCTTGGACATCGTCTTCAAAAGAGCCCACAAAGACCTATTACTCTCGGTCAACTCAAATAAAATGGGTATCCTAAAGTTTAGGGAAACAAAGAGCCGACAAAGACCTATTACTCTCGGACAACTCAAATAAAATGGGTATCCTAAAGTTTAGGGAAACAAACAACTCAAGTCAGATGATAGAATAAAACTTTAAACAATAGATGTGAAATTAAACACAAACACGTGAGACCACGCCACTGAACACGAAACGTGTTTACTTCCATATAAATCAACATCCAAATGTAAAGAATGGATAAATAATTAAACTCCATGAAGATGGTTGGCTCTTCCCGATGCAAATAAGGAAATAAATTTAAAGATTCGAATCAAATAAGGGAAGGAAAATCTCCAATAAATAACCATGAGGGTGCACCGCCTTGAAGTATACCTCTAGTAATAAACTTCTGAGAATCTCATTTACTCTGTGACACTTCTCGAAAACCTCCAAGTCGAGCCCCGTCAAACCTCACCGAGTATCTGAATATTTCACATCTAATAGCGCCATCGAATCCAATGTAGATGAGATATGAAAGTATCCTAATGGGAGCAACCCCACATAGCTTGGCCCCCTCTTGCGCTTTGGTTTTAGTCATTCCAACAAATGATATCAAAGCTCAATGGAGCAACACATCATCATAGAATAACAATAATAAGGAAGCTGAAGTAACGATATTTGGGAAACCAACTAGGATATAAAACGATTGTATATGGAAATTAAGTTTTGTATATTTACCACCACTCATCAAATTCAAACCTGTACCATTTCTTGGCTAACAATAATACCGTACAAGTCAAGGTAGTATCACCTCAAGGTCATGTTTCACGATTATTCTTAACTTTCAAAATAGCGACAAGTCTACTTCTTTGAGGTCTAATGCTTATTATACAAATAAATTGTTTCCATATAAGTGAATCGCTTTACAAAAATTAATTCATTTCCATAAGCGAATCAAACTTTTCTTTCAAAAACCCGAATTCGTAGTTGGCTTCACATTACAGGTATTAGCTTTAAAACACTTTGTTAAAAGAGTTTACTAACTTTGATACATCCTTATAAAAAGGATTCAACAACCTAAAACATCTTTATTACATTGATTAACTAACTTTAAAACTTTGTTAACTAAGTTAGTTAATTAACTTCAATAACCTTTAATTCAAAAGGGTAAATCACCTTTTAATAAAATCACCAATTAAAATTAATTAATAATATTTAAATATAATTAATTTAATTTATAAATAAATAATTAATATCATTATTTAAAAGTGACTAATTAATTTAAAACTTTATTTAAGGAAAGATTTATTTAAGGTTAAACAAATTTATTATCTTTTAAAAGTCGTTAATTGAAAAGATTAATTAATTTAAAAACATCATTAGTAAATTGATTATTTAACTTTTCATTATTAAAAGATTAATTAACCTTAAAAATCATTAGATAAAATGGTTAGTCAATTTCAAAACATCATTAACCAAGTGATTAGTTACTTTTAAACACATCGTCAATAAGTTAATTAGTTAACTTTAATTCTTATTAATTAAATTAAATAATCATTATTAAAATAATTAATTATTTTTGAAAACATCATTATTCAAAAAATTGTTTAACTTGTAAAATAATTCCAAGCATGATAATGAAACCAAACGATTTCAATAAAATGTGATTTTCCTAAAGTGTCGATATAGTGACTATCACTATGCAGGTAGTTCGGAATTCAAGTTTATGTCATTTGCAATAAAACCATGCATCACATAGCAAGGGTATGAGAAAATATACATGATGGTTTACAATAATACAACATATATCAAGCATTTATCAACAAGGCATAAATTTAGTTAATAAAATTTCATATGTCTCATGATTTGCTTACTAATTTTTCAAATCGATTAACTTTCAAGCAACAAACCACTCCAATAGCCAAACTATTATTTTACCAATACAAAAAGAATTTAGTAGCTATAACACGAACACAAATATAGTTTGAAATCATTTATTTTGAACGTGGAAGCTTTACTCACAAAGTTGCTACCAAATTAAGCCGAGTCACTATAACAACTTGCACTAGCCTAAGATCTCACGCTCCTAGCTCGATCAAGTCATGTTTTTGGACCTTCGAAGGCCATAGTGCTCATCCATTGCCATTATTGGGCTCGGCCATGATGGGTCAAGGGATGCGGAGGTTATTTTGATGGAGATTGCTATTGGAAGTGAAGTAGGAAGGTTTTAAACTAGTTTTTTAAAGCATGTGCACTAGTTTTTTTAAGCTTAGAAATTTGTCTTGGAAGCCATGGATATATGAACAAATTTTATGAAGATGGACATAGGAAATGAAGAAATAGAATTTTAAAATGAGAAATGGTGTAGAGATGGAGTTATATATAGGAATATGAGATGGGTATTTTAGTAATAAGACTTTAGGTATAAAATAATATTGATCTCTTATCATGAAACCAAGCCTATACCTCCCTCCATGCCATGGCCCCATGTTCTCCCCTTGATTCCCTCCTCCTCCATGCCTTAGGTACTATCCTAAGGTGATAAGGTAATGGATGTTGTACTTTCTTAGGTTTATTTAGGTTTTTATATGCATATTTAGTCAAATCATGTTTTATTTTAAACTAAGCATGAATTATTAACTTTAACACTATAATAAATTTATCACATGACATATGTACATGTGTGTGCATGTGTATATGCGTTATACAAAAATTTGCACAATGTTTTCGATGACTTTCCGACGTCCAAAAGTCAAAATTTTGAAAAACGTTTTCCGGTCACTTTTCCTATTTTTTGAACTAATTATTTTGGTAAATAAAATTTGAATATGATTTTAATATCATTAATTTATATTTAAAATATTTTTATTTGATTATTAAAATCCTTTATTTAAATATTTAAAGATGATTTAAATATTAAAATACAAAACGATTAATTTACGGGTCATTACATTACATAAGTGAATCCTGGAAAGAGAATCATTCATTTTCTCACACAACCTTATTGTTGTATTGAATGTTTAAAAGTTGTAAGCAAATTAACAAATGGAACCTAACTTGCCTTCTAGAATCTTATTATTGAGGACCCTAAATCCACCCAGAGCCCATAAGTTTTTAACAATAAGTAAATTCAGCTTGCCGAATGGAGTTAAATGTTGATAAATTTATTATATGTGACAAAGTAGCACCACCCACCTTGATGTGGTAATTCATTAATTCTTGATTTTAAGTAATTATATCTACCAAATAGAAATGATTTTACATAAATATTATTTTCAAATCATCGAGAAGAAATATGCAACTAACAGCAATGGAGCATGTACTCTACAACGCTACTCTGATAGAAATCAAACGGAGCAATATATTTGAGGAGCATAATGTCATGTGATTTCAGTCGAGAAGAATATTTATTCATGTCATAAAATTCCAAATTGGACGCACCTGTAATGTTCTACTTTAGTTGAGACACTTGTTTATGTTGAAGCATAAAGTTACAAGTAGTCAGGGTAGGCGCTTAGATTAATAGAGTCATGGAACGAATGAATTTGTTCCAAAATATTCCTTTTTATAGATAATTTAGCCATAGGACAATTATATAAATTTCTTTTTCGAACCTATCAACATATCATCAACATAAAGCAACAAATAGAAGATATCTTCATCGTGCTTCTTAAATAAGATGCATTAGTCCTTAAAGCTTTTAGAGTAACCACAATAGGTCATAAAATTATCAAAATTCTTACACCACTTTTTAGAAGACTCTTTTAGATCTTAAAAAATTTGTTAAGCTTACAAACATGGCCAGGTCTGCTACTGTCAATGAACCCCTCCTGCTTCTGTAGGTAAATGTCCTCCTCAAGACCACAGTGCAAAAATTCCATCTTGACGTCTAATTGCTTCAACTCCATGTTGAAGTGGGAAACCAATGCCGAAAGAATGCGAATGGAAGTGTGTCTGACAGTTGGAGCAAAAATATCATGGAACTCTACACCTTTCTGTTGAACATACCCTTTCGCCACTAATCTCTCCCTATATCTCAATTCACCATTGCAGCCTTCATTCACCCTATAGATCTAATTACATCCAGTTGCTCTCTTACTTGAACGAAGTGGCACTGAATCGCAAGTATGATTTTTTTAAAGACTCAATTTCCCCTGTAGGGAAACTAACCAATTGAAACTATCAAGCGAACTAATATCATCTGTATAGTCTCTAGGCTCATCATGAACTATGCTTAATGGCTAGGTTATCAAAGTGAATGTCTTAAATGCTCAATTCCACAAAATCATCAAGCCATCTAGGTTTTTCTTCTTTCTAATTGGCCAAGTCTGAATTGAGTTACACCTTGAGATTAATCTCATGTCCTATCCTCGTCAACCATAGTGTTATCGGAAACGCCATTTGTATTTCTATGGAAGTCTGATGATCTACTGCTTAGAACTGGGCCAGCCCGTAGAAGTGTAATATGGTAAATTTCAAAAAAAATCTCTATTTGGATCTTTAATGGGCCCTTGTAGTCTAATTCATTTAAAACGTTTTTAAATTTACATTTAAATATTCAAATTTCTAAAAAAAATTTTATTCTATATAATTTGTATATTAAATGTATATGTATTATATACACATATGTGTGTTCGTGCACGTGCAATGTAATAATGTGTACATAATTTGACATGCTCGTATTAAATATTGGGACTTACACCATAGTGGTCATGTTAACACCATGTGTATACAAACGAATATTCAAAATGTGTATATATATACATATAAAATTTTATATATATATATATATATAATACAATTATATAATTATCATATAATATTAGTTGTAAATTATTTACATAAAACTTAATTAAAATAAATATACATATGAATAAATATAATTGAATTATAAAACTTTTAAAATTAGTTTTTAAATTAGTCAAAATATTTATAATATAAAGTTTGAATGGGAATTTTTTAATATATATATTTATTTATTTTGAAATAAATTAAATACTTTATATATATAAACACACAACTAGTTATAATTATATATATAATTGAAGATTAGTATTAAATTTTGTTATTTCTTTCAGCCAAATAATTTGATTATTATTATTCAAATTTTGGTTTAAATAACTTATGAGGTAAAATTCACAATTATTTAAAATCCATACCAAATTAATTAAAAATATATTTACAAAACTATAAGGTATATTTTAATTTATATAAAAAAAATTCCAGAATTTTTATGTTATATATATATATATTATATATGCAAACATTCTATTTATATAAATAATTTTGAATTAAATAAAAGTAGTTGTATATATGTATAAAATATATAGGAAAAAATTAACTTTTTTTATTGCCAAATGTTATACTAATAAAATTAAATTTTATAAAGCTTGAATACGTATATTATATAATATTAAACTTTAAATTAGATTTAATATCAAACTTTATATAATATTTTTTGTTTAAATTTGATTTTTTGAATTCCAGGTAGAGAGTGTCTAGAAGCAATATACATAAGAAATAAAAAAAATATTTTTTAATATACATACGTACATATATACACACACAAATACAAAAAACTACCAATATGTGAGAATCCATCGATATATCAATTAGTGATATTTCTAACAAAATAATATATACAAAATAATGATTATATAAACATTAATAATATAATATAAATATCTGAAAAATACCTTTCATCAAAGCTCAATGCTCATACCTAGAAATAAAAAAGCAAACTCCTTGAATCGAATTCCAATCCTAAAGTTGCTAACTCCCGAATTCCTTTTCACCGATGATTAGTTGATTTTAATTTGCATGAATACTTAAGGAGAGGGGAGGGGGTGTGTTCGGCTAGCAAAGGGGAGTATGGAGGCAACAAAAGATCAAAAGAAAATGAAGGATGTGATGTTTGTATATAGGAGAGAGAGTAAAGAGCAAACGTTGGATCTAGATCCTTAGTTTTCTCTTACCAATTCTCTTATTTTTAAACAGACAAAGCTTACCCCATAAGCCATCAAAATGGCTGGCCTCTATGTCCCCTTCATAGCAAAAATTATCAAATTCTATATGAACCTCAAATCCATTTTAAGCCGGGACACTATTTATTTCATTTAAGTCCGATTTAAACGTGTAACAATATCGTATATCAATTAATGTTTATATAACTATTATATGTATACTATTTAATGTTGTTCAATACACATTAAATAAAATTCTATAATTAATATTTCATAAGCATCAACTAATTCAATTAATTTATAAAAATTATAAATTAATTAAATTAGGTGGTAAAAGGAGTATTTAACGTTTCGGTTGTGTGATTCTTAAGTATAAATTTGATCAGTGATTAATATCGAACAATTTGAATATCAACATTCATACATCACTTAACAGATGGCGTGATATTTTAACCAAATTTATCGATTACTTGGTTTCAATGAAATCCAATTTTACTTTGTCAAGTTTTACCCGATAGTGATAATTATTTACACCAATTCTCTTCATCAAAGCTATATCTCTTTGGACTTATAGAATTTTATAATGGTCAAAATTCCAATATCGTACATATTCAACTCTATGTTCCGAATGCATAGTGTTTAGTCCAATGATAATAATTATTATTAACTGAAATGCTCTAGGAAGAGACTTTGACTTTGAATTGACTTTAGTTGGCCATGATACTAAACTCATATAATCGAGGAGACGAGCCCACTCTTGAATAGTGTTTCACTTCCATTGCTTCCGCTCGACCCAACTATACTTAATCAAAGTAGAGCTTCCACATTGAAGATCAATTGTATTCTTAAGTCAAAGGAACTATGTAATTTTATCACATCGATATTTTTTTATTAACCTTAGTTATATTAGCTAAAAGAAAATTCCGAGTGAGTCATACCATAGTTATCCAATAACTATTAGTACATAACACCTTGGTTTCCCCAGCAGCTATGAATATTATATTGTCCAACATTTGGAGACTGTTACATACTCTAGTCTCAGTGGATGTATGGGTATACAGTTTCAGTACATCTTGACAAGAAATATTTAAAATGATATGTTTATTTTCATTGTGATAAATTATTCATTGTTACAACACTTTGTAACTACTATCACAAAACATATCATTTATGCATTTTCTATTAAATATACTTTAATTAAATCAAATTAATATAACGCATTATATAAAGTATATAATAGGAAGAAAATATATTTTATTTCGAACAAGATTGGTTGTCGAGTAGATATATGTAATAATGACATAATTGCCCCTACGACATACCCTTAACTTTATCACTACTTAGTGTTTGGTACTCTGAATTTGTTCTCTCAATGTCATCATTAACTGAAGGAGAAGGCTCCACCTTTAACATTAGCTTTCTTATTAAAAGCATATTCCTGCTAGCAACAAGCTTTTGGGTAGCATGACACCACAACCTATAACACTTAATGCCTCTCCTATAGCCAAGAAAAACATAATTGCACGACCTTGCATCCAACTTCACTTTGCTCTTATGCACTTAAGTTGGACAACCAAAAAATTCGAGAAAGGAATATGAAACAGGCTCTTCCTTCCATACTTCTTTTGGAATATTTATTTATACCATTGTAGATGATATATGGTTGATGAGGAAAATCGTCATAGATAATGCTTCTACCCAAAATCTCCTTTTCAATCCAGCAGTCGGATGCAGGCAAGAAGTTCATTCTAATAATGTTCGTACATCCTCTTTGCAACCCATTTGGCCGAGGGTTGCCTGGTGGTGTTGTGCCTTTCAATTCCCTCAGATTCACAAAATTCGGTGATTTTTTGAGAAGTGAATACACTACCATTATCCGAACGAAGAATGTTCACTTTCTTTCTAGACAACTTCTCTACATGAGATTTCCAATGGTGAAACTAACCAAAAGTTTCAACCTTGTACTTCATAAAGTGAATCCACACTTTTTGAGAAAAAACATCAATAAATGAAACAAAATACCTGACTTCTCCAGTAGATAAGCATGGTGTAGGACCTCGAACAATAGTATGAACATACTCCAAAACATCTTTGGACTTATGCTCTGCAATACCCAAAGAAACCTTCCTCTGCTTTCTACGTATGCATTCATCACAAAAGCCAAGTTTCGAATGATGAATGCCACCGATCAAACCTCGCTTTCTCAACACCTCCGACCATGCATTCCAATGTGTTGCTTACGAAAATGCCACAATATGATAGAATCAAAATCAATATGATCAACAACCAAAGAAGACTATGCAACAACAGTGGTACTCTTCAGCCAATATAGATTTTAAACTTTTACCCCTTTCATCGCTATAAATGAGCTATTTGCAATTTTCAATGAATCCTTTTCTATTACACACTTCAATCCAAGGTTACACAATTCCCCAATATATATCAAACTATTTCTTAAATCAGGTCTATGCTAAACATTGCATAAAGCACATGCAACACCATCGAATATCTCAATCTTCACCATTCCAATACTAATCATGCACCAAGTAGCAGTATTTCCCATGAGAGCCTCTCCTCCATCAAATTGAAGATAAGTGGAAAAAGATTGTCTATCGGGTGTCATATGATAGGATGCCTAAGAGTCAATATTCCAAATATTATTCTTCGTAAAAGAGGCATAAACTACAAAAGTACCAGGATCACACTCTAAATCTGATGTCTTCGCTATAGAAGTTGAAGCCTTTGGGCAATGGCTTTGTTTATATTCTCTATCCAAGGATAACTTGTGATATAATGTCCAGGCCTTCTACAATGATGATGACTACCTTTGGAGCTCCCCTTGATTGAGATCTTGACTTGTCACTATCTCCGTCATGTCTGGGTCTACTCTTACTTCTTTCCCTATGCGCAATAAGGCCTGCGGAATCATTCTCCATACTCATGTTTGCTAACTTTCCTCTCAACATTTGGTTATGAAAATTTGTCTTCACATCGTCCAAGCAAATAGAATGGAGCCCATAGATCATAAAGGTAACAAAGGTGTTGTAATCCGTTGCAGCTTGTGCTTCATCCTTAATTTTTACTTAAACAGCTCAAAGATTCATAACAAGCATGTTTAGGACATCCACGTCAGCTAATACATCATTCCAAGCTTCATCTTGAGCGAGTAAAGTTGTTGCTGTAGAATGATGCAATTGGCGAAAGATTTATCATAGAACTTTTTTTGAAGAGCATCTCATAAATCCTTAGCAGTTTTCACATGATTAAATCTCATAGGTATTCATTAGAAAGCCTAAGCTAGATGGTGGTAAAAGCATTCTCCTCCGATTCCTCGGTCTCTTAAGGCGCCAATTTATACATTTTTACTGGATCCATGAAAACCTTAAAAGTTCTCTCTTTCTTTAACACTGCTTCCATCTTCATCTTCCATGCACCAAAATATCCCTTCCCATCAAATCTAATGACTCCCTAATTTGTAGATCTTTTACCAATGCTGCAATTTTAGAATTAGACATAGTTGAAATAATCTTCAAATAAAACAACAAGTTGTGATATCAAACTGTAGCGCAAAATCAAAGTTTTGGATAGCGAAAGTAGGACACCCAATAATATAGTCTGTAGACTATCTCAAAATTCCAACCCAACAAAGAGAATAAAAAGAAAATCAAAAGATGCAAATCATGGAAAAAGAAAGAAAGAGAAGAGCACACACTAACAAGGTTCGGTTAGGCCTAAATCCTCAGACCCAACGAACTTTATTGTTTCTTCACTTTAAGAGGGAGTACAATAAAGTAAGAAGAATATAAATTACTCAATTAATTTAAATCAACCTAAAATAGATACAGAAATAGGGATATATTTTGTGGAGAACTCTCTTTTTCAAAAAGATGAACACATATTTTCTTATATATATGTATCTGTATGTTTGTGTGTGCGTGCGCAAGTACATGTGTGTGTATATGTGAAAATTAGTCATAAGGGCCTCTTTAGCAAGTGCAATTAGTTTTTAGGACACACAACTGAATAACTACTCTTAAGGAAAAAATGAAAAATAATTAGTTTATAAGACCTAAAAACCTATGAAATTATGTCCTTGAAAGTAATTGGACTGCTGACTTTGTCCTTAGAAGTAATTATTCTGCTGACTATGGCCTTGAAATTAATTTCTGTGGATGTGTGTCCTAGAAGTAATTGGACTGCAAAGTTTGTCCTTCTAGTGAAATGCCCCTATACATATTATGTATATACGTGTGAGGATGATGACCGCCTTAGAGATAAGGTTGAAATCTTTTGGATTTACTTGATTTGATTTCAACACAAATTAAGCATAACAGTACTTCTTTCCACATTTATTCCCTACATAATTAATTCTCCATACATACTATTCCTTTTTATTGATACTATAAATTAAATTAATAATTTAAATTAATTGATTGATTGCCTTGCTATTCTGTTTTTCATATATATCCATTAATTAATTGATATATCTTCTTATATAATTGATTGCATTTCCTATTTGCATTCCATATCTGATTGATTGCATGAATCACTTAATACATCTTCTTCCTTTTAGTATTTGGAATATATTTGAGTCGTCCAAATTCTATAGAAATATCACGACCTTCGGTCAAAATAAGAAATGCATGACATAGAAGATTTATAAAAAAAATTCCAGCAATAAATATTGTAAACATCTTTGATAAATCTAAAAGAAACCGTTGGTGATGTAGATTTAAATTCATAGTTTGATGAAAATGGACAATGAAAGCTTAAACTTTGAACTTTACTATAATATACATATTACTGTTGGGCATAGTATAACATTTTAAGTGATGAAATTTTATAAACTAAACTATAAGAAGTTGAATAAAGTGAGAAAATTAGTTATAGAGTTGAGTAAATGAGAATTTGAGTTGATCGGTCCATTGATCCTTGAAGTACATTATTTCTTAAAATGAATAAAGATTATTCTATGTTTAGATTCGACTCCAAGTATAAATTGTTCTTAAAATTTTCCAATCATTGTTTTTATGATATTATAATTTTTTCCATGTTCATTATATAAGTTGAAATGTCAAGCCAATTTATGAATATTTTGCTACTTTCTTTTTGATTTTATGCCCTGATTTTCGTTACAACTCTAAAATAGTATTTGTATGTCCCTAACATACTTTTCAGGTTTTGTTACAGTTTTTTAACCACTCTTTCATCTGTTTCTTATTGACATTATTTTTTTTGTTTGCATGGGTATAGGTATATGTTAACACTCTCTTCATATTGTTAAATATAATTGTAGAATTGATTTATTGAATACATGAATACTTTATTGCCACTTGATGATGCTATACAATTTATAAGAAAACTTTATAAAATTATTTTTAAATATTTATAAATATATAAAGGATTAAAATATTAATTTCTTCTGAAAATAATATACATAAAGTATGAGTGAATATTTATTTGAAAATAAAGTTATAATAAGTTTTATCATATACTTATAAACATTTGGACATCACATTACTGAAATTATGACAAGGTATATAGATTTAAAAGTCTAAAACCTTAATCACTCAAAATATATTAATCTTTAGAAATTGTTTGAAACCTATTTTGAAAATAGAAATTCTTTAAAATCATTTTGGAATTCAGAATGTTTGAAAACTATAAAAAGAAAAATGAAGAAAGAGATCAAAGAAGTGCTATTAGGGGTTTAACAATAGTCTATGACTCTATAACCTATCTAGAATATCTTGAATTTTCAATAATTATGAGTCTTCAATCTCTAATTCTTAAATCTCTATATCAGCCTCTTGAATCTGCTCTTAACACTGTACAATCTTTTTAATCAACACCTGTTCTAATAACCGACACTGTATACTATAACTTTGATAAAAACATTAGTATCTATATTTTATATAATGTCATACAGTTGTTGCCATCAAAACCATTGCCTAAGGTACTAATAATCTCCTCCCATTTGATGATGATAACCTTGTTCATAAAACATGATATAACTCCTCTTAAGTTATAAAACTCCCCTTTAATCCGTGCCTGGATATTTTATATATTTCTTCCCCTTTGTCATCGACAAACATATAACCAAAACTCCCCCAAATTAAGGTACTGTATGATATATAAAAGGAATAAGAATGATATACAAGATTATAATATAAATAAGAAGTGATAACATAAACTAATTTTATTAATCGCGTAAATCTTTACATATATATTGTTAATCCAAACCAAATACAAATCAACCAATTCAATAAGTTTATACGCAGCAATCCACATTTGTAATACATTTAATATACAAATTTTTATTAAGACTAATCAATCAATCTTACACTTCCCTAGGAAATTTTGTCCAACCATCATAACCGAAAATTGGATCCACTTTGATAGCATTCCAATCTTCATCTTCTTTGTTGTTGGCACAATCGGATTTTTTGGTTGGTTCGTCTTTGTTAAGGAAAGAAATCATCCATCGCAGATGTCAAAATGCCTATTTTTGTTCTTTTATCATCTGCATTTGACTCAATGCTAAGTGTCTTTGATTTCTAAGGATAAAAGTAAGGATATTCTCGAACGATTGTAGAATTTGTTCAAGATTTTCATACAATTTTTGGTGTAGAGATTCCATTATTGAAGAGATAAGTTTAAAAATGAAAAGGAGAAGAAAGATAATATAAATGATATTTTTCTAGAGTGAATAGGATTATATAGGGGTGAGAATTCATTTGAAATTAATAGATGTTTGGTAGTTATTTTATTTTGAAATTGTTTTTGGTTCTTGCCCATTAAATGTCGACATTTACGGTACACATACATCGACATATGTATCAATTTTTGCAAAAACAATTATTTTTCTATATTTTTATTTAGCCTAAACAAATTATACTATTTTGCATTTACAGAGACTGATAACACTATATAACAGTAAGGAATATGATTTCATTGATGATAATAGACGAGTACGTGGAATTTCAAAGATAAACATAAAAATACATGGATTAAAACTAAGATAATTCAAACTAAAAATTAGAAAATCAAAAGAAATTACAACCAGGAAGAAGTAGATGAAGATGAAGCTTTTCCACTAATCTTTCGAACGATCTTTCCAAAGTACTTGTCTACTTTATTGGAAAGAGAAGTGAATTTCTTAGAAAATGATCTCTTGACCTTCTTTTGGTTGAAAAGAATCTTTGTCGATTTTTGAGAAGATCTTTGTTGGATGGATGAGATGACATATCGATACTTTCCAAGGAAGTATCTTCCTCTTCTTCTTTTCTTCCTCCTCCTCCACCTCCATTTCTTCTCCTTCCTCCTTGTCTCTTATTTCATGATCCTCTTCTCAAGCCAGTCTTTGTTCGTTTTCCGCAAATGTTTCATAAGGCTCGAATATGGGTAAATTTTTCATGAGAGAGATGTTGGCCTTGTTGAAAAGTTTTTGAGAATGATTTCCTCTCCTTTTAGGTCAACACCAAAATATGTGAATACTCTAGTAAGATGCACACCATGAAATAGTGTGTTCTCATGCCTAGAGAGATTCTTAGGAAAAAGTTCATCTAAAATAATTTAGGACCAATTTATGTCGCAGTGACCATAAATGGCAAAAAGAGTTTTGGAAACTTTTTGAGTCGGATGATTATAATTTCCTGCCCTCGGAGTTATACTTGGTTACAAAAGAAGACTTAAAATTCTTGCTTTAGGATGTAAATTTTTGTTTTTGAACTCAAATCATCATCCCTTTCAAAAATATCATGAAAAACTTCACAATTTTGAATACCAATTTTAAAATTTGAAAGGTTCATTCCACTAAATTTTCATCTGAGAATGTTGCCTAAAATTTCATAATTTAAAACAATTTGAGTGCCTTTGACACTATTCCAAACTTCTCCGTCATTTCCATCATAAAATTTCCCTCTCTAATTCACATAAAACATTTTTACTAAATTTGGATAACATATGAAATCATTTTGGAAAGCATCTATTAAACTAAGAATTCCATTTTACAAACAAATATTATAATGAACATAAGTAGAAAAATCATCGAAAATAGCGAATCTTCCAAAAGAGGGATTTTTCTGAAAGACGTATACTCCATATGGGCTTGTGTGGCTTCTCTATCATGAAAAGGAAGCCTTTTGTTTTCTTAGAAAGCCGTATGGTTGATGAAGTGTTGCTTGAGGAAGCTATTGAAGCATAATTTGAAGAGATAAGAGAATTAATGAATTTTGAATTTTGAAAAAGAGAGCGAAATGAATGGATGTAGATAATATACTTAAAGAGAATCAATGGACATCTTCTCTGGTCAAGAGACACCTTTTTAGGATATTGGGGTTGGTGAAAAGGGGGAGGAAAATTCTAATTTTGAATTTGAAATGAAAATTCAAATTCAGAATTCAAGTGCATATGTCGACATATGCTTAGTGGGTATGTCGACATACATTGTGTGAATTTCTAAAAAAAGAGGAATTGAACAAATTATTCTTATTTTCCTATGTGTGTGTAATTATCCTACAATTATTAATAATATATATACTTAATAAATAATTTAAAATATATATTTCGTAATCTTTTAATATTTAAATAAATTTTATAAAATATTTAATACACATACACACACACACACACACACTATATTCATCTAATAATAATAATATTATTATTAATCTACAGGTTATTCCTAATAGTAAAAAGCAATCAAACACTTAAAATTTCAAAAATTTAATTTTAAATGTATAACTATTTTTGTTCCATTTCTCTGGACTTTTCAAGGTTGATTATTGCTTTGAAGAACACATTGACATTTTTTGTATCCAGTATATTTTCACTTAAGGAAGTGTCTGTATCATCCAACATAGTAGTATGGCTCTTCTTCATTTCCTGGACGACTCAGTATTTGGTGAGGTTTTCGATTTCTCCGGATGTGGATAATCTCTCTGCACATGGCCAAGTTCATTGCAGTTTAAGCATTTAATAGTATTTCCGCGTCCACTTCCACTTCCTGAATTTTTATTATCGTTTCTCTTGAGATTATTCATCTTTCGTATTTTAGAAATTTTCTAAAATTTTTGTCATGAAGGCAATTTCCCATCATCATCATTGTCCAAGTCTAGAGCATCTGTTGTGACATTAAAAGCGATGGATTTCTTCACTATTGCCTTGCTTTCTTTTCTTCTCTATATTTGTGCTTCAATTGACATTAAATTGCCAATTAACTTTTCAATTTTCAAAGTGTTGATGTCATTAGCCTCTTCAACTGAAATAATCTTATGGTCCCATTCAGGAGTAAGTGAATTGAGGATTTTCTACTTGATCCTCTTCAGAATTTTTTTTACCCAATCCAATTAGTGAATGAACTATATCTTGAAATCTACTACACATATTGAAAATGGACTCATTTGAACTCATTTAAAATAATTGAACTTATTAGTTAACATAAATTTTTTGATCTGTTTGACTTTATTGATGCCTTCATATGTAACCTGTAGTGTTCTTCATGTTTTAAATGCAGATTTACAGATAGATACTCCACTAAATTCATTTCTATCCAATGAACGAAACGAAATATTCATGGCTTTAGAATTACCTTGTGCAACTGCCTTTTAGTCAGTAGTCCGTTGAGAAAATTCAGTCTAGGGCATAGTGTACTCATGTTATGTGATATTCCAAATATCTAAACCGATTGACTGTAAGTATATTTTCATTCTACAATACTAATATGTGTAATTACTGCCATTAAAACGTGGTGGTCTAGTAGTAGATTGTCCTTCGATAAAGGAGTTACTAATAAGTGAATTAACAGTGCTACTAACAATATTACTAACAGTGATGTTAGCCACTAAAACTTTTCAAAAATCAAATTTATGAATACTTTGAAAACTAATGCTCTGATACCAAATATTAGTTTACGGATGATGGATCTTAAGGCTAATTTAACACTAGAGGGGTCGAGGTGAATAATGTTTACTGATTTTTTGAATCTTTTTAAGTTCTTTTTAAATAATGCAGAATCAATAATTATAGATGCAAACACAGATAAATATAAATGCAGTAGAAGTAGAAAGTAAGTGTTAGAGAGGTCACACCAAGAATTTTTATACTGGTTCGGAGTTACCCTACATCCAATCCCGTATAATTTCTTGTACATTTTTTTTTAAATATCAAAGTCTTTGCAATCTTGATTTCAAGGCTACGAGATACACCCTTTAGATTTTCTGAGCTCTGGGTCCACTCACTAGGTTCGAAGGGGACACCAGCACACTCACTTGGATTCAAACAGGACGCCAAGCAGGCCGACTTGATTTAGACAAGACAAAAGTACATCTACTTGGATTTCAAGGACACTAAGCATACCCATAGTATAAAAGTATTATTTGATAGAGTTTACAAACTCAGATTCTTGATCTTGATACGAATGCTGCTATAATCTCTTAAATAGCACTTTAATCGTGTTTTGAGTGATAGATATGAGAGAGTAATTGATGGAGAATCAAATCAATAGTGTCGGAATTTAATTCTGATTGAATTTGAGAATATTTAGTGTAGATTTTTCTTTTAGAAACCAAGAGAGTAAAAGAAGAGAGAAAGAATGAGAAAGTAGTTAAAAAAATTCATTGAAAACTCCTCCAATTTATGGAGAAACAAAGGTCATGTCCATTTGTAAGGAGATACAACGAAAAGACACTTCCATTCAAATATGAATATTAAAAAAAATCGGTCTATATGTCGACATATAGTATTAGAGTATGTCAACATATCCCTTTATATTTTGAAACCTTACTTAATAAAAATTATTTTGAAAATATTAATATTTTTAGAATACTTTGAAACTTTGTATAATCATCTAAACATATTCTATATACATTTTAGTCATATCAAAACTTAAGAAAACTTTATAAAATTATTTTTAAATATATAAAGGATTAAAATATTAATTTCTTCTAAAAATAATATACATAAAGTATGAGTGAATATTTATTTAAAAATAAAGTTATAATAAGTGTTATAATATACTTATAAACATTTGGACATCACATTACTGAAATTATAACAAGGCATAATAGGTTTAAAAGTCCAAAACCTTAATTACTCAAAATATTAATATTTAGAAATCATTTCAAACCTATTTTGAAATTTCATTTTGAAATCGTAAATTCTTTAAAATCATTTTGAAATTCAAAATGTTTGGAAACTATTTAAAAGAAAAATGAAGAAAGAGATCAAAGAAGTGCTATCAGGGTTTTAACAATAATCTTTGACTCTATAACTTATCTAGAATATCTTGAATTTTCAATATTCATGAGTCTTCAATCTCTATCTCTTGAATCACTATATCAACCTCTTGTATGCTCTTGATACTATACATTCTTCTTAATTAACACGTGTTCTATGTGGGTAATCATTTCGACTATGATTAATATTATTTGTATATACTAGACAATAGTATAACATAAGAGGATTTGATATGAGATGTTTTAGTTATCGTAAGGTAAAAACATGTCCATGTTTATGTGTAGATGTGACTTAGAGATACTTTTGTTTTGATAAAGGAAAAGTTTGGTAATTTAATAAATTTAGTTGAGTGTGTTTCTCATGCTGGTTTACCAGACTGATACCGGCATTGTTCTCTTTCAATGCTCGGGTCAGACCGAGTATTTTTACAGGTTCAGATTTGGTGCTTTTGGAGCTTCGGCAGGAGAGCTGGAGATCTTCATTTTCATATATACGGATCTATTTTGATTATCTGCAGTGCTTAGTTGTTGTATTATCGGTAGTTGTAAGGACATGTTATTATAATTGTTCATGTTGATAATTGATGATTGATTATTGTACTCTGATTGATGTATGTATATATATACAGTATCTGTTTTGTAAAGATCTTTGATATGATATTATATGTTTTCCACTGCGATGTGAGATTCTGTATTGTTCTTTTTGGTTTTATCTTCTCACTTTCTTCTCTTCTTCTCTCTTCTTTTCTTTCTCTTGATTTTCCGTCAGTTAGTGCTTTTTGTGTCGAACATGTGGGGTTTATTGTCGATTCAAAGGGTACATATTTGCGGGTCATCACAGATATCATACATCGATTAATATATTTATAAATATTAGTTTGTTAAATTAAAATAAAATTTATAACTAATATTTCACATATATTAATTGATTTATAACAATTATAAATTAATTAAATCATTTTGGTCAAAGGAGAATTCATTGTTTCAGTTGAGACTTGTTAGGTGTAAATTTCGTTAGTGATTAATATCGAATTATTCAAATTTTAGTGTTCATACGTCACTTAGCAGGTGGTATGGTATTTGGTACAAATTTATCACTTGGTTTTCGTTAAAATATAATATTACTTTATTAAGCCCGGTTGACATTTTTATTTACACCAATTCTTGTCATCAAAACTATATCAGTTTGGACTTAGGGGATTTGGTACCTGTCAAAATTCTAATGTCGTCCACATTTAACTTTATAATCCAAACACAAAGTCCGTGGTTCAATAATACTTATTTTTAAGCAAAATGCTCCACCCAGATACTTTGACTTTGAGTTGACTTTAGTTGATCGTGATACTAATCTTATACAACCAAGGAGACGGATCCTCTCTTGAATGGTATTTCACTTCCAATGCTTCCACTCGACTAGTCATTCGATGGATGTTGTGCCACGATTTAACTATAATCAAATCAAAGATTCCACATTGAAGATCGACAGTATTCTCCAGTCAAGGGAACTGTGTAATTTTATCACATCAATATTTTCTATTTGATCTTAGTTATATTAACCAACTGAAAATATCGAGTGATTCATTCTAAATTATCCAATAGCTAACGAATGAGTCATTTCATGGTTATCCAATAATTATCAGTACGTAACCCCTTGGTGCCTCTAGTAACCATAAGTAATACACTACCTAACATTTGAAGAGCGTTACATACTCTAGTCCTAATGGATGTTTTGATATCCACTCTAGATAGACCTTGATTAGGAATATTTAAAATGGTATATTTATTCACAATGTGATAAATTACTCATGGTTATAACACTTTGTAACTATTATCACAAAACATACCATTTATGGATTTTCTATCAAGTATTCCTTTAACTAATTAAATAATTAATATAACATATTATGTCAAGGATATATTAGAAAGAAAACACCTTTTATTTTGAATAGGATTGGTTATCGAGTTGGATATATGTAACAAATTACATAATTGCCCCTAGGACATACCCCTAACTCTATCAATCTCCTACTTGCACTTGGAGTCAATTATGGAATCTTATTCCGACTTTTCCAATTGGTTTTCTCTAAACCAATCGACATTGTACCTTAATGAAGGGTATGCTATTATGCTTTAATTAATTACTTTGTCGATCATCTCTCCCCGACGCTGATATTTTTTTATATCATGTAAAATGATTCAGAGTATGTCTCATGCCTTCTAGTGAGATTTAAGTTTTGTTATGAACTATGTCATTACATTGTTATCATATAACAATGTTATGAGATTCTCAACATTTGGAAACACCCTTAATTCAGTTATAAATTTGTGCATTTAATATATATATATATATATATATATATATATATATATATATTATTTTTACTGCTGCGCTGCTCCTGTCAATGTACATAGCCTTTTAATTGAATCACCCACAATCACTACAAATTGGAACATTTCAAACTTATAGATTCTTAACTTGAATTTATTATTGACATATTATACTTAATATCACTTATGAAGTTTGAGTCCGACCACTGCTTCATAAGGAGTTCGTTGTTTCTGTAAACGGTTTTTTAATATTTCATAAATACATGAGAACACCTCAAACAATCATTTAGTTATATCCATTTGGATTTGATATTTTCCACATGTATCATATCCATTCTCGAATCGTATCGAAAAAACCCCACAAACTCAATACCGCTCCCACCAACTCCGAGAAACTTTGGTTGTTATCTGCAAACAGTCTAGTCTAAAGCTATATTTAGAACTTTCCGCTTCAACACATCTATACCAAAACATAAAGTCATACTAGGCGATAAATTTATGAGTAAGATCCGAACCAACCTTAGCATATCGAATGGTGAATTTATTACATTAATTTCAACTATTGAAATTCATAGTATTATTCTTATCAATGTGGCTCACTACATTCCAACTACATTAGTCTTTCTCTTAAAGACACATCTATAGCCAATGGATCATGTCCTTTCGGGTACAACTATAAAAATCATATCTTGATAATGTATTTGGAATCTATTTCGAATTTGCGTATCGTACCATATCATAGAGTCAGTACTCTTAATGGTTTAATTAAATAACCAAGGATTATTTATTCTTGACATTGATGAGAAACTCATGGTTTCATACCAATAATTTCATTAAAGAAATTCCTTTGCTACAAAGTTGGTATTTCTTGAAACAACGGTCGATTCTTAGTGCAATGGTAAACACATTACAAATTGCCTTATATATAAAACTGATTTGGTTTTTAGTTTACAAAACTTATACTCAAAGCATAAATTGGTCATCCAATGACAATCGTTCATGAATTCCTTTGGGGTGATTCACTCAAGATCTCCTACGGACAATTATTATGTGTAGTCTTTTAACTCGCACAACTGCTAACTCTTTGGCTTAGGATATGTAGGGTTTCTTATAAACCCTTATCTCATATGGTTATGTAAACTAATCTTTGGATGATACTAATTTTAACCTTGTAACGACCCATAATTTTCCAATAATTAAATTATTGAATTTAATAAGATTTTCGTAATTTAATATTGGAAGAAATAAAAATGTATGATTTATTATGAGAATGATAACCATAATGAAATATAACAATGTTAACGTGAGCTAATTGCTAAGTATTTTAAGGTAATTCCAATTTATTGAAGTGATTGAAGGATTATAATTGGTTGTAAATTGCAAATGAGGAAATAGATTAAATGTTATATTAATTGATGAAATAATATTCAATTAATTGAAATTGGATAAAATCAATGTTGTGTAAGTAGTTATAACATTTGTTGAAGATAATAAACGTATAAATGTGATTGAATTAAGCAAAAGGTGACAATTGTCATATGTTACCTATTTATTTAACCTGTTAAATTAAATTGAAAATCAACTGCAATAAATTTATTAAATATTATGTTTATATGAGTTAAGACGATAATTGTAGAATGTGGATGTAATAAAATGTATAGAAATATTAATTATATCCACAAGGCAAAATTGATTTAATAAAAAGAGTAAACCAAAGATAAATAAATATATTGGGATTTTAAATTATAATAAAATGGATAAAAATTCAAGGTAATTGAAATGTGGCAACTATTATGGTAAAAGATGAAATTAGAGAATATTAGTGTAGTAAGATATAAATCAATTTTAACAATGCCCATAGAGTAAGGATTGATTGAATAAAAAAGATTGAAATCGAATTATATTTAATTGGATTTAATTACAATAAAAATTGAACATTGTAACTAGTGTAATATTTAACACTGGATTGATATGTAAATTTTTATTAAATTATTGTAAATGTCCATGTAATCAAATATGATGAAAACTGTTAGCTATTAAATTTGAAATTAAAAAGTGATTTAATTATTTTAATATTAATTTATTTAATTAACATGAAAATAACCATTTTTGCCACTGTCTCGGATTCTGACGAAACCAATTTCATCGGATCCGTAACTGTGAATTATTGTAGGATTTCAAGCTTCGTAGCGATCGGGCTTGTTGTTTGATCGTATGGACCTGAAACACACAGAAATCAATTTAATTGAAATCAATTTGAAATAAGCTAATTTTTAAGCTAACTTCTTCATATGATGAAATTATGACTTATAACATATTCCATTGAGTTTAAAAACTTTGAAAACATCTATATTGGTGTATGGGATGACCCACTTTCATTTTGGAAGCGAAATGGGCATTTCGGGTCATTATTGTCAATTCGAACCAGTTCGATATGTTATACCATTCTTATCGGACTTTGTTAATATATAATAGTTCTGTCCAAACCCTTGTAGACTTCTTACTTCTCATTTTTGTATGTATCTATCTATTTTACATATCAGCTTCTCCTTCTTCCCAATGGCTAAAGATACAAACCCTAATTCAATTTTCCAAACAAATTTCAAAAATCAAACTCCTCTGAACCATACCAAGTTATATATTGTTTCAAAGCTCTCGACGAGCATAACTTAGATCTACAATTCGTTTTTGCCATCGAATCATTGTTTGTCCAAAAATCGAGAATAAACCAAAGTCGTCCATTCTAGGTTTTGGACGATTCAACGGTGGATCGTTGCCCGATCGATGATCGGGAAGTGGCTATGCGAAGTTGACGTCGAGCAGCACCCATTGGTACTATTCGTTCATCCCCAAGTGGTCGTGGGTCGCTAGAAAATGGCTTCAAAGATGAATGGATTCATCTTTAGTCGACCAGAGTTGGTCGCGAGGTGGCCTAAGAGGCAGCCGAAGTTGCTCGTCGAGGTGGTGGTCGTGGATCGTTCTGCAGTCGCGCGTAGAGGCAGCGATAATTGATGGTGCGTGGCGGCTTCTCTTGCTCGATCATGTCCGTGATGATCTGGAGTGCGGTTAGGGTTTTGGCTAGCATAGGTGACGTGTTTTTTTATGTTATTTATTTTAATTTATATCCAAATTGTTCAAATAATTATAACTTTTATATACAAGGTTGAATTCATGCTAGTTTTCTCCAATGGGATAGCACCGAAATTCCGGACATTTTGGAACTAGTTTGGATGAATTCTAAGACTGCTGAAATTTGGGCCTTTATTTGGATTTCAAATCAATTTGAAATTCAAAAGGTGATTATTTTAACTCACTCACAATTACTAAATTTCCTTATGTTAGTTAAATTGAATTTATGATGTGAATTAGAATTGATTGTTTGATGTTTGGTATATTTAGATTGCCATTCTAGTTAAATTTGACTTTTATTACATTTAATCATCATTTAATATAATATTGAATTTAATTGTCAATTTGATACTTGTTAATGATAATCAAATATCTATTGATGCTTATTGGTTGATTTGGATGATGATTGTGATGGATGTTCGATTGTTAATATTGGATGATGGGATGTTATATATTTATATTGTTATGACACTGTAAGTTCCCTATGGGTTGAACTGATATATAACCGAATGATCTGATAGATTAGGGGAAAATCATTATGCGTTGAAATGATAAACTTGAGCGATTTCATGTGTCCGAAATTAAATTTTGGGATAGCGGGTTGAAATGATATATACCCGTAAAATTTTAAATTACGAATTGAAATGATAAATATCCGTATCACTTGACCATAGGGTTGAGAATTATATACGGACACCGGATTGGTTTATTTAAATGAATTTTAAATCTAAAATTTTAAATTCAGTTAACTGGCATTTTGAAATAGAAATTGATTTATATAAACTGAATTATTTTCGAAAATCCAAGCTTTAATGTTGAAATTGGAAATTATTTAGTGAATTGTTTAGAGGATTTAAATTAGAATTTCAAAGTCAAATTGTTAAATATACAATGAATTTCATTGGAATTGAGTTATTGAAATGTTAGATATAATTTTGAAATCTATTTAAATTAATTCAAACTATTATAATCAATTTAAACTATTTATAATTTATTTTAGTTTATTATAATATATTTAATCCTACTTAATCTATTTTACCTACTTTAAACTAATTTAATTTATTTAACCTAATTTAAAAATATTTAATCCATTTTAAATTTATTTAATGTATTTTTTAAACCTATTTAATATAATTTAAATCTATTTAATCTATTTTAAATGTATTTAATCTATTTTAATCTATTTAATATAATTTAAATCTATTTAATCTATTTAAATATATTTAGAACATTTTAAATCCAATTTAATCTAATTTAAACTATTTTAACTATTTAACTATTTTAAACTATTTTAAACTATTAAATGTTAGAACCTCAATTGTTGGATTTTAATGACAACAACTATACAATTATATCAAAGAATCTCTAAGCTAATTTGCAGGTACATGAGCATCAAAAAGAGATAAACAAATACGTTCAAAACGAAGATATATAGTACGAAAGTATTTATATGGAGATACAAGAAGAGATATACACGATAGAGATAAGACGAGGTGACAAACAAAGTTTTATTAGTCATAAAGTGTCATGTCTAGAGTTTACAAATGTTAAAATCTTCTCCAAATGGTATACACACATATACATTCAGATTTTAAATGAAAAATCAAGTTTTCAAAAATTGCAAGGAGCAAGACTCGAACCCGAGTCACTAGTTCAGAAAGCAAGTGCTCTAACCATTTGGGCTATGGTAATTTTTAGTTACAAGTCAAATTCAGACGTTTGAATTGACCATTTCAGACGTCATAATCTGTAATCAAAACTGAAATTTCATACAATATTCAGACGTCTGAATTCATAATTTCAGACGTCTGAATCTAGGCAAAAATAGCCTATTTCTTTTCTGGTTTGCACGTTTCAAATTTCAAAAGTCTGAAATTTATTTTCAAATGGCCGAACTTCTTCAACTGCTATATTTTTGAAAAGACATTTCATTTTCATGAAGAGTTACAACCTTTTACTAAGAGATGCATCCATACTCTTTCATGATAACTTTCACGAATGATTACAACTCTTTATACCCTATATAAACATATTAGAATCATTTGTTTAATTCACCGAATTGATCAAAAGCTTTCTATTTCTATACTACATTGATTCTAATATTTTGAGCATTCAAATTTCTACATAATCATTCATTTACTTCCATATTCTTCACATACACACACATATATATCAAAAGGAGAAGATTATAGGAAGATTGTACTATCAAGAGACAAATTAGTGTTATTGAGAACACACAATGTCATACACTTTTTGTATAAGTTGAAGTCCTGTTCTGATGTTCAATAAAGTGTAGTCCTCTTCGGCTGTTGAGGCGAAATCCTGTTTTGCTGCTCAGGTCCCTTGTTCGGCTGTTCAAGGGTTGTTGTAGACCTGTTCCTCCGGGTTAAGTGAGGACTGTTGTTAGTGAAATTCCAGAAGGAGTCCAGAACTGGACGTAGAACGGGAAGTTCGAACTAGTATAAAAATTCCTGGTGTGCTCGTTTTATTTTTATTATTTACTCTACTATAATAACTTTGTATTATTTCTGCACTAGTATGGTATAATTCCATATTGCACGATCCACATAGCCATTTCATTTGGTATCAAAGCAAGGACATCCTATTACCTTAACATAGTTATTGGATAGTTTTTGTTAATATGGAAAATAACACCAACACAAGCATAGTCACTAACACTAGTTTTATTGAAGGTCAATCTACAGCACGATCCGCACAGCCTTTTCATTAAAGAAAGAAAAAAAACAATTACAGCTATTTATGAATGTCCAAACTATTTTTTAAAATTTCATACTTTGTAAAGTTGAAGTATTTATATTTGAATCCTTGATGATGATACAACCTAAGTTGGAATTTGGAATTGATGCTTTTTGTCAAATGACATATTCCAGTAAGTATGAAGATTTTGAAACAAGGATTTAATTAACCTATCTTGTCGATAAATTCAAAAGTGAATATGATTTTGAAGGTGAATATCATTTGGAAGTGAATGTGATTTTGAAAGTGAATATGATTTCGAAAGTGATATGGTTTTGAGAATATGATATTTTGATATCAATTACGAATTAGTTTTGGGGAAATGTAAAAGAGCCATCCGGTGTGTAAAAAGCTTTTGGTTGTTAAAGAGACCGGATCAGATATTGTCGTACTCTCTGCCAATACCGAAAACCACTTTAACAACTGTGTACGTAGTGGAGATTTCAAAAATGAAGTAGGATTGTTTGGCGAACTATTTTGCATGAGGTATTTACGTCCCGTGGGTCATCTTAGATGTGACTAAAAAGGAGCTATACCGGGCCAAGTGAGGTCATTCCTCCTATCGGACACATTTCTTCGATTATATATTTTGACTTTATGATTGATTTTATGGCCACCCCTCGATTTTGATTTTAGGAGTGTGTCCGAGGTGGGCAGTAGTAGCTGCTACGCATTACGACCAATTGGGAGTGCAATTGGTATATCTACCTTGGCATTGCCTCGAGTGCCGTGTTCACATGCCCTATCGCACCTTCTACGAGTTTGGTTTGTACCATTCCTATGGAGTGCCCTCTAATAGCCCTTCAATTTATGGAGGAATTACGGTACTGTAGAAACTATGAGAATATATAAAAATGTGTTAAGCGTTATATGGGTAATGCCTTAACGCTATTTTAATACTTTACTTTACTGTAGACATTATTATAATAGCATATTGTACTACATAGTAGATAGTCTAACGGATTCTTAGGAGATTTGAATCTCGAACATCTCTTAAGTTATTACACTCACGTTGACACTGGATAGGAGATGTCAAACCCCGTAAGCATCTTCGACGCTGTTACACTCATATTTAATTATTGTTGATTTAACTTACATAAGATCTTTTAGTTCTGACACGAATGTTTTGTCTTTTCAATTCGCTCAGGTCAGTTTGAGCATTTCAGTTTGTCGAAGACTGCTTTCTAGAGGATGAAGACGAAGATTTTGTACTATTATTATTTATTATAATTATTCCACTACACCATGTTGTTCCATTGCATTTATTTATTATTTATTCTTGTTGTTTGTAACTCTGATTTGTATTATAAAGGGATAATCAATGTTACTTGTAAACAGATTCATAAACTGTTTATTTGATTATTATATTTTGTCATTCCGCTATGAGATTCTGTATTTGTTTTCTTTCTTTGTCCCCCTTTTCTTTTTTACCCCATAATAATCTACTCGTTTGAATGGTTTGAGTCTGATATGTGTGATTTATCGTCGATCTAATTCGTCTAAATAGGTTGGTCGTTACAGTTGGTATCAGAGCTTTGGTTTAGCGATAACCTTAGCTTTGTAGGGTTTGACTCATATAGAATAGGGTAGTAATACCCTAGATTGAGTCCTTGAGTGTATATATAAGAGAGCATATTTATTAGTGTTATAAAAGGTTTTTATATCGTGTTAATTTGTTCCATTTCGTATTTATTAATTCTGGTCGGTAAATAGGACGCTATGGCATCGATAGGGAATTCTGAACACTTAATAGGGCAGACCGACGCAATATTGTTTTGAATTATAGGTAGATGAAATAATTTTGCTAGTATTATATTTTGTATATAAAAGAATAATTTTAGAAGAAAATATAATCGGATGTAATATGTTGTTTGTTAGGAAGAGAAAATTTATTAATATTGATTTTAAAATAGGATTTACAAGTAAAGTAAATATAAATTTGAAATTTATAACTTATGTTCGAGGATTTTAAGATTTCTTTCAAAGGATTTTGGAATATAATATTAGTAAAATTTAGAAGTATTTTCGGATAAATATTTTCAATATGATTGAAAGAAAGTTTTAAAGGGAACTTTTAAGGAATAAGTTTGATACTCCCCTCTCTGTCGCTGGAAAATAATTTCGGTGATGTATGCATGCACCATTGACGTTCATTTTCAAGTTTCAAAGTGGGAAGACCGCTGTAGTAATTTTACTGCACATTTGCTTTGATTTTGAATCGTAAAATTTTCTAAATATGATTTGGATATATAAAAGATATCATTATGGATATTATTTTAAATAGACTGAAAAGGGAACCCGGTACTTAGTTCATAAGTTTTCTGTAAATTGGAAATTTCAATTACTTCAATGAAATGAAACCTTGACTATCTTAATAATTGGAAACTTTTGATATGTGTAATCAGAAGCTAGATATTAAATGATAAATGAAAATATAAGAAAATTGGAAATTGGCCAAGAAATTTCAATTATTGGACATTTTGTTAACTAAATAAATAAGACAAAGTTATTCATTTGCATTCTAAAAGACACACACACACACACACACACACACACACACACACACACACACATATATATAACTTACGAAAAATATTAAAAGTTGAGATGTTAAATAAGGATACAGAATATTGTACCAGTAAACTTTAGTAAATGTAAGTGTTCACTGGAATTTCTTTTATAAAATTCTTAGATTATAAATTGTTATGAACTTAAGTTAATAATTTGAAATGTTACCAATTAAATGTAAAAAAAGATGAATACTGTAAGTAAATAATTATAAACCTAAGCTAATGTTGAAGCCATTTATAATTAAAAAGAGTACTTTATTAATTAAGTGATTATAACTTCAGAAAATATTGAAATGATTTAGAAATGAATTTAATATTCAATAATATTATATATGAAACAAATGAATGTGAAAAAGAAATAATCTGTTAATAGTGAATGAAATTTTGAAGAATCTTACATAATAATGGATAATCTAGATAATTGAATGGAAACAGCTTATGTAAGAAATAAATGTAAGTAGTGAAAAGAGAAAAATAGCATTGTATGTATAAATGAGAAATGAAATTTTGTAAGTAATGAATGTAATTTAATGGAATTTTGTAAATGATAAATGAAAATTAAAGAAATAATCATTGTATGAATAAAAATTTATAAACAATAAATGATGTGAAATGAAATTAATAAGAATGAACTTGAATTATACTTGAAATCATTATTTGTTTTGGCTTATGGGATGTTGGGGAGATGACACTTTAAATTGTTTAGGATGTATGAATAATCTGTTAAGTTTTATCTACGATAGTTGAGTGTATGGTTTATTTCATAGTTTATTTATCATTTTATATGATTTGAAGCCCTGAACCCGAACAAACCATTCATTTTGGTTGTTACAGATGGATAAATGTTTTCTTTGTTAAAAACGATGTTTGTACTATTTGTTTGCAAAATGATTGTTGTTATGTTGTGATTGATTTGTTGTTATTGACTGAAACAACTTAAATATATCTCTTTTACATAATTATTAACTTCTTTGGATTATATAAGTGAAGTACAAGTTATGGAAGCAAATTGCTACTGCTTTTGGCTTCATAAATTAAGCGTTGTTTTCCAGACAAATAGGTACATTCTCGGATTAAGGGTTTTCTAACGATATTTTATTGTTTTCCCATGGTTTGGGATATATTATTTTGAAATTTATGTAATATATATTGTTATGATTGATATTATTATTTCTTCCAGACCTCACCGTACAAATAAGACTGTCGAAATTTTTCCGTCAATTTTGGATTTTGAAAATTTTTGTTAAATGTTTTTTCAAACTTTCATTAACTTGAATATAAAGGATTTAATTGTTTATAAATTGATATATTTTATTTAATTGTTTCATTATGCAAATTAATTGCTTATAAATTTAATATTCTGAATATGATATATTGATTACTTAATTCCTCCTTTTCCTTTTTTTTCTTTTCGAGGACGAAATGTTTTGAGTGAGGGAGAGTGTAATGACCCATAATTTTTCGATAAATAATTATTGAATTTAATAAGATTTTTGTAATTTAATATTGAAAGAAATAATAATTTGTGATTTATTAATGAGAATAATAACAAATGAAATATAACAATGTTAATGTGAGTTAATCGCTAACTATTTTAAGATAATTCCAATTTATTGAAATGATTGAAGGATTATAATTCGTTATAAAGTGTAAATGAGGAAATAGATTAAATGTTATATTAATTGGTGAAATAATATGTATTTGACTGAAATTGGACAAAATCAGTGTTGTGTAAGTAGTTATAACATTTATTGAAGATAATAAACTTATAAATGTGATTGAACTAAGCAAAAGGTGACAATTGTCATATGTTACATATTTATTTAACCTGTTAAATTAAACTGGAAATCAATTGCAATAAATGTAATTAAATATTACGTTAATATGAGTTAAGACGATAATTGTAGAATGTGAATGTAATAAAATGTATAGAAATGTTAATTATATTCACAAGGAAATAATTGCTGTAATAAAAAGAGTAAATCAAAGATAAATAAATTTATTGGGATTTTAAATTATAATAAAACTGACAAAATTCATGGTAATTGAAATATAGCAACTATTATGGTAAAAGATGAAATTAGAGAATATTAATGTAATAAGATATAAACCAATGTTAACTATGATGAGTAAGGATGATTAAATAAAAAGGATTGAAATCAAATTTAATTAATTTATTGAAATTAATTGGATTTAAATACATTAAAAGTTGAACATTGTAATTAGTGTAATATTTAACACTGGATTGATATGTAAATTTGCCTTAAATTATTGTAAATGTCCAAGTAATCAAATATGATGAAAATTGTTAGTTATTAAATTTGAAATTAAAAGGTGATTTAATTAATTTAATATTAATTTATTTAATTAACGTGAAAATAACCATTTTGGCCACTATCTCGGATTCCGACGAAATCAGTTTCATCGGATCCATAATGGTGAATTATTATAGGATTTCAAGCTTCGTAGCGATTAGACTTGTCGTTTGATCATGTGGACTTGAAACATGCAGAAATCAATTTAATTGAAATCAATTTGAAATAAGTTGATTTTTGAGCTAATTTCTTCATACAATGGAATTAGGACTTGAAACCTGTTCCATTGAGTTTAAAAACATCGAAACATCTATTTTGATATATGGGATGACTCATTTTCATTTCGGAAGCGAAATGGGCTTTTCGGGTCGTTATTGTCAATTCAAACCAGTTCGATATGTTTTACCATCCTTATCGGGCTTCGTTAGTATATAATAGTTCTGTCCAAACCCTAACAGCCTTCTTACTTATCACTTCTATACGTATCTATCTATTTCACTTATCAGCTTCTCCATCTTCCCAATGGCTACAAATGCAAACCCTAATTCAATTTCAAACAAATTTTAAAAATCAAACTCCTCCGAACCATATCAAATTATATATTGTTTCGAAGCTCACAATGAGCGTAACCTAGATCTGTAATTCGTTTTTATCATCGAATCACTGTTTGTCCAAAAATCGAGGATAAACCGCAACTATCCATTCTAGGTTTTGGATGATCCAACGGTGGATCGTCGATCGACGACCCAAAAGTGGCGAAGGTAAGCTGACGTCGAGCAGCACCCATTGGTATTATCCGTTCATCCCCAAGTGGTCGTGGGTCGCCAGAAAATGGCTTCAAAGATAAACGGCGATGGTTCACCTCTAGTCGACTGGAATTAGTCGCGAGGTGGCCTTAGGGATGGCCGGAGTCGCTCGTCGAGGTGGTGGCCGTGGATCGTTCTACAGTCACCAATAGAGGTGGTGATAATTGATGGTGCATGGCGGCTTCTCTTGCTCTATCGCGTTCGTGATGATCTGAAGTGCGCCTAGGGTTTCAACTAGCATATGTGACATGTTTTTTATGTTATTTATTTTAATTTATATCCAAATCGTTCAAATAATCGTAACTTTTACATAAGCAGTCGAATTGTGCGCTTTTTCTCCACTGGATCGTATCGAAATTCCGAACATTTTAGACCTAGTTTGGACAAATTCTGAGATAGTTGAAATTTGGGTCTTTATTTGGATTTCAAATAAATTTAAAATTCAAAAGGTGAGTGTTTTAACCTACTCACAATTACTAAATTTCCTTACGTTAGTTAAATTGAATTTATGATGTGATTTGGAATTGACTGGTTGATGTTTGGTACATTTAGGTTGTCATTCTAGTTAAATTTGACCTTTATTGCATTTATTCATCGTTTAATTTAATATTGAATTTAATTTTCAATTTAATACATGTTAATGATAATCACAAATCGATTGATGCTTATTGGTTGATTTGGATGATGATTATGATGGATTTTCATTTGTTAATATTTGATAATGGGATGTTACAATTTATATTGTTATGACACTACAAGTTCCCTATGGGTTGAAATGATATATACCCAAATGATCTGACAGATCAGGAGGAAATCATTATAGATTGGAATGATAGGCTTAAGTGATTTCATGTTTCTGAAAATAAGTTTTAGGATTGCGGGTTGAAATGATATATACCCGTAAAATTTTAAATTGCGGATTAAAATTTTAAATATCTGTATCACTTGACCATAGGGTAGATAATTATATACGGACACCGGATTGGTGAAATTAAATGATTTTTAAATCTAAATTTTTGAATTCGGTTAACTGAAATTTGAAATAGAAATTGATTTATATAAACTGGATTATTTTCAAAAATCTAAGCGTTAATGTTGAAATTGGAATTGATTTAATGAATTGTTCAAAGGATTTAAAGTAGAATTTCAAAGTCGAATTGTCAAATATAAATGAATTTCATTGGAATTGAGTTATTGAAATGTTGGATATAACTTTGAAATATATTTAAATTAATTCAAATTATTTTAATCAATTTAAAATATTTTTAATTTATTTTAATCTATTATAATGTATTTAATCCTATTTAATATATTTTTGCCTATTTTAAAGTAATTAAATTTATTTTACCTAATTTGAAACTATTTAATCTATTTTAAATTTATTTTGTCTATTTTAAATCTATTTAATATAATTTAAATCTATTTAATCTATTTTAAATCTATTTAATCTATTTTAAATTTTTTAATCTATTTTTAATCTATCTAATCTATTTATAAATATATTTAAATCATTTGAAATCCAATTTAATCTAACTTAAACTTATTTAAAATATTTAAACTATTTAACTATTTTAAATTATTTTAAACCATTAAAGAAAGGCAAAAACTATTAAAACTATTTATGACTATCTAAACTATTTTCTAAAATTTCAGACTGTGTAAAGTTGAAGTATTTATATTTAAATCCTTGCTGATGATATAACCTAAATTGAATTTGGAACTGATGCTTTTGTGAAATGACATATTTAAGTAAGTATGATGATTTTGGAACGAGGATTTAATTAGCCTATCTTATCGATAAGTTCAAAAGTGAATATGATATTGAAGGTGAATATGATTTTGGAAGCGAATGTGATTTTGAAAGTGAATATGATTTTGAAAGTGATATGGTTTTGAGAATATGATATTTTGATATCAATTATGAATTGGTTTTAGGGAAATGTAAAGAACCATTCGGTGTGTAATAAGCATTTGGTTGTTAAAGAGACCGAGATCAGATATTGTCATACTCTCTGCCAATATGAAAAACCACTTTGACAACTGTGTACGTGGTGAAGATTCCAGAAATGAAGTAGGATGGTTTGACGAACGATTCTGTATGATGTATTTACATGACCCCGACGCCGCGGGTCAGCTTAGATGTGACTAAAACAGGAGTTATACCGGACCAAGTGAGGTCATTCCTCCTGTCGGACACATTTCTTCGATACTATATTTTGACTTTGTGATTGATTTGGTGGCCACCCCTCGATTTTGATTTTGGGAGTGTGTTCGAGGTGGGCGGTAATAACTGCTATGGGTTACTACCAGTTCGGGAGTGCAATTGGTATATCTACTCTGGCATTGTCTCGAGTGTCGTGTTCATATGCCCTACTGCGCCTTCTACGAGTTTGGTTTGTACCATACCTATGGAGTGCCCTCTGATAGTCCTCCAGTTTATGGAGGAATTACGGTACTGTATAGACTGTGGGAATATATAAAAATATGTTAAGAGGGATATGAGTAACGCCTTAACGCTATTTTAATACTTTACTTTACTATAGACACTATTATAATAGCGTATTGTACTACATAGTAGATAGTTTAACGGATCCTTAGGAGATGTGAATCCCGAACATCTCTTAAGTTATTACACTTACATTGACACTGGAGAGGAGATGTCAAACACTGTAAGCATCTCTGACACCGTTACACTCATATTTAACTACTGTTGATTTAACTTACATAAGATCTTTTAGTTCTGACTCGAGTGTTTTGTCTTTTCAATTCGCTTGGTCATTCTGAGCTTTTTAGTTTATTGAAGATAGCTTTCTAGAGGGTGAAGATGAAGATCTATTATTATTTATTATAATTATTCCGCCGCACCATGTTGTTCCGCTATATTTATTTATTATTTATTCTCGTTGTATGTAACTCTGATCTGTATTATAAAAGGACAATCAATGTTATTTGTAAACAACTACATGAACTGTTTATTTGATTATTATATTGTCATTCCGCTACGAGATTCTGTACTTTTTTCTTTCTTTCTCTCCTTTTTCTTATTTACCCCATAACAATCTATCATTTTAAATGGTTTGAGTCTGACGTGTGTGGTTTATCATCGATTTAAACCATCCAAAAGGCTGGTCGTTACAAACCTCTTGTACTACTCTTAAGTACACACCTAATAGAAAGAATTTGACTCAACGTCACTTATCATTAATCATGCTTTGTCTAACAAAGTTCGATTACTCCTTATCAACACATCATTATGTATTATAGGAGGAGTTACCTTTGAGACTGAATCTTTATTCATACTAGGTATATAAGGAACTCTTTTTAATATACTCACCCATTCGATCAAATCGAATCACTTCCATCGCATGTTATATTATTTAGTTTCGTTTTCTATTCTAAAGGCTTATCACAGGCATAGGCATGCATATAAAATACATACATCCATGTCTGTGATAACTCATCGGTGAATATGACCTAGTACGTGGAACTGTTTTGGAATTAATAGACTTACGATTTCACACATACACACACACACAGATATATATATATATATATATATATATATATATATATTAGTCTGAAGAATTCATAAAGTCTTATGATGTAACGATCCTCTATTTTGGACCATTCAAATCGACAATAGTCCACACATGTCGGACTTGAATACTTCAAAATAGTGGATTGTTAAGAATTTTGGAGCAAATGAAATACAACCATAGATCATAGACACTGAAATATCTGAATAACTCGCAGCAGAAATTAAAGTACCATAGTAGTTCATGAAGCTACTATAGCAAACTCTCAAAACAAAATACATAATATCAGTTTGAAAAACATATACAATAGAAATCTCAAATACATAGAAATTTATAAATACCAGAGCTGAAATAAAACAACTGAAACTGAAAGGGAATAGATAATTTGACAAGCAGAATATCCAGCGATTCCCAGCTCCAGAAAAGAAATCCAAAACTCAGCTGTAAATACTCAGGCTGACCCAAGCGTAAAGTAAAACACAAAACACTCAAGTCAGGATTAACATACTTATATCCATAAATCTGACTCAAGTGAAATATCAACTGAAATACAATTAACTTAAAGGATGTCGGGATAACCATCCTCTAAGGATCCGTGGAACTATCTACAATGTAGAAATATACACTATAACACCGTGGTCATTTCAAATTAATTTATACTTCAAAACTTAAATGTAATTTCATTTCAAATATATCTATTTTCCAAAATAGTATATATATATATATATATATATATATACTAACTAATTTATAAAGTAAAGTATTTGTAATTTCCTCAAAACTTCACAAATCGCTTCAAAATCAACTCGACTTTTCCATTCAATTTTGATTCAATCTAAATTTATCAATTTCCATTCAATTCAGTTTCCGACTAAACAAATGCAAATTTTATCGATTTCAAATACAGATTTGAACCACAAAATAAACATTTAAATTCCAGTATATTTCAAGGCCTTAAATATTCCACATTTTCAAAACTAAATTTAACAATTTCATATAAATGTTGGTTTAACTTCATTATTTTATAGCCTTGGAATATTTACTTAATAAATTCAGTATCATTTAAATAACCTTGAATTAAAGTTTACTATATTTTCCTTCAATTTCTTTAATTGAGAAATATTTATATAATTTCCTAAATCAAATTTAAGTCATAAGATCATATCTAAAAATTCCAAATTCAATAGTTTCAAAAACGATTTAATTAAGTAAAATTCTTAACTAAATACAATTTTAATAAGTTCAACATTATCTTCCTTACTTATACAAATCATTGAAAAATCGATTTAAGAATTTACTACTTAACATAATATATTAATTAAATCACTTTATTTTAAAACTTATTTACATATCAAACATTTCCACCATTAAATAAAACCATATATATATTCCCTTTCAAAGCCATGGAAATCATTTTAAAATATTCATATATAAACCAACGGTGTCTGTATATAGTTTTCTATCATATGGTCAAGTGATACGGATATTTATCATTTCAATCCGTAATTTAGATATATACGGGTAGATATCATTTCGATCCGCCATCCCAAATTCAACTCAAATGAAAATCGCTTGGGTCTATCATTTCAGCCCATAACGATTTTCTCCTATTCTAAAGTTCGTCCGGGTATGTATCATTTCAACCCATAGCGAATTCTATACTAACAGGGAACTTGCAGAGTGATAACAGATAATATAGAATATAACAACATGCATATATTATCAATAATAATATAATATAAACACAGGATATGGTGTCATATCCCATAGGTGAACAGTTACAGATACTAGCATATATAACAATTTGAATAAATAATAGTTCAAACTAGCAGCATATTTCAATTGTCGTTTTAATTGAAATCAAACTTAATAAATATAAGAACATTAATCGTGAGTGATTGCTCAGCTTTCGAGGTTAGAGAGATAGACAATAAGTGAACTACGAAATCCAAAGCAACGCTGGATTGACAAGATTTGATGTAGAAATAGGCACGACGAACAAGGCTGATAGTGGAAAATCGAAGAGAAAGATTGAATCAGTCGATATAAATTTGGACTAAGTATATATGAAATCAATATTTAGTTTAAAACCAATAAATAAAATTAATCATCATATCTACATAAGATTGAAATAAATACTTGTATACTATATTACCCATATTTCAAACCAGTATCCGAACACCATCTAAAATTTAAATCTTTATAAAAGTAACCTTTTATATATATATATATATAATATAAAAATCAATTTTCATTTAATAACATATATATTCTTTCAAAATTGTACGGCAACGCATGCATGAATTTATATACATTATCTTTATACATTACAAACATGCAGACTGAAAATTTAAGTGCAGACCTTAAATCACCCTTAAAACATATATACAATATATATATTGAAACAAATACAAATATATTTTTAAATCAATCTTAAACTTTAAGCATATATATTGAATTTAAAGCATAACTATAATAAAATTAAAATGTTTATCGGTATATACAAAATCATTATTATATCCAAACCCATATTTAGAATACATGCCTAATTTATAATTTAAACTCAATACCCCTTATAAAATCAAAGTGACTTACTTTAAAATCAACATATAATTCTTATGCAACCCAGTAGCAGTGTATAACCATAACTATATATGTAACCGCATAAATGTTACACTTAAACACTTTACATATTTAAAACTTATACCTTCCATTTTAAATCCAAGTATAGAAATAATAGGCCCTGACTTAAAATGTCACATACATGAAAAATGTAGGTCGTATATGTGTATAGGTGTAAACTATGTGTGCAAGCTATTCAGGCACGTGCCAATTAAATCAAAACATGTGTATACATATTATATGTTAAAATAAGATATGAACATAGAATTCAAACTCATGTACATAATATATAGACTAATATGTGTTCATGATATTTCTCTGATGAAATCATAGAGATTGAAATCCAACTATTCTAAACTTCTTATATGATATATAAAAGTATGCAGACTTCTAAACTTCTTATATTATATATAACCAGTATGCAACAACCCAATGTATATTCAAAAGTCGGACTAAACAAATTTCAATAAATACTCATATAAAACTAGCCATAGAACAAATGCAGATGTTTATAACTTTAAATTTAACGTATACTTGCGTTGCACTATATAAACATACTTATATTTTAAAATATATACTTGAAACATATTATACTTAAAATAAAGGAAAAGCAAAAGTAATATAAACAAGAAGAAAACAAAAGAAAAGGATGAAAAAGAAGAAGAAAAAGAAAATAAAGGAAAAGAATGCGGCCATTTACCTGCTGCTTCACGCGAGAGAGGAGATGAAGGTCTATAGATATGGAGTAGGGTATATACGTGTGATTTGTATTTGTAAGAGAAGCCTCAAATTGATGAAGTGGAAAGAAATTTGTTTAAAGTGGCAAGAGAAAATGAAGGGATTTAATTCCTATTTTAAAAAAAGTAATAAATGGAAAAATGAGAACTCTTCCTATCTTCACGTGAATTGATAGGCTATATGTAAGGAACGCCTATGGGTATTGAGGAATAAGTCAAGATAGGAAATAAAAAGGTGGGGAAAAAGGGCAAGAAATAAAGATAGTAACGACTAGAGGAAATTTAGGAATTTATTCCTATTAATTAAGGAGAAGTAAAAAGGAAAGAGGAACTCACACGTGAATGACAAGACAAGCTTTGTATTTCTTTCCTATAGAAAAGCACGGCTATTGAATGATTTTTTTTCCAGCTAAGGTAAGAATTAAAGAGTGCGTACAATAGACGCAATGATTAAAACGAAACGTATGCCCAAAATAATTAACAAAGTAACGTAATCTAAATTTATATGTTTCTTATTTATTTAGTAAATATGCTAAAGAATATATCAGAAAATAACGTACCATTAATAATGCCAAATAATTAAACAAGAATGGATATAAAACATGTCAAGTAAATGTATAATTTATTGCCTTTTTACACATTATTTATTACTATATTTAAAATTTGATGGAATGGACATTACTTTCAAATATTATCATAATTTACATTAACAAAATATTTAATTATATTTATTAAAATTTATTTCCCAATTTTCTAAATAAAATCAATTAAAATCTTGCAATTGTGCATTAATTATAATTCCCACTTATACTGAAATTTTGCCAAATATAACACTTGCATTTCTTTTCATTAATTGGTATTCCCTTCAATACATAAATTCATTAACCTTGACTAGTATTGTTTACCTTTTATTTACTTAACACATTCTCATTCCCATTAATGTAACCTTTAATTATATTTTTATTAGAATTTTATTTCCCATTCCAACTCAATCAACAAGTTAAACAGGTAACTTATAATAATTGTTTACAAGCCCAGGTTACACTTAGGTTTATCATACTTCAACCAAATTTTATAATTACATACATATTACCGAATTCATTCAATTACTATTAATAATATATAAATTCCTTTAGCTATACAACACTTACACTTATTTACTTATTTTATATTTTTATTTTATACCAAGTGCAACAATATACAGAATTTCATTTTCATTGTGATTTTACTTAAATTGTTAATAACTAGTTCTTAATAACCATGGCTACAATTCATTCTTAACATTTACTTCAATATAAATTATAAATTTTTTATTTCTTTCTAAATTTAATTACAAAAATCTTATCAATTCAACCAATTTATTTATCAAAATTTACGGGTCGTTACACTCTCCCCCACTCAAAAAATTTCGTCCCTGAAAAATAACGTGGTACGGAAAACACAGACAAAAAAAAGAATGAAATAGGACTAAGACAAGATGACAAGAAGATTGAAATTATATTTGATAACTGTTGTTATAGGTAAGTTTATCAAGGTGGAAAGTCGGAATGGCTAGAAGGAAAGGTTGAAAGACAAGGATGAACCATTATTTTAAAATTATATAAATTTCAATTATTTAGAAAGGTAAAATAAATGATCAAAATATCCTTTATGTGATACTTTATCAAAATACTTTTATAACTCGATGTCTTAACAAGTTTATCCTTGTTCCTGCAGGCTCTGGCTATGCGGTGATCAGGCGCAAAGCTAGAATTCTCCAGGTACTTAGTAGACTTGTTTCAACACCCAGTGAAAATACTGGAAAAACTTTTAAAAACAGATATGGAAAGTATAATCCAAACAAATCAACCAAACCATTTGTCCAACCATGGATCGCAGATAGACAAAGGTTACGCCTGAATCCCCCAGGAAACATCCGTATCCGTAAGCTTTCTCAGCCCTGCGAATTTCGCCATGATGACTAGTAGACCGCAGATATACAAAGGTTACGCCTGAATGCCCCAGGAAACATCCGTATCCGTAAGCTTTCTCAGCCCTGCGGATTTCGCTACTAAAAACGACTTACGTAGATCACAGGATACACAATGGTTACGCCTGAATCCCCAGGAAACATCCGTACCCCTGGGCCATCTTGGCCAGGCGAATTATGCTACGTAGTCGTGCCAAGAAAAAAACCATGGGTTACGCCACGGTGGGACACTCGAGTATCACACCCGGAAAACCAAAAATCAGAGAGAATAATATCGATAGAATGAATCCACAATGTGGTTACAGAGCGGATATCAAGTAGAAGGCACTTTCCATATCTTTACTTCGAAAATATATATCATACAGTACCTTTTTCAAATCACTTTCAAATATTATACTTATATAAAGCCCATTATATATAAGATTTCATTTTCAAATCGATTACTTTCCAAAATCGTATATCAAATCACACTTATAAGATTTCTCTTTCTAAATTGAGTACCTTTCAAATCAATAGTTTTCAAATCAACTTCATACAAATCCATTTTATATAAGTTCGACAACTCCCAAATCAAGTACTTAATAATACAAGGTCCTCAATTTCAAATCATTTCAATATCAATTCATTTTCAAAATCATATACGATTTCACCAAGTTATTTCTTCCAAATTAAATATCTTCAGTTTCAAAGTTTCCAAAAAAATAGGTTTAGAAAATAATCCAAGTTCCCACATTAATCTAATTTAGGTCAAACAAATTCATTTCCAAAATCATCATATAAGTACTGGGTTTACATTCCAATCTATTTTCAAAACCAAATATTTTTCTCAAAATCAATTTTACCTAAAAGGATTTCCAAGTTTATAACTATCCCTTTAAAACCTTTAAACTAATTATTTCTATTCAAAAGATCCAATTTACCTTTTACAAATTATTTACTTTAAAATTTGAATTTGTTTAGTCAGAAACTGAATTGAGTGGAAATTGATAAATTTAGATTGAATTAAATTTGAATGGAAAAGTCGAGTTGATTTTGAAGCGATTTGTAAAGTTTTAAGGAAATTACAAATACTTTACTTTATAAATTAGTTAGTATATATATATATATATACTATTTTGGAAAATAGACATATTTGAAATGAAATTATATTTAAGTTTTGAAGCATAAATTAATTTGAAATGACCACGGTGTTATAGTGTATATTTCTACATTGTAGATAGTTCCACGGATCCTTAGAGGATGGTTATCCCAACATCTTTTAAGTTAATTGTATTTCAGTTGATATTTCACTTGAGTCGGATTTATGGATATAAGAATGTTAATCCTGACTCGAGTTTTTTGTGTTTTACTTTACGCTCGAGTGAGCCTGAGTATTTACAGCTTAGCTTTGGATTTCTTTTCTGGAGCTGGGGATCGCTGGAGATTCTGCTTGTCTAGTTATCTGTTCCGTTTCAGTTTCAGTTGTTCTATTTCAGCTCTGGTATTTATAAACTTCTATGTATTTGAGATTTCTATCGTATATGTTTTTCAAACTGATATTATGTATTTTGTTTTGAGAGTTTGTTATAGTAGCTTCATGAACTACTATGGTACTTTAATTTCGGCTGCGAGTTATTCTGATATTTCGGTGTCTATGATTATGTGGTTGTATTTCATTTGCTCCAAAATTCTTAACAATCCACTGTTTTGAAGTATTCAAGTCCGACATGTGTGGATTATTGTCGATTTTAATGGTCCAAAATAGAGGGTCATTAATATGACGCTTCGAATAAATAGGTGCATTACCCTTAATTGTATGAGACATAATTAACCATTATCATATGATTCACAACCATATAATAAAACTTATTTCTCAAAAATATGGCTCGGCCTATAACTCCAAAAATAATTGTAAATAAAATTAGATACTTTAGTATTTTTCAATGCATCACTTTTGTTATGAAAACAAATAGCACATTATAGTTTTATTTTATAAGGAATATTCATAATATTCACATTAAAATATAACCATATCTCTTTTCAGTAAACGCCGAAAAGTAGTCAATATTTCATAAATAATGTATGGTGCATTTTATGAAAATAATTTTCATAACTTGGTGTAAAAAATAAGTGTTACATGACACACTCTCTATTTCCGCTATTACTGTAATAGCATATTGAATACGGAGGTCCATTATTAACTTGATTTAGTTTATTTATTTCATATACTGCAATTAGCTTACAGTGCAGAGTTCTTTGATCAAATATCTTGAACTCAAAGAAATAAATCTCATAAAAAATAATTTTCTACATGAAACTATATTTTGGAATAGAAATCATGTTTCTCACACCAATATTAAGTATCAATGATTATTACAATTTTCATTTCCGATGTTTCTTTATGAAGCAGTGGTGATTATTCACTCTCTTCATCTCAACTATACCTTAAATCATATCTACTCTTGTACATTCATTTTTCTTCCTAAATAGTCGAACCATGCAAAAGAATACTCTTGCTACAACATCATAACGAACTCTTTATAAAAGCTCACTTGATCATCCTTAACAATCAAAGATATCAAATATGTTGCACTTTCCTTAAACCAATCAAATTGAATACTCGATCTCATAATATGGTATATTTGTTTGTTAGGAATGAACTAACTTTATCTAAGTGTCATACATTACGAACTGTGATCGTTCCCTATATGAAACTTATATGCAATATTATATGGATTGCATATTCATAGTATTGTATTGCTTTTACAGTTCGAAACTCATAGAATGCAATACACCTTCTCAACCAAAATAAACACATAAGCGACAAATTGCGACTGTATTTAGAAGTTATAAAATCAGGCGCTTGCATGGGTATTGAAACGTTAACATGCACTAATCATTTATTGTTACGTATATGTTATAATCATATTTCTTAATCTTCAATTCAGTTCATTTGTATATCTTAATCGATAAACGTTTTATCAATCATATTAAATGCACAAATTTATCAATGTAGAATATTAAAACATTATACAGAATATGTTCTTACAATATTAGAAAAGTTATCATTTCATTTTTCCGATAAGGTTCCCACTAGTCTTTTATGTTTCACCAAAATCTAATTCGAAAGACAGAAGTCTTTTAACTTCATTAATGAGTGTTAAGACTCGTCAGTCTTGGAATTTTGACCTTGTGTTTGCTCAAAGAATCGAAATGAAATTATTCACTCGTACCTACCATATCGCGGTGGCCTAAGTATAGTATATGTACCTTGAGCCTACTCAACAAATACATATAATTATCTTACCTCGTCTAATTAATATATTAATGATGCTACACATAACATCCCTAGCTTGAGTTTTCTCAACAAAGAAGGAGTATGCAAGTAATTTATTAATATTTATATATGTGGTAGATGACAATGTTATATTAAAGATTCATAATCTTCAATATATTATATTGAGTGATATTGACTTATGTAATAATGTAATTCTTATGAAATACCCTCGCAATTCAAGTGCCCAACACATCGGAAATCACGATATATGTATATTTACGTACATATTTATTCCTTAAAGTCTGTTTAGGTTTTTTTAATATTCCACCTTTAATTTATGCATTCATATTATATAAGTTTTATTATTACATACCTTTTATATTTCGTCTTACTTATATAATAGTCATATAGGAAAACAGGTACAAGGAAGAAGTTGTAAAAAAATTATTCTTAAAGACAACAAGTTTGTTCTTTAGTCTGAAGTACATTTTTCAATGTAAATAGAAAATGATAGTTACAACTATCATTCTGTGATTTATACTAAAAAATGTCCTTAGCCTACAAAGCAAACATCTTATCCCTGAAACTAAATATTTCTCCAACCTTTTCCCTGAATCTAAAAACCTCATAGTCATATGTACAATATTATATTAATTAAATCTTATTCCATTAATTAGGATGTTAATTAATTTTATATAATCTTAATATAACCTTTATATTGGATATTTATTATATACTATAACCTTTATAGTATAACACATATATCTCTTATATGTGTATTTTATTTAATTAATTAACATTTTAATTAATTTATTTAATTAAGTAACCATCAATTAATTAACCATTTATTTATTTAACCTTTAACTAATTTATTTAATTTAATTATATTAATTTTGAAAAATCATATTATATACATACATGTATACTTATGATATCTTAAAAAGTTTAAAATATCATAACTTATATCAAAATATATAATACATGTATATATTTTTCATTTTTAGCTTATGTAATAAATTATTTATTTTATTAATCTTCTTAATAAATTTTGAAATTAATTTATATTATTTTTCAAATATTTTGAATTTTTATATTATATTATAACTTTGATAATATATGTGTCTTATTTTAAATTTAAAATCTTATATTTTATTTTCAAACAATTTTGAAAATTAGCCAAGGGCAAATTCCACTTGGGCATTTTCTATTGGGGAAAACTTTAGGCTCACATATCTATCAGGACCAAGTCGGTAGCCAAGTAGGGTAGAGTACTAGATTACCCAATCTCAATCCTCCACACTACATTTTTAGACACCCTACTTACTGAGTTGTGAGCTTAGTTATTTAACCCTAACATGACTAATTTATACCACATAAGCTATTGGGCTTTGATACCATTGTCGAAACTGTGCCAGTCCGCAACAGTAGTTATGTGTGAGTTTCAATTTTGTAACCATATTAGATCTTTATTGGGCTGATGAAATCTAATTTATTCATAATATTTCTAAATTTCTTTTAAATAAAATCATTATTATATTTAAATTTATAAAATGATATTATATTATTTAATTATGTTATATTATACATATATATATGTGTGTGTGTGTGTGTGTGTGTGTATATATATATACACACACACATGTATCATACACACATGTTTGTGTGCCTGCATGTATAACATATTAATCCGTACAATGTATAACATGTCCGTGTATAGGTATTGGGATTTACATCGCAAAGAGCACGTTAGCTCATCCAAGATACAAATATATTATCAAAATGTATGTTTATATAATTCTATTTTCATATAAAATATTACAATATATGTGTGTATGTATTATATTTTTATTTAAATAATTTTTTATAAATAATTATATGTATATATACATATATATATTTATAAACATGTGTATGAAATATTAACATTATAATACAAACAACCATGCTATCCCACCCAGATGACCCTTATTTCTCTGAACAAGAAGCTATTTTATCTGATCAGTACAAGGAAGCCCTAATTGTGGAATCAAACATGATCAAGCAAAAACTGAGGATGGAATGGTTTACTAAACGGGATAGTAATTCAGCCTTTTTCCATGCTTCTCTAACGTCCAAACATTCCAGAGATAGAATTAATATTTTGGTTGATCAACATGATGAAATACACTCTGATCCAAATAAAATCGAAGGCATGTTTCTCAATTATTTCAGGGACAAGCTTGGCAATGCAGATGCTTTCAATCCTGATCTTGATGCACTTGTTGACATTCTCCTTCCTCGGATAAGTGTAAAAGATTACAACTGTCTCTACACTGCTGTTAATGATGTAGAAATTAAGAACGCTATATTTTCTATGAACCACTAATCTTGTGGAGGGCCAGATGGATTCAATGTGGTATTTGTTTACTACCTGCTGGAAGATTATAGATAGGGATGTTATTAAAGCTGCTCATAACTTCTTTAATAAATACAAAATGTTGAACTGCGTTAATTCTACTAATATTGTTCTAATTCCGAAGAAAAAAACATGCTGATATTGTTGACTAATATAGGCCTGTTGCTTGTTGTAACACTATGTACAAATGTATATCCAAGATAATTGCTAACAGACTCAAAATTGTGCTTCCAAGTATCATCTCCCCCAATCAAGCTGCCTTCTTGCCTTCAAGAAGCATTCTGGACAATGTACTGATGTCTCATGAAATGCTAAAGGGGTACTTTAGTTCTCAAATTTTCCCTAGAGTTATGATGAAGTTGGACATCAAGAAAGCCTTCGACACACTTCAATGGACTCAATAATCAAAATCATGGGCCTCATGAACTTCCCTAAGCTTATTATGGCCTGGATATATTCATGTACCTCAACAGCTAAATTTTCAATAATGGTGAACAATAACAGTGTAGGGTATTTCCCTAGCAAATAAGGAATTAGACTAGATGATCCCATGTCTGTTACTTGTTCATAATTGTTATGGAAGTCCTGAATTAAATTTTCAATAAATTACTTCTTGTTGGGTAGTTCATTCTTCATCCTAAATACAAGGACCGTCAAATCACTTCCTTGAAGTTTGCTGATGACTTAGTTGTTTTTGCCAAACTTGAATTGTCCTCTATTCCTGCAATCCTGGGTGGTTTGAGGTTATTTCATTCAATAACTGGATTACAGGTTAATCTATCCAACTCCGATATTCTAGTTGCTGGAGTTACTCAATCTCATTATAATGACATTCTACAAGCTAATTCCCTGCAACCAAGGTATAATTCTATTTCATATTTGGGCATTCCTCTTGTTACCGCTAGGATAACCAAACTTTAGTGCTTGCCTTTATATGAAAGAATCTTATCTAGATTAGACAGCTAGACAAATAGACTCCTTAGCTGAGTAGGAAGGCTCACCCTTATCAAATCTGTAATTTTCTCTATGATAGTGGTCAAGAAGACTCCTTAGATTAGACAGTTGGTGAAGAACCTTTATTCTCCCTGATAAATTAGTAAAAATGATAAGGAGTGCAATGTTAATATTTTTCTGGAATGGTTCCATCCACACCAAGAAGTTAATTCCTTGTTCCTATGCTAAACTTGAACTGCCTTTGGCTAAGGGCGGACTGGGCATCAAAAATATTGTGTTATGGAACAAAGAAGCCTTTGCTAAGCATCTTGATGATCTGCTAAGCAGAAATAACAATATTTGGGTTAGCTGGTCTACTAAACATGTTCTAAATGGAAAGCATTCTGGAAAATGCCCACTCCTCAGAATGCCAGCTGGACCTGGAGAAGTTTGTTAAAACTTAGAGTGATCATGCTCAATGAAATAATGTACGAGGTTGCTAATGGTGCAGAAGTGATTTTTTGGCGTGACCCATGGATTAGGCCTGGGCTTATCATTAGCCAACACCTCTCTTTTCAGCAAATACAACAAACTAGAATTAACATTAGGGCTAAGGCACTACAAGAAATTTTATTTTTGGTGATGCACAAAAAACACTATCAAAACTTATGGTAGCATTTTGATAAACACCGTGTTAAAGCTCGCAATAGTTGAATTTATTTCAACGTCACTCTAAATCCTTTTATTTCAGCGTTTCTCAAACGCCACCATATAGCATTCTAAAAACGCCACCAAAAGATTTTTGGCGCTACCTGTAGAGTTTCCAACTTTACCCCTACTTTATGGTTGCGTTAACTCAACACCACTATATGTATTTCTATGCGTTTTTGAAACGCTACTAAAGTTGTTGATCATTTTGCATCATTGTTTCATGCTATTATTTCCTATTGATGATCTATTTTGTTTCTACTATGTCAATCAACAATTACTCACATAATCATCATATTCAAACAATTAAAAAACATATTAATCATATAATCAAATAAGGTATCGATAACCATTCTAATACAGTAGTTTTTTGATAAAATGACGAAACTCACATACAATAACCATTCGTATACAAATTTACACATCTAGTACTATAAAATGTTATACCAAACTGGTGCTAACAAAATGCTTGATTACCCATAATTGTTTGTTGCATGCAGAAGTGAAAGCTAGCACCATAAAATTTCAACCTTGCTCTCTTTAAAAGTCCAATGCCTGCACAAGTGAAGGCACAACATATGGACAAACAATTATGTTAATTCGCAGGACTACAAATCTGGTATCAAACATCTACAACATTGTACAAATGTATCATACTTATAAATAATGTCATATAAATAATCAAAGTTATAAACGAAATGACACAAATAAAGTCCAATCATACAGTTATATATAAAGCTTAGTTAAATTAGTTATATTGTTATTATTTATAAAATTTAGTTAACTTAAATTTAGTTAATTATATAAAACTTGTTTAGTTTTAACAAAACATGGTTAATTTTTATTAATTTGGTTAACTTAGTTAATTTATTACTATTATTAAATCAGTTAACTTAATTATATTATTATTGTTATTATTATTATAAATTTAGTTAATTTTTATAAACAGCTAATCCATCACATCGTCATTATTTATAAAACTTTGTTAAATTAGTTATATTATTATTAAAATTTAATTAACTTAAACTTTGACTTGCTGCTAAATGATACTTAAGTAGGGGCATATCAATATTATATACTTTCCTTTATGGACAATGACTTTCTGCTAGTTGTATTGTAACGATAAACAAATGGTGATTACTATTTATTCAATATGCACACACGAGGGCATCAAATTATCTAAGTAAGTTACTATCATTACTTTTAAACTATTAATGAACAAACGGTAACATTGTTTGAGAGAAATTGTTAGGTTGTCTGGAATACAAATTAGCAATAGAAAATAATGGCGCATTAATGATGATAGACCATACATCAAACCTTAGCTAAGCTTACCTCAATTGCAACTTGTCTGGAATTTAATGATTCAAACTTAACGAATGCAAAGCAAATATTCTCAACTGCAAGAGTAAAAACAGTTTACAAAAACTAAACTAAACATTAAGATGTAGTACGTATGAAAGAAACTAATAAAGATTCACAAACATAAACAACCTTGTGGCTTCTGACTTGGAGCCCTTCTTGTTTTATTGGTCCAATTTTTTTGGGAGCCACTTCTACTTCAAGAGCACTTGTATGTGGATGTAAATTGCAAATAAAGATAGAGTAATCATCTGCAAACAAGAAAATGCATATTAGTTTCACTACATATCAGGAATTTTTTTGGATTTTCCAACTATTGGAATGTAACCTGTTTTGTGATCATTTGTCTCTGAGGAGCTTTCCATTTTATTTACAAGAGAAACCTCCTCGGTGCTAAAGCTATTTGCGGACTGTATCAAAGATAATTACACTTGATGAAATAAAATAATGATACACTGAAATAACTCTATGTTGTTTAGCAGCAAAAGATGCACTAGCAATAAACGCAGAAAAGGAAGAAAGTGCAACTAATGAAACACATTCTTTTGGTCTTTCCCTGCTCAACAAACCATAATCACCAATGTTAGACTGAATCGGCAATTATAGTATATTATACAATGCACAAGAATAAAAATAAATAAAACCTGGCTTGTTGAAATAGCTATTTAAGTACTATTATTTTCGAAAAATGTAGCCAAGTCATCCGTATATATTCTCATTGCTGAGTTACAATACCTGACTTGATTTTCCAATTATTGTGCCAGTAGCATTGAAAGTGGTTCAACTAAGAAATAGGAAGTTATTCAACTATCAAATAGATGGACTGACTGATAGTGATAAAAACAGAAAAAATATGCATGTGCATAAGGGACGTAAAAATTAGCAAGTTTACAAAAACATTTTAGTTGGTTGGTGCACGAAAATACCAACATAGAAGCAGCTGCACAGAAGTTTAAACATATGCATATCCAAAAGTCTCTAATGAACAGGATAATTGTATGCATTGGCAACTCAATCAACACACTAGTCAAATACTTCACGACGGTAAATAGATTGTTTATGAGGAAAAAAAAATCCTCTATAGCTGCTTAGTTTGCAACTCAAGATAAGGCCTACAAATCATATGGACCATATGCAATATTATGCAATGAAGCTGAACTAGATTAAAAAATATATATAGTGGCATGGCATAGCAACATCAACTGCATTTTTCAACAAAGAAAAGTACCATCGATTAATCCAAATCATCCTGAAAATTTTCAAGTACTATGGATTCATTTATCGACACCACGGTATTTTTACTGGAAGCATCTTTTGTTAACAAATTATAAGTTAAGCCTAAATATTATACAAACAGTGACGTTATTGTACATACACTAGAAGTGAATGGACACTAACTGGTTTATAGTCATCAACAAATAAGAAAACATCATTCATAGCAAAGTAACCACCTCCAATTTGGGATTCCAAAACCTTGAAGAAAAGGATATGGTATATAACTAATTTACTGGCTAGACTTGTACCAATTCATCACTTCATATCAATTTTAATAGCTCAAGTACTTCATAATTGAACCTATATCAATTTTTCTCCAAGATCAAACAAAAATCACTTCATCGAAGAAATGATAAAAAGAAAGTGATTCATACCCCATAGGAAGAGAATGAACGTAAGAAAGAATTATCTGAAGATCACTGCCACCGTCAGATTTGAGCCCAGCTCTCATATCAGCCTACATACCATCCGCCATGTGTCGCAACACGTGTACAGGAGTATCGCATTTCATCTTTAGCTCCTTCATTATCGCACGCACCTCCTTTGATCCCGCCAGTGAATATCTCACCGCACCATCATTCCCATCTCTCCTCCAACTCCTACTCACCATTGGATGCCTGACACCACCGATCGATGGCGGCATACATTTAGAAATACCCCACCACCGAATGATTGCTGCGAATCGGTAGAAATTACCTCCGTCACGTACTTCTTGAATTCCAAGGATACCATCAGCTTTCTAATGGCCTATCCACAAATTTGAAACAATGATTATATTTATACACTACAAAGTTTAGTCTCATCAGTAATAAATAATAATTTTGTTTAAAAGTTATTACTACTATACGAAATGAGTGCTATGGAGTCTAACTATGCAATGAAATTTATTGAAACAAATTAGGAAGAAAGAGTATATCTATTATTAAGGTACATGATCTAAATGAAAATTATTCATCTTACTATATCGTATCCCTTCCTACTATAATATTTATTTACAAACACAAATAAAAAAGTATTGCGTAGATTGTTCAACATGGTATATGCAATCAGTCCAAGAAGTTGATGTATAGGAAAAGATATGAAATACCGATTTTATAAATGAAAATTAAATTGCAATAATTTTTTCTAAACTTTTTGCATGATAAATGTAACAAGATATTCTCATAGGATTCTAAAATACGGACATAATTCGTTCTTACTTGTGTGGTAGTAACTGATGTTATTATACCATATACATCCTAGTGGCTTATAGATTTCGAGTCAAAATTTATAAACTGACTACGGTGATCCATGAAGAATTTTATAATGTTGTTCAATAAAGACACTTCCAACCTATAAAGTGATTAAAATTATTTACTGTTAATATGGGTTCATACAAAATTAAGCACAAATCTAGATAACTAGGAAAAATGAACAAACCACTTGTGCACTAATTTGAACAAGATATATATTATAAGGTACTCTAATTTTGATGGTTCGTACAAAATAGATTCTGCGTAATTACTTATTATTTAAAATCAACTGTATTTGTTATTTCACTTATAATATAATTTAATTTGACACAAATTCTATAAGCCAAAGATGGCATATATCAACATAATTGTCTAGCGGTAAGAACATGATTGTCTAGCAGTAATGTCATATGTTTTTAATACTGTTATACTATTAATATGCAAAATTATAGTATAACCATATTATACTCAAACAGTATAACAATATAACATTGCAATTTTTTTTATACTTAATAGTTATACTCAAACAAAAATTCACTATTGGAATTTAGTGGTGAAACCTTTAAATGCGAAGAAGTTCATTTCATAGAAAATTTGCAAATTAGTACTCGAAATGAAAAGGAGTTCATATAATATATTGAATAAATATCACTAAATGGATTTTTAGAAGAACCATACCTTTTCAAACATAAAAATCATGAGAAGAAGCCATCGGCCTTGAGAGGCCAAGACTCATTGGCAAAGTTCTTTGCATCTGTGTATATAGAAGAGGTTGAGTAAAGTGCCTTGACTGCCCATCCTAAAACTGTCACCTTCGAGCTTCAGCCATTGCTGCAGCTACCACCTTCGCACTTACATCGCTTGCTAACTCCCACACTGTAGCAACGAGCACTGACACAAGTGTTATCTCGCGATGTTAATTTCGACACCATCACTCCACATATCGCAGTCTCATCCCCCAATTATAGACATCCCAGTCAGCCTCCCCTCCACCAAAACTTATCGTGACCACTCCTCATGCATAGTAGCCATCCATCGTCAAACGCCACATCGGGATTCCCATGCCACTGTACGTCATGGCTCTCTCTATCTCTCCTGGACATTGATGATTATTGACATGCTTCCAAATCAAAATGTTTATTTTAGTAATTCGGTAGCGATTTTTGAATTGGGTAAATTAGGGCTTGGGGGAGTAATTTTGAAGACGAAGACTTTCTTTTGCTCTCATCGTAGTTTTGAAATGGGGAAAAACAGTTGAAAGGAAATTTGAGCGGCCACGGAAAATTTTAGCAGAAATTTTCATGAATTATTGGCAGGAGTGATTAGCGACCTTTCTTCATTTATTTTTATATTTTAAAACTACCAACAATTGCGTATAGCTTGAAACGCAACAAATTAATGCAACCAAAAGAAATTTTTGTTGTAGTGAGGCATTTGAATATAATCATAATGGTCATATGACCTTCCTTACACAAGCAACCAGGATATTAGGCGGGTTTGGTATTCATTTCATGGAGTGCATAGACCATTTGCTGATATTGATAGAGTTAAATGGACAAGCAAAAGTACCAGGTACATTATCAAAGACATATATAAATCCATTGCCAGGCATGATGCTTTAACCGATTTTAGTTGGTACAAAAGAGTTTGGTTAAATCACAATAGTGCTAAAGAGAATTTTCTTTTATGAAAGGTTATAAAGAATGCCGTCCACACTAAAGTCAAGCTATAGCTAAGAGAATATTGGCAGGATTCACATCTCTATAGTTAGTGAGAGAGAATGGTCATAAATCTAAAAGGCTACAAGATAGAGAAGAATGGAAATATATACTTTGTTGTTTGTTTTGAAAGTTTTCATTAGAGTCATTTGGAAGGAGAGAAATCAAATCATGTTCAAGAGTATTAGGTGCTATGTGACATAAATGAGGCATGTTTGCTTCAAGAGATTTTTTCAGGGGTGCTGCGGCCTGCTTTTCATTTTGATCCCGATGTCATTGCTAAGTGCTCCTAATCTTTGTTTTATTTTTTTGTTGTGTTTGTTTCTTCTTTGCGCACTGAGACGCTTTGTTCTCTATGTGATTTTTTTGTTTTTTTTCTTGTTTTTCATTGCCTCCGAAGCAAGTTTTGGTTGGTTTGTTTATTTTTCTTTCTCCTGTGCTGTATTTTCTCTTTCATATAGTAGTTAAGGTCCTTTTGCCTTTACTCTGTACTGTATCGGTTTTATTACGTTGGTAATAAAAAGTGAACGGTCCACTATAAAACCAGCTGGCTTTGTAAAAAAATACACTATAAACATAAATAATTTATAATAATTTTAATTACTTTTTTTAATTTTTTAAAATTGAAAACAATTCATTCATATATGTATATATACATTTTTTATGTGTAAAATATAAAAATCATACATATATATAATTTTATATTTAATATGTTAAAAACTTAAAAAATACAAAATATATATTTTGAAAATGCACATATACCAGGTCTTACGCAAAGCTCAAGAAAACTTATTTTTTTATATTAATTTTAAAATATATTTTATATAAATATTTGTGCGGATGTTTATTAAAAATTAATAAAAATATTTATAACTTAAATTTTAAAGTTTAAACTTTCAGTAATATCCCAACTAATATTCTGTAAGTTTTAAATTTTAAAGTGTACAATTTTATAATCTAAAATTAATTAAAAAATTAATTTTATATTCTCGATTTATTATTAAAAATCTAAAAATAAAATAAAAATAAAAATTATTTATTTTATTTTTCTAGCCGAGAGTTTGACAGTGATAGTATAATTTATAAAAAAATATAAAACATAATTCATAATATATACAGACGGATATATATATATATATATATTAGTATAATTAATCTATATGATTAGATGATTTAAACATTATTCAAATAATAACAATATATAAAAAATATTTTGTTTCTACCGAATATATAGTACCTATTATACTTTATGTATTAAAATATATTTCCATATTTTACATATGTATGATGTAGCATTTAAAGTATAAAATATATTCGTACATACATACATACATACATATATATATATATATATATCTATACATAATGTAAATTAAATTATTTAAAAATTTGTTTTTTTAGCCCTGCTTCATATATGTGTACATACATGAATTTTTTTAGATATATAGAACATACATTACACGCACACACATACATACAACCAATCAAATTGTTACAATATACTTATATGTTGGAACCGTCATTTCACTAACAATATAATATATAAAATAAACATTATATGTATTGATTAATGTTTATGAACATTTTAGGAACATACCTTATATCTAAAGCCTGTAAGAACACCTTGAAATGATGCGATCTGATCCTCGAACTGATTTCCATTCCAGTAGAGTGCCAGTCCCTAAAGTAATGACCACGGGCTATCGAATAACACTTGGTTTGATTCAATTTGGAGTTAGAAAATTAAAGAGATGGAAGGGGGGAGTTCAACCAGATCTATAGGAGATATGGTGGATCTAAAATATTCTTTAAAGGTTGAGCGTAGAGATGCTTATATAAAGGAGAATTTAATGATATTTTAGGATCAATATCCTACATCATCGCTTACGAATTCTCTCCAATCTTAGCCCTCCATCTCAAGCCACTCTATCATATCTTTGACCCGCCTATAACCCCATATCAAACCTGAGCCAACCAACCCCTTTTATGGGCTTTAAACCCGTTTAAAGCCTGAAAAAATACTTTGCATTTAAATCCAGTTTAAACGTGTATCATATCACATATCGGTGAATATATTTATAACCGTTATAAATATATTTAATAATATTTGTTTGTCAAATCAAAATCAAATTTACAACTAATATTTTACAAATATCAATTAATTTATACAATTATAAATTAATTAAATCATTTTAATCAAATGAGAATTCATCGTTCCGACTTTATAACTCGTTAGGTGTAAATCTGATGAGCGATCAATATCAAACTATTCCAGTATTAATATTTACATGTCACTTAACAGGTGTTGTGAAATTTTGACTAAATTTACCGCTTACTTAGTTATCGGTAAAATCCAATTTTACTTTGTTAAGCATTACCCGGTTGTAACTTTTATTTACATCAGTTCTCTTCGTCAAAACTATATCAACTCGGACTTTTAGAGTTTGATAATGGTCACATTCAACTTTGAAGTCCAAACACAACATCTTTGGTTTAATAAAAATATTATTATTAACCGAAATGCTCTGGCCAGAGACTCCGACTTTGAGTTAACTTCGATCGACCATGATACTAATCTCATATAACTGAGGTAACGAATTTTCTCTTGAATAGTGTTTCACTTTCAATGCTTCCTTTGAATCAACTATAATCAAATCGGATCTTCCACGTTGATGGTTAATAGTACTCTCAAGTCAAGAGAATTGTATAATTTTATCACATCAGTATTTTCTGTTTGATCTTAGTTATATTAACCAACGGAAAATAATCGAGTGAGTCATTCCATAGTTATCCAATAATTATCAATACGTAAACCATTGGTACCCCCAGTAGCGATGAATAATACACTGCCCAATATTTGGAGAGCGTTATGTACTACAGTCTCAACGGATGTATTGATATCTAGTCTCTATACACATTGACTATGAATATTTAAAATAGTATATTTATTTTCGTTGTGATAAATTACTTACGGTTACAACACTTTGCAACTATTATCACAAAACATACCATTTATGGATTTTCTATTAAATATATTTCTAATTAAATTAATTAATTAATATAACACATTATATTAAGTATATCCTTTTATTTCGAACAGGATTGATTATCGAGTTGGATATATGTAAATAGTACATAATTAACCCTAGGGCATACTCCTAACTCGATCAAGAATTACAGGTTCGGTTGTTTTCATCTAAACTAAACTTCCATTTCACATTCTTTCTTAAGCATAATAAAGAAACAAGCACCCCTAAATAATAAAAAAATCTCAAATACAAGTGTTTTGGCACATGGGATGCACATGGATATAAATGAGTATTTATAAAAATACTTATAATAGTAAAAAAACATTTTGAATAAAAAAATTATTCGATATTTAAGATAATAACCACCCAAAGCCATTTGGGAAACAAAGCTCAATTTAGTAGAACTCGAACCCGCGACCTCAAGGAATATTGTTCCATAGTCGCTAAGCAGCCTTGACCAACCGAGCTGATTTTTTTTTAAAATTTTAGTAAATATATAATCTGAATAAAAAACTCAAGGAATATCTAATGGAATCATTAATTATTACGCAAAGATGATGTTATACAAGAATATCTAACAAAATATGAGTTTACTAAATTTTAAAGTAAATTGTTATCGTTTATTATTCTATATTTTGTCAAAATAATTTAACTTTTTACATGATTATGTATTAAACTTTCTCGTGATATTTTGTTTTAAAAGGGGTGAATTAATTGTTATCCCACTCATAACATTATATCCATTTTTTTTGCTTCTTTTATTAATACTTTTTTTTGAATATTATTACTTTATATTTTAGTATCCATATTTTCTCTTTTTAGATCTGTTAGTTTTATAAAAAAATTAATTAAATCAAAGATATTTGTGGAAGTTCGATTATATTATAAAAATATAATACTATAGTCAATAAAATTATTATTTAAGTCAACTATTACAAAAACATTATAGAATAAATATGTAAGGAATAAATTGTTTAAAGCAACTTCAAAATTGTTGAAGTCTAATATTAAAAAATGAATTATACTCAGGTTGAAATTCGAGAATTTTCTAGGTTAGAAACAATGTATAAACATTTCTAAAATAACTTCAACTTCCTAATTTTGACAATGAATGCATATTAAACTTTAATTCTATTTTGAAACTAAAGCTAAAAAGATCAATTAACCATGAATGATTTTAACAAAAAATACTACTTATAAGATACTTAGATAAATAACATATTTAATTAATACTTGCAAAAGAAAATCACGAAGAATAAATATTTAAAAAGTTCTTGCGGTATCGAGATTAAGTCACTATACATTTAAGTTGATAAATATCAAATATGCATTTGTAAAACAGAAATATAAAGAGTGTATGTTTAAGGAGAAACATTTTGCAGTAATAAGATAATAAAACTCCAAGAACTAAAAATATACAAAAAAAAAACTTTATTTTTTTATCAAAATTAAGATTCTAACTTGCGGCCTTACAAAAATAAAAATTGTCAAAAGCGAGATCCTAACCTATGAGCTCATGAAAATATATAAATTTTGACAAATGTGGGACTTAGACTCGTGACCTCATATGCAAAATGCAAGAACATTTTTAAAAGCTCACGTTTATACTAAAAAAGAAAGCATGATGCCAAAGATATTACATATCAAAGATATTAAAACTATTAATAAAGAAAGATATATGATGTAGAAGATCAACCCGTAAATACCAAACTCCGATATAATAGTGAAGAAATCACTCCAGACTTCAACTTCTCCCTTTCTTGAGAGCACATTCTCAACACTATTCATTTCCATCTCTTCAAGAAGAATTCAAGATAAAAGAAGTTCAGTTAACAATGATTCCTATGTACAATAATAATATACCACATCGTCCAAAATTGACAAGGATAATTTGGTGATAATATTATGAAATTATTTGTTAACTTGATTACATAAAAAAGAAAAAGAGTGAAACCATAATTTTTATGTTGTCGTACATATAGTTTGAAGAGGTTGGTCTAGAGGTTTGACCGATAGTTCATACACGCGTTACATTATATTTTATTTTCAAAATGTAACGCTTTTAAGTCGAATATTAACTGTGGTCCATCCTTGATTGGGTCATCCTAAAACATTAAAGCTCTATCTGTTTCGAGAAAAAATAAAAAGGCTGAATGCTTAATTAAAAAAGTGATAAGTGATTGTTGGCCTATTTGTTTTGAAATAAATGTTTTCACTAAGCACTTCTTTGCACTTAATTGAATAAGAAAGTTTTAAATGCTCATTGTAGATATTGATCACTTATTACACCATATTTTCCAATTAGACCCACGTGCAACATAATATGTAATTGTTTTATAAAGCCATTTAATTGTATCAAACAATTAGAGAAGTTCAAACATAATAATGAATTTTTTTATAAAGTCTTTTTAATATCAACATACCGCGATGTTTTATGAAAATTTGAAGTTAAAATATGATAATTTATAAAAAGGAAATTAGGAAAAAGGACGAACTTTCAAAAAGTATTAGACCGAAGGAAATAAAGTTCTATTTTTAGGCTGAACGACAAATATTGGTTATATTTAGTATTATATTCAACTTTTACACTATAAAAAATGCTAGTTATACACTACAAAACAGGCTCGGTGTAGTGATGGAAGGTAGCGACAGCTAGTGACGGTTAAAAATGACGGTCGTCGCTAAATGTGGGATATACCGCCAAGCCGAGAGCAAAAAAATCACTTTCTCCTCTCTTTCCCCCAACCTGCTACCTAAATTTCCAACTCTAACCACTTCTAACAGCCTCCAACCACCTCCTGCCGACACCAACCGCCTCCAAAAGCCGTCGTCGTCCTCCGGTGCTATAGTTTTTCCTCCATATTCTTCGATTTTTCAATTTCTATGTATAATCTCTAAACCTTAGCTTCGGAAAATAATTTGATTATGAGTTTGAATATGTTAGAATAATTGATATTAGATGATGGTAATAGTTTATTCGTTGATTTGGGGATAAAATCAAAACCCTTATTTAGAAAATTAGTTGATTATGGATTTGAAATTGATGATTAGTATGTATTAGTCGATGATAAGGATATGTTAGTTGATTTAGGAAAGTTAATAAAGTGGTTTGATTATTTAATTTGTAAATAAAAATTATGGTTGATTTGAAACTCAAAAATTAGTGTGTAAACATTCATTAATATGCTTATTGATAAGTGTACAATGTTTGATAAGTGTGTGTTAATTATAAGTTTTAGTGGTTAGTATAAAATAATAAGTTAAAATTTTAGTTTACAAAATAGTTAAGTTAACATTTTAAGTTGTTAACTGAATTTTGACATAAATTTTAAATTTTCAAATTTATTAAATAAAATGTTTAAATAGTTGAATGAATTATTAAATTTTGAAAGAAGCATAACAACAACACATATTCTAGTGAAATGGATTTTGTAAAAAAAATTAAGTAATGAATTTAACAACAACAAATAATTCTACTGAAATCGATTTTGTAATAAAATTAAGAAATGAATATAACAACAACAAATATTCTTCTAAAATTGATTTTATAAAATGTTAAAAAATTAATATAACAAGAACAAATATTGTACTAAAATCGATTTTGTAAGTAAGTTTAGAAATGAATTTAACAACAACAAATATTCCGCTAAAATCGATTTTGTAAAAATAGTAATTAAGAAATGAATACAAGAATAGTTGAATGAATTATAAAATACGTCTTAAAATTTCAGACAAGTATTGTACATGATCGTTATATGGTTATTCGTTTTTTAATAGAATGGACATCTATATTCATCTGAGACAATACTTGTCGGATTTTTCTCTGTATTGGATAAGTTACAAACATAATAAAGTAATTATATTTTATAAATCATTTCATTTTAAATGGTTTACAAAATTTCAACAGCACTTCCTTCTCATTCCATGTGTCCACGCATTTGTGTACGATACATGTAACAGAAGGGAAGTACTTCCAGAATTTTGTTGAATCGTTTAACCTGAAATGATTTATAAAATGTAATTACTTTATTATGTTTGTAATGGAAAGTAGGACGACCGACCATCAAAGTAAGAAAACTAATAAACTAAAAATTAAAAAATAAAGCGAAGTGCTTATTTGAATTTCTACAATGGCGAAGTGTTTACAGTGATGAAGTGTTGAAAATTATTCCCACAGTTGAATTGTTTACTTGAATTTTATAGCATATATTTTCAAACTAGGAAAAATGTTCGATTATTTCCTCGACCGTAGTTGGATGTATGAAGTCAGATTTGGTAGGAAAGATTCAATAAAGGAACATTTCTATAACGGTGTACACAAATTATTAGATTCGTTAAATCTAAATCGAAGTAACGAAGAAATTCGTTGCACATGTAGTAAGTGCCAACATTTGAAGCATTGAAAACCAGATATAGTTGAAGTACATTTGTATAAATATGGTTTTGTGCCGAATTATTACTTCTGAGATCGTGATGGAGAACTTGTTGAATCTAAAGCTAATCCTGTAGTATTAGAAAACGATAATATTATGACGAATCCGATAGAAAATATGGTGAAAGATGCAGCATGATCAATATTTCCTACCATTCAAGCTGACGATGAAGACGTAAATTTCGAAGAAGAACCGACTGTGGGAGTTAAAATAATATATGTTTTATTGGATTCTACTAAGAGGCCGTTGTGGGACGGTTGTAAAAGCGGAACCGAAATATCAGTAATCACCGAATACATTACTATGAAATCAGCATTTACAGCAGTTATAGCAGTTGTACAAGCACGAAGCGACATATGCCACCCAATAATCTGATGTGCGACAGTCATTATAAAAAAAAATGATATCCGCTTTCGCTCTGTCGTATGAAAAGATAAATACATGTGCAAAAGATAGCATGTTGTATTAGAAAGATGCATCTGGCTAAAGCTAAAAATGCAGGAAAAAACCCAATTGGATGGGCGCTGATGTGTGGGCTGAGTATCTCCGACTCTGGAAAAGTCCTGAAGTGAAAGTTATGTACTTTTGCATTGTTATTATAATTTTTTTTAGATTCGTATGTTAACTGCAGTAAATTAGTTAATAGTGTATCTAAATTTACAGGAATTATCTGCTCGGAACCGTGCAAATAGGAATAAAAATCCTGTTTTGCACCGTGACGGTTTCACATCCTTCCAAGAACATAGGAGAGAATTGGTAAATTTATTAATTGTGTTTACAAACATCTAAAATGTTGGTTAATCATATTTGTAACATTGTTTATTCATATGTATATATTTTCAGGCGGCAAGGTACAATCGCGAGCCTACAATAGCTGAGGTGTTCACGGCATGCATGTTGTTGAGCAGACATATGAGAAGGGTAACATTTCATATGAGTGGACGGACGATAAATCTAGATCCATAATGGTAAACATGCTTATCCGTAATAACAATGTTTCATATTCCTTTATTTCACAATTCATAAACTATGAATTGAATATTTATCGTGTCAAACTAGTTCATAATCGTAGGAGAGATATGAAGCGGAGCAGACACGAGTAGCACAGCCCACCGGACGGGCAGAGTTAACATTTGAGGAGTCAAACCGTATATGGAATGCTATTATTGATCCGCGTTTGCGAAATAGGCGGTACAGTTACGGAAATCAGGAGGTAAACTTCTACATTTACTAACATATAAATTTACACCTGCAAATGAATATAAACTTAAGTGAACAAATTATAAATGGAATAAGGAACCTGAATAATTAAAATAAATAAATTCCAACCAATGTGCAGCATTTAGTTGTAAATATTAGCCACTTAATTAATCAACATTTTTGTTCATACTTTTTATAAAAATATCAACTATTTTACATGCGATAGTATCTCAAGGGCTTATAGCAGATTTCAAGCCGAGGAGGAGATAGCTCAACTGAAAAAACAACCGGAGGGGATCAATGATTAGAATAAGAGCGCATTGGCGCACCAGCTAGACAAAGATATTGCAGCATACTTGACATAACATGGGACGATGCCAGGAGAGTATGGATCGGGAGATGATGATGAGTAGGTACGCTTGTGTTTCTGTCGAATTTTCATCATCTTGGTTTGCAGTTATGTGATATTTGTGTATATATTTGATACTTGATCGTTGGTTGTGGTGTTTGATCGATTTGGAATGCGACATTTGGACGTTTTGATTGATAGATAGTATTTGTACGTATGGTTAAGTTGTTTAATGGATTTGGAATGCTTTGTTTGATTATGTGATAAAATGTTTATTTAAATTAATATGTTGCGTTATACACACACACACACACACGTGTGTACACACACACACACACATATATGAAATGTTTATCTAAATTTATATGTTGCGTTATATATATAAATACACACACACACATACACACACACATATACATACATATACACACACACAAATATGATTATTTGTGATATATGTTAGATTACATGATGCATGAAGTGGTATTGGTTGTGAAATTGAATGTATATGTGTTGGAAAGAGATATGAAATTGGTTGCGTGAGTACACGGATCGAAGAGCACAATTAGATTTGAAAATGGTTACAAATCAGCGATGGCCAATTGGTCCAGGTTAGAGCGACGACCATTTAGTTTTAGGTTAGCGACGACCGCGAGGGCCATTTGGTTCCAGATTAGCGATGGTTGGCAACGACCATTTGATTCGAGGTTAGGGGAGACTTGAGGCGGCACCCTGATGTTAATTACTTTGCCACGTGTTCAGCATGACGTCGTGAGCTATTGCTAAAGCCGTCGTTTTATTGTGTGGCAACGGGTTATTTAGCGGCGGCTCACGACGGCCAACGACATTTTTTTGCCGGCTATAAAGTCATCTTGTTTTGTAGAAGTATCTAGCATTATATTCAGTTTTACATTACAAAATGCTAGTTATCTTTAATAATAGCTGTAATAACTTTGGTGTCACACTTTTTTGGTATCAACATAAGCTATCAAAAATACCCCTCTACAAATATTATTAAATATTACTATTGCTTAAAAATAGGGTCTAACAGTTGATTTTCTTAACAATTCAAAACGTACTTATCTTATTATCACTTAAAAATAGGATCTTATGAATAAACTTTTTTCAAAGTCGTTTTCTACTAATTAATAGCAGAAATAAAAATTTAAACCAATATAAAATTAAATCCATTCTTTAGTAATTAATAATAAAAATAAAAATTCAAACTAACAAAAAATTAGATGTTACAATTTAGAAAGAAAAATTAAAACTGACTGCATATAATTTCAACGCAAATTTTTTTTTCAAACGTGTTAAGCATATACAATTTGTAAAAACAATTCACGCACGAAGTGTGATCCATCATCACGCACGAAGCACGTGCCGTAACGCTCGTAACTAGAATTTTTTTTCAGTCTAAAAAACAAACTTGAAGTCCTTTAATCTATTTTTCTTTCTAAGTTTATCTTGTGCATATTTTCCTAGTTATAAACTGATTAATAATATTGTCGAAATGATAATTTATGTTTGCAAAACAAATTACTAATCAGAATATAAATAACCAATAACTTTAAACAATCGATACCTCTAACTCTACCTGGTAGATCTTTTACGAGAAAGATGTGGAAGAATGTTCGTATATTTTTTCATCATGATACTGAATTTAATTTGTTTTGATAGTTTTAGTCTTGCCTCGTTAGGCTTTACAGAAGGAAAGGAGATGAAGAGTTACGTTTTCATGCCAAACATAAAACTGATTAATTCATGTCTGTCTAGCGTTGGTGCTAAGAATAGTATGCAGGCTTTTATTCAATGTTTTCATAACCGAACCGTGAATCAAACCGTGAGGACTCAAGATTCGAGCTTTCGAGAGTTCGACCGGTCGAACCATTAAGAACCACACAAACCTTCTTTTGAAAATTAATACATTTGAATGCAACATACCAAGCATAAGTACACAATAAATCAACATCTTTCATAAATATATACGATCTTAATTCATAATCCACAAATTAATTCAAATATTAAAAATTAAACAAAATTTATTACACTAGCTGCACTAATTACGAACATAAAACGGACGGAGATTTGAAAACATATTTTGAAACGAACACATTGCGTATATGAGAGGGTTCAACCGCGTTCAAATGAAGAGTTAAATCATCATCAATTCAAAGGTCGAACCAACGTTTTTGCATAAACAAGGTTTGATTGAGTTACCGATCTTTGACCTCTAGGGCTTGGGGTTATTCGCGGTTCAACCGCGACAGTGTTGGCTTATGAAAACTATGCTTTTATTGCTCAGAGGTGGCTTCGCGTAGAAAATATGACTTTATTATGGATCATAGCTTATAGTTTAAATTTCTAACTCTAATGCTTGGACCTGAAATACATCATAAAATACCTGGAAATCCGCGAAAAATATTCAAATTCTGGTTCAAATAACAAAAGCATTCATTTCACTCCGTCCATACTTGGATACATCAAAACATATAACAAAAGACAAACAAAAATCCAATTCAACGCTCATCTCATCAACAAAACATTCAAAGCAATCAAGCAACTTGAACCTGAATAGTCTTAGGCTTCTTCGGTTCAGGTGGAGGCTTCTTCATAACATTCACAGTCAGAACCCCTTCCTTGCACTCTGCGGTAATTCCGTTCTCCACATCAGCATTCTCCGGTAAAACGAACTTCCTCATAAACTCGCCCATTCTCCTCTCCATTCTCAAGTACTTCATCCCCTCCTCCGCAACTTCCCTTTTCCTCTCCCCGTTTATGACCAGGACGTTGTCGTCGATGCGGACGCTAACGTCGCCTGGCTTGACGCCAGGCATGTCGATTGTGAAGGTGTACTTGTTGGGCAGCTCCTTGACGTCGGCAGGGGTTGATGCCATCGCACGTGCATCGCGGACGTACTTTTGAGTCGGAGCGTTGTTGCCTCTGTCGGTTTCTTCGTTGTGATCGAGCAGGTGATGGAGGGCGGTTGAGAGTAACGGATCTGCGAACAAGAAGCGAGCGTCCATTCCGATTAGGTTGACCGGCTACAACTTTGAATTGATTACTGTTTGGATTTGATCTGATCAAGGAAGACTTCATTTGGGAATTTATAGGAACGGTACTTCCAGAAGAAACGAGAGTTCGAGAGGAATGGAAGATGGTTCTAGAAATTTTATGAAGAAAACTGAAATCGCGCGAAGTTTGATAGATGTTCTTTGTTAGCTTGATTTAAGGCCCATTTGATATTTTATTTATTTTTTGTATTTGAAACCCACGAATACACTTTCACGAATACACTGTCAATACAGTGGAGTTAAATTAAGCTTTTATAGATTTTTGAATTTGAAGCCAACGCGAGTAACATTGTAAACACCAACTGCATTTTCTATGTGCGTTGCACACGGTTGCATACGGTGTATTTTAAAAAATAATTTTAGGTTAATGGGTATATTAGTCAAGTTAATTGACTTTTTAATTTTAAATGTGTAATTTTTATCATGTGATTTATGTATTTTTATGTTTGTATAAAATCAAATTGTTAATTTTGTAGATAATAATGATATGAAACTGATTTATGTTATACTAATACAACCGTACAATGGTGAGAAACCGACCGTTATGTTACATTTTTATACAAAAATTGTTACTTTTATTAACATCAATTGAACATACAAGTATTGGCTAGATTGCCAGTAAAAAAATTTCTTAAAATTTGTTTGAGTTATTTTGTTTAAACGACAATAATAGAAAGAAAAGAGGAAGAATGAGGGAATGAAATAATCCAACAACATAGAATATAACGAATTATATTTGCTTAAATATAGATTTCTCAAAAGAAAGTTGGGTCATCTGAACATTCAATACTTGCTCTTTTGTGAAGAGGGAGGTCAAACATAACTACCATACACGTGCACATGATATTGTCGACCAACCGCGTCAGGTTTGGGTTCAAATTATATTTTTTGACAGAATTATTTTAGCTAAAACAGGCTAGATTTAAATCTGTTAACAAGCCCGAAATTCAAATTTGAATAGACGAAAATGATGTGTAACGCAACTATTGCAATGGTAGGACGTTTGAACTCAAATGAAAGGACGCTTCATTTGGCGGGAGACGCAACTTCTCAAAACGAAAAGGTACAACTTCGCAACTATAAATAGAAACGTCTGAAAAGTATTCCAATCATTAATTCAAATAGAAGGAAAATGACGGAAGATGCAGCTGTTACAACGGTAGGACGTTTGAATCCAAATGAAAGGACGCGTCATTTGGCGGGAGACGCAACGTCTCAATTCGAAAAGACACATCTTCGCAACTATAAATAGGAACGCCTGAAAATTGTTACGGTCATTAATTCAAATTTGAATAGAAGAAAATGGCGGGAGATGCAACTTCTCAAAACGAAAAGACACATCTTCGCAACTATAAATAGGAACGCCTGAAAATTGTTTCGATCATTAATTTAAATCTTTACTGCTAATAAAGATAATTCAATGACTAGCATTTCTACGGTGTCTTTTTGGAATTCCAAAAATACCTTTATCCACCAATGGAAACCCACCATTAGTTTGCAACATCCACCACCATTCCTTCTCAATGACCTATCAACAGAATTTTATTATCAATTTGCCACTGACACCACCAACAGAACAACTTGAAATAAAAACGTTCTGATTACCAAAACTTTTGCACTTACAACACATATCCGCTTTAGCTACTAGATGCATATACGTGCAGTTTATACTAATATTAAATAGTCGCCCCTTAGTTGCCGGATCAAAACCCAAAAAAACATGAAATTGAACTATCAAAAGAAATACAATATATATATTCTATGCCTTTAAATTTCATATGTGATAATTATTCAATAACTAAAACATGACATCACACACAATATAATGGGCAACAAAATCCAAATTAAAATATTTTAAAATAGTACAAACCGAAACCAAATGAAAATTGATGTTGAAACTAAGGATGGATACTTGTTTGAATAGACGAAAATGATTAGTAACGCAACTGTTACAACAGTAGGATGTTTGAATTCAAACGAAAGGATGTGTAATTTGACGGGAGACGCAACTTCTCAAATGAAAAGACACTTCTTTGCAACTATAAATATGAATGCCTAAAAAGTGCTTCGATTATTAATGTTTTCATTATTTTTGAATCTTTTTCCCTTCTCTTCTATTCTTTCAGTTTATAGTTTTTTGGATTTGTGGCGCTGCAGATCATAAATTCGATGCTCTTATCACTGCAGTCAATTCAAACGATAGTTTGAATCAATTTCGATAGTACTATCGCGGTCGATTGAAGAGATTAATCATCCTGACTCTATTATATCTTAAGAGATGAACTGTCTTAACTCATAGCACCCACTTGTTTGTTAAAACGAATGGTGAGGGAAAATAACGTCTTAAGGCGAGCGTTGTCGACGTGCTTTGGAGGATCTCTCTTACTTTGCATATTACAACCATTGTTTATTTTGCCAGATTGAAGAATTTCGACAACGATTTTAAGACATTAGACGACAATGGCACCCCACAGTTTGAAGGAGTTCGGTTCTGATTTCACCAAATTGGAAAGGTTCGATGGCGTTAATTTTGTGAGTTGGCAAAAGAAGATGCATTGTTTGTTGGCTGAATTAAAAGTGGTTTATGTTCTTACAATGCCAAAGCCAGTGGAAACAGAAGAAGAGACTGTTGTGCATGCACGATCAAGACTAAAATGGGAGGAAGATGATTACGTATGCAAGAGGCATATATGTAATGCAATGACGGATACTCTTTTCGATATGTTATAATAAATCAACAGTAAAAGAAGTCCGGGATGCACTAGAGACCAAATATCTAATGGAGGATGCAACAAGTAAGAAATTTTTAGCTACAAAACTTTTAATTATAAAATGACTAATGCTAGGCTAGTAGTAGAGCAATTCAATGATATTATGCATATTCTAAACCAATTCAATCAAAATTATGAATATGGATGAGGAGATAAAAGTTTCATATATAATAGACAAACATCTCCCATCTTGGGAGAATCAAAAGGAAATCCTTAAACACAAGAAGAAGAGTATGAGTCTGGATAATCTTGCATAGTATTTGCAAGTGGAAGAACAACTTACGTGGAAAAAAAATCACTGGACCAATGAATGCATCTAAGATCCACATGATGGAGGAAAAAAGGAAAATATATCATCTGAGCACTCTTTTAATCAAAAGCGAAAATTCAGAAAAAGAAAAACTTTAATAACAAGAAGGGCAAAAAAAAATGAATGGATGCTTTAATTGTGGAAAAATAGGTCACTTTAAAAGAGATTGTCGTTTCCTTAAAACGAAACCTCAATCGATAAAGGAAAACTTTGCGGTTGTAATATGTGAAATCAACATGATTGAAAGAGAGGATTCTTGATGGATCAACTTTGGTACTACTAAGCATATCTACAACGACAAAAGTCAATTCAAGAAACTAGAACCGTCTATGGATGAAAATTATCACTACATGGGAAACCTAGCAAAAGTAGGGGTCAAGGGGAAGGAAACAGTAGACTTGGAGTTCATGTCTGGAAAAATTCTGATATTGAATGATATATTTTATATACCTGATGTTATAAAAAAACTTTTTTTCGAGCAGTCTATTAAATTAGTTTCGCCAAACAAGTGTTTGAGTCAAATGAATATGTATTAACCAAAGACGGAATGTTTGTTGGAAAATGGTACATGTGTGATGAAATTTTCAAATTGAATATTAATAAAATGGTTGCTTCTGCCTGTATTGTTGACTCTTTTTATTTATGGCATAGCAAATTGAGACATGTTAACCCCAGAAGTATGGATAATATGATTTCATTAAACATGACCCTTAAATATGATAATAAATTTGACGAAAAGTGTAGGATATGCTATTTAACCAAAATAACTAGAAAATCACTTCCATTGAAATTATTAATCTGTTACAAAGATTCATAGTGATGTTTGAGATATGCATAGTACTCCTACTAGAGGAGGAAGGAAGTATTTTATCACATTTCTAGATGACTATTCAAAACACTGTTATGTTTATTTAATGCATGCTAAGGATGAAGTGTTAAATTCATTTATGACTTATAAGACCGTTGTAGAAAACCATTGTGATGGTATAATTAAAACCCTTAGATCTTATATGGAAGGTAAATATCCTTTCCATACATTTTGTTAATCTATAGGAATTATACATGAGACATCTGTAGCTTATACTCCATAACAAAATGGAGTAGCAGAACGTAAAAATAGGACCCTTATTGAAATGGTATGTAATTATGGTCTCAATACTAATTTCTGGGGCGAGGCTTTACTTACCGCATGTTACATCTTAAATAGAATATCTCATAAGAAGACCAAAGTTACCCCTTATAAACTTCAGAAGAAACGCAAACCAAATCTTGATTATTATCGAATTTGGGGCTGTATAGCCATCGTTTGATTGCTGATTAAAAAATCAGGAAATTAGGACAAAATGGCATGGAGTGTATTTTCTTAGGATGCGCTAAACATAACAAAGGTGATAGATTTTTGGTAATGAAACCAAATAATTCGATTGAGGTACACAAAATAATAGAATATAGAGATGCGGCATTCTATGAAAATAAATTCATATCTATTTCAGCCAGTCCATCTATTGGTGTGGAGGTCGTTGAAACTATACGTGAATTTAGGAACACTCAAGAAAGTAACAATGAAACTGGTGAATCTCTTAGGAGAAGTGAAAGAATGAGGACTAAAAAGTCATTCGGACCACATTTATCATTTATTTGGTTGAAGGATCAAGAGATGGTATTAGACATCAAGCCATGCTTTCTGTAAATATAGATTCTAATCCTTCAACATATAATGGGACATAAAGTCTCAAGATCCGGCCTTTTCGCAAGAAGCCATAAATGATGAAATTGATTCTATTATGCAAATCAAACATGGAAACTAGTAGACTTACCTCCTGGTTCTAAACTAATAGGATGCAAGTGGATATTTAAGAAGAAATTAAGGGGGATGGTAAGATAGAAACTTTTAAGGCTAGATTTGTTGTCAAGAGATTTACCCAAAAGGAAGGAATATATTATTTTGATACCTATACACCTCTAATTAGAATTTCAACAACCGGGACATTAATTGCATTAGCATCTATTTATAAATTTGAAATTCATCAAATGGATGTCAAGATTCCATTCTTAAATGGAGAACTTGATGAGGAAATACATATATGTCTTAAAGGTTTTATGATCCCTCGAAAAGAATGTAAAGTATGTTAGCATATTAAATCACTTTATGGTCTTAAACAAGCACCGAAACAGTGCCATGAGAAAATTTTAAAACCATAGTATTAAATGTTTTAGGATTTGCGAATCAGACAAATGTGTCTATAGAAAATTTCATGCTGGTAAAGGTGCAATTATATTCCATTATGTTGATGATATGTTGATATTTGGGACCGATACCACGAGTATTGAAGATACAAAAATAATTCCATCTTCATATTTTGACATGAAAGGTATAGGAGAAGCTGGAGTTATTCTAAGAATCATAAAAACAACAGAAGGGTTGGTCGTTACCCAGTATCATTACATATAAAAGTGTTAACAAGGTTTCTTGTCAACACCCCAAAGTTATTCCAAGGAGAATGGATTGACTTGTTTGATTAAAGGGCATGATACCCTTTAGAATTGTCTTTAAATTTAGCTTTACTTGTTGATGATTATTCGAATGGACCTTTCGACGTCGTCAAAAGGTTTGGTCTTTGAGTTAGGTAACCTTTCATCTTATTTGAACTTATAGGAGGTCCCTTGCAAAAGTTTTCCTTTAGATTAGGTTGAAATTCTCTGAGTTATTCCTTTAAAGGTTGGTTTTAATCTTGTCAAAAGGTTAAGGTAATGGCCTTCCTTGGGTTCAAGTGAGTATGATTTACTTATGAGGCATATGTAGTAGCTTTTGACCTTGTCGAAAGGTTAGATTACTTATACGAAGAAGATTTCATCATTATTGAAAGGTATGGGAACAATATATTTTGGATTAAGCCTTATAAGTCCAGGTATCTATATTTAAATAACAGACTTTGACCTTATCAAAAGGTTAAACCACTTGGATAATAGCTTCTGAAGGTACATGTGTTGTTAAAGTATAAAGAACTGCCAACCTAGTCGAAAGATTTAAACCGTAGAGTTAATGATTTTGGAAGGTTTCAGTGAACGTCGAACCAATTAAGTTGTTGACCTTGTTGATGGGTATAGATTGTTGAGTTATAGGCTTTGAAGGGTTACGACTATTATTCATACAGGAATGTTATCAACCTTGTCGACAAGAACCATTCAATGGGGTTGAACTTGAAAATAGGAGTTAATCCAGCAAATATTTAAGTAAACAGTAAAGCAATTAACAAAGTTTAGGAATTTCCTCTTTATCCAAGAAAAAGCTTCATTTTATTAAATCCCCAAATTAACACCCAATTAGGGTTACAATATATTGATTCAGAAGATACAAGACAAGAATGAGAAAGTTTAGATCCTCAAAACCATACCACTTGTGTCTTATTTATAGATGCAAGCGGGCCCCTCTCTCGACTCCATGCTTTCGTCTGAGTCGAAAGGTCACCTTTTTATATGCAGCTGTAAACCTGTTGACTTTGTCGAGAGGTTTGCCTTTCATATGCCATTATGGACATTTCGTCATTGTTGAAGGGTCTGCTCTTCTTTATGCCTTCATCAACCTTTCGACTTTGTTTAGGGTTTGCCTTCTATATGCTATTTTGAACCCTTCGATCTTGTTAGAAGGTGGCTCTTTCACTTGATTCTTGTGAACCCTTCGACCTTTTTGGAAGGTTTCTCTTCACTTGATTGTTAACAAGAGCTGTGCTTCTCTTTAATGTTGTTGAAAGGTTGTCTTTCATTCTTTGCTGATTTGTGAGTGCTGCTTTCTTCATAAACCTTTTGACATTGTCGAAAGGTATCCTGGATGTGTTTCAACTGGTGTAAAAGGCTTGCTATGCTTTCGAAAAGGTCATTATGGAGTTGCTCACACTTGCTTTGACTTCTTCATCTTCTTTGAAAGGTAAGAACTCCTTGGATACTGAGAGATGGAACCTTTCGACTCCTTTGAAAGGTTTGGGACTGTTAAACTCTGATGACTGCATCCCTTCGAGTCCTTCAAAAGGTTTGTGTTGTGCTTCTTTTCCTTTTTCTTTATTGAGAGACCATTCGATTTAGTCAAAAGGTTGATTTTTGGTGTAACATTCCCCCTCCTATTCGAAGGATGCTCTTGATTTTCCAAGTCATCTTTGTCGAAAGTTATAAAACTACTCGCCTCTTGGCCTTCCCACGTTAATCTGGGATGTTTATTTAAATCTGATCCAACGTTGACAATTTGGTCGACTTTTTCTTATATAGTGCGCTTCTTATCTTTCGTCCTCTTTTACCTGAAATCAAAATCATTGCATACAAGTAAAAGAATTCTCCAAAACCTCCAGCATTTGCTTTCATAAAACAAGGTCATTTCTCAAATTCAATTCATAATTGTTAGATTAATCTATGCTCTTATAAGCTTTCAATCAATTTTCCAGTTTTCAAACCTCAAAGTTGAAATTCAATTCTAGCTTGGTTTTTGAAAATTTTTCCTCCTAAATTAGTTTTGAAACTAACAAAATTCATACTTGGCTTTAGATTTTGAGGTTGGCGGTGATTGTTGTTGAAAATCCCCTTATCGGGTTTAGTTTTTAACCCAAAATGTTTGATTTTTTCTTTTCATTTTTACTTAGGTTTTTGATTTATTGAAAACCTTTATTCTTCTTTTGAAATCGGATTGAAGCGGTTTAAATTTAGATCTTTTTTGTTAATTGGTTAGATTTACTTGTCCTTCATGAAAAATTTGAAAACCACATTTATAATTGGGTTTGGGTTTGGTTAAACCCAATATGATAAACTGGAATCCCCTCGTGTACAAATAAGTAGCACAAAATGACCTTTCTACCCCTTCGAAAGAGATTGAGACTTCAATAATGGTTATTCCCTCTTTGTACGTTTCGATGGGGTCGAAAGGTATTGTGATACCTAACTTTACCATTGTTGTCGAAAGGTTAGGTAATTAAATGGTGTAAGCCTTCGACAAAAAGCTCTCAACAAGGTTGGAGAGTTTCAAACGTTTTGACTACCAGCTTTTTACAAGATTGAAATTCTTCAACCTTAGAGTTGCTTCTGCCCGTCTTTGTCGAAACATTTAAAGTACACATGACTCAAACCTGAGACCTTTCGAATTCAATGGGTAGAATGTGTTTTAACAACATTGACCAGACCTTTCGACAACATCAACAATATCAATATTTTTAACTAAGGAATTTTAAGGTTCTGGTTTCGACCATGTCGAAAGGTCTTGCCACTTGACTTTGTGTTACACTTGAAGTATATCCAAGTTTCCATAGAGCTTTCGATATTGTCGAAAGGTGATGAATGTGTTAATATTTCATCTCTTACCTTCGACTTTGTCGATAAACTAAAGAATTCATATTATTATTTGTTCACTTTCTAGGTTTTCAATACTGTTGAAGTATGATGGTCAAGGTTGATGTCATTCTCCTTCCGACATTGTCGAAAGCTTGAATTGCTAACTTTTCGACATTGTCGAAAGCTTGATCTATAAACCTTTCTACTTTGTCGAAAGCTTTTATCACAACCATTTGACTTTGTCGAAACCTTTTACTATAAACCTTTTGACTTTGTCGAAAGCTTACTATCAATTTTTTTGACTTAAAAATTTTCACACCATTCTTAAAACCTTTTGTATGTTTTCACATTTAAGCTATCTAAGTAAACTTATTTGCTTTTGAATTCTTGATTACTTTCTAAACTCATAAATAGATATGAGATTTAACTAAAACATTTTCACCTGGCAGAATCATGGGCTCTCCAAAGGTTGAAGCCATTGCTCAGCACTCCTTCATCGAAACTCAGAGTGAAGTTAATGCTATTCTCAAAGACTTTGGCATCACTGGGATCGAAGCCATCGCTCCTCAACCAACTAATACCATTAAAAACCCTCCAGAAGGGTATTTTGCTTACAGAGCCATCCACATATGGCATGGTGGATTCCTTCCATTCCCTGAGTTCTTGCTCTCCTACTTATCTTACGTTGGAGTTGCTCTAATACAACTATCTCCAAATGTTTACACACATCTTGTATCCCTGGAAATGCTAGCGTTGGAATCTGGACTTCCTTCGCTCAATGCAGAAGTTCTTAACTCCTTGACCAAGTTGGCAAGGTCAAGCAATCTTAACAAGCAGATTTACAGAGTAAATGTTTATAAGAAGCTTATATTATATGGCATCAATAAGTTCAAGGACTGGGAAAATCAATTTTTCTTCATCAAGTGCTTTGCTGATGTTCATGGGACTTTTGCCTCTCCCCGTAAGTTTACTTTAATGCTATCTTTGCTTTACTCTATGTTTTCTGTTAACTAATCTTTTACCTTTTAAGGTGAATCTTTCAAGAAAATCAATGATGCTGATAAGAAAATCATCGATTCTTTAACCATAGCTTTGAAACAACTTGGAAGTAGGCTGAAGCCCTAACCCCTTCGAATCTAAGGAAACACTCTTTGCCACTGTCTGGCCAAAGGATCCTAGGCACTCCACCCACAATTATGCATACCTCTCATGGAAAACGTTTCTTTTCCTTAGGCGACGCTGAGTACTTTACTTCAATGTCCCCCATTTGTGCTGACACTTCAGGTATATTATTAGCTTAGTATTTTCCTCTTTCTCTCTTGAAATTTTAAAATTATTTTAGCTTCCTCAAAGGCCATTGTATCTTCAAGTGGTGCTGTCCCTCCTCCATTATCTTCGAAGGTGAAATCGGTTTTGGAGGCCTTTGCTATATCTAAATGATATCTCAAGAGAAAATTGACAGTGCCTTCTAAAAACACTCCTCCAGCGAAAATGGAAAAAATTAACAATGTGGAGGAGGAAGAAAAACGTACATCTCTTGATAAATTTTTGAAGACCTCCCCTGTTGAAGTCTCTAAAGATAAAGCGAAGCAAAATCCACCTTCTTGGGCACCTTTTCCTTTATTACTACCACTGACTCTCCAACCGCACTTGTGCAAATGCAGCTTGCTCTAATGCTGACTCCTTCTTTGAAGTAAGTTCCTCCAGACACGTCATCTTTTGCTTCTTTGTCGACCAGTTTTGATGAACTTGTCGAGCTTATTCTTCATTAAAAATCTTTCACTTCTTTTGCTGTACTGTCATTCAGTTTAGATTTGGCAGAAAATCATCGCTCTCTTATGGAGCAACAATTTTTGGTAAGCTCTCGCCCAATTAACCCCATCATCACTGGATATTTCTAATCGCTAACTTGTGTTACTCTTCTTTTTGTTGTAGATTTCTAGGAACTAGATTTCTTTAAATGAACATGTCTTCGGGCTCTCTGCTGGATCCTCCAAGCTACAGGAGGAAAATGCTGAACTCAAAAATCAACTATCTTCTTTGACTGTCGCTCAAAATGAAACTTCCTCCAAGTTGGAGCGAGTCAAGGCTTCCCTCGCCAAGGTTGAAACTGATCTAGAAGCGAAGAGGTAAGCTCACCAGCTCTCCACCGATAAAATTTTTTCAGTGCAGCTAGCTTTTAAAGATTCGGAAGTGTTGAATATGCGCTTATATGTTTTTGTTTGATGATAATAAACATATATATATATATTCATTTAAATGTATTTGGTAATGTACTATTTTGTTTTTCATAGATTAAATAAATATTTGTTGAATAAAACAAATAACACAGAATTTGAATTCAAACAAAACAATTTACACAGAATTTGAATTCAAACAGAAATTTTATTCAAACAAATATTTATTACAATCTTGAATAGTACAAATTCATGCTCTCACTATACATATACATTTTTGAATACATCACAATTTGATTTACATTAATAACCTCACTACATATCACTCACACTCGTATTTTTCTTCAACTGCATTCCAGTCAGATTCCAGCATCCGAGTAATCTGCAAAAATATTCACTAACGCAGTAAAATTGAAAAAGAAATATTGTTGCAATATAAAATAAAATATTTTAAAAAAAAAAATATGATTTGCCTCAGTTATTTGGGTTGTTCGTCATCATTCACACTTGAATTCATCACAAAGTCGTGCACATAGAGATATACACTTGATAACGCTACAGAGACAGGTAATCATGAGTGGCTGCAATACACACGTGTACATTTATACACGTGTGCACTGCCTTGCCAACTCGTATGCACAACTCCATCCAGAAATACAAAATGACCAAACAGCAATGCAAGTGCAGTAATGGGTGAATAGACCACAAATGTGCAACACAGTGAAGATGACAAGTTCAACAAAGACCAAGTCAAAATGGAAGCAGTAATTCAAGGTAAACTAGCAAAAAACATGAAGTGAATCATGTCAAAGGCAATACACGAGAGCATACAAGTGCAGACAACAGGGCCCAAACCAGTGTCAACAAACCAGCAATTAAGCACAAGTATGCAGATCAGTGTCGACAACCAAGTAAATGCAGAGAACAGTGCAATCATGAAGATTGCAGCAAAAATGCAGACATAACAGGTGAAGTGCAACAAGAATCAGACTCATGTACATGGTAAACATGTACACAAATGCAAAGCTTAAGTATGCAGATCAAAAGCAAATGTTCTTAACAGCAAGTTCAAACCAAAACACCAAGTGCAACAGCAAGAACAAAAGATCAAAGAAAAAGATGGTCAGAGCCGTAGTATACAGAGTGATACCACAATATCAAGTTCAGGTGACAACATCAAAACAGTTCAAGTTATATCCCAGTGCCAACATATCCAACTAGAAGTGCAACTACAAGATACAGCAAGCACAACAAATCAATGATAACAAAATGCAACGAACAGCTACAGTATGAAAAGCATCTGGACAGTGAAACAAGGCAGAGGACATCGTGAAAACATATCATGGTCAAAGAGAAAAAAAATCACGGCATAGTCAGACATCACAAAAATTCAAAGCCGTGGTTGTCAAAATCAAAGCCGTGAAGCCAAGTCAACAGAGAAATTCACGATGCCATCAAAATTCAAAGCCGAGATTTACAAATCAAGTTGACCGAGTATTTCAAGTATATATGATTGTGAACCAGTCAGAATAAATCACAATCATCCAACAATAATCGAACGGCCAAAGCAACAAATTTTGAAATTATCAGACGAAGTCGTATATGAAATACGAACGAAAATTCAGGGCATTGAACCCTATATAAACCATTCAACATCATCGGCATAATGGAAAGAGTTCGAATACAAGTATCAGAGAAAAAAAAATTGTTACCGAAGAACTCACCGAAGCAACCGAAGAAAGCAACACGAAATCGATCAAGCCAGGTTAAATCATGCACAATCAACAACGATCGAAGTAGTATCGGAGCTTCGCAAAAGCCCTAATTTGGAACAGAGAACGCAAGGACGAGAGCCCTAATTTTAATCAGGAGAAACGAGAAGAACAAATGGCCGTCATTATCAAGAGAAAAAGAAAAAGGAACGGGCCGAAGAGTTAAAAAAAGGGGGAATTAAAAATACCTTTTTTTTCTTTGGGCCGGTCATTGTTTTAAGGGTGTTTGGTTTATTAATTAAATTAGGGTTTTTGAGTTGTTTATGTTTTGTTTAAATTATTGTCTTTTATATTTTCATTTGAAAATTGTGAACCAAATCTTGGTAAATCACCACCTAGGTTTTAGGTTGTGTCTGATTATCTAGTTAGAATTAGTTCAGTAAGCAGGGGTTGCGAGTTTGCAAAACTCTATAGGCGGTAGCAGGGTTTGCGAGTCTGTTAGAGTGTTTGTAAGCGTGATACTATTTAATTCTAATAAAAATCTGGGAATGCAGCAGTAGGCAGGGGTTGCCGAAGCTGGGTAAATTTTGTGTGTGATTTACTTTTCAGCATATTTATTTCTGCAGTTTATTTCTGTGTTTAAATCGAGAAAATTTGCTATAACCCTATTCACCCCCTCCCTCTAGGGTTAATCTAGATCCTACAAGTGGTATCAGAGCCCGGTATTTTGTTTTTAACTCTAGAGTCATGAATTCACCAAATAATGCTTTTTCTGAGGGGCAATCTATTGCTAGGCCACCCATGTTTAACGAGAACGATTATGCTTATTGGAAAGTTAGGATGGGTATCTATCTTAGTTCTGTTGATTATGATGTTTGGGATGTTATAGAAACTGGCTATAAACCTCCCACTATAATCGTTGGTGATACTGAGATTCCTAAACCTAAGGATAGGTGGGATGCTAACGATAAGAGATTGAAAACGACAAATGCTAAAGCCATGAATGCTTTGATATGTGCTCTTGATAAAAATGAATTTAATAGAATTTCTCATTGTACAACAGCACATGAAATTTGGCACACTTTGGAGGTGACACACGAAGGAACTTCTCAAGTCAAGGAGTCTCGTCTAGCCCTATTCAGCAATGAATACGAAAACTTTGTGATGGACAAAGGCGAAAGCATAAAGGATATGTTTGGACGCTTTTCAACCATGGTATACAACGCTAGAGCGCTTGGGAAGGTATTCACTGAGGTAGAGCTTGTGAGGAAGATACTACGAGTCCTACCGATGAACTTTGAGGCAAAAGTCACGGCAATACAAGAATCGAAAGATCTGAGTAAGCTAAGCATGGAGGAGTTGATTGGAAACTTGATGACATATGAGCTTGAGCTAAAAGCAAAGGAAGAACGCAACAACTCCGAACCAAAGAAGAAGACGATTGCCTTAAAGAGCAAAGAAGAGAGCGATGAAGAAGAAGAAGATCCAATTGAAGAGCTTGCAATGGCTGTCAATAATCTTAAAAAATGGTCAAGATTCAAGTCACGAAAGAAGAAAATAAGTGGTAATAGGTCAAAGAATTCTGACGATTCCGATAATGAATTAACGTGCTATAACTGCAAGAAGCCTGGCCACTTCAAACAAAAATGTCCACTTCTCAAAAACAACAAAGGAAAGAAAAAGAAAAAGAAGGCCTTTGCAGCAACTTGGGATGATGAAGAAGGAGAGGAAGTTTTGAATAATAGCTCAGAGGAGGCTAACTTGTGTCTTATGTCAAAATCGGATTCAGAAGCAAGCTCAGAGGAATCTAGTGAGGTAAGCGACTATTCTTATAAAGAACTTGTTTCGATGTGTTGTGATCTTACTAAAACGATTGATACTCTTGAATCTAAAATTGAAAAACTAAAATCTGATAGGAGAGAACTTGTCCATGAAAATTCTAGGTTAGAAACTGAACTTGAAAATATTCAAGACCTAGACTGTAAAATATGTAAAACTTTAGATTCAGAATTATCAAGACTTAGGAATAGCTTTGTAAATCTTGAAAAAGAAAATTTAAGTCTTAAGGAAAACCTTGACACTAGGAAAAAGGATTTTATAAATAGATGCACCTCACTTGCAACTGAAAACACAACACTAAAAACCAAAGTCCAAAATCTTGAGAAATCTCTGAATAACTTTTCAAGAGGAGAAAAATCATTCAACATGTTATTGAGAAATCAAATTTTTGCTAACAACGGAAAAGGACTAGGTTTTGGGAAAACAAAGTTGATGATAATGCAAAATATAAGAATGTCTTTGGTAGATGTGAAATATTTAGACATCGTGCTGAAAATTGTAGTCATAGGAACAAGAACACAAAATTTATACAAGTTTGGGTTCCTAAGAATTCTACAAACAAATTTCATGTCTATTGGAATAAAAATAAAAGGACTAAACAAGTATGGGTTCCAAAGGGATTGTTTATTCACAATGCTTCTATCACTAATATCATTGGACCTAAGAGTTTCTCTAGGTCATCCTCCTCTCTTTTTATGTAGGTCTGTTGGCGGGCTAAGGAACAACAAGAATGGTTTCTAGATTTAGGTTGTTCTAGACATATGACAGGTGACAAATCGAAGTTCCTTAGCTTAGAGAATTTTAAAGGTGGAAATGTGATCATGGGGGACAATAGCAAGTGTAAGATTATTGGTAAAGGTGAAGTTGGTAACAGTATTTTTTCCTTGACTAATGTTTTATACGTTGAAAATCTGCATCACAATCTCATTTCTATTAGCCAACTATGTGACAAAGGTATGAACGTGATTTTTGATAGTGATACTTGCAAAATCATTGATAAATCTTCTAATAACATTGTTTTTATGGGCAAAAAAAAAGGGAATGTTTACTCGCTTTCATTTGATAATCTAAATCTTTCTAGATGTTTGGTAGCCACTGACGAAGAGGCATATTTATGGCATAGGAGACTTGGACATGCTAGCATGAGTCTCTTAGAAAAACTTGAATCAAAAGAATTAGTCAGAGGGTTACCACATCAGAAATTTAAAAATAATAAAGTGTGTAAAGCATGTTCCTTGGGCAAGCTTAGTCGATCATCATTTCGCCCTAAATACATTGTTAGCACATCAAGGGTCCTTGAACTAATTCACATGGACTTATTTGGACCAAATGAAATTTCAAGCTTGAATGGAAAACGTTATTGTTATGTATTGGTTGATGATTATTCTAGATTTACATGGGTTTACTTTTTAGCCAAAAAGTCTGAATCTTTTGACTACTTTTCAAAATTTGCAAAACTTGTTCAAAATGAAAAGGGAGTTACAATTAAAACCTTGAGAAGTGATCATGGAGGCGAATTTGAAAATTTGGAATTTGAAAATTTTGTGAAGAAAATGGTTTAAAACATGAATTTTCTGCTCCATGAACACCTCAACAAAATGGGGTGGTTGAAAGGATAAATCGTACATTACAGGAATTGGCTAGATTCATGTTAAGTGAGTATAAGCTACCTCTAATCTTTTGGGCAGAGGCAGTGAATACTTCGTGCTATGTAATGAATAGAGTAATGATTAGACCAATACTTGGCAAAACGTCTTATGAATTGTGGCATGAAAGGAAACCTAACATTTCTTATTTTCGTATATTTGGATGTCCTTGTTTCATTCTTAACACAAGTGATCAACTTGGAAAATTTGAATCAAAGGCTGATGAGGGAATTTTCATGGGCTATTCAACAAGGAGTAAGGCTTACAGGATATACAACAAACGAACAAAGACAATTGTTGAATCAATCAATGTGAAATTTGATGAATCTGATCTGGAAAGGACGACTGAAAAAATGATTGACGATGGGATAGATCATGAAGGCATTGAAGAAGGGACATCTGATGAGAAAGCTGAAAGTAGGACGGTTGATACTGATGGATTAAAGTTCAAATCCAATCATCCTCCTGAATTGGTTATAGGTGATCCGACGGAAGGTATACGCACTCGCTCTTCATTTGATACAAACTTGTGTGCATTTTGCTGTGACAGTGGTTTTATTTCTGAAATTGAATCCGATTATGTTGAAATAGCTCTTAATGATGAAAGTTGGTTTTTAGCAATGCAAGATGAACTTAATCAATTTGAGAGAAATAAAGTTTGGAAATTAGTTCCTAGGCCAAATGACTATCCAATTGTTGGAACTAAATGGGTATTCAAAAATAAATTTGATGAATCAGGAAATGTAATTAGAAACAAAGCTAGGTTGGTCGCAAAAGGATATAACCAAATAGAAGGCATAGATTTTGATGAAACATTTGCTCCAGTTGCTAGGTTAGAAGCCGTTAGGATTTTGCTAAGTTTTGCATGTTATAAGGGTTTCAAACTTAAACAAATGGATGTAAAAAGTGCCTTTCTAAATGGTGCTTTGAAAGAAGAAGTTTTTGTTGAACAACCCCCCGGTTTTGAAAATCATGATTTTCCAAAACATGTGTATAAACTAGAAAAAGCATTATATGGTCTTAAGCAAGCCCCTAGAGCTTGGTATGACTGCCTTTGTACATATCTTTTGGAAAAATGGTTTTAAAAAGGGGAGTGCTGACACGACATTGTTTCTACTACATAAAGAAAGTGATTTTTTGATTGTTCAAATTTATGTGGATGATATCATTTATGGTGCTACTAATGAACTCTTGTGCGAGAAATTTGAACAAGTCATGCAGGCTAAATTCGAGATGAGCTTGGTTGGAGAATTGAAATATTTTCTTGGATTTCAAATCAAGCAAAGCAGTGATGGTATATTCATTTCGCAATCCAAGTATGTGTTGGAACTACTGAAGAAATTTGGAGTTGAGAACTCCAAACCATTGAGAACTCCTATGAGTCCATCAACAAAGTTGGACAAAGACCAGAAAGGAATTGCTGTTGATCAGAAGAAATATCGAGGAATAATAGGTTCACTTCTCTATCTTACTGCTTCTAGACATGATATTATGTTTTCTGTGTGTTTGTGTGCACGTTTTCAATCTAATCCTAAAGAATCTCATCTGAAAGCCACTAAACGAATTTTAAGATATCTCTCTCACACACACAAATATGGATTATGGTATCCTTCTTGCGAAAATTTTGATTTAGTTTGTTATTCTGGTGCTGATTATGCTGGTTCATTGGTTGACAGAAAAAGCACTAGTGGGACATGTTTCATGCTAGGACATTCATTAGTTTCATGGTCAAGTCGAAAACAGAATTGTGTTGCATTATCCACCACTGAAGCAGAATATATTGCTTTAGGAAGTTGTTGTGCTCAAATTTTATGGATGATGCAAACTCTTTCTGATTTAGGCTTAGCTTATAAACAAGTTCCATTAAAATGTGATAGTAAAAGTGCAATAGACTTGTCAAATAATCTTGTTCATCATTCACGTACAAAACACATTGATGTGAGACACCACTTTCTTAGAGATCACATTGCTAAGAAAGACATTTGCATTGAACATATTTCAACTAAGGCTCAACTTGCTGATATTTTCACAAAACCCCTCCCCGAAGACAGATTTTCTAGATTACGTTTGGATTTAGGGATTCTAGAAATCGACTAATCTGGCTCCCTGATGATTATCTGAAAAGATATATAGTGATTGAAAATAAGATGAGTGTTGATATTTATCATATATTATGACTCGAGATGGTATAATTAGTAAATTTCTTTAGAAATTTAAACAAGAATTATAAAACCTTTTGTTGGTAAAAATTCCATGGTCATTTCTATCTCTATCATCTTTCTATCGACCATCACTCATCAAATTCATATATAGCATGTAAATTTGTGGTAGTTTACAAAGGAAATTATTCGATCTTCAATTAATTATTAAATTATCTATGCTTCAATTTATTATATTCTTCAATAAAAATAAATATTCAAAGTATTCACTCTCATTTAAAAGTCCTCATGGTTATGCATGGGTGAATTACTGGATTTTTGATTTCGTGCTTCCATGCTCATTTAAAAGTCCTCACGGTTATGCATGTATGGAACGCATATCAAAATTAATTAATTTAAATAAACAAGTTGATTCTAATCCCATTTAAAAGTCCTCACGGTCATGCGTGGTTAGAAGATACTTGATTACATTTTTTTAAAATTAAATTGGAATACTGCTAATCTCATTTAAAAGTCCTAACGGTTATGCATGATTAGTAGATATTCAAATTTCCTGAAATAAATATACCACAAATAGACGGAACTATTTTTTTTTGATGATTTTATCCCCATCACTTCTGAAAGTGGAATATGCGCCTGACAAAGGTAATTATGATTTTTGTTTGATTTTTATTGAAGTTTGATTTTTATATTCAATCGAGTTAAATGTTTGGTTCATGTCTGTCACTTCATCTCTATTTTTATAGCACTATTATTCTTTTGCTGATAACAAAAGGGGGAGAGAAAAGTTAAGATTTTGTCAAATAGAATCAAGCAAAGGTCAAATAATTTTCCATTTGCATCTAGGCTTATTTGAATATTTCTATTTGTATGCATATATGTAGGGGGAGCATCATGTAGAGAGGAAGCATTTAAATAGGGGGAGCAGTTAGAGTATATCATTGATCAAATACATTTAACACGGTCAAAATCTTAAATATATGTTTGTTATCATCAAAAGGGGGAGATTGTTGAATATGCGCTTATATGTTTTTGTTTGATGATAATAAACATATATATATTCATTTAAATGTATTTGGTAATGCACTATTTTGTTTTTCATAGATTAAATAAATATTTGTTGAATAAAACAAATAACACAGAATTTGAATTCAAACAAAACAAGTTACACATAATTTGAATTCAAACAGAAATTTTATTCAAACAAATATTTATTACAATCTTGAATAGTACAAATTCATGCTCTCACTATACATATACATTTTTGAATACATCACAATTTGATTTACATTAATAACCTCACTACATATCACTCACACTCGTATTTTTCTTCAACTGCATTCCAGTCAGATTCCAGCATCCGAGTAATCTGCAAAAATATTCACTAACGCAGTAAAATTGAAAAAGAAATATTGTTGCAATATAAAATAAAATATTTTTTAAAAAAAAATATGATTTGCCTCAGTTATTTGGGTTGTTCGTCATCATTCACACTTGAATTCATCACAAAGTCGTGCACATAGAGAATACACTTGATAACGCTACAGAGACAGGTAATCATGAGTGGCTGCAATACACACGTGTACATTTATACACGTGTGCACTGCCTCGCCAACTCATATGCCCAGCTCCATCCAGAAATACAAAATGACCAAACAACAATGCAAGTGCAGTAATGGGTGAATAGACCACAAATGTGCAACACAGTGAAGATGACAAGTTCAACAAAGACCAAGTCAAAATGGAAGCAGTAATTCAAGGTAAACTGGCAACAAACATGAAGTGCATCATGTCAAAGGCAATACACAAGAGCATACAAGTGCAGACAACAGGGCCCAAACCAGTGTCAACAAACCAGCAATTAAGCACATGTATGCAGATCAGTGTCGACAACCAAGTAAATGCAGAGAACAGTGCAATCATGAAGATTGTAGCAAAAACGCAGACATAACAGGTGAAGTGCAACAAGAATCAGACTCAAGTACATGGTAAACATGTACACAAATGCAAAGCTTAAGTATGCAGATCAAAAGCAAATGTTCTTAACCGCAAGTTCAAACCAAAACACCAAGTGCAACAGCATGAACAAAAGATCAAAGAAAAAGATGGTCAGAGCCGTAGTATACAGAGTGATACCACAATATCAAGTTTAGGTGACAACATCAAAACAGTTCGAGTTATATCCCAGTGCCAACATATCCAACTAGAAGTGCAACTACAAGATACAGCAAGCACAACAAATCAATGATAACAAAATGCAACGACCAGCTACAGTATAAAGAGCATCTGGACAGTGAAACAAGGCAGAGGACATCGTGAAAACATATCAAGGTCAAAGAGAGAAAAAAATCACGGCATAGTCAGACATCACAAAAATTCAAAGTCGTGGTTGTCAAAATCAAAGCCGTGAAGCCAAGTCAACAGAGAAATTCACGATGCCATCAAAATTCAAAGCCGAGAATTACAAATCAAGTTGACCGAGTATTTCAAGTATATACGATTGTGAACCAGTAAGAATAAATCACAATCATCCAACAATAATCGAACGGCAAAGCAACAAATTTTGAAATTATCAGACGAAGTCGTATATGAAATACGAACGAAAATTCAGGGCATTGAACCCTATATAAACCATTCAACATCATCGGCATAATGGCAAGAGTTCGAATAAAAGTATCAGAGAAAAAAAAATTGTTACCAAAGAACTCACCGAAGCAACCGAAGAAAGCAACACGAAATCGATCAAGCCAGGTTAAATCACGCACAATCAACAACGATCGAAGTAGTATCGGAGCTTCGCAAAAGCCCTAATTTGGAACAGAGAGCGCAAGGACGAGAGCCCTAATTTTAATCAGGAGAAACGAGAAGAACAAACGGCCGCCATTATCAAGAGAAAAACAAAAGGAACGGGCCGAAGAGTTAAAAAAAAGGGGGAATTAAAAATTCCTTTTTTTTCTTTGGGCCGGTCATTGTTTTAAGGGTGTTTGGTTTATTAATTAAATTAGGGTTTTTGAGTTGTTTATGTTTTGTTTAAATTATTGTCTTTTATATTTTCATTTGAAAATTGTGAATCAAATCTCGGTAAATCACCACCTAGGTTTTAGGTTGTGTCTGATTATCTAGTTAGAATTAGTTCAGTAAGCAGGGGTTGCGAGTTTGCAAAACTCTATAGGCGGTAGCAGGGTTTGCGAGTTTGTTAGAATGTTTGTAAGCGTGATACTGTTTAATTATAATAGAAATCTGGGAATGCAGCAGTAGGCAGGGGTTGCCGAAGCTGGGTAAATTTTATGTGTGATTTACTTTTCAGCATATTTATTTCTGTGTTTAAATCGAAATTTTTTGCTATAACCCTATTCACCCCCCCTCTAGGGTTAATCTAGATCCTACAGGAAGATGAGAAAACCCATTTGGTTACTAAGAATACTCTGCTGAAAGACAAATTCGAAAGGACCAGATCTTATCTCAAACTAGCTATTCAAACCCTCTCCGATGTCAAAAAGCACGTCTCTGAGTTTGCTGAGTCCACCTTGGGGCTCATGATGCTGAAATATTATAAAGATGCCCTCATACTCGCATATGCCAACAACCACGAGAAATGTCCTAACTTTGGCTTCCCTTCCCTTCACCCAGCTTTAGCTGGAAGATTTATGGATGAAATTAACTAAATTTGGCAGGGTACCGAACCTGAAGGTAAAAAGGAGATAGTTAATGTAGCAGAAGCTCTTTATTTTGAAATCCCCTCCTTCGACATTGAATCTGATTCTGAAGAGGAAAGTGATAAAGATAACGACCTTGAGGAAAAAGGCGACGTCGGTGATGACCTTGATTGGGACAGCGATTATGATGATGGTAATGATGATAACCACTCCGGAGAGCCTTGGTGGAGACAAAGGGGGGGGGGGGGGGGTCTTCCGGTGCTTCAGGAATGGAAAGTGGTAATCAAGTCGAAGCTCTTGAGAAAGAGAAATCCCCTTCAAAAGATATGCGACCAACATCTCCTGGTCCATCTGCTCCTCCAGAGAAGAAACCGCTCCTACTCATACCGAGGATCCACAAGAGAAAGAACAAGTCCCAGGCTTCTATTCCAATTTCATAGGTATAGGCTCTTTGTTTAAATATACACTTCGAAGATAATAATTAGTGATAAATCATTTGTCTTAAATAAAGAAGAAGTCAAATTATCCCTACAGAACAAAACTTGAGAGCAAACAGACGGAAATTAACAAGTTATATAGGGAGTCAAACAAATTAATAAAGGAGCATAATATTTTGTCTGAGAAATATCACAGTCTGGATAGGAGTACCTCCGTTTTAGCATCTTTTAAATATAATAGGACGACTCCTTTGTTAAAGAAAGTGCATCTTCAGTACGACGCTCATTTGAAGGAAAATAAAGAGTTAATAACTCTATTCTGGATAACAATTGAAGAGAGAGAACTTCTTGCAGCTCAAAAATTTCCCACTTTGCTCAACCCTCTACTAGGCTTAGACGATAATGTAGTAGGGAACTAGTGTCGGAGGGTAAAATTCGAAATCGCCAAATATTTTGATGAGCAACAGAAGATGAAATATTCTCAGACTATCAATGATTACACTGGTAAAAATCAGAAGTTAGAGCATGATAATTACTTGCTCGACAAGCGGGTTGCAGAGTTTGTAAGGGAAAACAAATCCCTTAGGACTGCAAACAGGGCCTTTAATCGTGCCCTAAAATCCAAAATTGATGCTACTGATGATGAGAATAGTATATGAAAGGAAAGAAAAGAAGCTTAAGGAAGTTCTCCACGCAGCAATCAATCATGTCGTAAATCCTTCAGTGGTGAAGACTCTTAATAAAGTAGCTCAAGATTTGTAATTCATCTATATATTTGAGTCATGTAAATCTATATTGTACATAATTTTATTGTTTGTAATGATTTGATAACTTATGTAAATTATGAAAATTTTGTCAATATCACCTGATTTGTGATCCTTTTCTGTAGTGTAACTTCTAATATGCCTTCGAATTGCTCATTCAGCGGCTTTTGTGCTTGCCGAATCTTTTGTTACTGCTTATCATTCTGATTTCCCTAAGATGCATATAGAAATCTATATTTTTTAATTGTTAGCTTGAAATTGACATGTTTGTCTATGTATATCTTTTGACTAGATTAGCAAACCATCCTACCAAATGTATGAAAAGTGATTTATTCAAAATGTTAAGATCTCATCTTTAACCATGATGAGAAATGATTAAGGACGTAGCTCCTTCCACTTGTGTGGAATGCACAAAATTTGTAGGTAATAGATTCGCCTTATCATTAGGTCATGAATATTAGAAAATAACTTTTATTCAATAGAGAGCCTGATTTAGGAATCTATGTATGAAATTTTAAAGTAGTAACTCTCCCACCCATTACTTAACATTAATGGGATTTTAAAAGTTAGAAGCCCATAGTTCCCAATTGGAGGCTCTTAATGGTGATCTTTTGGATAATATTCCTTGGCCCGGATTCGGGCATTTGAGATGAATAGAAATCCGAGGATCTTGTACCCAGGTTAGGGTTTAAATAAACAATAGTCTTGATATCCCGATTCAGGCACAATAAGTTAGTGATTGATAATGACTCGAAACCCAAATTTGTGTGTTAGTTGACGAAATCTTTATATGAAAGACTTGAAACCCCAATTCAGGTATTTATAGCCAATGTTTAGAAATAAAAAATCCGAAACCCATATTCGGGTATTAAATTTTGACATTCATATATGAGAATCACGAAGCCTAGATTCGAGCATTAATAGCTGACGTCAAGAAAGTCCCGAAACCTAGATTCGGGTAATAATCAATGGTGATTCGTCTCACTCCTTTTCTTTTGTCCTTTCCGTCATATAAGAACCCTTCAGGTTTTGCATAGAAATAATTTGATTAGCTGCCTCTTAAGCATGGACGTCTTTGTCTATAATTAGATAAGCCGCCTTTATCTGAGTTAGGACATCTTAATCCTTAGTTGATTGTGCTTCCTCTCGGGCTTGCACATCTTAGTCCATTATTGTTGGGACCTCTTCTTGGGCCTGAACATCTTAGTCCAGTATTGAATGAGCCTCATTCGGGCTTGGAAATTTTAATCCATTATTTGATAGGCCTCTTCTTGGGCCTGGACATTTTAGTCCATTATTGAATGAGCCTCACTTGGGCTTGGACACCTTAGTCCATTTTTTGATGGGCCTCTTCTTGGGCCTGGACATCTTAGTCCATTATTGAATGAGCCTCACTAGGGCTTGGACATCTTAGTCCATTGTTTGATGAACCTCTTCTTAGGCCTGGACATCTTAATCCATTGTTGAATGAGCCACACTTGGGCTAAGACATCTTAGTCCATTGTCTAGTGCTCTTGGTTAGCTCATCTTAGAGGCTGGAACTAAGGACTTACCCGACCTCCCTCTAGGAGGCACCCTTCCTTGTCCCTTTTACGGCACAGACAGGGCTTGGTCGATGCTCTACCCTGGTCATCTTAGACATAGATAGTGGATTACTCCGTCTTCTCTCCAAGAGGTGCTTTATCCTGGCCATAGTGTGGCGTAGATAAGGGCTTGTTTGTTGCTCTACCCTGGCCATCTTAGGCACGGATAGAGGCTTACTCCATCCTCCCTCCAGGAGGTGCCTTAACCTAACCATATAGTGGCGTGGATAAGGGATTGTTCAGTGCTCTAACCTGGCAATCTTAGACATGGATAGAGGCTTACTCCATCCTCCTTCCAGGAGACGCTTTGCCTTGGCTATCTAGGCGTGGATAGAGGCTTTTCTACCATCTTAGGTAGACTACCATCTTAGGTAGTATCCAAATTTGAGGAGCATTCTCCCTACCATGTAGAATTTCTCTTTACAGAAAGTTGACTTTTATTAATCTTTTCTAAAGTTCTTTTTACCAACTCACTAATCTTTCCTTGTCTATAGAAATTGATGATCATCCTCTCCAGGGCTTTGCAATTGTTGGTTCATGACTATTCGTCATGTTATAGTGACAGAAGGATCTTTTCAAGTTCCTTTTATGTTTTGGCTTTTTCTTTTGTGATGGTCAATAGTTAAGTTCATCCTCTTTAAGCATGTAGACTTTTTCCATTGATGTTGTTAAGTTACACTCTTGAGGATGGCACTAACTTTTTATTTTTTGGCCTTATCATTTAATGCTCTTCAATTATTTTTCTTTTTGCTACCCTTTGAATCTTTAGGGTTGGAAGTGCTCTTATTACAGTTGGTTGCCATTTGTGTGCAAAGGCGTTATAATCATTCATTATCTCTTTCTCAAAGATTGTGCCTTGGAATAATGTTGGATTGTTCATCTCATTTGACTAAAGATATTGTCACTTCCATTTGTTCTCTTTCCAAGTGCAAAGATTGAGGCAGGGCCTACATGAAAAGGATTTAGACTCCATTTTTCAGGGTCATAAGATTCTTCTTTCTTTTTGTTTAAGATCCTTAAGGCTTCAAGTCTTAGTCTTTGCTCTTCATCTTGATTGGAGCTTTTGATGTCTACTTGGGAGAATCTTGTCAAGGGTGGTTCATAAGACCCTTGTTTAGATCTTTTAAATCTTCTAGCCATGATCAAACCAAAGGGATAACTTGATGTAGAACTGATCCAACGGGGGGTTAGAGAATAGTAATGTTAAGGGTTTAACCAAATCAGAGGTTGGACCCTCCTTCTAGCACCAAAAATGTTAACAGTATTTCTTGTTAACACCCCAATGTTATTCCAAGGAGAATGGATTGGCTTGTTGAATGAAGGGCATGATACCCTTTAGAATTACCTTTAAATTTAGCTTTATTTGTTGATGATTCTTGGGTTGGACCTTTCGACATTGTCGAAAGGTTTGGTCTTTGAGTTAGGTAACCTTTCATCTTGGTTGAACTTGTATGAGGTCTCTTGCAAAAGTTTTCCTTTTGGTTTAATTGAAATTCTCTGAGTTATTCCTTTAAAAGTTGGTTTTAATCTTGTCAAAAGGTTAGGGTAATAGCCTTCCTTGGGTTCAAGGTGAGTATAATTTGCTTATGGTGGATATGTAGTAGCTTTTGACCTTGTCGAAAGGTTAGATTACTTATATGAAGAAGATTTAATCATTGTCAAGAGGTATGGGAAAGGTATCTTTTGGATTAAGCCTTATAAGTCCAGGTATCTATATTTAATGAACAGACTTTGACCTTGTCGAACGGTTAAACCACTTGGATTATAGCTTCGGAAGGTGCAGGTGTTGTTAAAGTATAAAGAACTGCCAACATAGTCGAAAGGTTTATACCGTAGAGTCAATGATTTCAGAAGGTTCCAGTGAACGTTGAACCAATTAAGTTGTCGACCTTGTCGAAGGGTACAAATTGTAGAGTTGTAGGCTTTGAAGGTTTGTAGTAGTAATTGTACAGGAGTGTTATCAACCTTGTCGACAAGAACCTTTCGATAAGGTTGAACTGAAAGTAGATATTAATTCAGCCAAGATTTAAATAAATAGTTAAGCAATTAAAAAAGTTTAAGACTTCCCTCTTTATCCAAGAAAAAGCTTCATTTTATTAAATCCCCAAATTAACACCCAGTTAGGTTTACAATATATTGATTCAGAAGATACAAGACTAGAATGAGAAAGTTTGACCCCATGTTTTTGCCTGAGTCGAAAGGTCACCCTTTTATATGCAGCTATAAGCCTTTTGACTTTGTCGAGAGGTTTGCCTTTCATATGCCATTATGGACCTTTTGTCATTGTCAAAGGGTCTGCTCTTTTTTATGCCTTTATGAACCTTTCGACTTTGTTGAAGGGTTTGCCTTCTATATGCTATTTTGAACCCTTCGAACTTGTCGGAAGGTTGCTCTTTCACTTGATTGTTGTGAGCCCTTCGACCTTGTCGGAAGGTTGCTATTTCACTTGATTGTTGTGAACCCTTTGACTTTGTCGGAAGGTTGCTCTTCACTTGATTGTTGACGAGAGTTGTGCTTCTCTTCAATGTTGTCGAAAGGTTGTCCTTGATTCTTTACTGACTTGTGAGTGCTGCTTTCTTCATAAACCTTTCGACATTGTCGAAAGGTATCTTGGATGTGTTTCAACCAGTTTGAAAGGCCTTCTATGCTTTCGAAAAGGTCATTGTAGAGTTTCTCACACTTGCTTTGACTTCTTCAACTTCTTCGAAAGGTAAGAAATCCTTGGATACTGAGAGATGGAACCTTTCGACTCCTTCAAAAGGTTTGGAACTGTTAAACTCTGATGACTACATCTCTTCGACTCCTTTGTAAGGTTTGTACTATGCTTCTTTTCCTTGTTGAGAGACCTTTCGACTTAGTCGAAAGATTGATTTTTGGTGTAAGAAAAAGATTCTAATAAGGTTTAAACAATTTGATTGCAAATCTATAACCACCCCATTTGACCCAAATATGCAATTATACTCTAATATCAGTAGATCAAAATATCAGTTAGAATATGCTTAAGTTATTGGTAGTCTAATATATGCCATGACATGCACCGGACCTGATATTGCCTACGTTGTTGGAAAAATGAGTAGACAAAGCAGTAATCCTAGTCATATTCACCTGCCAGTTGTATAAATAATTTTAAAGTATTTAAAAGGAACCATGGACTATGGTATATTGTACAGTGGGTATCTAAGTGTAATAGTTGGATACTGAATGCCAGTTGGAACACTGGAAGAGAGGATAATAATGAATCACTAGCGGATGGGTATTCACTGTTGCTAGGGGAGCGATATCCTGGGCCTTAAAGAAACAAACATGCATTGCAGATTCTATCATGGTTTCTGAATTTATAGCACTGGTTTCTTATAGAACTGAAGCAGAATGGTTAAGAAATTTGCTGCTAGAAATTCTGGTATGGGCAAAACCAATGCCTTAAATATTTTTGCATTGTGATAGTCAAGCGAACTATCAAATATGTATAGCCAGGTATATAATGGAAAATCTAAGAATATTGGCCTAAGGTACATTGTAGTGAGAAAAATGCTCATAGATGGGGTATTTACTAGATATTTTGTAAGATCTAGCCAAAACTTGACTGATCCATTTACAAAAGGACTTGCAAGAGCTTAGGTTGAAAACATCAAAAGGAATGAGTTTAAAGCCAACACAGAAATCACTAATGATGGAAACTCTACTCTACATAATGAAATTCAATATCTTGAGTTCAATAAGAAAGTACATTATATGATGTGATTTGAATATCTATAATATTAGACTAAACAACCAATAATATACCCATTCCAAGAAAAGTGCTTAGTACCTATAATGATATGGTGGAGGTTGTACTAGTTTATAAGTTTATAAGTTTTATAATAGAAATATAGTTGAAATGTATAGTTATAGGGCACTTGCAATTGTTGAAACTGTGACAACCTACAGCGGAAGATGTAAGTGAATTTCAAATAAAACTTCCCTTGTTGGATCTATATTGGGGCCATAAAGTCTAATTTATTTAGAACATTTCCAAATTTATTTTAAATAAAATCTCTTATTTCATTTAAATTTGTAAATTGTAAATAGAATTTTAGCTAATTTATATTTAATTAAATATAGTAGTACATATATGTGTCATATACATATATGTATGTGTGTGCATGTGTAACATAATAATCCATGCAAGGACATGTTAGCTCATCCTATATATGTATTGAATGTTGGGATTTACATCGCAATTGACATGTTAGCTTTGCTATATGTATTGAATGTTGTCCAAATATATGTATGTAAACTTGTAATTATATAAATATTAAAAACTATGTAAAATAATATATATATATATATATATATATATATATATATACATGCACGCGCGTGTGTATATAACAACAATTGCTCTTGTCAGGCGGACAAGGCCTCTACATTAACAATGGTTACTGCTGATGAACTTCCACTAAAACCCCTAGATCCACAACCAGCAGCACAACCACAGACCTCTTCGACGTTAAGATCCAAAACCTGGGCAGATGTCGTTAGACTGTTTGGCATAACTACCTCATAGGAATCATATAATGATCAATAATTCTACTCGCCTAATAAGGAAGACTGTAACAACCCGCATATCTAACGATTATATATTTAAATGTCTTATTTAAATATAGCGACGTTAGTCGGATTTAGGTCCGAAATGTTACTTTTTGCAAACGGCCGAATTAGGACTCAAAACCACTTCTATTGAGTTCAAAATAGTGTTTGTGATCTTTTTGAGTATAAGCTTCGTTATGTTTGGGGTAAGTAAAATTTTTCTACTTTTCCTATTGGGTTTGGGTTCAGCCCATTAGCTTAACTTAATACCCTAACTCAGCCCCTCTCTTCTCCATTCACTCATTTTCATTTCTTAAACTCAAGCTTCAACTGAAAATGGGGGAAGGAAGAAGAATTAGAAACTCCAAGCCCTTGTTCCATTTGCTAACTCGAATTCTTGCTCCTAAATCAAAGAGAAGCTATTGGTAAGCCTCCTCTTTATCTTCTCCAACTCTTTCTTCCTTCAATTTCAGAAAGTTTCCTAAACCTAACTTAGGAAATACTTGTTTTGATATTAGATTGAAGTTCGTAGAGTTGAAGTGGAGAGTGGTTTGTCTTTTCTTTGCATTTGTGCTTCTCATCCTTGTTTTTGAGTTAAAAGGTGAGATTTTTATCTCGCATCTATGTCTACAACTATCCTGAGTTGTTAGGAATGAATTCCTAACATATTTACATGTTCATTTGCTTTCGATTTGGATTGATTCGGTGAAATTGCTAAGTTATGATTTTCGAAGCCAAATCTATGAAATCCTTATATGGTTGATGTTTATGTTGTTCGGAGTGTTTGGGTGAGTCGTTAAGGTTGGGTAGTCGTTTAACGTAAGCCCGTAATCATCGCTCATCCGATCGCTTTCGATTTTTTTGGCCATTAATGGCCTAGGTTCAGGAAATGCCTGAGAAACAGGTTTCAGACGTCTGAATCCTCATTTTCAGACGTCTGAATATTATACTGGGAGTTTTCATTCCCCAGTATTCATACGTCTGAATCGAGAATTCCAGACGTCTGAATTGGTTCGATTGCAACCAGAAAGATAATAGGCTTAAAAAGCCATTTTCAGTTGTCTGAAATATATGGTTCAGACATCTGAATTAGATTCTGGAAATTTTTTAATTTTCTAGATTCAGACGTCTGAACCACTTATTTCAGACGTCTGAATCTGTTGCCTTTGGCCAATTTGCCTATTTTGCTTGGTTTTCCAAATTTAATCGATGCGTGTTGATTCGAATTAGTTGTTTATGCATATTTGACCTTGATGATTCCTTTTTGACTTCATCCATGGATTTTTATAAAATAATCTTTTAAATTGTCTTAAAAGCTCGTTTCTCCATTTTATAAATTCTATTTAAAACATACACAATTTCGCACTCCGAGCGAAGTGGGAGGAGAATTAAATGATTAGATAAAACGCGTGCTATGAACACATGCGTTCATCTTTTTAGTTAATTTCCAATCTATTCGTTTGAACGTTTTAACCTTTGGGTCTGGTTTACCGATGAGATGAGGTAAACTTTGTACTGCTTTGAGTGCGAAATTGACTAGCGGATAGTAAACCGTTTAGTGCGAACGGGCGGTTATGGGACTCACGTTAACACTTTTCGGGTTCCTTTTTGAGAGTTGTGACACATTCTGCCAGTTAGTGATGTCTAGTACTGGGCCTCCGGACCTTCGCCACTACGGTTTGTTGCCTTCGGGGTTTATTGCCTTCGGGTTTGAGCCTTCGGGTTTTGTTGCCTTCGGGTATGTTGCCTTCGGGTATGTTGCCTTCGGGTATGTTGCCTTCGGGCTTGTATCTTGGTCGGGTTTGTTGCCATATAGTATCGCTTTTGGAGTTGGTCTTTCTGTACCGCTCGAGTGATCTTTGGGTTTGTAGCCTTCGGGCTAATGGATCCTTGTTTATACAGTATTGAGCACATGCAATTTTTTGTTGTTTCATTGATATGTATATTCCCTAGGTATCGCCCTTCGGTGTTGGTCTTTTTGAGCCGCACGATATATAGCGGCCACCTTGTGGAACTTGTATTACCTTCATTGGTATTTGTTATTTGCCTTTTTGGCTTGATTTGGGATATTCTTATCCTTTGTTTACTTGAGATGCCGATGATATGAGGCTTGTTAGGTTTGTTATGATTCATCGTTTGTTAGATGATTGTGTTATCTCTTTTAGAGATATTTGTTATACTTTATGTTCTTGCAGGTTTATTATTGTTCAGTTTATCTAACTGATTTGTTTAGCTAGACTGACCCGTGTATTTATACTCGGGTCAGACCGAGATGTTTCAGGTTAGATACTTTTGGACTTAGCCTATTTTACTTCCGCATGGACTATTCAGCTTGCTCCTTTTTGTTATAGCTTTTTGTGTGGTCCTTTTCAGTTGTAACTCTGATATGTATTCTTTTGGGCTCGTCTGTATATTGTGGTTTGCTATACCACTTGACATGTATCAGTTTGCATACTCTGTTATGCATCAGTATCAGTATATGTGTATATGATGATCTACTGTTCTGTGATGTATATTACATTTGAGTTGTTATATTCTGTTCTGATAGATCCTCCAGCCACCTATGGTTTTGTTTTAAGTATTTATTAGATATGTCGATCATCTGTGTATGGTTATTGTCGATGTATTCAATAGATAGTTAAAGCAAGGCTATAGATGGTCGCTCCTATCCAGCTCTATTCTCCGTATTAGTAGACGATATTATCTAATAATACTCTTTGCTAATGTGGGTCTCGGAGTGGGGCGTCACAAAGATAACCAACCCATTGTTTATATGCCAGATGTAGTAGTTTCAAAGAATATTGGGCCTTGGTCCACTACTCTTGCATAAATTATTGGGCGACGTCCTCCATATGATCAATTCAAGCAATATGTTCAGAAGGTCTTAAATCCAGTGTTAGGTTTTGAAAACATTACTAATCAAACGGTTTAATAATGATTCGGCTATATCTTTAGTTAAATTTTAAAAATATTCCTAAAGGAGGTCCATGTACCTACAATTCAAGAATTATTATTTTCAAAAAATGGACAGAAGATTTTAGATTCTCTAAGATTATTTTACCATTATTCCCATTTAGGTATTGGTTGACCTTAATCTTGCTTATTGGAACAAAGAAAGAATTAGTAGAGTGTCAAATGCATTGAGGAAGCCAATTAGAACGGATAACACAACTTTGAATGAACTTAGATTGAAATTTGCTCGTGTATTAGTTGAGATTGAAGTTGATTTTGATTATGAAGAGACTGAATAAGTAGCAAGATACAACAATCAAAGAGAATTCATAATAGTTTCATATGAATATAAACTGAAGTGTCGTAATAATTGCAAATTATACGGACGTAACTTAGAATACTGTCCTACAAAAGTGAAACAAGCTTGGTTGCTGAAAGTATCAGTTAACAACAGTCATAGTAATACATCAGTGCGTAGTGCAATAATACAAAGTGCTTATGATTTAGATCAACAATCATATTACAATAAGGATAAGAATTGGGCTCAAGCAATTGCTTCTGCAAATGTTCCCACTTCTAATACATTTGACTACTTATATGAAGAAATCCCTCCCTCTTCAACTGATCATCCTTCCTATTTAGAAGCATCATGTCCAGATATTTAACTACATTCCTCTGTTGATCCTACCGCATAGAAGCAAGTTCCTCTTGCACACAAGGAAAGTTATTTAAAGCATGATAACATTGATGATGTAATTGTTGAAGACTATAACAGTGACTCAAAGAGGATGTTTTTGATACAAATTCCCAGTTTGTAGAAGGTATGGCAATTCATATTCATGAAAACCAAAAAGAGAAGGAAAAATAATTATTGTTAGAACATCCGGTTTATGTTTCAATGACAACAACTATACAATCATACACACACACACACACACATATTTTAAGATTGCAGGTATATACTAGAAGAAGACATCATACTTGAAGATATTGAGACTCGAAGACAAACGATGATCCATTAACCATACCATAGTTAGTAAGGGTATTCTACTGTAAAAGAGTCTTAGATAAAATATTGTTAAGATCTCCTTGAGTATATATGCATACACAATCACACACGATTTCATATACATTGAAATTAATTTGAAAAACTGCATTTACTACTCATAGACGTTGAGGTAAAACCACAGACGTTTGGGTAAATACTTAGAAAAATAAAATTCTGAAGCCATGGACGTCTGAGGTAAAACCACAAACGTCTATGACATTCCGTAGGTAATTAGTTTCTGAAGTCGTAAACATCTGAGGTTTTACCACATATGACATATCATTTGAAAAACCGCAATTTTTTTAAAAGACGCTTCTACTGATAAAAAAAATTACCCTTCATCGAGAGGTTGTAGCCATTAAAATGAACAGAACTTATCTAATAGTAGCAACTCTTCATCTGCATCCTTTTGAATGTATAAATACTACCTTGATTGAGATGTAGAAATCAACTAACTTGAATTAGTTGAATCGTTTCTCTCTTGATTTTTTATCACTCTCTTGTGCAGACATTGCTTACATACTCTCAATGTATTACAACCAAAATATAATTTTGGTTAAACAACTTCCAACAACTCAAGGCATTCACATTCACATACTCAAAGTAGGTCATAGGAAGATTTATACTATCAGTCGAAACCCTGTTATTTGGAACACAAAATTGTCAGAGATATAGTTTTGTATTATCCTATTCCTTATGATGAAGCGAGGGTCGGTTGGTTAAATGAAATATCAAAGGGGAGCATCTGGACTAGACGTAGGATGGGAGGTCCGAACCAGTATAAAATATCTGGTGTCATGTTTTCTATTATTTATCTTATATTCAATTACTATTCACGACTTATCATAGTTAGTCATGCACGTACATATATATACATATAAGTTGCATTATTTATGAAGATCCTATAGAACTACAAATCAAAGAAAGGTTATTTCAATCTACAATAACATGTAATTGAAAAAATCATTAAAATGGTAAGCACATTTCAAGAAAGTCAATCAACTATTCATCCTCCAATATTTACTGACTCTAATTATGCTTATTGGCCAACTTGTATGTGAATTTTTATGGAAGCCATTAACTTAGAAATATGGATAGCAACTCAAAACAAAATGAAGCACCTGATGTCGATATTAACACATGGACTAATGCAATAAAAGCAGAGCCATCTAATAATGCCAAAACCGTGAATGTATTGTTTTTCTCACTTAAAAAAAATGAGTTTTGACGTGTCGTATTCTGCAAGACTGCATATTATGGAGCACTTTACAAGTCACACATGAAGGCACAAATAAAGTCAAGAAAATTAAAATTTCGAATTTACAAAACCAATTCTCGTCTTTCAAAATGAAAACATATTAATATGTATGCAAGATTTCAAACCATTCAACATGATTTCATCGCACTTGGAGTCAAATTCACAGATTTTGACTTAGTCACGTGAATTTTAAACTCTTTGGCAAATGACCGAGAAAAAAGTTTTACCCATCGAAGAAGCTAATGATCTTTTTCAACTTAAAGTCGAAGAGCTAATAGAAAATTTGATGTCATACGAAGCTAACTTGCAGGTTAGGAAGGATCAAAATCATGAAAAGGAAAACAGAGCATTACAAGCAAGTAAAGAATATCAGACTTAGACGAAGAGGAGAATGTTTTATTGCCAAAAACTTCAATAAATTCAAGAAGTTCAAGAAGATGACCAAGTTTCAAAATAGAGGCAAACCAAACTCTTCAAATCAAACATCGATTAAATGTTACGAATGTGAGAAATTTGGCCACATAAAAAATGATTGTCCACAACTCAATAGTGATAAAAATAAAAGAAAATCTGAGAAATTCAAGAAAAAGAAAAGAACTTTTCAAGTAACATGGGATGATTTTGATTCATCTTCTTCTTTAGATAGTGATAGTGAAAGCGACTCGGAACAAGCAAATGCGTGTTTGACGGCTAACACTGTTGAGATACTTCTTGAACTTACTTATGATGAATTAATGGAAATAAGTATTGATTTAGACGATAAATATAGAAACAAAATAAATAAATAAGGAATATGTAGGAAAGTTAACTAGATCAGAATTAGAAATTGGATTATTAAAAGATGAAAAAATTATCTTAGAAGATGAATTAGAAATTGTTTAGAAAAAGTATGCAACACTATTATCTCAGAATGACAAATTATTAAATAATTCAGAAAAAATTAATCTGGATAAAGAAAAACTAGAATCACAAGCAAATTTAGATTCTAGAAACATTGAAATTTGTGATCTTAAAAGTAAATTAGATAACATAACAAATAATGTAAAAAAATTCAATACACAATTTAGAAATTTGATTACGATATCTAAACCATCTGGAAATCGAAGTGGATTAGGTTTTAAAAACAAACAAAGGACAAAGCGATATAGCACATTATACATAAAATTCAAAAAGCCAAATTTAAAAACTAAGTTTAAGAATTCATATGTTCAAAATATGGATTTCAAAAACAAATAATAAACTAATTAGACAAAAATATATTGATGAATATTCACAAAAAGTTGTATATAACAAAAATTACATTTCTAAGGGAACCAAATTCTCATGGATATGGGTATCTACATTCACTAACATGTAGGACCTTATTAAAGAATGTGGGCACCAATTAATTTTTTCTTTTTTTGCAGGTACTCAAAATAAATAATAATAAAGAGTAGTGGATACTCGATAGCGGTTGTTCTAAGCATATGACTGGAAATCCTAACATGTCATCGAATATAAAATATATCAATGGTGGCACCGTAACATTTGGAGATAAATCAAAAGGATTTGTCATCAACATTGGAGAAGTCATTAATATCGGTATTTTTGATTCCTGTAAGTACTAATGTTTTATTGGTAGAAAATTTAAAACATAACTTATTAAGCATAACGCAATGATATGATAAAGGATTTAAAATTGATTTTGAGAAAAATAAATGCAATATTTTTGATCAAAATAAAAATTTAGTTTTTAAAGGATTTAGAAATCGAAATATATATGTCTTAAACCTGAATATAAAAATAATACAAATTTATGCTTAGCCGCGAATCATGATGATCCATGGTTATGGTATAAATGTTTTTGTCATATAAATTTTAAGAATATCAACAAATTAGCTAAAAAAGAATTAGATAGAGGATTTCTAAAAATCAACTACAAGTTTGAAAATCTATGTGACACGTGTCAATTTGGTAAATTAAAGAAAAGCTCCTTTAAATTAAAAAAGGAAATTTCCACAAAACAACCTCTCGAATTACCCCATCCAGATTTATTCGGACCAACTCAAGTACATTCAAAAGTCATAATAATATATTTTTTGTAATTATTGATGATTTTTCAAGACATACTTGGACATTATTTTTAAAACATAAAAGTGACACTTTTGAAATATTCAAGATTTCTACTAAACGAATAATTTTTTGAATGAATTTAAAGGTTAAAAATATAAGAAGTGATCAAAGAGGTGAATTTGAAAATGAACTATTTACCAACTGTTGTAATAAAAAGTGAATTAATCTCTCGAACACCAATTACCAAATAGTAGTAACTTACCAAAGAATTTTTAGGCCGAAGCCGTTGCTATTGCTTGCTATGTCTTAAATCATGTAACACTTAGACTAATGACTAAAAACACATGCTACAAGATATTTTTTAATAAGAAACCAAGAGTATCATATTTCGTGTATTTGGGCCAAAATGCTTCATATTAAACACTAAAGATGATTAAGAAAAATTGATTATAAAGCTGATGTAGGAATTTTTGTTGGCTATTCAGATCCAAGCAAGGCATATAGAATTTTTATAAATGAACAGATATTATAGAGGAAAGTCTTTCTGTCTCATTTGATAAAATTTAAAAAAAATGAAAATGACGAAAATGAAGAGTTAATAAATAAAACTAATATACCTATACATGATAATAATAATAATAATGTCAATGGCAATAATGATAATATCATCACCCAAAATATTAAGAGACCATCCTATTAATAATATTATTGGAGATTTAAATACAAGAGTATCAACCAGAAAACAATTAAATCAAATGAGTCATGTTGCATTTATATCAAATTTTGAATCAAAAATTAGAAAGAAGCAACAAAAGATGATTTTTGGATTATTGCAACGCAATAAGAACTTAATCAATTTGATAGAAACAATGTTTGGGAACTTGTACCTAGACGAGACAATCATCTGTAACTAGAACGAAATGGATTTTTAAAAATAAGCAGATGAAAATGGAAATATTGTACGAAATAAAGCAAGAGTAGTAGCTCGAGGATATAATCAAGAAGAAGGAATTGATTATGACGAAATGTTTTCTCATGTAGCACGCTTCCAAGCAATACGAATATTACTAGCTTTTGCATGTCATTATAATTTTAAACTTTTTCAAATGGACGTAAAAGGTGCATTTTTAAACGGATTTATAAAAGAAAAAGTGTATGTTGAACAGTCTCCTTTATTTGTTTACAGGAAATATCCCGATCATGTATTTAAACTTAAAAAGGCCTTATATAGATTAAAACAAGCACCTCGTGCTTGGTACGAAAGACTAAAAACTCATTTACAAAGTTTCGATTTTCAAATTGGTAAAATTGATTCTACTTTATTCATAAAATAAAAAAATAAAAAAAATTTACCCATACAAATATATGTTGACGACATTATATTTGGATCCACTGATGAAAAATTATGCACTGAATTTTGTGAACAATGAAAAATAAATTTGAAATATCACATACGGAAGAATTAAACTATTTCTTAAGGTTACAAATAAGGCGATTAGAAAATGTAATTTTTATAAATCAAGAAAAATACTGTCAAGATTTATTAAAACGTTTTGGAATGGAAATATATCAAGTAAACCAACTCCAATGAGTATTATTCTACATTTAGATAGAGATGAATATGGAAATTATTTCAACCAAATACTATATCAAATCATGTTAGTGTGAGAAATGCAGATTACGGATCTTAAGGCTAGGATTAACACTAGAGAGGGGGGGGGGGGGGTGAATAGTGTTTATAAAGAATTACTAAATCCTTTTGAGTTTATGTTAATATAGACATAGATGTATGCAATCTACAGATACAGGGATAATCACAGAAACAAACACAGATGCAGAAATAAAATAAAAGCAGTAAAGAAAGAACACATTGGATTTTACACAGGTTCGGAGTTACCATACATCCAGTCCCGCAACACAAGTACGGATTTCCTTTCAAAAGCAATTGTGCAATTACACCCTCGATTTCAAGGCTATGAGGTACACCCTCCAGAATTTCAATCTTCTGGGTAGAGATACTTGATTTTCGCTTGATTGATTTTCAAGGCCACAATCACACCTTTTCTCGCTTAATAGATTACAAAGAAGTGTATAACTCTGAATAGCACTGAGAACCTTGTTGAGATAGTTATAGAGAATCAAACTAGAAGTAATCGAGTACGATTCGATATTGATTTCGGCAGAGTAATGGTAAGAATATGTATTAAGAAATGTGGAAGAAGAAGAGGAGTGAAAAACCAGAAAATCTGATGATAAAATTCGTTGAAACTAACCCCTATTTATTGAAAGAACAACAGCCATGTCCATTCATGAAGAGTTATGGCGAATAGACACTTTTTTTGAAATTTAAATTTTGAACTCAACTGACACCATGTCGCCATGGTCACCATAGGCATGTTGACATCCCAAAGTAATTTTTGATGATTTGATTTTCTTTGAAAATAACCTTTATCTTATATTAAAATTATTTTAAACTTTATAAATATACTTGACTATAGTTAAAATTCATAAGTAAATATAGAGAATAATATATATAGAATTTAACTATAATTTTATATTTAAATCTAAGTATAAATATTTAAAAATATATTATTTTAAAAGATAGTTTAAAATCAGGAGTAATTTGACTTTGAAATTAAAGATAATTTTGAGGCTAAAATTATTTAAAATCAGGATAGAGGATTTTGAATCTTTTAAAAGGAAAGTTTTGAAATCATTTTGAAAACAAGATAATTTTGTAAAATCATTTGAATTAAAATTAGTGGATACAAAACAATGTTCCACTAGATTTTCCATAGGTTCCATCCTACTTAGGGTTCCATCCCTTTAACGGGCTCGAAGTGGATTCCATTCCACGAATAAATTGGATTTTAAGATGCCAGTGTTTTTCTACGAGTTTTAACAAAAATCCTAATAAAAATACTTATCCTTGAAATCTTGAACTCTTGATAATCTTGATAATCATGAGTCTTCTATCTCGATATCTTGAATCTCTATACTATAGAGTCTTCATTCTTGGTACGTGCATGACGAAATCCTGCATATACATATATATCTAAACTTATAATGTTAGTATTTATATTTTATAATCTATTCTAAGGTTGTTGTCATCAAAACCATCATCTCACGGACTTACAATCTCCCCCTTTTTGATGATGACAACCTTTGTTTATAAAATATTACTTCTATCCTAATAACTCCACCTAAAACTAAACTCCCCCTTAATCTATGCCTAACTACCCTATTTTATATTTCTCCCCCTTTTTCATCAACAAAAAACTAAATCTAAACTATATAACTCCCCCTAAAAATAATACTCTATGACATGTGATTATAATGATAGTGTTATCATAAGTAATCATCACTTAGATCTAATATTAAAACATAGTCCTAAACTATTAACCATCCTAACTAAGAATCCATGATAATACTTATAATTAAAACACATATAAGAACATAAATTATTTATTACGTATATAGTTGTATTTACATGAACGTTAGAGAACATAAATAAACACAAACAACAATAGGGAAGAAAGAGAAGGAACTAAATAGGAGATCAATGAATCGAACAATGTGGATAATGGAAGCAGAAATTTCCACGTTGTTCAATAAGATTCCCATCTTTGTCAAAGCACACTTCTCCCACACAAACGACTTTTTCGTCATCTTCGGCGTGTCATTCTTCCATAGGTTCTTCTTCTTCTTCTTCGCTGGCCTCTTGTTCTTGATTGAGTGAAGAGTCTTCTTCAATCAAGATAGGGTTGACCTGATTATCCATTAGAAATTTTTGCAAATTCCTAAGAATCTTGCCTTGCCTCTCTTGTTCCTTTGCCATACGGAGTTGAGTCACTTGAATTTCAGTCATCATCTGAAGTGCATCCTTCATAGATTCCTCCATTTTTGTTACACGAGCGAGAGTAGTACGTTGAAATGGACCAGAAGTAGGAGAGGGGAATGAAAAGGTTGATTTTATGTTTGATTTGGAAGATGAAGCCATGATTTTATTTATTTCAGAAGTAAAAATATAGAGAGAATAGAGAGAATGATCAAAAATTCGAAAATAAGAAGAATATATAACCAATTTTTTGAATTTTGGTGGGAAAAGGATTTAAAAAAGAAAAACGTTGCATGTCAACATGGGTATATGGGGGATGTCGACATGGTCCTTCTTATTTTTACTATTTGATTTATTTTAATGTTAATTATTAATTATACTTGTTATTTATATTTTATATTTCAGTTATAGACCAAATACCTAATTCTCTTCTAAATTTAGTAAATATTGATTCATTTAAGGGTTTTGTTAAGATATCAGCAATTTGATTCTCAGAATTGATATATCGAGGGTAACTACTTCCTTACTTATATTATCTCTGAGAAAATGATGTCTGATATCAATATGTTTAGTTCGAGCATGTTGAGTAGTATTTTTTGGATAAATTTATTGCACCACTATTATCATAATAAATTGGTGATTTCGAGATATTTAAACCATAATCTTTTAAAGTTTGTTGCATACATATTACTTGAGAACAAGCCAAAGCAGCAGAAATATACTCTGCTTCAGTTGTTGACAAAGAAACCGTGTTTTGCTTTTTACTAAACCAGGATACCGGAGAATGCCCCAAAAGGTGACAAGTTCCACTTGTACTTTTTTGGTCTGATTTACATCCAGCGTAATCAGCATCACAGTAAGATATTAAGTCAAAAGAATCAATTTTAGGGTAAAATAAGCCATAATCAGATGTGTGTTTAACATATCTTATGATATGTTTTATAGCTTTTAAGTGGGTCTCTTTAAGTTGGGATTGATATCTGGCACAGAGACAGACACTATGCATGATATCAGGTCTACTAGCAGTAATATAGAGTAGTGAGCCAATCATTCCTCTATATAATTTTTGATCTACATCTTTTGAGAGATCTTCTTTACTAAGGTACTCATTGGTTGCCATGGGAGTGGTTTTTCCACTTGCAGTAGTCAAACCAAATTTACTAATTAGGTCTTTAGCATATTTTCTTGACTAATAAAGATACCATTATCTAATTGTTTTATTTGTAATCCTAAAAAGAAATTTAATTCACCCATATGACTCATCTCAAACTCTTTTGTCATTATTTCAGAAAATTCTTTATTCATTTCAAAATTAGTTGATCCAAAAATGATATCATATACGTAAACTTGTACTAGTTGAATATCATTTTTATGTCTTTTAATAAAAAGAGTATTATCTACTTTACCAATTTGAAAATTAAATTGCAATAAATAAGGTCTTAGTCTATCATACCAGGCTCTAGGAGCTTGTTTTAGACCATATAAAGCTTTCTTAAGTTTGTAAACTTGATTTGGTAATTTATCATTTTCAAAAAGTGGTGGTTGTTCAACATATACTTCTTATTTTACAAATCCATTTAAAAATGCATTTTTAACATCCATTTGAAATAATTTAAAATTATTATGATTTGCGAAAGCAAGTAGAATCCTAATGGCTTCTAATCTTGCTATGGGAACAAAGTTTACATCAAAATTTATTCCTTCTTCTTGACAATAACCTTGAGCGACTAATCAAGATTTATTTCTAACTACCTCTCCTTGTTCATTCATTTTATTTTTATAAACCCATTTAATTCCAATTATAGTTTTATTTTTAGGTCTAGGAACAAGTTTTCAAACATCATTTCTAGTAAATTGATTTAATTCTTCTTGCATAGCCAAAATCCATGAATCATCAGTTGATGCTTCTTTCGGATTTTTGGGTTCAATAGTTGATATAAAAGCTACATTACTCATTTGACTTAGTTGATTTCTAGTTTTAATAAAAGATTGCATGTCTCTCAGTATATTTTGTATAGGATGATCTTTTAAAAGTTTTGTCCTTTTATTAGGATGATTAATTTCATTATTAGTTTCAATTGATTCTTGATTTTGAGTGATTAAATCCTCTTCATCATTTGTATCTTCAAAAATTTTGAAATTTTCATCAAATGAAACATGCATTGTTTCTTTAATGGAGTTAGTTTTTAAATTGAACACTCTGTACGCTTTACTTTTATTAGAGTATCCAATAAAGATACCTTTGTCGGATTCAGGATCAAATTTATCTAAATTATCTTTCGTATTTAAAATAAGGCATTTTCTTCCAAAAATTTCTGAAATAAGATACCTTAGGTTTCTTTGAATAAAGAAGTTCATAAGATGACTTATCAGTTAAAGGTCTAATTAGAATTCTATTTAAAATATAACAGGCGGTAGCAACTGCTTCTGTCCAAAAATACTTTGGTAAATTATTATCTGTAAGCATAGTTCTCGCACACTCTTGAATCGTCCTATTTTTTTCGTTCTACTACTCCGTTTTATTGTGGAGTTCTCGGAAATGAAAAATTGTGAGTTATTCCCTTTTTATTGCAGAATTCCTCAAACTTTTCATTTTCAAATTCACCACCGTGATCACTTCGAATAGTTATAATTGTTAGAGAAAATTGATTTTGAATTCTTTTTGAAAAGGTCGTAAAACATTCAAAAGTATCACTTTTATGTTTCAAAAATATTGTCCATGTAAATCTAGAATAATTATCTACAATTACAAAAACATATTTACTACGATTTATTGATAGAATTTGAGATGGACTAAATAAATCAAGATGAATTGATTCAAGAGGTTTTGAAGTTGAAATCATATATTTTAATTTAAAGGAACTTTTTCTAAGTTTTCCTAATTGACAAGCATCACATAAACTATCTACATTAAAATTCATTTTAGGGAGACCTCTTTCTAAATCATGTTTTGACAGTCTAGATAAGAGTTTGAAATTCAAATGCCCAAATCTCTTATGCCAAATCCATTGGTCACTTGTATTTGCCAACAAACACAGGTTATTATTTGAAACTTTCATACTAAGAATGTAAATATTCTTTTTCCTGACTCCCTCAAATATAATGGTTGAATTATTATCTTCAATGTGACATTTATCTTTTTCAAATTTAATTTTATATTCTTTATCACATAGTTGACTTATACTTAGCAGATTATGTTTCAGATTCTTAACTAGCAAAACATTAGTAATAGTAGGAGTTTTAGAATTACCAACTTTGCCGATGAAAATCACATATCCTTTTGAATATCCACTATCAAGTATCCATTTGTTCTTTCTGATCTGCACAATTTGTCCGTTGTGGATTGATTCCTCAACACCCATAAAGCATGATTCCTGCACGTCAAACAATCTTGGTAAACAACTTGAATTTGAATATTGATTATATGCAGTCTCAAGAAACAATGATGATTTGAATACTTCTAAACTAGTATTAACAAATATAGCCATTTTAAACACTTTTTCAAAAAAATAGATTATGAAATTTTGAAAGCCTCGCTCTGATACCAATTGTGAGAAATGCGGATTACGGATCTTAAGGCTAGGATTAACACTAGAGGGGGTGAATAGTGTTTATAAAGAATTATTAAATCTTTTTGAGTTTATGTTAATTTAGACACAGATGTATGAAATCTACAGATACAGGGATAATCACAGAAACAAACACAGATGTAGAAATAAAATAAAAGCAGTAAAGGAAAGAACACACCGGATTTTATACTGGTTAGGAGTTACCCTACATCCAGTCCCGCAACACAAGTACAGATTTCCTTTCAAAAGCAATTGTACAATTACACCCTCGATTTGAAGGCTACGAGGTACACCCTCCAGAATTTCAATCCTCTGGGTAGAGATACTAAATTTTCGGGCCACAAGTTTACCCAATTGATTTACCAAGGCTACAACCACACCTTATCTCGTTTGTTTGATTTTCAAGGCCACAATCACACCTTTTCTCGCTTAGTAGATTATAAAGAAGTCTATAACTCTGAATAACACTGAGAACCTTGTTGAGATAGTGATAGAGAGTCAAACTAGAAGTGTAACGACCCGGAATTTTGAGCAATACCAATTTAATAATCTTTGATAATAATTAAATTGATTTGATCATTTTATATTATAAATTGACAAGTTAAGACTATTTCAAAGGCTGATAATAATAATTTGTTAATATCTATTAATATTTTTCTTTGCAATATAAATAAGCAAGATTAAATTCTTTTGAAAGTATATAATAATTTGATTTGGAAACATTTATTTTGGTAAATAAGAAGTTTGTAATAAAACTTTATATTCAAATTGTAATATATATGAAATGTATATATTGTGATTTGAGACTTGTTTTAAAATTTAATATGGAAAGTAATAAATTTAATGTTAGAATGTTTTTCTATTTGAAATGTGTATATATATTTGTAAATATATTTGAAATAGGAAAATTATTAATCTGAATTTAATAAGAGTTTTCAAACTTGAATATATTTAGTTTTGAAATTTGAAATGATATTTAAGATTTAAATAAAAGTTCATTTGTTTTAATAGTTTTTCATTCTAATTTTATAATTGTCTAACATTATACAAATATTTATATATAGCTTAAAGAGATTATTAAAAATAAAATAACATTTAAAAGAAAAAGATTAATAAAACAATTATAACACTTATTAATTAGATAAATATGCTAATGACACTTGTGAAGTATGTTACATATAACATGACAAATGTCTTTTTCACTTATAATAATAAAATTTAAAATTTGTAAAATATGAGAAGGAATTTACTTTTAATTTTCAGCTAAGAAATCACTTTCTTATTTCAAACAAAAATACAAATCTGAAAAAAAATGTAAATAAAAAACAAAGATCTGAAAAGAAACAAATGCAGAAAACTGTAAATCTGGAAACAAGAAATTTAAAAGCAGATTCAACATCAATACAAGATCTTCAAATGCAAGTGAAACTTCAACAATTTAAATGCTCAGCTACAAGATAAAAATCAACATGCAACTAATGTTAATCAAGCAGCAAATTCACGAAGAATGCAGAAAATTTTCAAGCCTGGAAATATGCAGTTCTGTCTTCTTCCATCTAAGGTGAGTAAACACAATTTTAAAAACAGATTTGAATTTTAAAATGGATCTTGTTCTTGTGGAATCATGATGATTCATCTGGATTTTTAATTTAAACTAATTGCATGTTTGAAATATAAAAATTGCTTGATGTCTGAGTAATTAAATAGTTCTGTAGAATATTTACAGGTAGCATTTACATGTTAAAAACAATAACTTTAGGATGAATCCAAATTAGCCTATGATTTATGAACAAAGTTTGTTTGAAATAAAGAAATGTTTCATCTAAAAATAGTTATAGATTTTTAAAATGGATGTTTGGTTCAAAATTTGCAAATTGCAGTAGTAATCAAATTGTGACCAAAATTTTATGAATTAAATTTGTAGTTTGATTTCATAATTGAAATAAGGATAGGAAATTATGATTTTTAAGGGTTAAATCATAAATTTTAGATTGGTATTTAGTGGGGAATTTGTGAATTACTAGTTTGGGGTTTTTGGCCGATTCTGGGTGATCGTCGAAGAATCAGTGGTCGTGTTGGGGTATGGAGACAGAGAGGCCTATGGTGGTCTTTGGAAAAATACAGAGGGAGTCGGCCGATGGCCATGGTGGCGGCAGGAGGCGATTGTATTCTGGTGCCCTAGTTTTTATCACGGCATGAAACCGTGGTGATTTCATCACCACAAGATGATCGAGTGGAGCGGGCTTCGAGTTGATGGAAGTGGGGATGGGGCCGAGTTCACGGCTGTAGGAGGTGGCACTCAAGGTGGTCAGATGGTCGAGGGGGAACTCGGTGGCAGTGACGATGGGTGATATGGCTTCAGGAAATTTTGGGTTCGAATGCTCATATTTTGATTCTTGATCGAAATTGGATTTCTGGGTTTCGAATTTCGATATTGGGGACGAGGGCGACTTGTTGGAGGCTAGCATGGAGATCGACGTTGATCGGCGTGGTGGTGCACATTTACGTGCACATGTTCGTGCACCGTAATGTCGCGTCTGGTGTTGGGGAAGAAGAAGGTGGGGATTCGAAGGATGTAGCGTGATTTTTGATGTTTTACTCGAAGCATGGATTATGGTGGATAGCACAGGAAGGCCTCGGGGTGTTTACTGGTTTTGCTCGGGGTGTTTTCTTGTTTTACTCGGGGTAGGCACGGGTTTTTAGCAGGGTTTACTCGTGTATTTAGGTATTCAGGTTTTAGTATAGGAATTTGATGTGATTGATGCAAAGAATATTTGATTTTAGAAATAAGGTTTTTAAAAAAAGATTGAACAAGTTTCAAAATTAATTGGTTTCAAAGTTATGTTTTAAAACAAGTTTATATATTTTAAAATATGGGAGTTTTAAAATAAAATAAGTGGATTTAAAATAAAGTTTATATTAAACTTTAATAAATAAATTTGGGAAAGGTTTTAAAGATTTTTTTTTAAAATATGATTTCTAAATATTATATTTTATTTAAATAAAGTTAAATGATTTAGAATTGATAATCGATTGTAATAAAGATTATCTTTAATTATTTGAATTTTGATTTAATTAAAGATAATTAAGTTTGGAAAGATAATTAAGATAATTAGATTATTAACTGATGAAGGTTATTGGTTAATATAATAATTTAATTAAGACAATGTTTACTTAATTAAGAGTATATAATATTAAAAGTTAAGAATCATTTAATCAATTCTAAATGATTAAGTTAAATAGTTAATTAAGTAATTAACTTGTGATTAATTAAGATAATCACTTTGGATTTATCTAATATAATTACTTTTTGAAAAGTAATTAAGTAATGTGATTAAGAGTTAATTACTTTAGTTATTAATTAAAGAATTAATTAATAATTAGTTATGATTTAAATTATTTGATTAATGATTAATTAATAAAAGGGATTAATAGTAATTAATTAAGTGATTAATTACTTGTTAAAGTAATTAATTAAGAAAGGATTTTAATTAATGAAGTAATCATTAATTAATGGAAATAATTAATTAATTGTTAATTAATAATTTAAGAATAATTAATTTATAATTTAGTTTTAATTACTAAATGTAATTAAAGTAATTAATCAAAGGTGATTAATTAAAAGTAATTAATTAAGTATGATTAATTAAGAGAAATTAATCAAGTGTGATTAATTAAAAGTAATTAATCAGGTGTAATTAATTAAAGGTAATTAAGGAATAATTATCAGGATAATTAAAGAATAATTAATCAAGGATTGATTTATTTTAAAAAGTAATTGAGAGGTAATTACTTAGTATAATTTGGAAGTAATTAATCAGGATGATTAATTAATATGGTAATTAAGTAAGAATTACTTAAAGCGATTAAGTGATAATTAATCAGGAAGGATTAATTGAAATGGATAATTAAGTGATGTTGATTAATTAATTAATTTGTAATTAATTAATGAATAAGAAGTTGGATTGAAGATAATCCAAGTGTTTAATTAAGGATTAATTTAATTTAAGGATTAATTAAATTAATCGAGTTTGAATTAAACTTGTTTATGAATGATTAATGATTGGATGATATATATATCATTGGATGACATTGGTTGATATGGGATGATGTGAATATGTTATATCTGGGATGTGGTTTATATGCTGCTATGTGATATGTATAGTTGCATGTGATAATAGATGCTTATCTATCTATGTTGTGAATACATCCATTTATGTTATGTGATATTTCTGAAATATCTATTGTTTAAATCCCTTAGGTACAACTTGGACATTAAAATGGCGTTTGGTTTCGGTGAGACCTGGATCGGATTTCCATATTTGGATATCCGAAAACCACACAGTTTCCAATTAAACGTTAAGTCGTTAATCCAAGTGGAGCAAGTGAAGACTCGAGATGTAAGGGCTATACGTCAGTATAACTCTGTGGGTGATTCCGTAATGAGTTTGACGGAATAGTGCTTATAGATTCGAGATGGAGATTTAGAGTGCAAGGGCTATGGTCGTTGACTCTGAGGGTGATTCCAAAATGAGTGCAACGAGATAGTGCCTTCGGTTTCGTTCGAACCCGCAACGAACTTGTATGGATTGAATGCTTTCAGCATATCGTCAGGCGGACGATGAGCGTTCTAAGATAATTGGTCCTATAAAGGTAATCGCAGCCTCAAGCCTCATCAATCGGGAATGGCTAAAACAGGGGAGGTGCAGCAAGGCTTCGTGGGTCGCTCCCACTGGAGAGCAAGATGCATCCTTGTCTAGAGGTCCCTTTATATTTCGGCTGTGTAGGCAGTTGGTCTGCAGCCAACTGCAGGGTGGTCTTGTTCGGGACTGTTCAGTAAGGAATGGTCCCGGCCTTGTGTTGCAGGGGATGAAGGGAGTAATCCTCGGTACTGTGACGGGCGGTACCCCAGTAGCCCTGCCATTGATGGAAACCCATTTTCCCTACGAGACCCTACGGTTTTGTTTGTATTACCCACTTTTGTGGCTAGTAGCTGGAATTTAATCATGTAACAATTTCGGCTATTTTCATATTTACTTGAAAACCCTAGACACTGTTATAATATCATTGGATTTCCTATCAAATGTTTTGGTTAGCGTAAGGTAAAACTTTTCCATGTTTATGTTTGGGAAGTCTTACGTGATACCTTTTCTTTTCAAAGGTTTTTCTAAAGTTAAGCAATCTTAAACCGTTTACTCACACCAGACCCCTGTCTGACCCGAGTGTTTATTTTCTGTTTTATTAAACTCTTGGGTACTCATATTCTGTATGAGTAGTCAAGTGATTCAGGTTATCTCTTGATGAATTCTGGAGGAGCTATGGAGCAGGAGGCTTCAGCATATAGATATATAGTTAGAGTTTCCGCGGTGTGTTATTCTGTGTTGATGTTCTTGTATTGTATATTAGACAGAAATGTTATAACTGTCTAAATTAAGATGTTTAGTTGTGTACTCTGATGTATATGATACTATGTATATGTTCTATATTATATTTAAATCGTTCCGCTGTGAGATTCTGATGTGTTGTTTCTTTTTCTTTTCTTTCTTTTCTTCTTCTATCCCTTTCTTTCTTATTTAGTGATGCGATTTTCCGGGAGTGGAAAGTCGGGTCGCCACAGCTGGTATCAGAGCATTAGGTTGAGTGAATACCTAGGCTCTGGAGTGGTGTCTATCTTGAGAGAGCGTACTTGTAATTTTTATATAAATATATATTTATATAACTACCTAATCGGTTGGGTTATCTGTTCGGATTTTCCAACATAGGTTATAAAGGTAGATAAGGTAGAAGTGTGTGGAACACGACTACCACTAATGGAAGAGGTTTATGTGTTGTGGTTGGAGGTGTTTATCGAGATTGTAGATCTATTACCATCTCGAATAAGTTTTGTAGATTGGTGAAAAGATTTCTTTGAGTCCAGAGAAAGTATTTTCAAGAATTGGAGTATATTCTTGAAGTGTGAGGTTGTTTTGCTCTCAAATGAGCAGGGATTTCCAAGAGTTGAGTTGTCTGCTGAGCAGAAGCAAGTGATGGTATCTTGATAGCTTCAGGAAGGAATAACTGTATGATGAGATGCAGTTTCCATGGATGGTTCTGAAGATGTTCTTTTGGAGCCAGATTTAGATGGTGTTGGAAGAGCAGTGGATGCCTACTGCAGTGAAGATTCGGATGTTTAGAGATTCTCTGGATCTCAAGTAAGGGTGTCTTATCTTGGTTGAAGTTTGAGACTAAGGTCGATGAGTTACCTCATTTCGGACATGGTCTCATTTGTTTTCTTAAGAAGATAAGTCGTTGATGTTTGATTTTGAGCCGAGTTTCTTTGAGGAGATGTTTACTCATCTCAAGGATGTTTAATGGAATTAGGTGATAGTTTTGAGTCTCCGGAATTGGTGGCTAAGGAAGATCTTGTGGCTTAGCTGTATCATTGAAGTGAAGTTTGGAAGCAACAGCATGGATCTGTTTCTTCGATGATTCAGTAATCTTTAGGATTCTACTATCAGCAGACCAGGCAGATGGTGAAGGCTTATTCTTTTCTTTTGGGAGTCTCAGCAGAGCGGGATATCTGTTGGAAGTGATCTATCAGATTTCTGATGGGTAAGCCATTCTTGAAGATTTATCTGGAATAGGAAAAGCTGTTCTAATTGGGGAGACAGTTCTTTAGAATCAGAACTGAGTGGGATCGCAAAAGTGACTTGCGATTAGTTTGGGAATCTTTGAGTATTCTTTGGTTTGAGATTGGGGCATCTCAAGTAGGGATGAAAGCTTTGGAAGTAGTCAGAGATTTTCTTGATGTTTTTGAGAAAATCGGAAGTTGACCTGAATCGAAGATTGAGTTTTCTTATCAACTTGTAATTCAGGAGTAATTTTGATGGTTCAACCATATAGTAGGATGACTCTTGGAGCGAGAAGAGTTTGGTGAGGCAGCTCAGGAATCTTTGGAGAAGGATTGATCATCTTATTCTGAGTTAAGACTCTGTTGAGATGTTTTGACCAAGTGGAATGGTCACTAAGATTTTTATGGATCGGATGAACTGTGTATGGAGAAATATTGTGCTTGAATTCTTCAATAGCATTCTTATCTGCTCTAGATCAGAGTTGCGCAGCGAAAGCGAGTTGGCAGTTTTTCTAGTATGGGAGCAAACAGGAGTTGCAGTAAGGAATTTATACTGGAAATTCAAGTATGAAGGAATTTTCTGGATTTGAGGGTAAGGTTGTCAGGTGCAACTGTTTGGCTATTCAGATATGAGATGTCGGTTTGAAGTCCACTAATGCTTGTGGAATAGAGTCGTGTTTTGGATTTCAGCAAATTATTTTTGGAGAGCCATTTTGTTGAGTAGGACCTGGAGGTTTGGTTTGAGTTGGTGTTGTTGTTTCATGAAGCAATCAGCAAGGGTTAGGCTGATTAGGAATATTGAAGGTGACTCAAAGCATCTGAAGAGTTGTGTAGTTAAGAATTTGAGGAGATTTGGAATGAGCAGTTAGAGTTTGGATATTGTTTTAGTTTTATCCAATCAAAGGAGATATAAGAATGGGTAAAACTGGAAAGTTAGCTTTGAAGGTATTTTGAGTTTTATTTGTGTTCTATAGAGATTAGATTTTGGTCTACAAGATTGAATTGCCAGTTTGGATAGCTGGATTTCATTGTATTTCACATATCTCTGAGGATTATGTGTATGATTCATTGAGTGATAGAATCAGCAGTTAAGAAGGAATCTGGTAGTTGGGCTGGATTTGAGTTTAGTCTGATATCTTGTTCAGATTTGTAGGATCAGATGAGGGAGTTCTTGGTTTTAGTAGTGTGTTACTTAAGATTTTGTAGAGCGAGTATTCCAGTATAGATGTCTGGAAAAAACTATAGATGATATTAGGAAGTTCTATTCAGAATTTTCTGAATAGATAAAATTGTTTGTTTGAATTGGTTGAATTGGTTGCTATGATTGGTAGTGTATGATTGATTGTATGATTGCTAATTTAAATTCTCTAGCTGGATTATTAAATTATCTTTGCTTTTAAATTTCGGGGACGAAATTCTTTTAAGGGGGGAGGAATGTAACGACCCGGAATTTTGAGCAATATCAATTTAATAATCTTTGGTAATAATTAAATTGATTTGATCATTTTATATTATAAATTGACAAGTTAAGATTATTTCAAAGGCTGATAATAATAATTTGTTAATCTATTAATATTTTTCTTTGCAATATAAATAAGCAAGATTAAATTCTTTTGAAAGTATATAATAATTTGATTTGGAAACATTTATTTTGGTAAATAAGAAGTTTGTAATAAAACTTTATATTCAAATTGTAATATATATGATATGTATATATTGTGATTTGAGACTTGTTTTAAAATTTAATATGGAAAGTAATAAATTTAATGTTAGAATGTTTTTCCATTTGAAATGTGTATATATATTTGTATATATATTTGAAATAGGAAAATTATTAATTTGAATTTAATAAGAGTTTTCAAACTTGAATATATTTAGTTTTGAAATTTGAAATGATATTTAAGATTTAAATAAAAGTTCATTTGTTTTAATAGTTTTTCATTCTAATTTTATAATTATCTAACATTATACAAATATTTATATATATAGCTTAAAGAGATTATTAAAAATAAAATAACATTTAAAAGAAAAACATTAATAAAACAATTATAACACTTGTTAATTAGATAAAGTATGCTAATGACACTTGTGAAGTATGTTGCATATAACATGACAAATGTCTTTTTCACTTATAATAATAAAATTTAAAATTTGTAAAATATGAGAAGGAATTTACTTTTAATTTTCAGTTAAGAAATCACTTTCTTCTTTCAAATAAAAATACAAATCTAAAAAAAAATGTAAATAAAAAAAAAGATCTGAAAAGAAACAAATGCAGAAAACTGTAAATCTGGAAACAAGAAATTTAAAAGCAGATTCAACATCAATACAAGATCTTCAAATGCAAGTGAAACTTCAACAATTTAAATGCTCAGCTACAAGATAAAAATCAACATGCAACTAATGTTAATCAAGCAGCAAATTCACGAAGAATGCAGAAAATTTTCAAGCCTGGAAATATGCAGTTCTGTCTTCTTCCATCTAAGGTGAGTAAACACAATTTTAAAAACAGATTTGAATTTTAAAATGGATCTTGTTCTTGTGGAATCATGATGATTCATCTGGATTTTTAATTTAAACTAATTGCATGTTTGAAATATAAAAATTGCTTGATGTCTGAGTAATTAAATAGTTCTGTAGAATATTTACAGGTAGCACTTACATGTTAAAAACAATAACTTTAGGATGAATCCAAATTAGCCTATGATTTATGAACAAAGTTTGTTCGAAATCAAGAAATGTTTCATCTAAAAATAGTTATAGATTTTTAAAATGGATGTTTGGTTCAAAATTTGCAAATTGTAGTAGTAATCAAATTGTGACCAAAATTTTATGAATTAAATTTGTAGTTTGATTTCATAATTGAAATAAGGATAGGAAATTATGATTTTTAAGGGTTAAATCATAAATTTTAGATTGGTATTTAGTGGGGAATTTGTGAATTACTAGTTTGGGGTTTTTGGCCGATTCTGGGTGATCGTCGAAGAATCAGTGGTCGTGTTGGGGTATGGAGACAAAGGGGCCTATGGTGGTCTCTGGAAAAATACAGAGGGAGTTGGCCGATGGCCATGGTGGCGGCAGGAGGCGATTGTATTCTGGTGCCCTAGTTTTTATCACGGCATGAAACCGTGGTGATTTCATCACCACGAGATGATCGAGTGGAGCGGGCTTCGAGTTGATGGAAGTGGGGATAGGGCCGAGTTCACGGCTGTAGGAGGTGGCACTCAAGGTGGTCAGATGGTCGAGGGGGAACTCGGTGGCAGTGACGATGGGTGATATGGCTTCAGGAAATTTTGGGTTCGAATGCTCATATTTTGATTCTTGATCGAAATTGGATTTCTGGGTTTCGAATTTCGATATTGGGGACGAGGGCGACTTGTTGGAGGCTAGCATGGAGATCGACGTTGATCCGCGTGGTGGTGCACATTTACGTGCACATGTTCGTGCACCGTAATGTCGCGTCTGGTGCTGGGGAAGAAGAAGGTGGGGACTCGAAGGATGTAGCGTGATTGTTGATGTTTTACTCGAAGCATGGATTATGGTGGATAGCACAGGAAGGCCTCGGGGTGTTTACTGGTTTTGCTCGGGGTGTTTTCTTGTTTTACTCGGGGTAGGCACGGGTTTTTAGCAGGGTTTACTCGTGTATTTAGGTATTCAGGTTTTAGTATAGGAATTTGATGTGATTGATGCAAAGAATATTTGATTTTAGAAATAAGGTTTTTAAAAAAAGATTGAACAAGTTTCAAAATTAATTGGTTTCAAAGTTATGTTTTAAAACTAGTTTATATATTTTAAAATATGGGAGTTTTAAAATAAAATAAGTGGATTTAAAATATAGTTTATATTAAACTTTAATAAATAAATTTGGGAAAGGTTTTAAAGATTTTTGTTTTAAAATATGATTTCTAAATATTATATTTTATTTAAATAAAGTTAAATGATTTAGAATTGATAATCAATTGTAATAAAGATTATCTTTAATTATTTGAATTTTGATTTAATTAAAGATAATTAAGTTTGGAAAGATAATTAAGATAATTTGATTATTAACGGATGAAGGTTATTGGTTAATATAATAATTTAATTAAGACAATGTTTACTTAATTAAGAGTATATAATATTAAAAGTTAAGAATCATTTAATCAATTCTAAATGATTAAGTTAAATAGTTAATTAAGTAATTAACTTGTGATTAATTAAGATAATCACTTTGGATTTATCTAATATAATTACTTTTTGAAAAGTAATTAAGTAATGTGATTAAGAGTTAATTACTTTAGTTATTAATTGAAGAATTAATTAATAATTAGTTATGATTTAAATTATTTGATTAATGATTAATTAATAAAAGGGATTAAGAGTAATTAATTAAGTGATTAATTACTTGTTAAAGTAATTAATTAAGAAAGGATTTTAATTAATGAAGTAATCATTAATTAATGGAAATAATTAATTAATTGTTAATTAATAATTTAAGAATAATTAATTTATAATTTAGTTTTAATTACTAAATGTAATTAAAGTAATTAATCAAAGGTGATTAATTAAAAGTAATTAATTAAGTATGATTAATTAAGAGAAATTAATCAAGTGTGATTAATTAAAAGTAATTAATCAGGTGTAAGTAATTAAAGGTAATTAAGGAATAATTATCAGGATAATTAAAGAATAATTAATCAAGGATTGAATTATTTTAAAAAGTAATTGAGAGGTAATTACTTAGTATAATTTGGAAGTAATTAATCAGGATGATTACTTAATATGGTAATTAAGTAAGAATTACTTAAAGCGATTAAGTGATAATTAATCAGGAAGGATTAATTGAAATGGATAATTAAGTGATGTTGATTAATTAATTAATTTGTAATTAATTAATGAATAAGAAGTTGGATTGAAGATAATCCAAGTGTTTAATTAAGGATTAATTTAATTTAAGGATTAATTAAATTAATCGAGTTTGAATTAAACTTGTTTATGAATGATTAATGATTGGATGATATATATATCATTGGATGACATTGGTTGATATGGGATGATGTGAATATGTTATATCTGGGATGTGGTTTATATGCTGCTATGTGATATGTACAGTTGCATGTGATAATAGATGCTTATCTATCTGTGTTGTGAATACATCCATTTATGTTATGTGATATTTCTGAAATATCTATTGTTTAAATCCCTTAAGTACAACTTGGACATTAAAATGGCGTTTGGTTTCGGTGAGACCGGGATCGGATTTCCATATTTGGATATCCGAAAACCACACCGTTTCCAATTAAACGTTAAGTCGTTAATCCAAGTGGAGCAAGTGAAGACTCGAGATGTAAGGGCTATACGTCAGTATAACTCTGTGGGTGATTCCGTAATGAGTTTGACGGAATAGTGCTTATAGATTCGAGATGGAGATTTAGAGTGCAAGGGCTATGGTCGTTGACTCTGAGGGTGATTCCAAAATGAGTGCAACGAGATAGTGCCTTCGGTTTCGTTCTAACCCGGAACGAACTTGTATGGATTGAATGCTTTCAGCACATCGTCAGGCGGACGATGAGCGTTCTAAGATAATTGGTCCTATAAAGGTAATCGCAGCCTCGAGCCTCATCAACCAGGAATGGCTAAAACAGGGGAGGTGCAGCAAGGCTTCGTGGGTCGCTCCCACTAGAGAGCAAGATACATCCCTGTCTAGAGGTCCATTTATATTTCGGCTGTGTGGGCAGTTGGTCTGCAGCCAACTGCGGGGTGGTCTTGTTCGAGACTGTTCAGTAAGGAATGGTCCCGACCTTGTGTTGAGGGGGATGAAGGGAGTAATCCTCGGTACGGTGATCTAGGCCACGTACTGTGACGGGCGGTACCCCAGTAGCCCTGCCATTGATGGAAACCCATTTTCCCTACGAGACCCTACGATTTTGTTTGTATTACCCACTTTTGTGGCTAGTAGCTGGAATTTAATCATGTAACAATTTCGGCTATTTTCATATTTACTTGAAAACCCTAGACACTATTATAATATCACTGGATTTCCTATCAAATGTTTTGGTTAGCGTAAGGTAAAAACTTTTCCATGTTTATGTGTGGGAAGTCTTACGTGATACCTTTTCTTTTCTAAGGTTTTTCTAAAGTTAAGCAATCTTAAACCGTTTACTCACACCAGACCCCTGTCTGACCCGAGTGTTTATTTTCTGTTTTATTAAACTCTTGGGTACTCATATTCTGTATGAGTAGTCAAGTGATTCAGGTTATCTCTTGACGAATTCTGGAGGAGCTATGGAGCAGGAGGCTTCAGCGTATAGATATATAGTTAGAGTTTCTGCTGTGTGTTATTCTGTGTTGATGTTCTTGTATTGTATATTAGACAGAAATGTTATAACTGTCTAAATTAAGATGTTTAGTTGTGTACTCTGATGTATATGATACTATGTATATGTTCTATATTATATTTAAATCGTTCCGCTGTGAGATTCTGATGTGTTGTTTCTTTTTCTTCTCTTTCTTTTCTTCTTCTATCCCTTTCTTTCTTATTTAGTGATGCGATTTTCCGGGAGTGGAAAGTCGGGTCGTCACAAGAAGTAATCGAGTATGATTCAATATTGATTTCGGTAGAATAATGGTAAAAATATGTATTAAGAAATGTGGAAGAAGAAGAGGAGTGAAAAACCAAAAAATCCGATGATAAAATTCGTTGAAACTAACCCCTATTTATAGAAGAACAATAGCCATGTCCATTCATGAAGAGTTATGGTGAATAGACACTTCTTTTGAAATTTAAATTTTGAACTCAACTGACACCATGTCGACATGGTCACCATAGGCATGTCGACATCCCAAAGCAATTTTTGATGATTTGATTTTCTTTCAAAATAACCTTTATCTTATATTAAAATTATTTTAAACTTTATAAATATACTAGACTATAGTTAAAATTCATAAGTAAATATAGAGAATAATACATATAGAATTTAACTATAATTTTAAATTTAAATCTAATTATAAATATTTGAAAATATATTATTTTAAAAGATAGTTTAAAATCAGGAGTAATTTGACTTTGAAATTAAAGATAATTTTGAGGCTAAAATTATTTAAAATCAGGATAGAGGGTTTTGAATCTTTCAAAAGGAAAGTTTTGAAATCATTTTGAAAACAAGATAATTTTGTGTAATCATTTGAATTAAAATTAGTGGATACAAAGCAATGTTCCGCTAGATTATTCATAGGTACCATCCTACTTAGGGTTCCATCCCTTTAACGGGCACGAAGTGGATTCCATTCCACGAATAAATTGGATTTTAAGATGCCAGTGCTTTTCTTCGAGTTTTAACAAAAATTCCTAATAAAAATACTTATCCTTGAAATCTTGAACTCTTGATAATCTTGATACTCATGAGTCTTCTATCTCGATATCTTTAATCTCTATACTGTATAGTCTTCATTCTTGGTACCTGCATAATGAAATCCTGCATAAACATATATATCTAACTTATAATGTTAGTATTTATATTTTATAATCTATTCTAAGGTTGTTGTCATCAACACCATCATCTCACAGACTAACAGTTAGGATATCTGTTACACTTAACAGCTAGTAGACCAAATATTATGATGAGTGTATGTTTATGTGCTCGGTTTCATGCACAGCCAAAAGAATCACATCATCGAGTGGTAAAAAAAATCTTAAGATATTTAACAAACACTAGAGATTACAAACAATTTTACCCATAAAGAAGCTCATTCGAACTCATGTCACATAGCGATGCTGATTTCGGCGATTGTAAAATGGATAAAAAAGCACAAGTGGGACATGCCATTTTATTGGTCAGTCTTTAGTTTCATGGTTTAGTAAAAAGAAAAACTGTGTTTTGCTCTCGACATGTGAAGCCGAATACATTTCAGCAGCTTTAGCATGTGCTCAAGTAATCTTATGCAACAAACTTTTCTAGATTTCGGTAAAATCATAACAAAATCTTCTATATATTATGTTAATACTAGTGCCATAAATTTATCAAAAAAATCCTGTTAACCATTCTCTAACAAAGCATATTGATATTTTTCATCATTTTCTAAGAAATAATATGGAAAAAGAAATTATATTACTGGAGTTTGTAAATACAAAAATCAAATAACTGATATTTTTACTAATCCATTAAGTGAACTAACTTTTGTTAAATTAAGACGAGATCTAGGAATATGTTCGTACAATGAATTGATTATCTAAATTTTTAGGATTAGTTTTTTGTACACTTAATTTTTTTTAAAGAAAAGCTCATATAAAACTACACAAGATAAATTTTATACACTTAGATTAAAAAATTACATAAAATTTAAACTAATACTAACCATATAAAACCTAACCACTCTCTATTAAAAGTTATATGGTTGAACTTCCTTTCCTCAACTAATTCTCTAAGTATAGTAAAAACTTTATCATATAATCAAGCTTATTTTCTTCCTAAAAATAAATAGTTTATTAAGACAAAATATTACTCAAAAAATTTCTTTCAATTATGACTCCACCATTTTACTGTCGACTTTAAATCACCCTAATTAGATAGAACATTCGTTTCACCAACTAAATCCACACCTATATCAATTCGCTCAGCCTCTCTGAACATTGTTGCATTTACCTACATATCGCACTAGTTTTTCCCCTAAAGAAAAGAAAGCAAAACGTCAAGTGATCTTCAATCGACATCACTCACTAACAAAATTGATAAAATTTATCACTATTAACAAGAAATGATGGGAGTTCAATGCGAAATGTATTTCGAACAAAAACATCAAGGATCTCATCTAAATTTTCTGAGAATGTATTCTAGCAATTTGTGCTCATTCACCAATAAAAAATTACATATATCAAAAATCTCCTCGATTACAAGAAACTTCTATAAAGGCATATAACATTAATCCAAGAAATCTATGAAAAATGGGACCATCAAACTAAGCTTGGATTGTCACTCCAGCTCTTCCGAGTTGGTCTCCACTGAAGCTGTTAATTGAAGACACAAAAGTTGAACCAAATTCATGGGATATACAATAAATCAAAAAATTTAAATACTCAGAGAAAAACTAAATTTCTGCTACGCATCGAGTAAACAAGTTTATTTGTTAATTTTTTGGTATGTATATTGTTTTATTGTACTCATATTTCATAAAAATTGATTGCTATTTAAATTCTATCTTTAATTTCAGAAAGATACATACCACAGATGTGACGATCCGGAAATTTTTAACATTTGAAATGGAATATTTAATTGATTTTATGTAGTTGAAAGTTAGTTTAACTTGAATTTCAAAATTAACTATGGATTTGGCAATTAAATTTTTGAATTTAATTTATTAAAGTTGGATAAAAATTTGAATCTTCAGTTTTAAGCTGATTAAAAATATTTCAAAGGCTTGTAAAATTTATATTGATGATACTGAAGATAATAGAAGCTTCAGAATTGAATTTAGGAATGATTTGTTCAGTTTGAAATTTTATCATTCAAATCGATATTTAAAAATAGCCTTCCGAGGCACAATCTTGGAATTTGTTGATCGAAGCATGGCTTTTGCGAAAAGCGTAGCTTTGTGGACGAGACTTCGTCGAGCCTCACAACCCGAAAATGGTCGAAACAGAGATGTTGCGGCAAGGTGTTTAGGGGTCGCACCCCTAGGGTATGTCCATTTTCTTCTGGATAAAGGGTGGTAACATGGTATGGAGCCCAGATACTTAACTCATGTGGACAATGTAAATTTATTACTGTGTGATGTTGCTTTGTGGTTGAGGATCCTCGGATAAAGGTCGGTAACGACCGGGGATGGCATACTCATGTGTGGAGTTATCTATGTTACAGCTTCATTGCACCGGAAGCGTGAGGTAACTCGGCCTTATGTTGGCAGAGAGTTGGTTAAGTTCTTGGGGCGTCCCTCCAGAGGCATACCCATGTGGCAATATGAAGTTTCTTAGCCTGACCATTTGTTGGAAATCCAAAGAAAACAATACGCGCCCTGTACGGTTTTAGTTGTATAACCTGCCATGGAATATGGCGGTAACCTGCTACTGAACATGGTAGCTATAGTAGGCATACGACGAAATGTTGTATGCTGGCTAAGATTAATATTGTACTTTCGAAATGTTTTCTGCACTATGCACTAAAAATAATATACAAAGATTTTGCTTATTGAGCATATTTGACTATCATAATGAGAAATATCCCCAAGTGTGCGTTTGCATTGTGTGCGTGGCGAGAGGCCTTATGGCAGTTTCATTCTTCAAAAGCATAGCGGATTTCGTTTTATTTTCTTTGTGAAAATAACTGTTTTTAAGATCTCACACCAGTCCCACGACTGACCTGGAGTTTATTGTTCCCTTTTTAAACTCTGGGTGCCCACCAATTTCCACACGGGCAGTCTAGAGTTAGGTTATCAGGTCATTCTGGAATTCAGGAGTTGCTGTGGAGATCAGGAGAAAGCTGGATGGCAAAGTGTACACTAGTATATGTTATATTCTTTTCCGCTGTTTGTTGTTGTAACACTCTGATAATGTAATGTGATGTAATGTAACAACAGATATGATTCTCTGTTTTAAAGATTATTCATTGATATATTATATGTTGTTCCGCTGTGAAATGTGAGATTCTGTTATTGTTTCTGCTTTCTTCTTCTACCTTCTTCTTCTTAAACCCTAATGGTTAGGTTTTTGGGCATTCGATGGTTCGGCAATTGATATAGTGGACGTATTAATGTCGACTTTTGAAAGTCGAAAATTCCGAGTCGTTACATTATGGTATCAGAGCGTTTGGTTAAGCGATAACCTTGGCTCTGTTGGGTTTACTCATTAGAGATAGAGTCAGTAGTACTCTAGAATGAGTGTGAGTGTAATAATAGATATGAGCGCATACTTGTTAGTGAATATAAGAATTGTTTTGTATTGTGTTGACTTATCGGTTGATTGTTTATAGATTCTGGTCGGTGCAGTTTGGCCAACTGTATCGATAGGGGTTTCTAAACTCTTAAACAAGATAAACCGACACAGTATTGTTTTAAAATAGGGTAAATAAAATAATTTTACCCAAAACTAATTTGTATATAAAAGAAATGATTTTCTGTGAATTTTTATGATATATGGTTGCTTGGTTGTTACGAAGTGATGATATTGAATTATCCTCATTATTGTATGGAAATTTAATAATAAATAATGGTATAACCAAAGATTTGGAGATAAATTCATTTAACAAATGGAATTTATAAATATGAATTGAAAAGAGGTAAATAAAAGTAAGTGTGGAATAAATTTGTGAATGAACAAATGAGTTAACATTTGTAAGTAAATGAATTGGATTGAAAAATGGGATGAGATTTGATTTGAATCAAGTTGAATAAAAATCCAAACTTAGGAAAAATAAAAATAAAATGGATTGAATTCAAGTAAACTAATATGATAATTAATTAATTCATGAAATAGGAAAGTTGAATTTTTAAATTAAAATTCAAGTGTGAGTTAAATTTGCAGATAAATTCAAGTAAATAGAAATAAATTGAAAATTTCCTTGTTAATGATAAAATAAATTCGAGATGAACTGAGAATGGAAATTTGAATTTTAAAATGGATGCTAAGCAAAGATTTTTGTATATCAATGCATCAAAATGAATGTGAATATGGAATGCAAAATGAATTGAACGGAATCAATTGGAATTGAAATAGAATAAATAGTAAATTGAGTTGGTATCAATTTAAATTAGTTATAAACTAGATTGGATATTCTATTAAGTGAATATCGTCGAATTTGCATAGAAATGGTTGTCATTTGACGCAAACGTGGTTGCATAAAATTTTATGAGTTAATGAAAGCCAATAAAATTGATTTTTGAATCAAATGAAATAGATATGAGCTCGTTTCGTTTAAAAATGAATTGAATGAAAGAAAGTGAATTGTAAATCGCTTGAATTGAATAGAAATGATATGGAATGTAGTTGTAAGCAATTAAATTTGTATTGAAACTTTATAAGCTGCTTATGGGAATTATTTTGAGTGCATTGCTTATGAAAACTATGTGTTTACTATTGAAAATAAGTGAAATGTAAATAGATTTCCTATATATGGCACTTATATGTTTTTCATTGAGTAAGTACAGGTACGGGGGGGACGTTTAGCTGGATTTGGTCATGCTAAAATGCAAATAATAAACCGCTTTGCTTAAAAATGCTAAATAAGGTACGCCTACGCAATAAAAATAGGAAATATGAACTGTTTTTATTTTTCCGACCGGGTAGGTCGATGTATATATATTTATATATTTTGTCAAATTGCAAAAGCTTCTCCGTACAAAGGAGACTCTGTCAAAATTTTGGGAGTTAGAAAACTTTTGAAATTTTTTTTTGTTAGCGACAAACGATTTCAAATTTAAAATTGAAGTAAATTAGTGAATGAAACTAATTTAAAATAACGATATGAATCAGTTATAAATGGAAGATAAAATTAAATATTTAGAGTTGAAGATAAATTGAATTCATATGGTAATGGGAAAACTAATTGAATAGAAGTAGATATGAAAACTTCTGTAAGAAAATGTATAAAATGATTTTGAAGGCTATGAATGGATATAATTGCTAAGTAGGATATACAGGTATTGTAAAAAGAAAGGAAAATTGATTTTGATTTCTGAAGATGAAATTGAATTGCTCGACAAAAAGGTATGTATTTCAATTTCAGTATGAAATTTGATTGGGTTTTGATCTAGCCACTTGGCTTTTTTTGTTTTCGTTTTGGAATCTGAGGGCCTATGGTGCCATTTTGTAGTCGTACCGAGCTAGCCGCACAAAGGAGACGCTGGCGAAATTTTTCAGAAATTTCGAGAGTTAGAAAATTTTTAAGCAATTTTAGATAATTTGAAATTTTAATGTAAAAATTTTAATTCGAATTATTGAGAAAAAAATATTGTTTGGTACTTATAATTGAAGTTGGAAAGTTAGTTGAAATGAATCTTTAATGAAAAGATTTGGGTTGATAGATTGATAAAATTGTTTGGGTTAGAAAATAATAAACGGGTTGAGGAGCATTCTTCTTAACTAGTAATTTCGGGACGAAATTCTTTTAAGGGGGAAAGATGTGACGACCCGGAAATTTTTAACATTTGAAATGGAATATTTAATTGATTTTAAATAGTCGAAAGTTAGTTTAACTTGAATTCCAAAATTAACTATGGATTTGGCAATTAATTTTTTGAATTTAACTTATTAAAGTTGGGTAAAAATTTGAATCTTCAGTTTTAAGCTGATTAAAAATATTTCGAAGGCTTGTAAAATTTATATTGATGATATTGAAGATAATAGAAGCTTCAGAATTGAATTTAGGAATGATTTGTTCGGTTTGAAATTTTATCGTTCAAATCGATATTTAAAAATAGCCTTCCGAGGCACAGTCTCGGATTTCGACGAAACTGGTTCCATTGGATCCGTAATAGTTAGTTATTATCGGATTTCAATTTTCGTAGCAATCAGAGTTGTCGTTTAACCCTGGCAGCTCAAAACGCATAGAAACTATTTTAATTGATTTAATTTAAAATTGATCGGTTACTTTCGTAACTTGTGTATATGATTGAATTAGCCTCCGAAACACGTTCCATTGTGTTCGGAATGCGGATAAAACATTATGAACGCTTAGCGGCATGCCTCGATAGGAGGTCGAGATTTTGAGTTGCGTGATTGTGATGATTTGAAGTTAAATTTAAAATTTAAATATAATAAAGTTGCACCAGACAAATTGTACACGTTTCCATTGTCTTCTCCTATACGCTTCTTCTTTCTTCTCTTAAAGATAGCAAGACATGAGTTCTTTCAAACGAAGATAATACGAAATTTCAAAGCAAAATCAAATGGCCGATCGAAAAAAAATCTTCTTCTCGTTCAAATAAAAAAAAATCAATGGCCGTTTCCCTCATTCAGTTTCGTTTTCCAGGCAAAATCAAAAATTTTCTAAATCAGAAAATTCGAAAGACAAAAGAAACCAAATCAAATCGAGCTCGACCTCTAGCTGCAAGCGACCAAGGCAACACGACATCTTCAATCGAAGGCGGAGCAAGCGGCAACCTAGAAGCTCGTCGAATTCGATCTCGACTTAGGGTTTGGCGACCAAGCTTGTGAGGGCTAGGGTTTCGAGTGTAGGATGGCGACAAGTAGAGGAGGTGTTGCGACATTGGGCATCATCGGCTAGGGTTTCACGAGCTCGATCGCGATGCGTATAGTGGCGTCGACGGCTTGGCCAAAATAGGGTTGCCGATGGAAATTTTTGTTTTGGGCAGTAAGGTATTCAATTACTATTTTCAGTTTGATTTGATTACATCCAAATTTTACCGTAAAAAGAAAGGCAAATGGTTACTGTTGTTTATTTATAGGAAATAAAGTATAAATGTATTGTTTAATTGATTATCTAAAACTATTTAAATTACTAAAAAAAATTACATAAAGGAAATTTAGTTTTTAATATAAATTTTTGAATTAAATAAATTTATTAAAAAAAAGGTGTTTAAAATTTAAGGTATTAGTTTCTTTGCTTTTAAATTTCAGTATTTTAAATATGAGATTAAGTGAACCTTAATTTAATTTAAATAAATTGTTTATTTATTTAGCTATCAAACATTAACAGTAAATTTATTTTGGAGATAATTTATTAAGGTAGCTTATGTGGTTAATGAATTTACTTCAATTATTTAGTTACCAAATTAATTTTAAAAGAAAAACTAGTTAAAATAAATTTTTTACTTAAGTAAATAAATTGAACGATAATTTAAGTGTTCGATTTAATTCAATTATTGATAAACTGTGTAAATATTTATACAAGGTATAAATCAAGAAAATCGAGTCAAGATGGAAATGGATTGCTAATAAAAGAATAGGTGAGATCTTCCCACTCAAGTTTAAATTGGAATTTCCAGTTCATTTTAAATAGTTAAATTTAATCGTTGATTGTGTGCTTGGGTGATGGTTGCTATTATTTGTTTTGTAATAGACCCTATGCGCCGCATAATAGCGGATGTTATTATGTTAAATACTATATACCGCGATATTCCACCTCGAAGTGGAACTGGTATTTAATTGTTGTGCTAACGTTTGTGGATGCAGAAAAACAGGTTGGAGGGATCCAACTGGATTCCTCAAACATTTAAATTTGTTTCATTTGTTGTGTGTTAAATTATTTGTAATCTCTGTGTGATTATATTGTAATTGGAATCATTGTAGGCTAAAATTAAGACGAATATATTTTTGGTGCCGTAAGATACTAGAAATAAATAAAATAGGATTTTTGAATTTAAGTAGAAAAATTTATAGTGAAATCCTATTGAATAAATTCCAAAATATGGGGAAAGATTTTAATAAATGGGTTTTGAATAATATTGTTGATAGTTGAAGGATATATTTAAAATATGGATTTTAAATAGTTTGGAAAAAAATAAAGGGATTTATTTTAAAAGATGATAAACTTGGAAATCCATTGAAAATTGATTTTGGTATTTGAAAATAAATCTTTGGGAATCAAATTTAAATTTGATTTGATGTTTGAAACAAAAATTTAGAAATCAATTTGGAAATTGATTTTGGTAATTGAAAATAAACCTTTGGGAAATCCATTTGGAAAGTGATTAGGGTGTTTGAAACAAATTTGGGAAATCAATATGGAAAATTGATTTGGTGTTGAAAGTGGACATTTGAGAATCGATCTGAAAAATCGTATATCAATGGATATTAGGAAATTTAAATTCACAATAGAATTTATAAAGGAAAGGAATTTACGGATTTGGAATGTAAATTCGAAATAAATCAAGAAGGGTTTATTAAATTGGTCTAACTGGACCATTTTGAAATGAAAGTGTATTTTCCCTGAAAAGCCGAGTATGTTTTGAAAGTAGCTTTTAAATATAAATTTTAAAGTTCTAAAATGGTTTGTAAAAGAATATTTGTGAAGAAAGTATTTTTGTAAATTGTTTCTAAATTTTTAGAGTAAAGATTTATTTAAGTTAATTTTTTAGAAGTGACCGGTTTAAAAGATTTAATTGATATTTGTTTTAGAAAATAGTTATTTAAAACAATTATACTCTATTTACTGATTTTATTTAAAAATTAGTTTGGACTTGAAATTTTATATGAGATAATAGTATAATATTTTATAACTAATATTTTAAAATAAAGTGTTTAAAAATAGTTTACTTTAAAATATTTCCAAGTATATATTTGGACAAGTGATTTAAATTATTTTAAAAGTATTCGAACTCGGCAGATTTTTTCAGTGGAAATGAATGATTTCGGGAATTTTATTCCACGAGTGAAAAGTGATTTTAAATTTGTTTTCAAATGATTGTAGTGTGAAAATATATCTTGCGAAGATATTTTGAAAATAAATAATTGGGAAAATTATTTAAATCTGGTAATTGTTGTGTATGTTGATTGATAGTTAAATAACCGACTATCAATATTTGCCTTTAAATGGTGTTTGAATTTCGATGCGACCGGAGGTCGGATTCCAAGTGGATATCCGAAAACCACATCGAACCTTTGTGATTGTGATGGATCTTTTATTTAAAAGATCAAAGTGGAAATTGTTGTGATTTGTTTGAAATCTGAATGAACTTTAAAAATAAGCGCTCGTTATTCGGATTAGCCGGGAGAGGATCTTTGTGTCATATAACCCATTCCGAATAATGATACGACGAAATGGGATTTCATTTGAAGACCGGTGGTGAAGACTGGGTATTTGCGAGAATGATAGGATGACCTATCGATTGTCTCTGCACTGAGTAGCTACGGTATAGAGATTCCCTAAGTGATGGGAAGTCCGGATCATTGTGGATACCCGACTTGCAAGGGCTTCTTCGGAAGTGCCTTCGGTTCTGTTCGAACCTGGAACAGACTTATATGAATGTGTGTCTGACGTTACAGATTGAGATGTAAAGCTGGTTTCTATCAAATACATTTCTGTTGGCGGCGAAGAATTTATTCTCTTAGCTTAACACCCTTCTCTGAGACGTACGAGCTCAAAGGTTATGTAGTTAATGGTTACGAGTGATACATTCCCAATTTGGTAATGTGGCATACGAAGTGCTGCTGATCATTTGTTGATCGAAGCATGGAATTTTTGAAAGGCGTAGCTTTGTGGACGAGACTTCGTCGAGCCTCACAACCCGGAAATGGTCGAAGCAGGAACCTTACGGCAAGGTTTTTAGGGGTCGCGGCCCTGGGTTATGTCCATTTTCTTCTGGATAAAGGGTGGTATCATGGTATGGAGCCCAGATACTTAACTCATGTGGACACTGTAAATTTATTACTGTGTGATGTTGCTTTATGGTTGAGGATCCTCGGATAAAGGTCGGTAACGACCGGGGATGGCATACTCATGTGTGGAGTTATCATGTTACAGCTTCATTGCACCGGAAGCGTGAGGTAACTCGGCCTTATGTTGGCAGAGAGCTGGTTAAGTTCTCGGGACGTCCCTCCAGAGGCGTACCCATGTGGCAATAGGAAGTTCCTTAGCCCGACCATTTGTTGGAAATCCAAAGAAAACAATACGCGCCCTGTGTGGTTTTAGTTGTATAACCTGCCATGGAATATGGCGGTAACCTGCTATTGAACATGGTAGCTATAGTAGGCATACGACGAAATGTTGTATGCTGGCTAAGATTAATATTATACTTTCAAAATGTTTTCTGCACTATGCACTAAAAATAATATCCACAGATTTTGCGTATTGAGCATGTTTGACTATCATAAGGAGAAATCTCCCCCAAGTGTGCGTTTGCATTGTGTGTGTGGCGGGAGGCCTTATGGCAGTTTCATATTTCAAAAGCATAGCGGATTTCTTTTTATTTTCTTTGTGAAAATAACTATTTTTAAGATCTCTTACCAGTCCCACGACTGACCTGGAGTTTATTGTTCCCTTTCTAGACTCTGGGTGCCCACCAATTTCCACACGGACAGTCTAGAGTCAAGTTATCAGGTCATTCTGGAATTCAAGAGTTGCTGTGGCGATCATGAGCAAGCTGGATGGCGAAGCGTATCACTAGTATATGTTATATATTTTTCCGCTGTTTGTTGTTGTAACACTCTGATAATGTAATGTGATGTAATGTAACAACAGATATGATTCTCTATTTTAAAGATTATTCATTGATATATTATATGTTGTTCCGCTGCGAAATGTGAGATTCTGTTATTGTTTCTGCTTTCTTCTTCTACCTTCTTCTTCTTAAACCCTAATGGTTCGGTTTTTTGGCGTTCGATGGTTCGGCAATTGATACAATGGACGTATTAACGTTGACTTTTGGAAGTCTAAAATTTCAGGTCGTTACAACAGACATCTATGAAAATACCACAGACGTCTATTAAAAGTTACGGGAAAACAATTTCCTGTAACTTCGGATGTCTGGGGAAACTTACAGACGTCTATCATTTCTCTCTATGTTTTTTTTGCAACCACAGACGTCTATGGAAAGATCACAGAAGTTTGTCATAACTTTTTATTTAATTTTAACTCAAAGCACAAATATATATGCTCCACCCACAGACATCTATTGTTGTACCCAAACCCTACCTCCAGCGGTCATATATAAATAAGTTTTTCCCAATTTTACCTCCTACCTCAAATTTACTTTCAAAATCCAAAACCCAAGCCTCCGTTCAATCTCTATTTTCTCACTAATGGCTCCCAAACCAAAAACTTCATTTAACAAATGAGTCAAGAAAGGTCAATCATCCTCTTCTCACAATCCCGTGGTTAATGATGCTCTCATTCAAGAATGGCTTCGCAATAGCACGATTGCCAACAAGTGATTTGAGGAGCTAAAACAAAAGAAGATTCATTCCGGGTCTTTCTATAGATTATGCAAATTTGAAAAATATAGGATTCAAGAATTCACTGTCACCGTCGAATGTCAAGATTATTAATTTCGATGAAAATGAGGTACAAATCGACCAATTAGCTATCTTTCTATTCTATGCAAATTTATGTAGTGGTGATATTTGGAATCTTAAGAATGATGAAGGATGGTTGTGGATGAGTGTGTACAGACATGTTTTAAAAATAAGCATCAACACCATTGGACATATACTTAATTGTCCTTCAGCCGGGATCGATTTGGAATAAATTGCCGACCATAGACACTTGCCATGGGACGAAATAACTCATCTTATTTGGGAAGATAAGATGCCCCAGGTAAATCCGTCTACTTATGACGAAAAGCTAGATTGTTAAATCGTATGACAATAAATACGATAATCCCACGTCTTGGTAGTCATGAACAAATCTATGATAATGATCACAAAGCCCTTTATGCTATATTAGGTGGGATACCAATAAATTTAGCTAAATTCATCCGTAGTGAAATTAAAACTTTTGGTCTCATCATCGACGCACTATTATCTATGCTCCATACATTATGCGTCTCTTAAATGCTTTCGGGGTACCCTCCTATATTTATTATTTTAAAGAAAACCCCATTAAAGAAAGCGGTATACGGTTTTTATCATTGATGCATCTTCCTCCACGACCAACCCTAATATTCAACCTTGAACAATGGAGATTACAACAAAAACAACAATAACAAGAGCATCATGGTACTCATTCCACTACTGCTCCTCAGCAAACTTACTCACCTCATCCTTTGCAAAAACCTACGTCCTCCAGCCGCGCCACTAAATATTATTCAGATTCTAAAATATGAGAAGCTCGTGTTGAACCTATGCAAAACGAACCTCTTCATGATTTAGCACTTAAAAACCATTAGCTAATCACGACTAACCAACGAGCTTTGAATAAAATGATGACTGGATTGGAACGTTCTTCCTTAACAAGGATGCAGAAATGGAAAAGACTTTGGACAAAGTTGTTTCCACTTTAGGGAAGGTTATGCGAAAAGTATGTGGTCGATCATCTTCTCGCTCATCATCCTCGCCTTCCCGTACACCACCACCTTGAGTGTATACATTAGTTTATCACTCTCAAGCTTCTCCCGAAGGAACTTCTTATGAAAGAGGTGGCAGAGGATAGATTCCTATGCAATAACAACCTGAGGAAGAAGAAGATAGTGATGATATGTATGTATCTGATACTCCACATCTCCAACATCAATCGTACATGGCGTTCCAAGAGCTCTTCATTCAAGAAGATGAGCCGTACAATGACCAAACACAATGGCCAGGCACATAGGAACAAGATCCTTCATCTTATTGGGAATACTATAATAACTATGGAAGCTTATCTTACTCTTAAAACTAATACGATTAGCATTTTTATCCTTTTTACTATTTTTCCTTTATTTATGCTTATGCTTGTATGTTTAACTATTTAAAACTCCCGCTACATTGGTCTCTATTTCTATTTGAAATTCCTTATTTAGTTTTACATATTAATGATCTTATATATAACATGCTGTTAAATTTCTATTTAATATTTATATATCTTAAATCATCCCTTCCATTTTGATAATGACAAAGGGGGAGTAATTTATGCATAAACATAGGGGGAGACAAATATAACAACTCTTCCATTTTTTATTGTACAGTTGTCATCACCAAAAAGGGAGAGATGGTTAGAACCTCCAGTTTATGTTTGAATGACAACAACTATACAATCATTCACACACAGACACACACTTTAAGATTAGAAGTATATGTTGCAAGGAGACATCATGCTCGAAGATATTTGAGACTGGAAGACAAACAATGATCCATCAACCATACTATAGTAAGTAAGGGAATTCTACTATAAAAGAGTCTTAGATAAAATATTGTTAAGATCACCTTGAGTATATATGCATATACAATCACACATCATATCATGTACAATGAAATTAATTTGAATAACCGCTTTTACTACTCGCAGACGTCTGAGTAAATACTCAGGAAAATAAAATTTTAAAGCCATGGACGTTTGAGGTAAAACCACAGACGTCTGTGACATTGCTTGGGTAATTATTTTCTGAAGTCACAGACGTCTGAGGTTTTATCATAGACATCTGTCATTTGAAAAATTGTAAATTTTTGAAAAATACTTTTGTTGAACAAAAAAATATTACCCTTTATCGAAAGATTGTAGCCATTAAAATGAATACAATATATCTAATAGTAACAACTCTTCATTTGCATCCATTTGAATCTATAAATACTACCTTGATTGAAATGTAGAAATCAACTAACTTGAATTAATTGAATCTTTTCTCTCTTGATTTCTTATCACTCTCTTGTGCGTACATTGCTTACATACTCTCAATATATTACAACCAAAATATAATTTTGGTTAAACCACTTCCTACAACTTTAGGCATTCACATTCACATACTCAAAGGATATCATAAGAAGATGTGTACTATCAGTCAAAATCATGTTATATGGAATACAAAATTTTCAGAGATATATATTAGTATTAGCCTATTCCTCCGGGCGAAGAAAGGGTCAGTTGGTCAAAGGAAATGTCGAAAGGGAGCTTGAGGACTGGACATAGGATGAGAGGTCTGAACCAGTATAAAATATCTAGTGCGATCCTTTCTATTATTTCTCTTATATTCAATTATTATCCACTGATTATCATAGTTAGTAATATGCAGCAAAATATACATATAAGTTGCATTATTTCATAAAGGCTCTCCCTAGACTTTTATTCCTTCCAAAAGGCAAACTAGGAGCTCTAAGGTTTTTAAATGAATATTATGGCCTGGACTATCGAAGGAATGAATACAGAAGCAAAAATGCACCACGTATTCAATTTTTTGAGAATCCATAAACTCTCAATTTTGATTTTAGTGGAAGTTAAGTTGCATATTGCAAATATTTTTAGATTTCATTCTATGTTGCCGAGGTAGTGGGAATTTATTCATAATAATGATCTGGGGTGTAAAGGTCGAATTGTAATCCTGTTAGACTCTGTAGTGTGGAATTTTCAGATATACCATAATTGTGAGCAACAAATAACAGTCCAGTTGACTAACAGAGGTGGTTTACAAATGATAACTACATTTGTCTATGCCAGTAATTTTTATAGTGAGAGAGCTACGCTTTGGGTGCACCTACGTATGAATGCATCAACAATTGATTTGCTGTGGTTTGTAGTGGGAGCTTTTAATAATGCTTCAACCCTAAGGATAGAAAGGGGGTGTTCCTGATAGAATATATTTTACATATATTCTAGGTGTTAGAATATTTCCAGCATTTATTCTATGATTTGACGATATCTTTATTTGGGAAGTATTTATTTAGTTACCTTTGTTTTAGCAAATCAGTTGGCTAATTTGTAGCCACTTCATTGGGTTAGTATTGATTAGTTATCTTTGTTTTAGAAAATCAGTTGGCTAATTTGTAGCTTATCTTAACTCTTGCAACCATATATATTACTGAACAATTTGAAAAACAATGGGAAGAAAAAGTTCCACCAAAGTAGTAATGGGTCCAGTTCTAGTCAGCCGCCATATCAGCAGCACCAGTGGCAGCCACGTCAACAGGCCCCACCGCCACAGTGGCAGCAACCTGGTTGGGGAGGGTGGACTATTCCTCCTTGTCCATTGCCCGTATACTCTTGGCAGCCAAGGCCCAATCCAGCGGCCCAACGTCCCTCCTCTTCTAGGTCAGGCTTACTTGGGTCCAGACCTCAAGCTTTCAATGCCGTTTCTCCTCCTGCTCCTAGCAACATGCCCACCGACATTGAGGCATGCTATGCATGCTCTTTTATTCTCTCAACTAGATGGGAACAACTACATGGATACTGGTGCTACATCTCACATGACGGTGGATGTAGGTATTCTCTCTTCTTATTTCAATTCAAGCCATAAGCATCATAACATTGTCGTTGGTAGTGGTCATTTAATTCCAATTATTGATCACGGTCGCACTACATTGCCTTCATTTACCCTAAACGATGTATTACATGCTCCCAGGCTCATTAAAATTCTGGTCTCTGTTCGTAAATTTATCACAGATAATATGGTTTCTATCTCTTTTGACTCTTTTGGTTTCCCTGTTAATGACTTAGAGATGGGGAACAGACTAATGAGATGTGATAGCACTGAGGGTTATATTCACTTTTCTCCAACTCTCAAGCCATTTCTTCCAACAGTCATTCTGCTTTTACTGCTTTGCCTTGTTTAGGTCTCCTGGCGATGCTATTCTTAAGTCTCTTTGTAGTAAAAAGTTTGTTGATTGTAATAAGGCTTGTAAAACTTTTTATTCTTCTTGTCCTCTTGAAAAACATTCTAAGCTACCTTTTTATGATTCAGTATCATATATTTTTCTTCCATTTGATATTATTCATAGTGATCTTTGGACTTCTCGTATTGTTAGTACTTCCGACCATTGTTATTATGTTTTCTTTCTTGATGACTATGGCAAATTTTTGTGGATCTTTCCTATTGCAAAAAAATCTCAGTTCAAACAACTTTTCTTAGCGTTTCATGTTTTAGTCAAAACACAATTTGAACATAATATTAAGACTTTTCAGTGTAACAATGGTATGGAATACAATAATGGCACTTTTAAGGATTTTTTTTTAGCAACATCGCATGCTTTTCCATCTCTCATGTCCTCATACATCTCCTCAAAACCGAAAGGCCGAAAGACACATAAAATTCATAAATAATATCATCCGGACTATTCTTTCTCATGCATATATGTCACTCTCCTTTTGGCATCATTCTCTCTCCATGGCTACATATCTTCTCAATATCCTTCCTTCCAAGGTATTGAATTACCAATCTCCAGCTCAAATCCTCTTTCGAAGTGATCCGGATTATTCGGGTTTGCGTGTTTTTGGTTGCTTATGTTTCTCATTATTCCCCTCTTCTACTATTCATAAATTACAAGAAAGGTCGACTCCTTATGCTTATTTAGGTCTGGCTCCTAATCATCGTGGCTCCAAATGCTATGACATGTCTAGTGGTAAAATCATAATTTGTCGTCATGTTCAATTTGTTGAAACAGAATTTCCATTCTCCAAACTCCACAAAACAAAACCTTCGAATTATGATTTTTTGAGTGACAATATTAATCCTCAATTAATACATCATTTATCTCAAAATACCACACCATAAAATATGCAGCTTGACCCAACAATGCAGCCCAACGACTCGTCCTCTCTTCCTCAATCTGGGCCACAGTCTCACACGGGCCCAAATTCCACATCTCCCACTGCTGCCCAGACTCGGTCCTCTATTTCCTCCTCTGACCCATCCTCTCTTCCCCACAGCCCAACCCCATCTATGAGCTCCCCCACTTTGACCATTCCTCACACCACCCCTAGGCCTCCCAACCCCATTTCAACCCGCATGACCCCTCGTGCATCAAATGGCATTTTTAAACCCAATCTCAAATACTCTTCTAATTACCACACTACCACCACTATAGATATTTCTCCTATTCCAAAAATCCTATAGTGCGCTTAGTAACCATAATTGGAAAAGTGCAATGTTGGATGAATTTAATGCTTTAATTGACAATAAGACTTGGGAATTAGTGCGTAGGCCGTCTAATGTTAATGTTATTCGGTCTATGTGGATTTTTCGTCATAAATATAAATTTGACGGTTCTTTTGAGCGTTATAAAGCTCCTCTTGTAGGTGATGGAAATACAAAACAACAGGGCGTTGATTGTGATGAAACGTTTAGCCACATGGTTAAACCAGTCACCATTAGAGCGGCTCTCAGCATTGCTCTTTCTAAATCTTGGCCCATTCATCAAATGGATGTCAAGAATGCTTTCTTGCATGGTCATCTCAATGAAGCAGTTTATATGCATCAACCCATGGGTTTTCGTAACAAAAATTACCCGAATCATGTTTGCCTTTTGAAGAAATCTTTGTACGGATTAACAGGCTCCTCGAGCTTGGTACCAAAGGTTTGCTGATTTTGTTGCTACCATTGGGTTCTCTCATAGTATGTCAGATCGCTCTTTATTCATCTACAAGAATGGTTTTGATATTGCTTATATTTTTTTATATGTGGATGACATTATACTTACAGCTTCTTCTGATCGTCTTCGTAAGTATATTATGACTCTCTTAGCTTCTGAATTTGCTATGAAGGATCTAGGTTCTCTGAGTTTCTTTTTGAGTATTGCTGTCACTCGTCATGCCAATGGTCTTTTCTTATCTCAGACACAATATGCTGCAAAAATTATTGAACGTGCCGGAATGTCTAACTGCAGTTCATGTCCTACTCCTGTCTTCGAAACGGCAACCTACTCTTTCCCGTAGTAGTGCTGAGGCTAAGTACATGGGTGTTGCTAATGTTGTTTCTGATTCGTGCTGGATCAGAAATTTGCTTCTAGAGTTGCATTGTCCTATTCAAAAAGCTACTCTGGTTTATTGTGACAATGCGAGTGCTATATACTTATCCAGCAATCTCGTTCAGCATCAACGCACTAAACACATTAAGATGGATATTCATTTCGTCCGTTAGAAAGTAGCTCGTGGCGAAGTGTGTGTGCTTTATGTACCGTCCCGTTACCATGATATTTTTACAAAAGGGCTTCTACACGTTTTATTTAATGATTTCAGGCATAGTCTAAGCATACGAGAACCTCCCGCTTCCTGTATTTATTCTCTGATTTGACGATATCTTTATTTGGAAAGTATTTATTTAGTTACATTTGTTTTAGAAAATTAGTTGGCTAATTTGTTGCCTCTTTATTTGGTTAGTATTGATTTAGTTACCTTTGTTTTAGCAAATCAGTTGGCTAATTTGTAGCCTATCTTGATTCTTGTAACCATATATATTATTGGACGTTGAATACAATGGGCAAACAAATTAATTTCTATCAGTACCAATCCCTTTTTCCTACTTTAATTATTTTAAAAATTGCATGCTTAATTAGGGTCTTGTTGAAACTGTGTTAGAAGGTTGCAAGTACACATGGAGAAGAAGAGAGATGGCAACGAGCATTAACAAAGTGCTTGTCAATTATGAATTAGTTACTAAATTTCAAAATTTAGTTACCATTGCTCTTCCTGATCAGTATAGGGATCATACTCCAATGCTCTTGTGACTAACAACTCAAAACAACACCAAAAGAGCATACCATTCAGATATGTAAATTTGTGGTATCAAATGGAAGGTTACTCGGAATGCATTAAGAAAGGACTTGAAGCTTTGACATGGGGGTTCAAAAATTAATATATTCATCAATATATTGCAGAAAACTAAAGAAAAGCTAAAATTGTGGAATAAAACAAGACTCAAAAGCAATCCCATGCAACAAATACAAAATGAATACAAAAAAGTTTTCTTCCAACTACATGCAAATCCAAAGGATGCAACTTTGTATAATAAGTTACTGGACTGGCACAATCAACTCAAAGATGATCTTAAAACTCAGCATGAATTTAATAAATAGCGAAGTAAGATTGCATGGCTGCAGTATAGGGACACAAATTCCAATTTTTTTATGCGAATATGGCAATGAGGAAACATAGGAACAAAATACATGCATTACTTGATTCAAAGGGGCATTTTACATATGACCAACAACAGATTATCAACCAAACAATAGAATTTTATTACAATCTATTAATGGTCTGACTAAGGGTTTATTCCCTCTAGTTTATCCTAAGAAAATTATCAATGGAGAAGGTCAGAGATAAATATCTACAACAGTTTCAATTTCTAAAGTAAAAGAGGCTGTGTTTTCTATAAAATACTCCAAAAGCCCAGGGCCCAATGGATTTAACTCCAGATTCTGTAAGATGCATTAGGAAGAGCTGCAAACCAAATTATTTCATGTTGTTATACTGTATTTTAAACAGGGAAGCTTGCATCGGGAATGAATCACAACTTCATCACATTAATTCCCAAAAAAGAGAAGCCACGGTTAATTGGTGATTACCGCCCTATTTCATGGGAAAACGTTTTATACAAAATAATTTATAAAATCATCTGTTCTAGGATTAAGCATTTTATGCTATTTCTTATTTCATAAAACCAATCTACATTTGTGCTCGACAGAAATATTGGAGAATATATTCTTTTGGCTCATGAACTTGTTTGTGATTTCAACAGAAAATTAAAAGCGAAAATGTGTATCAAAATTGATCTACAAAAAGCATACGATATGATGAACAAAGAATTTGTATGCTATATTCTATTTAATATGGGTTTCCCCACTTCGATGGTAAATGTGATTTACGAATGTATTGGCACTCCTATGTTTTCTATTATGGTAAATGAAATCCCTCATGGTTTTATTACTTCAGAAAGGGGATTGCGGCAGAGCGACCCTCTTTCCCCTATTTATTTTGTGTAACTATGGAATTATTTTCTCTACAAATGGAGATGCACTTAATATGATCCAAAAAAAGCCTACAATGTTAATTCAGCTATACATATCTCATTTGTTATATGCAGATAATGTTATGATATTCCTACGGGCTATAGTCTCTAATGCAGTTTCTATGAATAACATATTTACTCAGTTAGCTACTACTGTTGGAATGCATATTAATCAGGTTAAGTCCAAAGTGTATTTTAGCAGGGATGTCCATAATAAAGCTCAATTACAGTCGGGATGAAGGGTGATAATTTACCTGTCAAGTATCTAGGTGTAAACCTATCTCATGATTATATTCAAGCATCCAATGTACATCACTATTGAATAAGGTGTTTGTAAGGCATGAAGGATGGGATTCTGACTTACATTCTATTGCAGGAAGAACAGAGCTAATTCAATCTACTATAACATCAATTGTGCTATATTGGTTACTCATCTATCACATTCCTGGCTTTGTTTTAGATAAAATTGAGAAAATGTGTGCAAACTTTTTCCGAGTTAGGAGAAATCATAAAATTGCATGGGATTTATTATGCAGACCTAAGGCAGAAGGTGGGATTGGTCTAAGATTTTTCAAAGACCTTCAACAAAAGCACTTATGTAACTATTGTGGACATTACATACAAAACAATGTATGTGGAGCAGATGGATGAATAAAAAGACTTGCAAAAACGTAATTTTTGGGTTATGGCTATCAACAACAACTACTCATGCACTATGAAGTATATTCTGAAAGCTAGAGATTCAGTAAGGAGACTAATGCAAAGAATACTTGTAAATTGACATTTTACCTCATTATGGTACGACCCCAGTCTGTACCACCAATCATGGCCAATTTGTTAGGATGGCATAAAATAAGTCTATGTCCTACTGCTAATCTTACTGTTTATAGAATCCTGGAAGGGAATTCTTTTCATCTAGAGGGATTTTCCTCTACTAGAAAAATCGCGCTACCCTTATTTCATCTGCTTTTACAGATTCAAATTGATAGTTTGACTATTGGAAAATATTAGGTTCAAACCCTTTCAAATTCTCATCAACATGGAATAGTTTGAGAACTACTTATGATATTGTAAGTTAGGGTAAAATCAGCTGGCACCAAATTACTATGAAGAAGTTTAGTTAAATGGCCTATAAATCTTGCTTGTATCACCTTCCGATGACGGACAGATTAATTTCATTGGGTATTTTTGAGGGGTCCTTTATGTTTCTTGTTGCCTCTAGCGTTCATTTTGTAAGGAATGAATAGGTTGATGTATAGTCTCGAATTAACAGAGAGTGTAGCAATGTAGTGAGTAGATAAGAGAGTTAAAACAAGAAGAAGAAAAGAGAAAAGAATGATGTTTCAGCAAAAACAGTGGACAAGAATTATAGAAGAAATATAACGAAGAAAGAAATTTTTAATGAAACTGATTATAATCTCTTTACAAGCATTGAACCCTTTATATATACCATCATACAATGGCTTAATTGACTCAGTCTATAACAAATGAATTGCATATGACAACTGCAACTGTCAGTGCACGTGCACGTGCATATCATACATGCACAACATGCATAGCAAGTTATCATTCCCGAGAGCCATTTATTCCCAGTTCATCCTTTTCCTTCGACTTCCCTAAGCTCTGGACCATGGCTTCCTCCTTCTCTACCTTGCCACCCACCTATGGTGATTTTTCTGATGAACTCACTTCCTGATCCAAGCTGCGGCAATCTACATGTAATTTTTTAAGCATTTTATGGAATAGGATGTAACAACTTTCTTCCTCTTCAAAAATGAACCTTATCTCAAGGTCCAAAGAAGGAAATCTTTTAACCATATCTCAATAATCTTCCCATGTCACCTCTTCAACAGCCCTACCCTTCCATTTGATTAAAATTTGTATCACAGCCCTATTATTTCCATGCACCATTCTCCTATCCAAGATTGTCTCAAGTTCATCAATCAACTGCTCAGTGAAAGTAGGCATCTCCATTTGAATTACTACATTTGTACCTACTTTTTTCTTCAACAAGAGACATGGAACACTGGATGTATTTCTATTTGCTCCGACTTTGTATTTTCTGTTTTACGTGTGTTAGAAATAATCTCCTATGTTGTAGGAGTTCGGATGGAGACTTGTTCCAAGCATTTCTAGTTTTACTGCTTGATAAACTCCTTAGTTTCAGGATTTTACTTTGAACTATCTTATCCTTTGTATGGCTATATAAACAGTCAAAAGTTGTTCAATAAAAGTATAGAAGTATTTTCACTTCTACGTGCGTGAAATTTATATTAAGAACAACAAATCTGGTATCAGAGCTTAGAAAGAAGCCTGACCTGTGTATGAGAGAGAAACACGAGTGCGTGTGAGGAAAACAAGAGTGCAACCAGTCAGAAGAGATGGCTGAAACCAGAAACTTTGCGCAACCAAGTATCCCGGAGTTTGATGGGGACTATGACCACTGGAGCTCTCTAGTATGTAGATCCAACATTTTGATGTTTATGCTCTCTTTTTGTGCTTAATGAGAATGATTGAAGTGGTTTAATGATGTTGTTTAGCTTTGAATTTGATAGTCTATGTTGTTCATAACAAATAGGCTATACTTAAACAAACAAAGCACAAATTGCCTCTTCATTTACATATGATTATGGCAAGGAAGTGATTGTTGAAATTAAAATTTGATGGCTTATATTTCTAATTAATAGTTAATAGGCCATGCTTAAAATAGATTTTGCTTTCAACTTTGTTGTCATATTTTATAAAATTTAAAAGTGTATTGGTGGTTGTGTTATAGTTTGATGGTTTATATTGGGATAATTAATAGCACAAATATATCATACTTATGATAAACACATCAACTAATTACACTAATGAAAAGAAAAAAGAGATCATATCATAACTTCATTTTGTTGATTTATATGAGCTAGAGAGTGGATTTATCTCTAAATTGTTCTTTTGACTCTCATATTTTTATCATTTTCTCTTGCTAGTTTTTGTTAGTTTCTTACATTTTTATCTAATCACACTTTCAGCTTTGGTTAATTTGATTGAATAGAATTTTAAAATCATCAATTCCCTGCGGATCGACGCGTATTCGCCGCGTGCTACATTCGTACACCGTACGCTTGCGGTGTATATTTTATTTCAAAATTCGTTCGACGGTTTTCTAAACCGATAGAATTTCCGTCGACAAACACTCGACTAATGAGCATATGAAAGCTCTTAAGCGTATCATACGCTATCTTCAGGGTACCCTTTCTTTTGGTCTCCACTTGTACAAATCCAATATTAATCGTATTATCTCATATACAGATGCAGATTGGGGTGGTTGTCCTGACGTCCGTCGTTCTACCTTTGGTTATTGTGTATTCCTTGAAGGTAATTTGATTTCTTGGTCTGCGAAACGGCAACCTACTCTTCCCCGTAGTAGTGCTGAGGCGGAGTACAAGGGTGTTGCTAATGTTGTTTCTGATTCGTGCTGGATCAGAAATTTGCTTCTAGAGTTGCATTGTCCTATTCAAAAAGCTACTCTAGTTTATTGTGACAATGTGAGTGCTATATACTTATTCGGCAATCCTGTTCAGCATCAACGCACTAAACACATTGAAATGGATATTCATTTCGTCCGTCAAAAAGTAGCTCGTGGCAAAGTGCGTGTACTTCATGTACCGTCCCGTTACCATGATATTTTTACAAAAGAGCTTCCATGCGTATTATTTAATGATTTCAGGGACAGTCTAAGCATACGAGAACCTCCCGCTTCGACTGAGAGGGTGTGATAGAATATATTTTACATATATTCTAGGCGTTAGAATATTTCCTGTATTTATTCTCTGATTTGACGATATCTTTATTTGGAAAGTATTTATTTAGTTACATTTGTTTTAGCAAATCAGTTGGCTAATTTGTAGCCACTTTATTTGGTTAGTAGTGATTTAGTTACCTTTGTTTTAGCAAATCAGTTGGCTAATTTGTAGCCTATCTTGATTCTTGTAACCATATATATTATTGGACGTTGAATACAATGGGCAAGCAAATTGATTTCTATCAATACCAATCCCTTTTTCCTACTTTAATTATTTTAAAAATTGCATGCTTAATTATGGTCTTGTTGAAACTGTGTTAAAGGGTTGCAAGTACACATGGAGAAGAAGAGAGATGGCAACGAGCATTAACAAAGTGCTTGTCAATTATGAATTAGTAACTAAATTTCAAAATTTAGTTATCATTGCTCTTCCTGATCAGTATAGGGATCATACTCCAATGCTCTTGTGACTAACAACTCAAAACAACACCAAAAGAGCATACCATTCAGATATGTAAATTTGTGGTATCAAATGGAAGGTTACTCAGAATGCATTAAGAAAGGACTTGAAGCTTTGACATGGGGGTTTAAAAATTAATATATTCATCAATATATTGCAGACAACTAAAGCAAAGCTAAAATTGTGGAATAAAACAAGACTCAAAAGCAATCCCATGCAACAAATACAAAATGAATACAACAAAGTTTTCTTCCAACTACGTGCAAATCTAGAGGATGCAACTTTGTATAATAAGTTACTGGACTGGCACAATCAACTCAAAGATGATCTTAAAACTCAGCATGAATTTAATAAACAGCAAAGTAAGATTGCATGGCTGTAGTATAGGGACACAAAGTCCAAATTTTTTATGCAAATATGGCTATAAACATAGGAACAAAATACATGCATTACTTGATTCAAAGGGGCATTTTACATATGACCAACAACAGATTATCAACCAAACAATAGAATTTTATTACAATCTATTAATGGTCTGACTAAGGGTTTATTCCCTCTAGTTTATCCTAAGAAAATTATCAATAGAGAATATCAGAGATAAATATCTACAACAGTTTCAATTTCTAAAGTAAAAGAGGCTGTGTTTTCTATAAAATACTCCAAAAGCCCAGGGCCCAATAGATTTAACTCCAGATTCTATAAGATGCATTAGGAAGAGCTGCAAACCAAACTATTTCATTTTGTTATAACTGTATTTCAAACAGGAAAGCTTGCATCGGGAATGAATCACAACTTCATCACATTAATTCCTAAAAAAGACAAGCGACGGTTAATTGGTGATTACCGTCCTATTTCATGAGCAAACGTCTTATATAAAATAATTTCTAAAATCATCTATTCTAGGATTAAGCATTTTATGCTATTTCTTATTTCATAAAACCAATCTGCATCTGTGCTCGACAGGAATATTGGAGAAAATATTCTTTTGGCTCATGAACTTGTTTGTGATTTCAACAGAAAAGTAAAAGCGAAAATGTGTATCAAAATTGATCTACAAAAAGCATACGATATGATGAACAAAGAATTTGTATGTTATATGCTATTTAATATGGGTTTCCCCTCTTCGATGGAAAATGTGATTTACGAATGTACTGGCACTCCTACGTTTTCTATTATGGTAAATGGAATCCCTCATGGTCTTATTACTTCGAAAAGGGGATTACGGCAGAGCGACCCTCTTTCCCCTATTTATTTTGTGTAGCTATGGAATTATTTTCTCTACAAATGGAGGATGCACTTAATATGAGCCAAATAAAGCCTACAATGTTAATTCAGCTATACATATCTCATTTATTATATGCAGATGATGTTATGATATTCCTACGGGCTATAGTCTCTAATGCAGTTTCTATGAATAACATATTTACTCAGTTAGCTACTACTATTGGAATGCATATTAATCAGGTTAAGTCTAAAGTGTATTTTAGTAGGGATGTCCATAATAAAGCTCAATTACAGTCCATTTTGGGGATGCAGGCTGATAATTTACCTGTCAAGTATCTAGGTGTAAACCTATCTCATGATTATATTCAAGCATCCCACTGTACATCACTATTGAATAAGGTGTTTGTAAGGCATGAAGGATGGGATTCTGACTTACATTCTATTGCAGGAAGAACAAAGCTAATTCAATCTACTATAGCATCAATTGTGCTATATTGGTTACTCATCTATCACATTCGTAGCTTTGTTTTAGATAAAATTGAGAAAATGTGTGCAAACATTTTCCGAGTTAGGAGAAATTATAAAATTGCATAGGATTTATTATGCAGACCTAAGGTAGAAGGTGGGTTTGGCCTAAGATTTTTCAAAGACCTTCAACAAAAGCACTTATGAAACTATTGTGGACATTACTTACAAAACAATGTATGTGGAGCAGATGGATGAATAAAAAGACTTGCAAAAACGTAATTTTTGGGTTATGGCTATCAACAACAACTACTCATGCACTATGAAGTATATTCTGAAAGCTAGAGATTCAGTAAGGAGACTAATGCAAAGAATACTTGTAAATTGACATTTTACCTCATTATGGTACGACCCCAGTCTGTACCACCAATCATGGCCAATTTGTTAGGATGGCATAAAATAAGTCTATGTCCTACTGCTAATCTTACTGTTTATAGAATCATGGAAGGGAATTCTTTTCATCTAGAGGGATTTTCCTCTACTAGAAAAATCGCGCTACCCTTATTTCATCTGCTATTACAGATTCAAATTGATAGTTTGACTATTGGAAAATATTAGGTTCAAACCCTTTCAAATTCTCATCAACATGGAATAGTTTGAGAACTACTTATGATATTGTAAGTTAGGGTAAAATCAGCTGGCACCAAATTACTATGAAGAAGTTTAGTTAAATGGCCTATAAATCTTGCTTGTATCACCTTCCGATGAAGGACAGATTAATTTCATTGGGTATTTTTGAGGGGTCCTTTATGTTTCTTGTTGCCTCTAGCGTTCATTTTGTAAGGAATGAATAGGTTGATGTATAGTCTCGAATTAACAGAGAGTGTAGCAATGTAGTGAGTAGATAAGAGAGTTAAAACAAGAAGAAGAAAAGAGAAAAGAATGATGTTTCAGCAAAAACAGTGGACAAGAATTATAGAAGAAATATAACGAAGAAAGAAATTTTTAATGAAACTGATTATAATCTCTTTACAAGCATTGAACCCTTTATATATACCATCATACAATGGCTTAATTGACTCAGTCTATAACAAATGAATTGCATATGACAACTGCAACTGTCAGTGCATGTGCACGTGCATATCATACATGCACAACATGCATAGCAAGTTATCATTCCCGAGAGCCATTTATTCCCAGTTCATCCTTTTCCTTCGACTTCCCTAAGCTCTGGACCATGGCTTCCTCCTTCTCTACCTTGCCACCCACCTATGGTGATTTTTCTGATGAACTCACTTCCTGATCCAAGCTGCGGCAATCTACATGTAATTTTTTAAGCATTTTATGGAATAGGATGTAACAACTTTCTTCCTCTTCAAAAATGAACCTTATCTCAAGGTCCAAAGAAGGAAATCTTTTAACCATATCTCAATAATCTTCCCATGTCACCTCTTCAACAGCCCTACCCTTCCATTTGATTAAAATTTGTATCACAGCCCTATTATTTCCATGCACCATTCTCCTATCCAAGATTGTCTCAAGTTCATCAATCAACTGCTCAGTGAAAGTAGGCATCTCCATTTGAATTACTACATTTGTACCTACTTTTTTCTTCAACAAGAGACATGGAACACTGGATGTATTTCTATTTGCTCCGACTTTGTATTTTCTGTTTTACGTGTGTTAGAAATAATCTCCTATGTTGTAGGAGTTCGGATGGAGACTTGTTCCAAGCATTTCTAGTTTTACTGCTTGATAAACTCCGTAGTTTCAGGATTTTACTTTGAACTATCTTATCCTTTGTATGGCTATATAAACAGTCAAAAGTTGTTCAATAAAAGTATAGAAGTATTTTCACTTCTACGTGCGTGAAATTTATATTAAGAACAACAAATCTGGTATCAGAGCTTAGAAAGAAGCCTGACCTGTGTATGAGAGAGAAACACGAGTGCGTGTGAGGAAAACAAGAGTGCAACCAGTCAGAAGAGATGGCTGAAACCAGAAACTTTGCGCAACCAAGTATCCCGGAGTTTGATGGGGACTATGACCACTGGAGCTTAATAATGGAGAATCTGTTGAGATCCAAAGAGTACTGGAGTGTCGTGCAGAATGGATTTACTGAATCAACTAATGAGCAAGTTCTTTCTGCTGCACAGAGAAAGACGCTGGATGAATCAAGGCTGAATGATCTCAAAGCTAAGAATTATCTTTTAAGTTCGATAGACAAATCCATTCTCAGGACCATCACACAAAAGGAAACCTCGAAGAAAAAATGGGACTCGATGAAAACCAAGTATCAAGGGAATGCTAGGGTTCAACGTGCTCAGCTACAAACACTGAGGAGAAACTTTGAGTTGCTAGACATGAAGCCTGAAGAATTAGTGACTGACTACATTGGAAGGGTAATGGTGGTTGTAAATGATATGAGGAACCGTGGAGAAGACATGCCAGACGTGAAGATTGTGGAGAAAATCCTTCGGACCCTTGCTGAAAACTTCAACTACATTATGTGCTCTATTGAAGGATCTAAAGATATAGATACTCTATCAGTGGATGCATTACAAAGCTCACCAATTGTTCATGAACAGAAATTCAAAAAAACTGTGAATGGAGAAGAACAAGTGTTGAAAGTCGCATACGACGAGCAAGGAGGAAGAGGCATGGTTCGAGGGAGAGGCCGAGGTAGGCCACCAAACAGATCAACCGTAGAATGTTTCAGGTGTCATCAATTAGGACACTATTAAAATGAGTGTCCCAACTGGGGAAGAAGAGAAAATTTTGCAGAGATTGATGAGGAAGAAGATATGTTGCTCATGGCATTTGCAGATATAAACAATGCAACAAAAGATGAGGTATGGTTTTTGGATTCAGGTTGTAGTAACCATATGTATGGAAATAAATTTTGGTTTGCAGATCTTGATGAGACATTTCGACATACTGTCAAGTTGGGGAACAACTGTCGAATGGGAGTGCAGGGGCGAGGAAATGTGAAGCTAAAGATAGATAGTGCAACACAAATCATTTCTGATGTTTATTACGTACCAGACCTAAAGAACAACCCACTCAGCATAGGTCAACTTCAAGAGAGAGGTCTTACCATTCTTATCAAGCATGGAATCTATAAGATGTTCCACCCTAGGAGAGGCCTGATAAAGCAGACTTGGATGACTGCAAATAGAATGTTTGCGTTGTCAGCAAGTGTAGCGGACAATAAAAAAATCATAAGGAGAAGATATCCAAGTGTATGATAACCTCAGTGGAAGATGAAACGCAATTATGGCACAGGAGATATGTGCACTTAAACTATAAAGGTTTAAGAACCCTAAAGTACAGAAACATGGTGATAGGGTTACCAGCATGCAAGCAGGCATTCAAGACATGCAGTAGTTGCTTGATAGGAAAACAACAATGTGAATCCTTTCCAAAGAAAAGTTTGTGGCATGCATCAAAGAAGCTTCAACTAGTGCACTCTGATTTGTGTGGACCAATCACCCCTATATCTGAAAGTGGTAAAAGATGCATACTGACGTTCATTGATGATTTTAGTAGGAAGGTGTGTATATATTTCTTAGAAGACAAGTCAAAAGTCTTTGCATATTTCAAAAGTTACAAAAATCATATGGAGAAAGAATTTGGATTGATGATTAGCTGCCTACGCACTAACAGAGGAACGGAATTCAATTCTAACGAGTTCAACTTTTTTTTGCAAGGAAGAAGGAATAGCAAGACAACTTACAGCTGCCTACACCCCACAGCAAAATGGAGAAGCTGAACATAAAAATCGGACGATCATGAACATGTTTCGTTGCATTCTCAATGACAAAGGAGTTCCAAAGAAATATTGGCCTGAGGCAGCCAAATGTATAGCGCATGTTCTGAATAGAAGTCATGCCTCTGTGCTAAAAGAGAAAACACCTAAAGAAACTTGGAGTGATGTAAAACCAAACATAGGTTATTTCAGAGTGTTTGGTTGTTTGGCTCGTGTACACATTCCAGATCCGACTAGGAAGAAGTTGGACGACAAAAGCTTTGATTGTGTGCTCTTTGGAGTCAGTGAACAATTGAAGGCCTATCGGTTGTTTGATCCAATAAAAGGGAAAATTACGATCAGTCGAGATGTTATTTTTGAAGAAGACAAAGGGTGGAAATGGGGAATAGAAGATGAAGGCAGCAAAAAAGATAATTTCTCCTATGAAGAAGATGATGAAGAGACTTCTTTGAATGAAGCAGCTGAAGCAACAGATCAAGCAGCCTCAAGACATGATGAATTAGCAAGGAATGCAAGAACTCGGAAACCTCCATCTTATATGCAAGACTATACATCAGGAGAAGGTCTTTCAAACGAGGAAGAACCTTCAAACAACTTTGCAATGTTCACTGCACATGAAGATCCTACAACATTCGAAGAAGCCATAGAAGATGAAAAATGAAGGAAAGCTATTATGAAGGAACTGGAAGCTATTAAGAAGAATAATACTTGGTCTCTAACCTATTTACCTCTGGGAGCAAAGAAGATTGGTGTTAAGTGGGTATTCAAAACCAAAGTGAATGAGAATAGTGAAGTGGACAAGCATAAAGCCCGGCTTGTAGCCAAGGGCTATGCGCAGCAGTAGGGAATTGACTATGATGAAGTATTCGTGCCTGTAGCAAGATGGGACACCATTCGACTACTTCTGGCCTTGGCAGCTCAAAGAGGATGGCATGTTTTTCAACTCGACGTGAAAAGTGCATTCCTGCATGGAGACCTACAGGAAGATGTCTATGTGGAGCAGCCTCCAGGCTTTGTTCGAAGAGGAGAAGAAGATAAAGTATACAAGCTAAATAAGGCTCTTTATGGATTGAAGTAGGCACTGTGTTCCTGGTACAACAAGATAGAGGTGTATTTTCTCAAAGAAGGCTTCCAGAGATGTAATCATGAGCACACCTTGTTCTTAACAATATTTTGATTGTTAGCCTTTATGTAGATGATCTAATTTTTACTAGGAACAATCATGCTTTGTTTGCAAATTTTAAGTGTTCTATGAAAAAGGAGTTTGACATGACTGATTTGGGAAGAATGAAGTATTTCCTTAGTGTGGAGGTGACACAGAAACCAGAAGGGATCTTTATAAATCAAAAGAAGTGTGCTGGGGAATTGTTAGAAAGGTTTAACTTGCATGATGGGAATGCTGCTCAGAATTCGATTGTCCCTGGTTCGAAGTTATCAAAAGAAACTGAAGGCGCCAAAGTAGATGCAACTCTGTATAAGAAACTCATTTGAAGCTTAATGTACATCACAGCCACAAGACCTGATTTAATTTATGTAGTGTGCTTGTTGAGCAGGTTCTTGATAAATCCTTCAGAGACGCATATGCAAGCTGCGAAGAGAGTACTGCGCTACTTAAAAGGAACAATGTCATTCGACTTGTTTTACAAGGTAGGAGGATGTGAAGAGCTGGCTGCATACAATGATAGTGATTATGCTGTTGACATGGATGATAGAAGAAGCACTAGTAGTTATGTGTTTTTGCTAAAGGGAGCTGCTGTATCATGGGTAACAAATAAGAACCAGTGGTGACTTTGTCCACCACCGAAGTAGAATTCATGGTAGCGGCCTATTTTGCTTGTCATTGTGTGTGGATGAGGAGAATTTTGAAGCAGTTTGGTTTGGTGCAGCCTGAGCATACTACAATAATGTGCGACAACAGTTCAACCATAAAGTTATCAAAGAACCCCGTTCTTCATGGTCGTAGTAAGCATATTAATGTAAGATTCCACTTCTTACGAGATCTTACACGAGATGGAATCATTGAGCTTAAACATTGTGGTACAGAATCACAACTAGCTGACATCATGACGAAGCCATTGAAGCTGGAGGTGTTCGCTAAGCTGCGTGAAGGTTTGGGAGTACGTGAAGATATAAACTGAAAGTTGATACTTCTAGTTTTGGAGAGGCATTGTTGGCTCTGACTTTGTATTTTCTGTTTTACGCGTGTTAAAAATAATCTCCTGTGTTGTAGGAGTTCAGATGGAGACTTGTTTCAAGCAGTTCTAGTTTTACTGCTTGATAAACACCTTAGTTTTAGGATTTTGCTTTCAACTATCTTATCCTTTGTATGGCTATATAAATAGTCAAAAGTTGTTCAATAAAAGTATCGAAGTATTTTCACTTCTGTGTGCGTAAGATTTATATTAAGAACAACAATTTGGGCACCCTCTGGCAATTGAAGTTTGTAGGGTAATTCTCTCTTGCCATAACCTGGAATGGACCATAGTATTTAGGTGATAATTTTCTTTCCTTTTGATTTCTGACTGTGATTCGTCTATAGGGCTGGAGTTTCAAGAAGATCCAACCACTACCTTAAACTATCTCTCAATCCTCTTTTGATCTGCCAACCTTTCGTGCTTTCTTGTGCTAATTGCAAATTATCCTTGGGGGAGGCATTCCATATACTACTTCAAATGGGGTGGTTTTAGTTGCTTCTTTATAGGTAGCATTATACCAGTATTCAGCCAAAGTCAGCCATTTTGTCCATTCATGAGGTTTATGACCAGAGAAGCATCCTAAGTATCCTTCCAAGATCCTGTTGTTACCTCAGTTTGGGAGTGGTATGATGAGCTAAACTTCAACGTACAGCCTTGCATAGTAAATAAATCATGCCAAAATAAGCTCGTAAACAAGGCATCCCTATCGGATATAATAGTTCTTGGCATGCCATGTAACTTAACAACTCCATCAAAAAATCCTGGGCCACTTCCTTGGAAGTGTAAGGATGTTGCAGAGAAAAGAAGTGTGAATACTAGAAAAGTCTATCTACAACTACAAATATAACTGTGCACCTATTGCTTCTAGGCAATCTAGTGATGTAATCCATGGAGAGGTCTGTCCATGTATTTTATGGGATAGGACGTGGTTGCAATAAGCTTGGTATATTTATGTTTTCACTTTTGTTTCTTTGGCATATGTCACATTCTCTCACAAATTTCTCTATATCAGCTTTCATCCCCTTCCAATAAAAAGATTGCTTGATTATGTGTAATTTTCTTTTGACCCTTGAATGCCCTCCCAGTGGTGCGGAATGGAGCTCCTGTAGGATGGTATGCATCATAGCAAAGTTATTATAATCCAGTAGGATCTTCCCTTAATAAAAAAATACTTCATTTAATCTTTTGTATTTCTGTGAATTCAGGCCTCCTTCCTGCAACCTTTTCTCTATCTTCTTAAAATACTTTGAAGTCTCATATGAATTTTTTAATTCATGCATCCATCCTGGTTGTAATATTGATATGACTTGACATTGGTTGTCATAATTGGATGCTTCATCTCTTCGAGACAGCGAGTCTGCAATCAAATTTTCCCTTCCCTTTTTATATTCAACTCTATAATCAAACCCTAAACGTTTTATCAACCATTTCCCTTGTAGCTCGGTGCTTAGCATCTGTGATAACAGGTGTTTAAGATTTTGATGGTCTGTCCTTATGACAAACTGCCTTCCCATTAGATATTGGGCCCATTTCTTGGTGGGTAAGATAAGTGCAAGTAGCTCCTTTTCATAGTAGATAAATTCGAAAAAAATTCATGTAAAGCCCGACTGATATAAGTAAACCGAGATGGAGGACTTGGTGTTATAAATTTGGCCCATTTTAACATGCCACGTTGGGAAAATGGGTTAGGAGTTGGCTCATAGGAGCTCCAAACCTTACGATATCTGGATTAACAACTACTATCATGGCAGTTTCACTCTTTCTGATCTTAAGTTCCAACCCCCAGATTCATCCTATAATTTCTAGAAGAGTATTCTGCTTTGCTGCAAGGAGCTTCACATTAGCACTAAGTTTAAGATTAGTAACGACAAGAGGATGTCCTTTTGGCATGATCCTTGGCTGAATGGGATTGCGCTTTACTCCATGTTTCCAAACTAGTATGACCTAGCTTTTGATCCTCATCTCTTATTCTTTCAAGTTTTTCAGCAAGGTGGCTGTAAAATTGATTTCAACTCAGTAATCACTGGTGATAACCTTGCTGATCTTTGCTCCTTTATTCTTTCTATTACAAATGTCCTTTCTGAGGATGAAGATGAATTTCTATATGGAAGATATTCTACTGGCTTGTTCACAGTGAAGAGCCTTTACTCCTATAATTTTTCTAGTATGTATCTGAACTTAAATGCACTTTGGCATCTTAAAGCACCTACAAGTTTCAAGGTACATATGTGGCTGATCATGATGGATAAGCTTAACACGACATACTTGTTAGCTAGGAAACCTTTGGGTTCCTCTAATGCCTATTTTCCATGTTCGAATTTAGTAGACTCTTCTTTTTAATTTTTTTGAATACGATATAGTTACGAGGTTTGGTCACTTTGCTCCTCGAACCAAGGCATTGAAATGGACATATCTTATAATGAACTACAATTGCCTTGGTCTTCCTACTCAATAGCTCTACTGAGGCTCTTCTAGCCCTTGCGTTTTGTTGGGCAATTTGGATGGAAAGGAATAATCATCGTTTTAATGAGAAATTTCTTAATTATATATCTTTGGCTAACAAGCTTGTGTTTATGTTTTGTACTTGGACATGGGTGCAGCCTGGTGTACTTCAGTTCCTTATCCTAGATGCAGCTCCAATTGAATCTGCAGGCGGTAACACTAACAGCACAATGACTGGATCTGATGAAGTTTGTTGGTGTCGGTACAATGTTTAGGTTGGTTTGGTGATGTTATAATTATATGTATTTTGTTTGGAGGTATCTTAGCTCCTTGCTACTATTATGGCTCTTTAGAGCTTATATATTATTTGTGACTACCGACTAGGTATGTTAGTCGGATGTACTACTTAGTTTTTATGCATATGGCTATGCGACCCTAGGTTTCATATCATTTCTTTCGAAAAAAATGTATATACACAAAAACACACTTACAGGCACATACACGCACGCACTTATATATTTATATAAAATAACTTAAACAAAACTTAATTTTTTTTATACCCATACGCAAATAATATATATATTTATACATACATATATTTTGGACAACATATACTTGCATATTGGATGAGCTAACGTGTTTGTTACAATATAAATCCCAGTATCTATATACGAACAAGTTATACCTTGCACGGATTGATATGTTACACATGCATATACATATGTGTATATAATACACGTGTGTGTGTATCCAGACATAAATTAAATAAAACTATATAATTATGATTTTAAATAAAATAAAAGATTTTATTTAAATAATATTTAGAAATGTTCTAAATGAATTAGACTTCATATTCCCAATAAAGATCCAATAAGGGATTTTTTTGAAATTCATCCATAACTTCCACTGTGAACTGGCATAGTTCCAATAATGGTATCGGAACCCATAGCATATGCGGTCTAATAATTAGTCATGTTAGGGTTACATAATAAAGCCTACCTATATATTAGGGTATTTAGAAAAGTAATGTTTTGAGTTGGGTTTGGATAATCAAGTACTATGCCCTATCTGCTAGCTTGGCATGAAATGACGAGTTAATCCCAAAATGTTATCCCTAACAGAAAAGAACAAATTTAGATTAGGCATTGTACTAATTTCAAAATTGTTTCGAAACTAAAATCAAAGTTATAAATTTAAAAGTTAAATTTGAAGTAAGAAAAATATTATAAATGTTATAATATAAATTTTCAAATTGTTTTGAAAATTGAAAATATAAGATATTTTAATTTAGAAGCAAAATTTAAAATGTAATATGCACACATATTATAAATATTATAATATAATAAAAATTGCAAAATGTTTGAAAATTAATATAAATTAATTTTGAAATTTATAAAATTTATTAATAAGATTAATAAAAAAATTAATTAATTAATTAATTAAGTTAATTAATTAATAAATATATAGATGTACTATATATTATGATATCTGTTATATTATTTTAAAATGTTAAATTAACATAAGTATACATGTATGTATATAAATAAATTTCGAAATAAATATAAATCTAATTAAAATTGTCTAATTAAGTAAATTAATTAAAAGGTTAATTAATTAGATAATTTACACATACATGAGATGTATGTGTTGTACTATAAAGATTATAGTATATAATAATTATTAAATATAAATTTGATATCAAATTAATATAAAATTAATCAACATATTAATTAACTAAGATTAGTTTAATGAGAATTGACTAATCTAATGTTATACATAAGACTATTGAATAAGTATGAAATATAAAAGCTGTATAATAGTAAAACTATTATAATATGAATGTTTAGTTAAAGGTGGAACGTTAAGAAACCATAAATAGACTTAAGGAATGAATACGTATGTAAATGTACGTATACCATGATTTTCGATGTGTTTGACACTTGATCATGAGGGTATTTCATAAGAAATACATTATTTTATAAGTTGGTATCACTCGATATAATATAAAAAGATTATGAATCTTTAATATAAAATTGTCCTCTATCATAATATATTAATAGATTACTTGCTTACTCTTTAGCTGTTGAGCTTTACTCAAGCTAGAGATGTTATGTGTAGTACAATTAATCTAACTATTATATTAAAACGAATAGGAAATACTTGGATCTCAATCCTCTGCATTTTCCACCCTACATTTAAATATTACATATTTGTTATTAATTATAAATTATGAATTATTAAGTATTATAATAGTTAAAGCAATAATAAATATATACAAAAGAATTTAAGTTACAAAGTTACGTGTTATAAAATGGTTGGATTGGTGCAGCAAAAATAATTTGTAGTTGCTTCGGTTCATAAGAATCCGATCAAATAACATTAGTTGCTTCGGTTGTAAGGACAATTGAAGCAAATAACACTATTTTTTCCGGTGCAATTGCTTCGGTTAAGACCAACAAAGAAAACAACACTATTAGCCTCAATTGTAAGGACAGCCGAAGCAAATAACACTATTTATTTTGATGCATTTGCTTCGGTTTTTAACGACAATCGAAGCAAATTGCATTTTTGTGTTTTCTATTGCTTTTCATATACCCATTGCTTTGGTTGGTAAGAGGGAACCGAAGCAAACCATACTATTTGCTTTAGTCACGAACACAACCAAAGCAAATGAGGCGAAGCAACATGCATATTTTGTACTAGTATTCCTCTTCATTCTTTTCAATGACTATGGTCCACCAATCCAGCGCCTCTCCCTTTAAGTGCTATGCAGCTATCCTCCTCTTAACCGTTCTATCATCCAAGCTATCGGAATATACGGTCACAGTCGTTAATCCACGCCTTGGTTTCTACAAAATTTCCACCCTTGAAAATGCTCATCCTCCCATATTCTAAAAACTGTACACAGTTTAGGAAAGGCTGGTGGGCAGAGTGCTAGTTCAATGGGCAGAGCAACTGGCACCACTGGAGTAGCTTGTTGAGGAGTGGGAACAAGCCTGATGAGCCTAAGATTTTATCAAAACCATAATGGCATACCTGGAATAGTGGGTGTCTCTTAGGTGGGGTGGTTTTCGAATTCAAAGGTGTTATTCACAGCCATTTCAACTATCTGTAGGTTTAGAATTTTGGATTCATCCCGATACTTATGATAGTAGTACTTGCTGAATCAAAAGTTTGCCTCGTATTATTCGGGTTTTCAACCCAGTAGGATCCAATAGAAGATGGAACGGTTTGATGGAGTCAGAATAGCTTAGAAGGCAATCGAAAGAGTTAAAGCAATAAGCCAAAGAGAGCCAAGAAAAGAGAATGAGGAAGTCCACGAAGGATATGGATCACTAGCGATCCATGGCTTATGGATAGCCAGCAATCCATGGAGAAAGTTTATTGTTCAATTTGTTTTCTTGCATTGTGATCCAATCCATATTGCAAAAGTGATGAATGAGTTTAAATGAGATTCCGAGTAAGATAAACCAAGATAAAAGCATCTGTCCAGTCCAATCAGCAGCTAAATGCAACTAGTAAGCAATCTATCACCAAAACAAAGCGACGCACAATGAGACTACACGAACAACATCAACGCAAGACGATAAAGGCAATCCAAAGAACAAAGTCCAAAAATATGCTAATTGTATGTATCGTCAGCGTTCCGTACACTATGGATCGCCAGCGATCCATACATCATCACTTAAATGTTGCGTTCCATATGAAACAAGGAAAAAGGAAAAAGCTAAGTAATTAGCTCACATTCAAGCTAATTCTATGGATCGCTAATGATCCATAGACCATGGATCGCTAATGATCCACGTTTTTGGCTTAGGTCACGAGCTAAGCTCCACTACATCTTCCTACGTCCATCTATAAGCAATTGGCGAACAGGCTTGACCCGATATCTCTCCATCCCTATAAATACCATCCTATCTGCAACATAAACGGGATCTTTTTTGGACTGGCTGCTGAAACTCTACTGGAAGGTTTCTTCACTCCTCACCTCCCTTACAACAGTCTTTAAAGGAATTCACTGTGATTATCCAATGGATTCCAACCTTGGAGATTCAATCTAACTAAGGATAAATCAAGAGCTTTGTAATCATATACATCTTGTAACAACAATCATTCTATAATAAAAACTATAAAGTGGATGTAAACTTCATTAACAACCAAACCACTATAAAAATCTTATCGTCTTATTTCTTTCACCGCCTTTTTTATCTTTCTATTATCTACATTTATTGCTCTTTGAGAATAGGGCTGGTGCTTTCACGCTCAAACCAGGGTGTTGAACCATTTTTTGGGTTAACATTTTGGTGCTTTCACTGAGAACCCAACTCAGGTTCCAGATCTAGCTATCTACTTCGGCCAATAATTCCAAAAGTTAGATCCTCAATCTTTGCTTAAAAAATCTACCACTTAAGATCAATGGCTCCTAGAAGAAGGAGAACCACCTCTAGAAGATCCATAGGGGCAGTAATAGCTGGAGAAGATGCGAATCCTCAAAAAACTGAAGTAAATGGTGCTAACTTATGAAATCAAATGCCAGCATTCTCCAATCAGCACGAAGTCGTTACTAGGGATGAGTTGAACAAAATGGTTGATGAGATCAACCAAAAAAGGAGAACAGTCAGAAGGCTCTCATGGAACAACTTAATTCTCTCCTAACCTTACAATCAAACCCTGCTCCAAGAACTATGGTTGAACCTGTGCTTGCCGTAGAGCAAGAAAATTCTTCCGTTTTCGGCTTAAATAGGAAAAATGGGAAGCAACCACAGAAAAAAGGGATAGCGGGAACTATAGGAACTAATGCAGAAGGGAATACAAGTTCCTCGCTTGCCGTAGAGCAACCAACTCTGAACTTGAATCAAGGAGAAAAGACCCCATGAGAGGATATAGCCATTGACCTCTCTGATTCAGAGGATGAAAAACAATTTAATGAAGATAAGTAGGAAGAGAAAGGTTGCCTATGTTAAAAATGTCTAAACCACCCTAGTTAGAATAACCATAGGCCAATGGGATCCCAAGGGAGTGGTTCTCCCAATGACATGAAAGCCTAGGCTTCAGCCCGCTCGCCATAGCAATTTGCAAAGCCAAACACTTGGTGAACTGACAGACAGCCATCCCCAAGATTACCAGACATTAGAGGCATTCATCCTGAATACGGTTAAGAAATTGATGGATGAAAATAAAAATAGAAGAGATAATGAATGGGGAGTGCACCAAGTGGGACTCTCTTCACCGATGAGATCTTAAATGAGCGATATCCGAAAAAGTTTACGATGCCGACCATCCCATCCTATGACGGGACGAAGCATCCGAAACCCTATTTATACAAGTATAGCTAGCACATGGATGGAGCAAACCCTTCAGAAGCTATTCGGTGTACATGCTTTCCCATTTTCTTAGAAGGGATCGCTTCCATGTGGTTCACTAGGCTTCCGTCGAAATCTATCTCTACTTTCAATTAACTGGCCACAAGATTCCTCGATCAATTCAGGCTCCATACTCCGCAACCCAAAGTTGTGATGTCCCTATCTGGATTATTCCAGGGACGAACCACTAAAGTTTTTCATGAACCGGTTCAATACTGCAGTGAAAGAGGTCAGAAATCCAAATGAAGACATGATTTTCATGGCTTGGTCTGACCCAATCACCTTGAAACTGAGTTCTAAAAGTGGATCAAGATGAAGCAACCCACTACGATGAAGGATTTCGATACGACGAAGAATTTCAATCGCAAAGCAAGTCAATAATTATGATTAGAGCAAGTGCAAAAGCTAGAAGGGAAGTTAACTGGCATACAACCGTGGAACATTAGACAGAGTAACACAGTATTGAATCAGAATATAAACGCTCCCAAAACTGTCGAAGGAATCACTGGGAAAGATGGAAATAAAAAAGGGAGAATCAGAATTCCAATAAGAAAAACAGAAATAATGAATGCCATGAAGGCTTCGGGCCTGAAGATTACACCACTCTCAATGAAACTTCGAAAAATATTTGTTTTTTGATACAAGGGACCGAGGGATATAAAAAAAGCCCTAAAAAGGAAGCGACCGAGAAACAGAAGCGTTTAGGGAAATTTTGCCGATTCCACAAGGCACACAGTCATAACATGAATGAATGCCTTTACCTAAAGAACTTAATTGAAAAGCTAATTCGGAAAACAAGCTCCAGCAGTACGTAAGAAAACTGTAGAATCCTGACCAACCCATGGCTCCTCAAGCCCCTAGAAATCAAAGAAACCAACCTGAAATGTAACGTTTGGGACTTTTCGACGCTCGAAATCCGACATCAATACGTCCACTGTATCAGCTGCCGAGCAATCGAATGCCGGAAAACCGAACTGTTAGGGTTAAAAAGAAGAGGTAGAAGAAAAGATAGAAGAAGTAAGAAAACAGAACAGAAACAATACCAGAATCTCACAGTCGCAGTGAAACAACATATAATAGATAAATGAAAAACTTTAAAAACAAAGGACTATCTCAGTTATTACATTACATTATCATCAGAGTGTACAACAACAATATACAACACAATACGAGAATGGACAACTATACAAACATGTCCTTACAAGTGAATTACACAGCGGAAAGATAATATCATATACAAGTAATACATCTCGCCATCCAGCTTGCCACTTGAGCTCCATAGCACTTCTGAATCCAGAATGACCTGATAACCTGACTTTAGACTGCCCGTGTGGAAATTGGTGGGCACCCAGAGTTTAGGAAGAGAACAATAAACTCCAAGTCAGTCATGGGACTGGTGTGAGAACTTAAAATAGTTATCTATCTTTAAAAACGAACAACAACAAGGGAAGTGGAAAAAAATATCCGCAATGCTTTTGGAAAATGAAACTACCATAAGGCCTCCCCGCACACACACAATGCAAACGCAAAATTAGAGGAGATTTCTCCTTATGATAGTCAAAGATGCTTACTACACAAAACAAATCATTCTTGATATTATTATTAGTGCATAGTGTAGAAAAAATTATTTCGAAAGTAAAGATATAAATCTTAGTCAACATACGACCATTATTGTATGCCTACTATAGCTACTATGTTCAATAGCAGGTTACCGTCACATTCCATGGCAGGTTATACAACTAAATCCGTACAAGGTTCATATTATTTCTTTGGATTTCCAACAAATGGTCGGGCCAGGGATCTTCCCATTGCCACATAGGTACGCCTCTGGAAAAACGACCCGAGAACCTAACGTTACGGTTAGATCTCTGCCAACACAAGGCCGGGTTACCCTTCAAGCTGGGTAACTACTGACATGAATATGTCATTCCCCGATCGTAACCGATCTATATCCGATGATCCTCGATTCCAACAACCACAAAGTAATAAATTTGCAGCAACAACATAGGTTAAGTATTTGTGCTCCATACCATGATACCACCTCTATGCAAAAGGAATGACATACACTAAAGGGGCGCTACCCCCTTATAACCTTGCTGCATCCTTCTTGTTTTGACCATTTCTGGGGTGTGAGGTCCGACGAAGTCTCGTCCACAAAGCTACGCTTTATACAAAAGCTATGCTTCGATCATCAAATGCTCAACAGCACTTCGTATGCCACATTACCAATTTGAGAATGTATCACTGGTAGCCATCAACTGCATAACCTCTAGGGTGTTAAGCTAAGAGAATAAATTCTCCGCCACCAACGGAAATATATTTGATAGAAACCAGCTTTACATCTCAAATTGTAACGTCTGACACACATCCATACAAGTCCGTTCCGGGATCGAATGGAACCGAAGACACTTACAAAGAAGTCCTTACAATCCGGATATTCACTAATCACGACCGGACTTCCCATTACAAAGGGTAATAAATTTCTATATCGGGGATCAGCCGATGCAGAAACATTCGACGACAATCCTTCCTTTTTCATAAATATGCGATCTTCAACACCAGTCATCAATGCTATCCATTACGACGTATCACTATTCGAAATGGGTTATACGACTCAGAGGTCCTTTCCCGGCTAACCCGAATAATGAGCGATTATTTTAAAAATAAGTGTGGCATTCAAATTCAAGCAAATCACAACAAATACCCATTTAAAGGTAAATATTGATAGTCGGTTATTTAACTATCAATAGATATGCACAACATCACCCAATAGATATGCACAACATCACCAAGTTCCAAATAATTTTCCAAATTATTTATTTTCCAAAAATATCTTTACAAGGTATATATTTTCCACACTTCAACATTTGAAAACAAATTTTCAATTATTTTCCTTACGCGGAAATAGTTTCATTTCAAAATGGTTCATTTAAACCAATTAAATAAATCCTTACCGATTTACTTTAAATTTACGTTCCAAATCCGTAAAATTCATTTCCCTTTCTTTTATAAATTCCATAGTGAATTTACATTTCCAAAATATCTATGAATATACGATTTTCAAATCGATTTCTAATATTCATTTTCAATTTATCTTTAAAAGATAAAATCTCAAAATATTCACTTCATATTGGAAAACATTTCCATACTTATTTAATAATAAGTGATTCACAAATCCATTTATTTTCAACACTTGGAAAATATTCAATATACTTAAATCGAAATTAAGTATATATTTCACTCTTTAAAGAAAACGTGCGCTTAAACACATTTATTTGAGTCAAAACAAATGTTGCGTAAAACATCGTTACAACAACCCAAAATCACTAGTATAGGGAATCGAAATTAAGATAGATATATAACTCCTAATACTATATAAAACATTTCCTTTCGGAAATCATTTACTATAACAACAGTGTTATAGTCCACCATTTCCTTCTATTTCTCGAAAACGTCTATTTCAACAATAAATGTTGAAATCTATGGTTTCGATAGTTAATCCATTTTAATACATCTTTAAAACAATTAACTTCATTTTATAATATCACTTTCCCAAAAACATATCCATTTTCTTTAATAATATATTCACTGTCCAAAATCGTGAATATACTTCACTAAACAAATTTCAATGTTCTCTACACATTTTATTTCAAGAATTTATCCACTATCCAAAATCGTGGATATAATTCCCATTCAAATCTTATTATTACACATATTATATTAAGGATAACTCACTATCCCAAAATCGCGAATATATCTCCTTTAATAACCTTCTATATTAAATTCGTCAAATTTGATTGATTTCGGATTTGCAAAACAATGTTTATAAATTCCATTTTCATTTTTATAAAAACTACTATATATATAAAAATCCCTTTATTAACCAATTTCATTTATAACACAATTATATACCCAAAAGCCAAATTATATACCCAAAAGCCAAATTATAAGTTAATAACTTATAATTCATTTATTTTACAAAATCATTTATTTTTAAAACTTCACAATTTTAAATCTTATTCACTTATAAACTCCATTTATACTTAATTTTAACACTTATAAAAACTCGTTTTATAATTCCAATATTTTTAATTTATAAATATCAATTTTTATAAACCTTTTACATAAATCGTTTATAATACTTCAAAAATCCAACTTTAAACCATTTAATAAATTAATCGACTATTTATTTCAAAAATCACGTTTCGGTTATATTTCACAAAAATCATCATTTTTATAACATTAAAATTATAACGTTTGTTTATTTAAAAATAAATCAATTCAACAATTTAATAAAACGTATACTTTCAAAAATCACTTTAAAACCCCTTTTAAATTAAAAATCGTTACTTTAATATTTTTAAAACTTCAAAATAGGGCCAATGATGCAACAGCACCAAATAATCAATCACGACATCCAAACATCATATATAAATATGATAATCAACAAATATCACAATATCTGTAATCAAATAAATACTGGTGAGGAATTCAGTTGGATACCTCCAACCTGTTTCCCTGCATCCACAGATGTTAGCACAATACTGATTCCGTTCCAATACGGAATATCGTGGTATATGGGATTTATAAAATATTACCCGTTATTATGCGGCGCAGTAGGGTCTCATCCGCTATATAATGTGGGAAAATCAACTCCAAGTACATAAATAATACCAATTCCAATCAATATGGAATTATCGCGGTATATGTTTTTAATAAATAACATCCGCTTAATATACGGCGTATAATGTCTATTTAACACAATAGATAACAATTCATCATTTAGGCATACAATCAAGCAATTTTAAATCTAGCTATTTAAAATTTAAATCGAAACAATTTCGATCGAGTGAGAAGTTCTCACCTTGCTTTCAATTCAGTTTTCGCGATTTATTTTGAATAAAAGTAAAAGCGCGTTTAATTTTACCCGAAATTCTCACTATCTCCAAATGACCCCGAACCAGATCCGTTGCATAGTGCTCGACAAAACGAACCCGACGCAAGTCGTTTCGTCAAAATCCGACCTCGTATGAACAAGTTATAGCAATTTTAATATTACATGAATTATTATATACATAAATTAACAAATTCCTTTTAATTTTTACCCTAACTAATCTGGGCCGTCCATTTTCTCTCTGTAGATCGTGGCCGCACCTTCTACCTTCTTCCCCATACATGAAAAACACGTACACAACCCATAGCCGCCTATTCTTCATCAATTTTCGCGACCACTACAAGCTGCATGAAGACGATCAGAGGCTGCCATTTAAATGCCCTCGACGAGAGCTACCTTCGGCTGCCACCACGACGAGCTCGGCCTCGTCTATGCCTAGGAAAACGTGCGCGTTCGGCAGGACTCCAAGCTCAAATTGCCGTTGATTTACTACGTTCCAAACGATCTCCACCGTTGGATCTGTGGATCTCATCCCCCTCTATAAGTTTGCAATTGAAGATTTCTTGAATAGATCGACGGATTTTAAGATAATTGGAGGAGAAGGAAGTGAATTTTCGGCCATAGATTTTATTGGTGGCAACTGAAGCTATTTGCCCTAGGGTTTTCAATGTTGTTTGCAAAGTGTGAATATGAGGTGCTTATATAGAAAAATTCACAAATTACTATTCATCCGAAATTTTTCGAACTCCAAACGAAGCGTGTCGGCTGGCGTTTCTAGGGTTTACCCCGCGTTCCGGATATAATGGAATATGTTTCGGAAGCTAATTCGGTCATATGTGCGAGTTACGGAAATAAACGATCGATTTTAAATTAAATTGATTTAAACTAATTTCTACGCGTTTTGGCTTGCCCCGGACAAACGGTAAATCCGATTGACACGAAATTTGAAACCTTACAATAATATCACATTATGGATCCGATGAAACTGGTTTCGTCGAAATCCAAGACTGTTTGAAAAATAGCTATTTTAACTCGTCAATTAAATATTAAAATATTCAATTTTCACAAATCAACTTTAAATTCAATTTTAAAAGTTCTATAACATCATTCTAACTCCAATATGATTTAATAAAATTTTACGAATCATTTTCAATCATATTAAACCCAATTTCCAATTATTTCTGGAATTTCAAATATTAAATTATCGATTTAATTATGCAATTAAATCCAGATATTCGAAATAAAATTTATTCGACTTATAAATTTCACTTATTAATATTTAAAATCAATTAAATATACAAATTTTAATTGACAGAAATTCTGGGTCGTTACAGACTTTCCCCTTAAAAGAATTTCGTCCTCGAAATTACCAAGTAAGAAAAATTCACAAAATCCATTAACTTTCCAAAACAAACCATTCAAATTGGGTTTTTCAAATCTCTTAAGTGTTTAACTTTCCCAAAATTCACCATTTCGAGAGATCTTTAATGGCAGCCTCCACCCGTCCTAGTCCTCCCCATCCTTATTCCGTTCCTAAGCGTACTCCTCCTCCTCCACCTCCTATCTCTTTCATCCCCGGCAAATACAGATTTATGTTTTGTTTCCAGTCTCCTATCAGCCCCACTTTTAACCAATTCCGCATACTCGCTCAAGGCGTACTGGCTCCCTGAACCCCGAGTCATATGAACCCCTACCAGCGGAACCTCTCCTTCCTTCTCCTCCTCCCATGCCCCCCCAACAAGGAAATCCTACGCTCAAGTGTTGAGCTCCACCTCCCCGGTCCCTGCCAAGCCCCCTGTATATCAGCGCCGTCGTCATATCTTACCTAAATTCACAAATGCTCTCTCCACTATTGAATTTCTGAAGCTGAAAGGCCGCTGTCTCAGGTGTGATGGTCTGGGACACGTGGCAAGAAATTGTAGGGACCCAAAGATCTGTTATCTTTGCGGTTTTTTTGGGCATGCACAGTCGCACTGTTCCAAGAAAACACATATTCCAAGAAAACGCATAATTACTTTTCTACGCTTAGAAATACTTCAGCCAATGGGATTAAAGACAAATCTAGAAGCAGTCCAACAAACGAGGTAAGGACCCCACCCACAGCTTTCTCACCCAAGAATCGAGGCACCACTCAATTACAACAGTCACCTCGATCCCCTCCCCCCGTCCGCATTCCAACCATCCTCATTCTAAATTTCGCTCCTCACAAAGATTTTCCATGGCCGACTCTTCCTTATATCTCACTGCCACAATTATCGATGGCTTTTGGTCCATCGAATCTCTCCACCTTATTCTCTCTACAAACTTCCACCACCATGAATGGCCACTTTGGATTCTATCTGACAGCAGTTTCATCTTTTGCTGCCCTACCACCTCGATTTGTGATCAAATTCTCCTCCGGAGAACCTTATCGAAACCTGGAGGCTCGGTTCTTATACAGCGGTGGTCAGATTTGGAACACCAGGCTACTGATCTTGAACCGCCAGAGTAGGCTCGGGTTAAAGGTTTTTCCGAATTTCTTAGAAACAATTCGATGGCAGTCAATAATGCTCTAACCACTTTGGGTCGTTTCATCGCCTTCGATGATTGTGACTGGGCAAATTTTGATCATCGGTTCATTTATGTCAAGATGCAGTTCTACAAGGGGGTTAGTACACCAAGCTCATTTGTCGCGCACTTAAACAACGAGGACCATCTCCTCACAGTGGAAAAGTGGGACCATGCTCACACAACTCGTCGGCCAGAATTGATGTTCCTGGGAGTGGACTACGATATGGATTTCAGAGGTTTTGATGAACCTATTCTATCAGATGACTCAGATGAAGTCAGGTTCGATGCGATGTTTTATGACCTAGACATATCCCCTGCGCCTACTTCAGATGCCCATTTTCCCGTCACTAACCCGGGAGGGTCCGGCTCTCAACGCTGGGACGCTTGGACAGAAGTGCAGCAGGTCAACCCAGTAAATCCTGACTTATCCTCACCTCCCATTATCAGTCTCCAGTCACAAGCCAATGTCCCCCCCACTTTAGTAAATGATAGGGCTGATCAACCAGCTTCTCCGCTGCCCCGCCTGAGGTCTCCACTGCTTACTCCAGCAACCGTTCGTCGCAGCTCCAGAATAAGCAGGGCGGCTTCCCTCCCTGGTAGTTTCTACAAAACTGTTGTTTTTTCCTCAGCTAATAAGAGTCTAAAAAAAATGGCGCACAACATGGGTGTATGTTTGAGTGATGAGCACTACACAGCCATGCAAGCACTTGAATCTGAGCGCTTGTCCCTTTCCCAATGAAACTAATTTCTTGGAATGTTCGTGGTTTGGGGGACCCATATAAAAGGCATGCTGTCAGTCTCATTTTATCCCCCCATAAAGCTGACATTCTTTTTATCCAAGAATCTAAATTAATAGACCCACCTCAATCTCTCATTCGACACATGGGGGGCCCACACTATCGGTTGGGCCAATATTAATGCTACTGGCACTAGAGGAGGTATCATTACTGCATGGAATGAAGCTGTTTGGGCCCACTGTCATACCATGGTTCATCCTTCGGCCTTACATGTAATTCTCCGCCACATTCAATCAGGTATAATATACTTTTTCACTAACATCAATGGTCCTCAGAACAGTCACGAGAGAAATGTTCTCTGGGCCAACTGCTTCTCCTTCGCCTCTTATCTCAATGGACCCTGGATAGTTGGAGGAGATTTCAATACAACTAGATCCCCTGAGGAGCGTAATTCGGGATTTAACTCACTAGACTCAGACTCATTCAATTCCTTCATCAACGAATGTTCCCTCATTAACCCTCCCCTCTGCAATCGCCTCTTCACCTGGTCTAACCGTAGAGCCGAACCTGCCTTAGAAAAACTAGACAGATTTCTCTTTAATTCAGCCTGGGATGACCTTCACCTGCTTTCATTGGTCTCTGGACTGGCTACGACTATCTCGGATCAATGCCCTCTTATATTAGATACCGGTTCCTTGCCCAACATCAAGCGTTCCTTCAGATTCGAACGCCTCTGGCTTCTGGAGCCTTCCTTCGACGCCTTCATCAAGCAAGCTTGGTCCCAGCCTACACAAATCCAATCAGCATCCGCCAGAATTGTTTTCAAACTTCGATCTCTTAGGAAAATTGTCAGACCTTAGGCCAGATCGGTTTGGGGGTCCCTTCGCTCATGCATCTCTTCCATCCAAGATGAGATCTTAGATCTAAACAATATTGAAGAATCTCATTCGCTTTCCGACATGGAGTGGTCGCGATTGATTGGCCTTGAAAAAGAGCTGGATAGATTGGTTAAGCAAGAGGAGTTAGGCTGGAAACAGCATTCTAAAGCTAAATGGTTGGAGGCAGGGGACAAAAACACCTCCTACTTTCATCGTCTGGCCAGCGGCCGCCATAGATCCATCTCAATCTCGGAAATCGTTCATAACAACACTTCTTACTCTGACCTTTCTGATCATCTCCGATTGTTTACGAATTATTACAGAAATATCCTTAGTAGCCCATCCTCAGCACTTAAGGTCATTGATTGGTCACGCCTTTATCCTTCCCCTTCCCTCATCCCTATTGACCATCCATTCACTGAAGAGGAGATATGGGCTGCTTTTAAGAGTATGTCGGATAACAAAGCACCCGGCCCAGATGGTTTCGGCCCATTCTTTTTCAAGCATTTCTGGGACACAGTTAAAAGTGATATTGTCGATATGTGTGCAGAATTCCATTCTCAACCCTCATCCATTTCTCGTCTAAAATACGCTAGTATCATCCTCCTTCCTAAGGCCCCTGGTGCTAATTCAGTTTCATCTTTCAGACCCATCAGCCTTCTCGATACAACTTTTAAAATCATCACCAAGGTCCTCGCCAATCGCCTCCAAACTGTTATTGCTCCCCTAATCGGGATGGAACAATCAGCCTTTATTCTCGGAAGAAACATTATGGACTGTGTAGCATCAGCCCAGAAAATCATTTCCTTCTGCCACCAAACATCGACCCCAGGAGTTTTACTGAAGCTTGATTTCTCCAAAGCTTTTGATTCGGTTAATTGGAACTTCATTCTTGATATCATGAGACATAGGGGATTTCCCCCCAATTGGTGTAATTGGATCAAACATATTTTATCATCAAGCCTCTCGGCCATATCGATCAACGGTGCTTCAGAAGGTCATATCAAGTTGGCACGTGGTCTGAGACAGGGCGACCCGCTCTCCCCCCTCATCTTTGTCTTGGTAGCCGATGTTTTTAATAGGATGATCAAGCTTGCTAGTTCCAGCAACCTCTTTTCAGGTATTTCACTCCCGGATTCCTTGTTGACGGTCTCTAATCTGCAGTTTGCTGACGACACACTACTTTTCGCCGCCCCATGGATTGAATACATTCATTGCTTGAAAGTGGCCCTATAATATTTTGAGCTCATATCTGGCCTTTCCATCAACTTCAAAAAGAGTTCCGTCATCATGTTAGGTAACTCGAACCACCTTGGCCCTCCAATCTCATCGCTGCTCAATTGCAACCTTTCAGACTTCCCTCTTTCTTATCTCGGCATCCCTATTCGCCCAACCAAGCTGCATCGATCTGACTGGTCCCCATTAATTTCCAGGATTGAATCGAGACTTTTGAGTTGGAAGGCTCATTCTCTTTCCACGGTCGGTCGTCTCGTGCTAGTCAAATCTGTCTTATCTGCCGTTCCATCATATTGGATGTCCTTTTATAGACTTCCTACCTAGGTCATCAATCGTATTGACAAAATTAGGAGTACCTTCCTCTAGAATGGAGGTGGTGTCAATAGACTTGTCAATTGGTATACTGCCTGTTTGGACCAGAACCGGGGGGGCTAGGTATAATCAATCTTGGTGCTTTTAATACAGCTCTACTCGCTAAATGGCTGTGGAGATTTCTCTACCCAGGCAATTTCATTTGGAAAGACTGGATTCTCTCGTCTCACTACCGCTCTAATAGCCACCTTGTCCTTCACCTTCTCCCGAGTAGTAAACCTTCTCCATTCTGGAAAGGAGTGCTCCATACCCTACCCAGAATCAAATCTCTATTCCATGTTGTCATCGGAGATGGAAAAAAAATGTTTATTCTGGTTAGATACATGGCATGATCAACTCCTCCTCGCCAAATCTCTGCCCCAAATATTCTCGAATACACCCAACCCTTTCACCTCGGTTAGTGACTACATTAGTAGTGATCCGGACTCCCTCTGCCCTCCTTCCCTCTTCGATTCTGGCACCTTCGCAGAACTAACCACCACGTTCAATCTGCTTCATTCTCTTCATCTCACCACCTCGCCTGACCGAGTTGTTTGGGCGCTTGCGCCAACGAGTGGCTTCTCAGTTGCTTCATGTTATTCATTCCTTCACAACCCCGGTCGCTTCTTCACCTTTCCCAGACTCTGGAAATGCCCAATTCCGCCGCGTATCGCCTTCCTCCAGTGGTGTCTGGTCCATAACCGTGTCAACACCAAAGCGAGGCTCTCTCGCCTTTGTATTCCGATCGAGCTGTCCTGTGTCTTTTGCTCAGTTCAACCAGAAGATATCCCCCACCTATTCCGTGAACGTGACTTCACTTTCTCAGTTTGGGCTGCCACTAGTGCCCACCTCCTCGGTTGTATCCCCGATCAAGCAGATATCATTGATCATTGGCAACTCATTTCTCACAACCCCCATTTGGATGTCTTCCTCGCCCTTTTCTGTTGGTTTATATGGAAGGAACGAAATGCAATAGTGTTTAATAAACCACGTCACCACTTTGAAGGTATCTGCAGACGTATTATCTTCTTGTTCAACATTATTACAGGTCGGAGCTTTTCGGCCCCTTTCAGACTTCGCCTTCCGTACAGAAGTTCTTCCCCAGTAGAGTCGACGGAGAGCAGTTCGGCATTCCCACCTTGACCTGATCGCATTAGTATGTTTGTATCTTGTTTATTTTGGCGTCTAGCTGGTTACTTGGTGTATCATCAGTACTTATCCCAGACTTGTGTTGCTATACTTTTGTTCTATGCATTTTGTTTTGCTCTTATTGCCATCGATCAGGCATGTTGATCGAAAACTATATTATTAATTATATGATTATAATCGGCTGTGTAGTGACACGCTACACACCCATCTTGCTCTAAAATTTTTTTCCCAAAATTCATAGTTAAACTTCTTACAATATCTTCACTAAGTTTTTAAATCATACTTAGTTATCTTTTCAAAACCAACCAATATCGTTTAACTTTCAACTCAAAATCAAAGTTATAGTTTTCAAAATTTTCAAACTTATAATTCATCAAATTTGATTGATTTTGGATTTATAAAACAATGTTTATAAATTCCATTTTCATTTTTATAAAAACTATAATATATATAAAAATCCCTTTAACCAATTCCATTTATAACACAATTATATACCCAAAAGCCGAATTATAAGTTAATAACTTATAATTCATTTATTTTACAAAATCATTTATTTTTAAAACTTCACAATTTTAAATCTTATTCACTTATAAACTCCATTTATACTTAATTTTAACACTTATAAAAACTCGTTTTATAATTCCAATATTTTTAATTTATAAATATCAATTTTTATAAACCTTTTACATAAATCGTTTATAATAATTCAAAAATCCAACTTTAAACCGTTTAATAAATTAATCGACTATTTATTTCAAAAATCACATTTCGGTTGTATTTCACAAAAATCATCATTTTTATAACATTAAAATTATAATGTTTATTTATTTAAAAATAAATCAATTCAACAATTTAATAAAACGTATACTTTCAAAAGTCACTTTAAAACCCCTTTTAAATTAAAAATAGTTACTTTAATATTTTTAAAACTTCAAAATTGGGCCAATGATGCAACAGCACCAAATAATCAATCACGATATCCAAACATCATATATCAATATGATAATCAACAAATATCACAATATCTGTAATCAAATAAATACCGTGAGGAATCCAGTTGGATACCTCCAACCTGTTTCCCTGCATCCACAGACGTTAGCACAATACCGATTCCGTTCCAATACGGAATATCGTGGTATATGGGATTTATAAAATATTACCCGCTATTATGCGGCGCAGTAGGGTCTCATCCACTATATAATGCGGGAAAATCAACTCCAAGTACATAAATAATACCAATTCCAATCAAGATGGAATTATTGCGGTATATGTTTTTAATAAATAACATCCGCTTAATATACGGCGTATAATGTCTATTTAACACAATAGATAACAATTCATCATTTAGGCATACAATCAACAATTTTAAATCTAACAATTTAAAATTTAAATCGAAACAATTTCGATTGAGTGAGAAGTTCTCACCTTGCTTTTAATTCAGTTTTCGCATTTTATTTCGAATAAAATTAAACGCGCGTTTAATTTTACCCGAAATTCTCACTATCTCCAAATGACCCAAACCAGCTCCATTGCGTAGTGCTCGACAAAACGAACCCGACGCAAGTCGTTTCATCAAAATCCGACCTCGTATGAACAAGTTATAGCAATTTTAATATTACACGAATTATTATATACATAAATTAACAAATTCCTTTTAATTTTTACCCTAACTAATCCGGGCCGTCCATTTTCTCTCTGCAGATCGTGGCCGCACCTTCCACCTTCTTCCCCATATGTGAAAAACACATACACAACCCATAGCCGCCTCTTCTTCATCAATTTTCGTGCCCACTATAAGCTGCTTGAAGACGACCTTCGACTGCCATTTGAATGCCCTCGACGAGAGCTACCTTCGGCTGCCACCACGACGAGCTCGGCCTCGTCTATGCCTGGGAAAACGTGCGCGTTCGGCAGGACTCCAAGCTCAAATTGCCATTGATTTACTATGTTTCAAACGATCTCCACCGTTGGATCTGTGGATCTCATCCCCCTCTATAAGTTTGCGGTTGAAGATTTCTTGAATAGATCGACGGATTGGAAGATAATTAGAGGAGAAGGAAGTGAATTTTAGGCCATAGATTTTAATGGTGGCGGATGAAGCTATTTGTGTTGAATATGCGCTTATATGATTTCTGTTTGATGATAATAAACATATATACATTCGTTTAAATGTATTTGTTAATGTACTATTTTATTTTTCATAGATTAAATAAATATTTGCTGAATAAAATCAAATACATAGAATTTGAATTCAAACAGAAATTTTATTCAAACAAATATTTATTACATTTTTGAATAGTACAAATTCAAGCTCTCACTATACATATACAATTTTGATTACAATACATCACAATTCAATTTACATAAAGTCCTCACTACATATCACTCACACTCGTAGTTTATCTTCAACTTCATTTCAGTTAGAATCCAGCATCTGAGAAATCTGCAAAAATAATTTTGAAGCAGTAAAATTGAAAAGGAAATATTTTTGCGGTATAAAATAAAAAGTGAATTTTGAAAATAATATTTGCCTCGGTTATTTGGGTTGTTCGTCATGATTTATTTTTGAATCCATTATACACGAACAACTTGTGACATACACAGTGTATCACTGTATATGCCACAAGGCCGTGCACACCAATATACACTTGATAATGCTACAGAACAGGTGAGTACAAGGTCAAACCCAAATAAAAGACGGGTTCAACTCAGGTGCAACATAAATAAAATCTCGACTTCAGCACAAGGTCAAACCCGAGTTGTAAAACTGGATTCAACTCAAGTGTAATGCACAGTCTACACAAATTCAAGAAGGCACCATATAATAAACAAAGTGCAAAGGTCAAGCCATTGCTGCCATGACTCAACTCAAATGCAAAACCTCGACCAAAATCAAAATACACCAGTGAAACAAATGCAAAACACATGGAGGCAAAGCTCAAACCAAACAGTCAAGTTCAAGACATAGCAATGGAAATAGTGTCGCCGAGAACTGATACAAGCAAATCATGGGATGGCAGTATCAATGTCAGGTCAATGCCAAAGTCGAACAATTCAAACCAGAAAAATGAAAAACCACTTCAGCAATCAAGTACAGTATGCAACAACTATATACATGTACACAAAGCCAAACTGCAACAAGACCAACTCCAGAATGCATCAGAGTGCAAATGAAACATGTGCAGACCAATGAACAGAGGCAACAAAGGTCAGGGAACAGGGCAACATCAAGTGATGCAACATCACATAATCAAATGAAGCCAAAGCAAACAGAGGGATCAATATGGCAATATTGTTGCATCAATGAATTTATAAACATCAACTACAAGCCCAAGTGTACAAAGAAGACAGTGACACAGCAACCAACACAATGAAACTGACTCGAAGCAAACTCAGTGCACAACAATCAAAATAAACAGAACACTGCAGGTCAGTAGTGAACCCGGACAAAAGTCAGAGAGTGTAGACATGATTATCAAGCTACAACTCAAATGAAATAGATCAAGTGACATGATGAAACAGTGCAAACTCAAATGAGCAAGTGCAACAGAGAATAGCATCAATGCATAAATGACTACAGAACATCAAGATGAACCAGACAAGATATGACAACAATAGACCAGCAAAGCAACAACTTAAGTGTAACAAGTTCAATCCACCAGTATGCAGTGATACACAGTGATCAAGTGTCTACAACAGTACCAAAGTAATACATGATGAATCTGACTCAATATAACCAGATGAACAAGACAACTATGTTTTACAAAAATAAAAATCAAGTCAATGTCGAAGTCAACCAAAACAAGTTCGAACAATATCAAGAACCAAAGTCACAGTGAACAAAGCAAGGTGTAACCAAAGTCACAGTGAACAAAGCAAGGTCACAGTGAAATCAACATCATCAGAAAAGTTCAAAGCCGAAGACAGGGATGAACTCGAGATTATCTATATGCAATATAGACTATACTTGAAGCCATAAGAAATGTAAATGCAGACCAAAGAATCAACATCGTTAAATGAAATCAAGTATGTATAAAAATAGAAAAAGTCAAAAATCAAATCCAAGTAAAATAGGAAAGTAGATGCCGTAACGATCAAGGAACGATCGAACGATTTCAAGCTAAAACTGTGACAGTGAAGGAAAGGAAAGATTCGAATTGAACAAGTCAGTAAAATCTCAAACGTTCAAGCAGTATCAAGTGGCAGAGAAAATGTTTTGACGAATTCAAATAAGAAATATACGATGCAAATTTAGGAATTCGACTCCTATAAATTACAATCGACATCATCGGCAATTATAATCGAATTCAAGTAATCAATCCAGAAAGCAAAAGGAACAAATAACATACCAGAAGAAAAGTCGAATTCGATCATCTCGAAGCAACCAAGCCAACTTCATCAAAACCCTAATTTCACAGTACAATCAAGAGAAGCAGCCGAGCACGACTCAAAGAGACATCGATCAACTCGAGGCAAGCAGCTGATCAATAGAGAAGGAAATCGATTTCAATCAACAAGAGCAACAAAATCGATCGGCATCGTCACAGACCACCGAAGCCCTAATTTAGATCGAGCAAAGAAAGCAACGGCCGCCATTTTTCACAAAGGAACAAATAAAAGAGGATCGGGTTAAATAATAAAAGGGGGCCGGCTTTATATTATTAAGGGCCTTTTAATTTTTTAATTAGGGTTTTTTATTTTTTTATTTTTAAATTGCTTTTTAAATTTTATTTTAAATTTTAAACCATTGTATTTACTAGTCGTGTAACTAGGGGACAAGCTACATGGCATAGTTTGAGAATTCGCAACTCAGTGGCAGGGTTTTGAGCGTAGAGTTAGGTTAGTCAGTAGCGGGTGTCGCGAGTTTACATGTGTAAGCGTGTGACTACTTAATTTCTAGTAGAAACCTTGGGGGCAGCACGTAGGCAGGGTTTTGCCGAAGCTGGGTAAATTCTGTGTCGTTCTATTTCTGCAATTTATTATTCTGCTATTTTTCTGTGCTGCTATTAATCTGTGATCCGTGTCGAAATAATTTTATAAGCTTCCGCAATTAATTTTTATAATTAATACCATCACCCTATTCACCCCCGCCCTCTAGGGTGAAATCGATCCTACAATTTGCCGTAGGGTTTTCAATGTTGTTTGCAAAGTGTGAATATGAGGTGCTTATATAGAAAATTCACAAATTACTATTCATCCGAAATTTTTCGAACTCCAAACGAAGCATGCCGGCTGGCATTTCTAGGGGTTACCCCACGTTCCGGACACAATGGAATATGTTTCGGAGGCTAATTCGGTCATATGTGCGAGTTACAGAAATAAACGATCGATTTTAAATTAAATCGATTTAAACTATTTTCTATGCGTTTTGGCTTGCCCCGGACAAATGGTAAATCCGATTGACACGAAATTTGAAACCTTACAATAATATCATATTACGGATCTGATGAAACTAGTTTCGTCGAAATCCGAGACTGTTTGAAAAATGGCTATTTTAACTCGTCAATTAAATATTAAAATATTCAATTTTCACAAATCAACTTTAAATTCAATTTTAAAAGTTCTATAACATCATTATAACTCCAATATGATTTAATAAAATTTTATGAATCATTTTCAGTCATAGTAAACCCAATTTTCAATTATTTATGGAATTTCAAATATTAAATTATCGATTTAATTATGCAATTAAATCCAAATATTCGAAATAAAATTTATTCGACTTATAAATCTCACTTATTAATATTTAAAATCAATTAAATATACAAATTTTAATTGACAGAAATTCTGGGTCGTTATATGAAACCAGTGAACAGGGATCAAAGCGAACTGACCACAAACCCATTATTGGAAAGATATCCAAAGGCCCACATTCTACACAAAGAGGTTGGTGAGAGATGTAGCTGTATGCAAGTTCATTAAAGCACACTTTGAAGGAATCATGTCTCATGATAGAAGACGTGGCTCCAACCAAGCAGCAGAGAACTCTAAAATGATGGTATTGTATTCAAAAATTGAGATACTAAAGGGATCAAAGCTTCGACTCTCGACCCGATGGTGGTGACGGTAGGAATCGAACCCACTGTGGTCCGAAGAGTATTGGTCGATAGCGGTAGTTCTATCAATATAATTTTCAAATGTACCTTTGACCAAATGAAGATCGACATGAAAAGCATGTATACATGCAAAAAAAATTCCAAGGGTTTACTGGCAAACTAAACAAGCCGTAGGGACAATTGACCTGCCAGTGGAGCTTGGAGAGGGTGATCAAAGAGTTACCCTCATTCAGACCTTCGTAATTACGGACAAAACTTCTACGTATAAAGCCTTCTTGGGACGACCTTCCTTAGTCGATTTCAGAGTCGCTTTGGCCCAGTGGTGCCTTATAATGAAGTTCCCGACTACAAACGGAGTCGGAGTGGTCAAAGGAGATCAATGCACCGTTAGAGAATGTTACATCACCAAGTTACGTGAATCCAGAAGTAGGGAAAAAGGGAAGGTTATGAAGAGAACCCTCCACATTCATGAACCTACCGAATAGAAACTACAGAGCCACCCCTAGCTCGGGGACCATAGCCAATTTAATAAGGCTTTGGACCCTAGAAAGAAGAGTTCAGGGGAGGATCGGGTAGCATTGGCATAATTGACGGTGTCTGTCCCAGTCAACATGGATGACGTAACTAAAGTCCTAAAAATTGAATCGCACCATGGAAACAAGATGTGATTGGAACTCACAAAATTTCTTCATACCAACTTGGATGTGTTTGCATGGACGCATTCTGATATGTGTGGGGCGTCACCAGAAATGGCATGCCATGCGCTCAACATTGACCACCAGTTCACACTAGTAAAGCAAAAGACGTGTTGCCTGAAAGTATGCTATGGATCGTGTAATATGGATATATGGTAATACAGAGTGTAGGGATGATAGCTATACATTAATTAGTGCGGAATATAAAAGCAGTAAAGTAAAATAACACCAGGAATTTTTATACTGGTTTGGAGCACCATCCTACGTCCAGTCCCAGACTTCTTCTAGAATTTTACTAAAACAACAACCCTCACTTACCCGAAGGAACAGGTCTATACACCCCTGAGCTGCCGAACAGGGATCTGAGCAGCAGTACAGGATTTCGTCTCAACAGCCGAAGAGGACTTCACTCGCCTGAGCAGCAGAACAGGACTTCAACAAATGCAGATAATAGTTTTGACTTTTGTGTGTTCTGATAACATGGGTTTGTCACTTGTAATACACCATTCCTATAATCTTCTCCTCGAGTATAAATATGTATATTTAAAGTATATGAAGAATATAAAGGTATAGTATTGCTTTAATGCAGAATAATTGAAAGTATAATAGCAAATAGATTTCAGGAAGTTAGATCAGAAAGATAGAGAATTCGATTGTGATTCAATGATTTGGAATGAAGTTAGAGTTTATATTTATAAAGGTTAGAGAGAAGAGACCGTCGGTGAAGAGTTTTGATTGAAGTGTCGCGTCTGAATCTTTTCGTTAAAGGTTCGCAACTCTTCACAAAAGTCGTGTCTTTTCGAAAAGTGACTATTATAGAAATTCAGTCAACTGAGCCTCTGGGATAGTCAACTAAATATTCAAAGTAATTTTTAAATCTAAAATTTGTATATCTATATATCTGTGCATGCTGCACAAAAATCTCAGTGTCAATCGACTAGTTCCGAGGGTCAGTCGACTGACCTGGTTAAATTTGTAAAGTAAGCACAGTTTACATAGATATATGAATCTCTATAACTTTAAACACTTTTATAATTTAAATATATGCTTATATATGTATAAAATATTTGGTAAATATAATGATTAAATATATAAGCTGATGTAGAAGTAATCGAGGAGAGATTTTAACAATATTGACCTAAGACTTCAAAACAAAATACTATAGTTGATGCATTGGTTTTTAAAGTCTCGTCTCCTTGTTTCTTTTTGTCGTAGCAGTCGTATAAATCTATATGTCGTAGAAATATCTTCGTGTCACCTATATGTCGTAGAAATATCTTTGTGTCATGAATCAAAACCAAGTCTCAACATTCTCCCCCTTTTTGGTTGATGACAACCTGTAAATAGATATAGATTTCGACCGTATATATATAACATAAATACTTACTCCCTCTGAATCTTTGACGCTCTATATCCTGCATTCTTATTGTTAGCAATAATATTTCTCCCCCCTTGTCATCGACAAAAAGGAATAAGTAATATGAAGTCATAATGTAGAAAATATTAATAGAAAAAGAACAATCATCCATACATTAAACTTCCATAATCAAGAGTGTTCGAAATGAATAAAACATAGTGGCCATTTAGTACAAGCCATACGAAAATAAAAATTAATGTTTGAATAAAAAGAAAAAGCATCTCAAGACATTGGTTGCTTACCCCTACCACTATCACCTTCATCTCCACCATCATCAATACTACTTGCTTGATCGTCGTCAGAAGAAGACCATGTAAAGACGGGTTGCTTACCTAGATCGTCTATAGTAGCCGTAGATGTCCCAGAAGAACATGAGATAGCTTGCCATAATTTAGTGAGAAATCCTTTGACCTTATCAAGCTTCTTATCAACTTTGATGATGTTGGATTGCAGAATTTGTTGATTACGACAAATTATAGAGATGGATTCACGTGGTTGAAGACCTGGATTTGGAATCAAAATTTCTTCTTGTTGATGATGGTTCGATCTTTAACTAGATGGTCCTTGAGATGGCTCGCCATGTTGTTGCGGTTGGTCTTGAGGTGATCGCCTTTGGGTCCATTCTTCAAAAGACATGATATGAGGGGGTCTAGAAACTGGTAGTTTCATCAAGACTAAAGTCCAAGCGTTCAAACATCCAATGGTAGAAATCGGTGGATCTGGTTCCTGAATTTCACAAGCTTTTAGAAGACGCATAATATATTCGCCGTAGTAGATTATATTCATTCTACCGTTGTTGAAGCTTAAAAATTCATCAAGAATTAAACGGAGCCAGTTGACTTTAATGTTTCCAAAGATATCTTATAAAGCTTTAAAGTCATTTTCATAGACAAGTTCATTACTCCTAGTTCTAGGAGTTATGTTTTTCATTAAAGCACGATGAATAATTCGTGCCTTTGGTCATAAAGACATCGATTTTAGTTGACACATGTCGTCTTCTAGAAACAAGTGGCTTACATTATCTCGAACAACCAAGTCATAATCAATAGTTTCCAGTTCCACACCATCATTTTCTGTTTACAAAATATGAGCCATGCGGTCTAAGGAAAAAAGACGGGTTTCCCACATACTAGACTCCATACACAGTCTTGTTGATTTGGAACGTTTTGGTGACCCAAATTTAGGTTTGATAGAACAATTTAACCATTATTTGATTGATTTTGTGTTTGTTATCATTGTTCTTGAATAACGATTCCAAATTACTTCTTCTAGCTAACTCTTGGATGTGGTATGGAGAAAAGTCAGAAAATTTAACAAACGAACCTTCGAAAATCCTTGAGTCTAGCATTCCTCTCCACCTTCGAATCACGGTGTCATCAAATTGCCACCTTTGAATTTGTTGGTTCGATGGAGTTTGAGATGATGAGTAACTTGTCCCTTTCGTTTAGGAGCCATTAATTTTAATTTCGAAGAATAAAAATGGAATTTTGGAGAGCCTAGGGTTTTTGAAAATTTGAAAATCTGAAATGGTAATGCGGAAAGAAGGTAAAGTGGAAGATAAAAGGAGTAGAGTGAAATATTCCTTTCTTTTTATAATAATTATAAAACTGTATATTTTCAAATTCACCTCCGTGATCACTTCTAATATTTTTAATTTTAATATCTTTTAAAATTTGAATTACTTAACAAATGTTTTGAAATTTTCAAAGGTATCACTTTTATTTTTCATAAAGATAGTCCATGTATATCTAGAAAAATCATCAACTATTACAAATACGTACTTATTATGATTTATAGATTGAACATGGGTAGGGCCAAATAAATCCATATGAAGTAACTCGAGTGGTTGTAATGTCGAAATAACTTTCTTAGATTTAAACGAAGATTTAGTTTCTTTACCTAATTGACATGAATCACATATATCATTAACTTTAAAATTCATATTTGGTAAACCTTTTACAAGATTATTTTAAGAAATTTTATTTATATTTTTGAAATTGATATGACAGAATCGTTTGTGCCATATTCATGGATCATTTTTTTTAGCTATTAAACACATATCCGAGTTATGATTAATTTTCATATTCAAAACGTAAATGTTTTTATCTCTGTTTCCTTCAAAAATTAGATTTTGATTCCGATCAAGAATACTACATTTATTTTCAAAATATGGCATTTTAAAATCTTTATCGCATAATTGACTTATACTTAATAGGTTATGTTTTAAATTCTTAACTAATAAAACGTTTGTAATAAGAGGTAAATTAGATGTACCGTAATTGCTCACATCGCCTTTGCCGTTGATATATCCCTTGAAATTATCTCAAAAAGTGACCGGTCCTCCATCTGAGTATGTAATATTTATCAACATATCTTTGTCTCCTGTCCTATGTTTTGAGCAACCACTGTCGAGTATCCATTTTCCTCTTTTCTTAAGTGGGACCTGCTAAAAATATGAGATAAAGTTGGTACCCACCTTTTTAATAGGGTCCTATGAGTTAGGTTTTAGGAAACCAAACCCAAGTGGGTTTGGTATCCCTTTTATAAATATAATTTTTATTATTATGAACTTTTTCTATAAATGAACTAATATACTTTTTCATTAGTAGTTTGTTATTAGTTTTAGGTACCCATATATTTATAGTTTTAGAAACTAATCTATTTGAGGTTGTGGATGTTTTATCATACTTAACTTTATTTAAATTACTAGATTGTGAATTCTTGATTTTCTTCTTATGTCCTAAACCATTTTTATTACTAACAAATTGTGAATTCTCAATAATTCTAGATAAATTTTCTCTTCCTTTATTAAAATTTGAAACATTTTTATAATTCCTTCTAGTTTGGTCTTTAGACTTGAATTTTCTAGTTCTACCATTTTAATATTAATTTTTAAAACATGATTTTCAGAAACAAGACTATCATTTTTTCTTTTTGATTTTCAATTTCTTGACTCAATAATATAAGTTGAGAATTAACATTTGAAAGAGATTCCTGAGTTTTCTTAAGTTCTTCTTCCAATATTTTCTTCTCGTCTTTAAGCATGTCTCTTTCAAATTCTGCCTTGCTCTGATTTTCTACAGCTTCTTTATATTTTCCTTCGAGACTTTTTAAAGTATCTAATAATTTAGAATTTATTTCTATCATATCATCAAAAGTTAAATCACTAACCTCATTCGCTTTAGCCATAAAACATACATTAGCTTGTTCATTGTCGCTGTCACTTTCACTTCCCGAGGAAGAAGAGGAGGAATCTGAATCATCCCAAGTGACTGAAAATGCTTGTCTTTTGAATTTGTCCTTCCTTTTATTTTAATATTCTTTCTTTTGAATTTGTCCTTCCTTTTATTTCGATATTCTTTCTTTTGATCTGGACAGTCCTTCTGCATATTCCCCTTCTTGTGTCAGTTAAAACATTCCATAACTGATAAGGATGGTGGTTTATTGCTATTTGAAGTTCTCTTGCTATTATTTCCATTTTCTTTTCTATATTTCAAGAATTTCTTGAAGTTCTTGGCAATAAAGGCTAGATCGTCTTTGTCTGAATTTGATTCTTCTTGTTCTGCATGAAATGCTATATTCTTTTTGTCTTGAGCTTGAACTCGTTTAGCCTGCAAATTCACTTCATAAGACATTAAATTTCCTATTAACTCTTCCAAAGTTATTTTGGAAATATCTTTCGATTCTTCAATAGCGAGAACTTTTCTTTCCCATTCTTCCGTTAAAGAGTTAAGGATTTTGGATACAATATCAAAATTTGAATATTTTTCCCCTAGTCCTACTAATGAATGATAAATATCCTGAAATCTTGAATACATGTCATTTATAGATTCATTTTCTTTCATTCTATAGTTTTGAAACTGACTTTTGAGCATGGATATTTTGCTTTGTTTGACCTTGTTGGTTCCTTCTTGTGTAACTTTGAGTGTACACCATATTTCATATGCAGTATTGCACATGCTAACATGGTTAAACTCATTTTTTTCTAAGGCACAAAACAACATATTCATGGCTTTTGCATTAGTTGTGGCATATAATTTCTATGTATTTGACCAAGTGGTATATTCTTCAGTCGGAATAGTATATTCTGTTTGAGTTATATTCCATGAATTAAAACCATTAGCTTGCATTTAAATTCTCATTCGTGTGGCCTAATTGTTATAATTTATGCTATTAAATAGTGGTGGTCGTGCAGTGGATTATCCTTCAATGAAGCTAGTGTTAATGCTAGTGTTAATGCTAGTGTTAGTGCAAGTGTTAGTGTCCATTCTATTAGATTATCAAATAACTGTGTTATGGTTATATGATAACCTCGCTCTAATACCAAATGAAAGTGTTCTATGGATCGTGTAATATGGATATATGATAATATAGAGTGTAGTGATGATAGCTATATAGTAATTAGTGTGGAATATAAAAGCAGTAAAGCAAAATGACACCAGGAATTTTTATACTGGTTCAGAGCACCGTCCTACGTCCAGTCCCAGACTCCTTTTGAAATTTTACTAAAACAACAACCCTCACTTAACCTGGAGGAACAGGTCTATACACCCTTGAGCAGCCGAACAGGGACCTGAGTAGCAGAACAGGATTTCGCCTCAACAGCCGAAGAGGACTTCACTCGCCTGAGCAGCAGAACTGGACTTCAACAAATACAGATAATAGTTTTAACTTTTGTGTGTTCTGATAATACGGATTTGTCACTTGTAGTACACCCTTTCTATAATCTTCTCCTCGAGTATAAATATGTATATTTGAAGTATATGAAGAATAGAAAGGTATAGTATTGCTTTAATACAGAATAACTGAAAGTATAATAGCAAATAGATTTCAAAAAGTTGGATCAAAAAGATAGAGAATTCGATTGTGATTCAATGATTTGGAATGAAGTTAGAGTTTGTATTTATAAAGGTTAGAGAGCAGCGACTATTGGTGAAGAGTTTTAATTGAAGTGTTGCATCTGAATCTTTTCGTTAAAGGTTCGCAACTCTTCACAAAAGTCGTGTCTTTTCGAAAAGTGGTTGTTATAGAAATTCAATTCACTGAGCCTCTAGGTCAATCGACTGAATATTCAAAGTAATTTTGAAATTTAAAATTCGTATATCTATGTATCTATGCATGCTGCACAAAAATCCCAGAGTCAGTCGACTGGTTCAGAGGGTCAGTCGACTGACCTGGTTAAATTTGTATAGTAAGCACAGTTTATATAGGTATATGAATTTCTATAACTTTAAAACACTTTTATAATTTAAATATATGCTTATATATGTATAAAATATTTGGTAAATATAATGATTAAATATATAAGCTAATGTAGACGCAATCGAGGAGAGATTTTGATAATATTGACCTAAGACTTCAAAACAAAATACCATAGTTGATGCACTGGTTTTTAAAGTCTCGTCTCCTTGTCTCTTTTTGTCGTAGCAGTCGTCAAATCTGTATGTCGTAGAAATAGCTTCGTGTCATGAATCAAAATCAATTCTCAACATTCTCCCCTTTTTTATTGATGACAAACTATAAATAGATATAGATTTCGACTATATATATATAACATAAATACTTACTCCCTCTGAATCTTTGACAGTCTATATCCCGCATTTTTATTGTTAGCAATAATATTTCTCCCCCTTGATCATTGACAAAAAGGAATAAGTAATATGAAGTCATCCTGCAGAAAATATTAATAGAATAATAACAATCATCCATACATTAAACTTCCATAATCAAGAGTGTTTGAAATGAATAAAACATAGTGGCCATTTAGTACAAGCCATACGAAAATGAAAATTAATGTTTGAATAAAAAGAAAAAGCATCTCAAGACATTGGTTGCTTACCCCTACCATTATCACCTTCATCTCCATCATCATCACTACTACTTGCTTGGCCGTCGTCAGAAGAAGACCATGTAAAGACGGGTTGCTTACCCGAATCGCCTATAGTAGCCGTAGATATCCCGGAAGAACATGAGATAGCTTGCCATAATTTAGTGAAAAATCCTTTGACCTTATCAAGCTTCTTATCAACTTTGATGATGTTGGATTGTACAATTTGTTGATTACGGCAAATTATAGAGATGGATTCACGTGGTTGAAGACCTGGATTTGGAATAAAAGTTCTTCTTGTTGATGACGAGTCGATCTTTGACGAGATGGTCCTTGAGATGGCTCGCCATGTTGTTGTGGTTGGTTTTGAGCTGATTGCCTTTAGGTCCATTCTTCAAAAGACATGATATAAGGGGTCTAACAACCGGTAGTTTCATCAAGGCTAAAGTCCGAGTGTTCAAACATCCAACGGTAGAAATCGGTGAATCTGGTTCCGTAATTTCACAAGCTTTTAGAAGATGTATAATATATTCGCCATAGTAGATTATATTCATTCTTCCGTTGTTGAAGCTTAAAAATTCGTCAAGAATTAAACATATCCAGTTGACTTTAATGTTTTCAAAGATAGCATATAAATCTTTAAAGTTATTTTCGTAGACAAGTTCATAACTCCCGGTTCTAGAAGTTATGGTTTTCAGTAGAGCTCGATGAATAATTCGTGCCTTTGGTCGTAAAGACATCGATTTTAGTTGACGCATGTCGTCTTCTAGAAACAAATGGCTTACATTATCTCGAACAACCAAGTCACAATCAATAGTTGCCAGTTCCACACCATCGTTTTCTGTTTGCAAAATATGAGCCATGCGGTCTAAGGAGAAAAAGACGGGTTTCCCACATGTTAGACTCCATACACAGTCTCGTTGATTTGGAACGTTTTGGTGACCCAAATTTAGGTTTGCATAGAACAATTTCACCGTTATTTGATTGATTTTGTGTTTGTTATCATGATTGTTGAATAACGATTCCCAATTACTTCTAGCTAATTCTTGGATGTGGTATGGAGAAAAGTCAGAAAATTTAACAAACGAACCGTCGAAAATCCTTGAGTCTTGCATTTGTCTCCACCTCCGAATCACGGTGTCATCAAATAGCCACCTTTGAATTTGTTCGTTTAACGGAGGTTGAGATGACGAGGAAGCTTGTCCCTTTCGTTTAGGAGCTATTAATTTTAGTTTCGAAGAATAAAAATGGAGTTTTGGAGCGCCTAGGGTTTTTGAAAATTTGAAAATCTGAAATGGTAATGGGGAAAGAAGGTAAAGTGGAAGATAAAAGGAGTAAAGTGAAATATTCCTTTCTTTTTACATTAATTATAAAACTGCATATTTTCAAATTCACCTCCGTGATCACTTCTAATATTTTTAATTTTAATACCTTTTAAATTTTGAATTTGTTTAACAAATGTTTTGAAATTTTCAAAGGTATCACTTTTATTTTTCAAAAGATAGTCCATTTATATCTAGAAAAATCATCAACTATTACAAATACGTACTTATTATGATTTATAGATTGAACATGGGTAGGGCCAAATAAATCCATATGAAGTAACTCGAGTGGTTGTAATGTCGAAATAACTTTCTTAGATTTAAACGAAGATTTAGTTAATTTACCTAATTGACATGAGTCACATATATCATTACTTTAAAATTCATATTTGGTAAACCTTTTGCAAGATTATTTTAAGAAATTTTATTTATATTTTTGAAATTGATATGACATAGTCATTTGTGCCATATTCACGGATCATTTTCTTTAGCTATTAAACACGTATCCGAGTTATGATTAATTTTCATATTCAAAACATAAATGGTTTTATCTCTATTTCCTTCGAAAATTCGATTTTGATTCTGATCAAGACTACATTTTTTTTCAGAAAATGGTATTTTAAAATTTTTATCGCATAATTGACTTATACTTAATAGATTGTGTTTTAAATTCTAACTTCTATGTTTGGTGAGCATTTCTCAAGGTCAGAATCCCAAGGCACACGAGTCCTAACACCCACTAGTGAAGTCTAAAGACTTCTATGTTTCGAGTTTGGGTTTGGTGAAACCTAAAAGACTAGTAGGAGCCTTAGTAGAAAAATGAAATGATAACATTTAACTTTCTAATATTGTAAGAACATATGCTATATTGTAACGACCCGTAATTTGCTACTTCGAAAATGAGAAATTTCGTTCAATTTAAATTTAAAAGGATTTTAAATCTTAAATAAATATATTATATATAAAAACAATTATCTATCTTATACTTAATAAATTGAAAAAGCATAAATTTGGATTTTGAAACAAATCGACAAAAGTTAAGCTTTGTTAATAATAAATAAAGGCTTAAATAAAGGGATTTAAATATTTATTTAAAAAGGTAAATCTTATTTAAAACATCTAATAAAGATAATAAAAGTATGTTAAAAGATTTGAAAGTATGTTAATAATCGTTTTACAAAAATAACCAAAATTTGTCGTATTTTGTCAGTTTTACATACAATGTAAAATTAGAGATTTTGATATTAATTAAATATGATTTTAAAATATAAAGAGACTTTTTTAATTTATTTAAAGAATGAAAAATTTCATTTTTAAATTTGGTTTACATAAATAAATAGTTTAACTAAAACGTCAAAATGTGACCGTAAAACATTTTGTCGAAAAACGACGTTTTGTCAATTAAAAGTTGTCGCAATGTCGTCGCACCTTTATTTCTTACATAGGAACATATATTCTAATAGTGTAAGTGTTAATTAATTAACTAATCAAGTTTACTTTTACCAAACAATGTTAGAAACTTCTAGAAAACAATTAAGAAAAAGTAAGCACAAAAAGATAATAATGTCATTTCAAAGCAAAAAGTAAAACATCAAATCAAACCAAACATAATTATTACTTTACTTTTCTTACTTCTTAAGTGAAAGTGACATAAAGCATGATTTGAAATGTGATGTTAAGTTAAAAAGTAAGTAAATAGCATTTTGGTCATTTTACATAATAATGTTTTATTCCAAACTTTTTCCTATAAATAGCGATGCATACCTCTTTCATTTTCACACAAATCTTTCTTTTCTTCTTCTTCCTTTAAGCTATTTGGCTTCTCTCTTTAAGAGAGGTAGGAGGGTTAAAAATAGTGGATGCTTAAGCACTAATCTACTTGTTACACTCTAACCTCTTCTTAATTCACTTCTTCTTCTTCTCTTCTTAAAAAGGGCCTTAGGCCGTGAGTTTGGGAGTTGATAAGGGGAGGGCGTGAGCAAAGCAAGTAGAGATGGAGATGGTCGAGCACTTGGAAGCATGGTTATGATTAGGTTTAGAAAGGTTTAGTGAAGCGTTGAATTAAATGAATGTTGGTAGCAAGTTAAACGTTTTGGTTAAAGGTGAGAAATTCTCATTGCCTTTGAATTTATATTTTGATTATGTTATAAATCATATTTACACTCTTATGACATATGAATGTTTATACCAAATTGATTGTTAATATGGATGACTTGATAGTTAGTAAATTAAGTTAATTGTGATAATATATCCCGTTATGATATTAATAGTGAACGTCATATTTGAAATCATATGCATGTGATTGGTTGAATGGATGTTATGTTAGTGATAAATATGAATATTGGATATGTTCATTTTGATTAAGTAATCGCTTTATCTAAAAAGACCATATTTTAGTAATATGGAAAATTATGGAAAAATAAGTGTGTTTTCATTTAAAAATGAAATTAAAGTTAAAATGAAAGATAATTTGAAATTTGAAGTGAATCGGATTTGAAAAGAATAGTTAATTAGAAATTGAAATTAAGATGAATAGTGAAATTGAAATTGAAATCGATTTTGAAAAGGTGAAGTTTAGTTGAATTGAAGTTTAAATTGAAATTAGATTTGAAATCTAAGTTTTAAATGTGTTTAATTTGAGATTAGAATTGAAATTCACTTAAAATTGGAATTTAAAATTTAATATTAAAATAATGGGAAAAAAATAATATTATAATATGGTAATAGTGAAAATATATTTTAAATACTTTGAAAAGTGAAAATATTGATTTAAAATGGTTTCTAATGATTTTATAAGTGTTGAAATCCAATTTGAATTGATTATTTCAAGAATTGAAAAATAAGTTAAAACTAGACGCGTCGCGCAAAGGTAGTTCGCGATTTCGCGCCGAAAAGTTCAAATGAGTGTATAGAGTGGAATATGGCTCGGAATCCTTCGAGATAAGAAAATTCCGGACTGTTATATCCATATATTCTAAACGAAGAAAGAAAATTGAAGTTTTGATAAGTAGATTTTGAATTAAGTCCAAATCAATTTTCTAGAAAAATCGCGCTAGTGCAGTTTAGTGACCATAGCAGGAAATTTGTTTAAATGAATGTTTTTAATTATGGAAAAATATGAAATAAATTTGATAAATCTATTTAAATGATTTAAAAGAGATTGGGATTGGAAAATATGAATTATCGAATGTTTAAAAGTTGTTTAATTCAAAATAAGCTTATTTAGCACTTTCTGTAGCACTTAATGTTGCGAATTCTATAACTTTTGGAATATGAGTTTAAGTGTAACGACGTTTCCTAGGATAAATTTTGACTGTTTTAAAAAGGATAATTAAGCGTTTTGAAAGATAATTTGGAATATTTATAAGCAATTCCAAAATAATGTTGAAAATCTGAGTATGCGGAAACGACTAGTACATTTGTCCCGCCTGTGAGATCTGGGAAGATAAGACAAGGTGTTTAACTAAGGTTAGGGATGGAGCAACCAGTGCCCTGAACTTACGTGGCCTATGTTTTCTTTTCTTAGGCGAGGGTGGAACGGATCGAAAGGAAAGCCCGGATGCTGTTAAATAAAAAGATTCTGTTAAATTTTTCAAAATAGAAGAAGATTGGTATTATCCAAATGTTAAGCAATCTCCAGAATGGATGATTTCTATTAACTAAAAATGTTTATTAAGATTGATTTAGGGTTTATCGTAAATGATGTCTTAAATAACATTGTTTTTGACCCGCTTAAAAGTAAAGAGATTTGGATCAATAATTTAGTAAGGAAATCTGAGATATTTTCCAAAGTAAAAGAATGAATTACTTAGAATTATCCTAAGTTAAAAGAAAGTGATTTCAAAATCATCCAAAAAGAATTAAAGTGAAAAGAGACTTAATAAATCCTATATACTCATATTCACTTTTATCGATGATTGGATTTCGGAGGAACCGGAGTCGGATTTGGTAAATTCCTATCCGAAAACCACTTCGAACCAATGTATACGTTCGAACGTGAAGACTTGTTGAAGATGATGATTATTGAAGACCGTGGATCTTTATAGCGTGATGACTGCTTGTTGACTTGCTCTGGGTAGCTCCCGAGTTATATATAGCAGTGGTCTCCTCGTGATGGAGATTTTGCGAATTGCAAGGGCTTCTCGCATAGTAATGGCCGAGGAAAGTGCCTTCGGTTTGTCCTGTTCCTGGACAACTTGTATGGACGTTTGTTTGACATTGCATTTCTAACGATTACGTACATTGGTTTTTACAAACGTACATCAGTGGTGGCGGAGAAGGCAACTTCTCTTAGCTTAACACCCTCCTTGAGACATACGAGCTTAAGCGTTGTATTTTTGTGGAAGGCAATTAGTAGTTAAATGAAAATGGCAATGTGGCATTCAAAGATGTGATATGTGCTTTGTAAAAAGGTAATCGTGACCTCAAGCCTCATCAAACCGAAAATGACTGAAACAGGATTAGATGCAGCAGGGCTAAGTGGGTCATTTCCAAGTAGGGTATGATCATCCCCTTATAGAGATATTTCTTCCCGCTATGATGTTCGGGATGTTAATTAATGTGGTGTATGGAAAGAGAGCTCTCGATTAAAGGTCGGTAACGACCGGGGGATGGCATATTCGTTACTATCTAGTTAAAGAGGTAGGCCGGTCTTGTGTTGGTAGAGGGCAGATGTTCTGTGCCTCGGGACATCCATCTAGAGGTGTACCCATTTCGGAAGGTAGATCCTGTGCTTGGTCATTTGTATGGAAATCCATTCTCCAATAAGAACCAACGGTTTTGTTTGTAGAGCCTAGTATGCTAGAATTTAATAATGGTAACGATTTCAGCTAAGATAAATAAGTTTATTTGCAAATGTTTTAAAAGAGATGTCATTAGAAATAATATCAAATGTTTTGATATAAAAGTGTTTTAGTTATCATAAGGTAAAAACCCGTCCGTGTTTATTTGTGGGCGTGGTCTTATGAGATACTCTTTATTTTCAAAGGATTTTATCCAAAGGCTGATATATGACACTGTCATTTATTATTGAGTTTTTCTCACGCTGGTTTATCAAGCCTGATCCGGGTATTTTCAATACTCGGGTCAGATCCGAGTAGTTTCAGGATAATCGAAGACAGTTGGAGTTTACGGAGGAGAGCTGGAGATATTCATCGATGTATGGAGATATTCGTTTATCGGCTTTGCTTAGTGTATTTTGTTTGATGTTTGTCAGCAATTGTATGGGTAGGTTTTATGACTGTTCAAGATGAATTTAGGTTAGACTCTGATATATGTATTTAAAAGTTTTCCGCTGTAAAAATATTTGTTCAATATTATATATTATTCCATTCGTGTGAGATTCTGTTCTGTCTACTTTTCTTTATCACCCTTAAAGATCCGTCTTTTTGTGCAATTTGAGTTAGACATGTGTGGTTTACGATTCAAAGGGTACGGGAAAACAGGCCTTTACATATACAATGTTATAATAATCTACATTGATAAATTTGTGTATTTAATATGATTAATAAAACATTTATCAATTAATATATACAAATGAACTGAATTGAATATTGATAAATAGAAATATAACATATACTTACTAATTGAATACTTCTTGCATGTTAACGTTTCAACACCCATGTAAGTGCTTAATTATACAACTACTAAATATGTTCGTAATTGGGTCAATTACATATTTACTTGCCCAAGACCGTGTGTTATCTCCAGTGATTTTCGGCTTCTAAAAGCAATATAAGGATATGAATATTTGATTCATTTCCAATCTCATATAAGTGCTACATAGCGAAAGGCCACCACTCATAATATACTACATTTCGATGAAATTAGTTCATCCGAAGTAAGAAAGTAACCAATAGTGCAAGATCAAGTATTTAACATTTTTAATTATAGTAAAGATCATATTATACTAAATGTAATACAAGACCAAAACTACAATATAAATCTAAGTACTCGTCGTTGAAATGTCAGCTTGATCAGTTTGCACAAAGTGCAACATATTTGATGTCCTTAAATGTTAAAGATGATCAAATGTGCTTTTGTAAAGAGTTTGTTATGATGTTGTAGTGAGAGTGTTCTTTGGAATAGTTCGACCACTTAGAAAAAAACGAATGTATAAGAGTAGATGTAATTTAAGGTACAATTAGGATGAAGAGGGTAAATGGTCACTTTTCTTCATAAGAAACATCGAAAATGAGAATTGTAAAATAATAACTGATACTTAATATTGGAATAAGAAATACAATTTTTATTTTGAAATGTATTTTGATACATAAAATTGTTTCCAATGAGATTTATTTCTTTGAGTTTATGATCAAAAAACTCTCTCCTGTAAACAAGTTGCAATATATGAAATAAATAACCTATATTGAGTGAATGATGGATCTTCATATTTACTACACTATTATAATAATGGTGAAAATAGTGCGAATATGCCATACAACACTTATTGATTGCATCAAATTATGAAAATTGCTAACCAAACTTTATTTATGAAATAATGACTAATTTTTCAGCGTCGATTGAAAAATGGACATTGTTATATTTCAATGTGAATATTATGAATGTTTATTATGAAATAAAACTATAATGTGGTATTTGTTTTCACAACAAAATTAATGCATTGGAAAATATTGAAGTATCTAAAATTATTTACAATTTTTTGGAATTATAGACTAATCCATAGTTTCGGGAAATAAAATTTATTATATGATTATGAATCATATGATACTAGTTAATAATATCTTAAACAATTAATGGCTATGTACCCAATTAATGGCAGCGCCATAATAGTTGATGAACACTTCGGATTGATAACTGTAAATGTATGTAATCGTAAGTCAATTAACACCAAAGCTACTTCATATACTTCATCATATTCTACGAAGACCGTCCTAACCACCAACACCTTATATACCTGTATAGTGCGCTGTAGCGGTGCACGGTCGATGTGGGATGATCATTTGTGGTTGTAGAGTAAATAAGCAATACAGAGCCTATCGTATATCTCGCAGCACATCGAATAAAGTATAATAGTAAAATATCTCAAACATAAAATAGGTAAGACAGCAAACAACAGAATGAGTCACAACATTAGAGTATATAGATCCATATAGTAAATAGCATAAGTGATAGAGTCATATATCAAATGATATGTCATCAATAACCATCTCTAAATAGTAAGGCAAACGAGTACACGTAATAATACAAGAGAATGGCCTCCTACTCGCCTCCTGTTCAACTCCATGTGCTCACTAGACCTGATATCCTTAATATACTCATTGAAGAGTATCTACAGTAATAGGAAGCAAAAACCTTAGATCAGACAACAGTCTGGTGTGAGCGATAGAAATATCAAATACTATAAAGTTAATAAACTAGGACAAATAGTATGAAAAATCAAACCTGACATGTCCTACATTTACAAAGTTAGCACCTATAAAAGATATAAACTACTCTATGGTAGTCATCATGGGTATGCTATATGTCAAAGTACTAAGGGTGTCTAGATATCTGCATCGGTAATATCTACATTGTGTGACATCTCTAAGGTGGTAGAAACAATAAGAGAAACATGGTATCCCGCATCCATCCTCATATTCAATTACTTAGTGCGTTAGATGTATGATACTCGTAAGACCCCATTATATAATCTAGGACTAATCAATGTCCTGGTTTCTTGGTACTTGAATCTATGCTACTCAAAAGGCTGGGAATTAGATTGCACATCATAGTATTCTAGGGTAGATGGATCAGGTCGTCATTTGATCTAGGGCACATCATAACCCAAGTAAGAGCCCTCAATACTCCTCCTTTACAAGTACACTTTGAAACTTACGAATATCGACGATCCCTTTGCATACAGCATCAATCGTAGAGATCTCATCGGAATTGTTTATACAACTCCTATCTGAAGTCGCCATTACTGGAAATTACTCTAGACAACCATCATAAGTCATAGAATTCCATCTTACATCTGCAATCCACCCCAACAGACCCCTAAATCCAAATCGTCGTCGCCGACTTTGCCCTTTAAAGTATAGCTACGCACCATCGAATGACCACAACTCAAGCATATGAACTCCAAACGATCTGAAACTTGGAACGTAGTCTTATAAGGCCTTCCTTGTCACCCTATATCAATAGCGTCAAGTTTAGAATAAAACTCATGGACAAGTACCAATCCATGAATACTGAACCATCACTACCGATCCCACGCTTCACACATGAGCTCCTACAACCGTCCCATGCTCCCTAATGGATCGTGCTTAGATTGGGTCAATTCCCAAGGATTGTTATCGATCCATGGAGATCGATCCCATGCTTCATTTTTCAACTCCAAATCACTCCACCATTGTCGAAAAAAATTTGTAGGTCAAACGGGTTAACCCCTATGGTTCGGTACCGATCCATAGGATCAAACCCATACTTAACCAAAATCGTGTGATGTTGGTTTCACCCCCTTGCTTCCATATTTCCATGCCTTGATCCATACTCCAAGCTACTCTACTGATCCATGTTATTGCGTCTCATCGATTCATGCCTTTAAATTCCCACCGATCAATGCCCTTGACCATACCAATCCATACTTTGAACGTCCATATCTCTACCATACGAACTCCAAATGGCTTGAAACTTGGTGTGTGACCTTATTGGCCTTCCTTATTGCCTCACATCGATCGCATCCAATTTGGGGTATATTTTATGGATCATCACTGAATCGTAATGGTCACAGTCGATCCATAGTTTCTTATTAACTAAATTTCCATTGGATCAACGTTTTCAACCATTTAAATAAAGATCAATCATTCATTCATTATAGATAAGTATTAACAACAGCTAAACATCCAAATATATCATTTTAAAGAGATCTAAATCTAAGGTGAAGTTTAAGGATCCATAAGAGTATGGTTAGAGGTCCATTAAACACATTTTTACAAATCAAGTCTAAATCATCTAAAATTCGAATGTATGGTGTAATATGGTCTAAAAACATTTTTAGTATTTTTAAATAATTTTAAAACATATTTAGGGTGTTTAATGTCCTAATTAGCAAGTGAGGGATCTAATCACTCGCCTTAATAAAAATCAAAGCCTAAATACTCCAATGAATATTAGAAGGCATGAAATCCAAGGGTCTTCTAACAACAGATCTCTAATCCCAAGTGCTAATCATGCTAATATCCTCTTAATGATGTAATTTAGCCAATTAAATTATGTTTTAGGATTTCTTTTTGGTTGATTAGGGTTAATGGAAGTTTTTAACTATTTTTGGAGTTGTAAAATTATGGGGATGAGGTCTCATTAGCCTTCACTTACTCCAGAACCGAAATGGGTTATGGCCTCAAACCTAATGACCCTAATTACCCATTTAAGTTGCTTAAAATCAAACAAAACTTCAAACAACCCTAACTTGAAAACTATATGTTTGTTTTGCTAGTATGAGCACTCTATGGAAAGTGAAACCATCATCTACATCCAATACAATTAGTTTCAAACCCTAACTCAGCCACTATCAAAGTTATAATCAATACAAGATTTGTAGGGTCAAAATGGTCACATAAATATTCACCAAAAATCATGGATGTGGGAAATGTCATTAAGAGTCATTTCCCAAAATATTAAAATTATAGGACCTTATATGAAAATAATTTACATATTCTACGATCCTCCGATACGTAGAATACAGGTCGTTACATTCTCTCTCCTTTAGGAATTTTTCCTCCAAAATTCCATAATCAAGTCAATGGGGTCATCATGCATGCCTGACAATCATATACAAGCATAGGCAACCATCACACGCCAAACATCCATACATAGCAATAAGTGAAAAAAAACACATAAGCCTATCCTAGCATGCAGGACACTATGCCATAGTGTGTTTCATGATATCATAACCTAAAGCAAAAGTGATAAACAAAAAAATCTCACCAAGTAAAGTGCTCTGGATATGTTGTCCTCATGCTCTCCTTGGTCTCCTATGTGCAATCAACTTCACCATAACTCACTGAACCTTTACCAACTTTACCATCTTCCACCTAAGCTGCTTCATACCACGTATGATGATACGAACTGGCTTATGAGGTATCGAGGCCTCTGGTTCAATATTGATATCATCTAGCTGATCTGGTGTGATAGTTACATTTAAGTCTGGCACAAATTTCCGCAAATAAGAGAAATGGAAGACATTGTGCACTCCTTCTATTCTTTGAGCTAAGTTGACTTTGTAAGAAAGGTTCCCAATCCTCTCTAATACCATTAACGTCCAACAAATCTCGATGCCAACTTCTCTATACTACCGAATCGAATAACATTCTGCAATGGAGAGATCTTGACAAGTACCATGTCGTTGATAATGAACTCTACATGGCAACGTCTCTTAATAGCCACTACGCCATAGATGGCCTTCTGCAACGTTTTTGCAAAGTGTTGCCAGGTAAAATGTTGCGATAGTTATACAATTTTGGTCCTACTGCAACGTTGAATTTTTGGTGTTGCCTTAGCCATTAAAATGTGTTGCTCTAGCTAAACAAGTGTAATTGATGCAACATTTTTTATAGTGTTGCTATAGCAGACCTTTGCATATCTTTCGCACCGATCCACGCCAATCTACCAAGGCAAATCTACGTTGGAGAACGTGACACCTCATCATCGGAACACCACTCGTTGATCTTTTAGAGCCGCGAAGAAAAAAGTCCCCGCAAATAACTTTTTGTTTCCATTCTTCTCTGTCTTCTTACAAAGGTTCAAGCGAACATTCTTAATTTGGGGTTCAGCGATTTCGGTTCGATTAGGGCTTCGATTTTGGGGGTTCAAGCTTTGTTCGGTGATTTCGCTTCGATTTGGGGATTCAAGCATTGTTCACATCACTTTAGGGCTTCAATTTCGATTTTGAGGTATAACACTCTCTCCCATCACTTTAGGGTTTCGGTTTAAACTACTTATAAATTCTTAATTCGGCCTGAATTAACAATTCTACTTGTCTAGGTTTCCTCTTGTTGGACACACACACAAATTTTATCTTTTTATGTTAAAATACTCATATTCATAATTGTAGTGATGGACAGCGAAAACATTTGGATAGAACTTCCAAAGTTTAGTGAAGGATATATTAGCGGGATAAGAGCCTTTATACAAAACGATTTTTCTAAATTGGCCGTAGGCAATGAAATGACGTGCCTATGCAAGAATTGTAAAAATAGCAAGTGGCATCGTCCAGATATAATTTATGATCATCTCATCTGCAATGGTCCATCTCCATTGCATGTGAAATGGATTTGTGAGGTTTCTCACCTAAATTTTGGAAGGAGTGATGAAGATATAGACTGTGATGCTAGTGATTTTGGAGATAATCTAGGTGAAACGTTGCACCGTAATCGTGGAAATATGCAGAACTGTGAAGATGAGAATTCTGATGCATCAAATGCCGATGCTAAAAGATTTTATCGCCTTGTCAAAGATGGAAAGCAGCCATTATATCCTGGCTGTTCAAAATTTTCAAGATTAAGTTTTATCATCAGGCTTTATTCTTTAAAATGTGTACATGGAACTATAGAGTCTGTAGTTGGGGATATACTAGAGTTGATGAGAGAGGCTTTTCCACAGGCCCACATACCTTTATCTTTTAGAGCCGCGAAGAAAATCATTAAAGATTTAGGTCTTGATTACAAAAAAATACATGTATGCCAAACGATTGCATGCTCTATTGGACAGAAAATGAAGATAAAGATGTCTGTAACTCTTATGGTATTTCAAGGCGGGAAGAGGAAAAGAAAGGCACCCGTGACAATGATCCAGAGAAGTTGATTCACAAAGTCCAGACAAAAGTAATGCGTTATTTTCCGCTAAAACCATGGCTGCAAAGGCTGTTTGTATGCAAGGAGTATTCACAACTTATGAGATGGCATTCTGTGAGCCGAAAAAAAGACGGAAACTTAGACATCCAGCTGATAGCGAGACTTGGAAGGCGATGGATGCTATGTATCCTGATTTTTCATCAGAAAATAGAAATATCAGATTGGGTGTAGCCTCTGATGGATTCAATCCTTTTCGTACAATGAGTACAACTTACAGTACATGACCAATTGTATTAGTTAACTACAACCTTCCACCTTAGTTGTTCATGAAGCCCGAAAATCTAATTCTTTCAACACTCATCTCCGGTCCAGAGTCTCCAAAGAATAAAATTGATGTATATATGCAGCCTCTAATTGAAGAGTTGAAAGAATTATGGGATCTAGGCATAGAAACTTATGATGCCTTTACTGATCAAAAATTCATGTTACGTGAAAGTGTGTTGTGGACCATTAGCGATTTTCCGGGGTATGCAATGTTATCCGGTTGGAGCACAAAGGGTAAATTGGGTTGTCCTGTATGCCATTATGAGACTTCTTCAATGTACTTGAAACATAGTAAAAAAATGTGCTACATGAATCATATAAAATTTCAGGATCCGAAACAGAAGTGGAGGTTTGATAAGAGGAGGTTCAATGGTGAAGTTGAAATAGGACAGATTCCGGGAAATTTATCAGGAACAGACATTGAAGAACTCTTGTTTGACTTTGAAAATAATTTTGGGAAGAAAAAGGATTCCCCTTTCAAAAAGAAGTCAATATTTTTCAATTTACCGTATTGGAGCCATAATTTATTGCGACATAACCTTGATGTTATGCATATAGAGAAAAACATATGCGAAAACATACTCGGTACTTTGCTAAATATTAGTGGCAAGTCAAAAGACCATTCGAATGCTCGTTTTGATTTACAGGAAATGGGCATCAGGAAGGTCCTACATCCCGTTTTATCAAATGACGGCGAACACTTTGAGATTAGGGCTGCCATATTTGACATGACGAATAAAGAAAAAGAAATATTTTGCTCAGTACTGGAGAATGTTAAATCGCCATACGGTTGTGCAGCCAATATCAGTCGGCATGTTCACACGAAGGAAAGGAAAATCTCAGGGTACAAGACCCATGATTCTCATTTTCTACTTCACTAATTGTTGCAATTTGCTGTGAAAAAAACACTGAAGCCTGAGGTTACATTGCCTCTGATAAGATTTGGTGCATTCTTAAGAGGTCTTTGGGGCAAAGTAATTGATTCGGAAGATGTGAAGAGGAAACAACAAGAAATTGTCGAAATTCTTTGCCAATTTGAGATGATATTTCCACCAGCTTTCTTTGACATAATGGTTCACTTGATGGTTCACTTGTGCAAGGAAGTTGAATACGGTGGACCTGTGCACGTTCGATGTATGTTTTTGATTGAGCATTATCTAGCTAAACTCAAATCTTATGTGCACAATAGATCTAAACCGGAGGGTTCCATCGCCGAAGGTTACTTGGAAGAAGAATGCTTGACATTCTGCTCAAGATTCTTAAGCAGTGGTGATGCAGTACCTAAATTTGAAAGTTGTCCACAAAATATGGAATATGCTATTGGTACAAGAAGAAATAAAGACGGAAAAGCTATTCATCTAAAAGAATCTGAGTGGATGGCATGTCATCGGTACATTCTATTCAATTGTGGTAACGAGGAAATAGATAATTTAAAAGAGTAAGCTTTTATGTTCTAATTTTATTCTAGCAAGTACTAAAGAATTAGAATATTTCTTTATTGATATTAATACCATCATAATTATTATAGGGAACATCGAGCTTTAATTGATGGTCATGCAATATCGAGAAGATATAAAAGAGAGAGAGCACATACTGAAGAATTCTGGAAATTGCTGAAGGATGAGGTTGGGAAAAAAGAGGACATTTCGATAGAGCTAGTAGTGCTTGCAATGGGCCCTAATCGGACGGCATCCCAGTGGAGGATTTTAAAGTGCTCTTGGGGTATTGGGCAGATGATGAGATTCAGGTATACATACATATTATTTATTTCGCAAGATAAACGAGTACTTTTTTTGTGAGATAAACGAATACTTTATTTTTTGTGTATTTCTTAGCAAAAAGCTCTGAAAAATTCTGATAGTCGTAAGTCGTATCAAGACACACACACCGCTAGTCCAAAGTCATTCGCTCAGCTTCGTCATAAGATGGTATGTGATACTTTACATTTTTGACTGAAGAGAGTGTATGCTAAACTATCTATTGAACTTGTATTAGGAGACACCATCCGATGCAGCACTTTTTCTTAAAAGTCGTAAGAGAATAGATGGACGTGAGTACGTGTCTAATCCTCAAGTAATGAATTACAAACTTGTAAGCAATAATTCTGTTTTGTAATAATTTTTCTCTGTTTTGCACATGCTACACATCGTTCATGTCTTGCTCATTTGCATGTATGCTCGTGTCCTTGAAACACTTGTTGAACCTGAGTTTCGCAAACGTACTAATGGCATAGATGTTTGCTTTGGAAATTATAATTGAGTATATTGTGAGATTAAGAATTTTGATCCCTCAGCCATTTTTTTCCTTTTCTAGTCGAATGAAGAGGACTTGCTTTTGCGTTTGGCTATAAATGACACAAAAACTGGAAACGAAGAAATGAATTTGGTTAAAGGGATTACTAACTTGGTTTATATAAAAATATATGTCTATAGTAATACACATATGTGCATAAATAAAATGGATGGCCGTTTGAAGCCTCAGAATCCAGATGACGAAGCCGTAGCTGGCTGTCGACGGAATTGTTTTCCAGTTTTTACTAGTATATATGTTACAAATTGTTTTCTAATTACATGCACATAAACAAATTGTTTTCCAAAATGTGGCTTTCTCTGCATTTGCTGTACACAATCCATATGTAAGCATTTGCTGCATTCTCTGCATTTACTGTAGGGTAATTTTGATGTGGCTTTATTTTGTAGGACTTAGTTCAAAAGGCAATGGCCGGTGGAGAAGGAGGAAATACCGTTGAAACAGTAATTTCGAATGGAAAAACACAGGGTCGTCCTTTGCTTATAAGGAGGCGTGAAAAGTGTGCAAAACAATCAACCGAGGCTCTAACAAATGCTTACGTACATGACTTAAGGCAAAGGCTTGTCGAAGAAATGGAAGCACAGCTAGAATCCAAGGTAAATCAAAAGGTACAAGAGAATTTGGCCAGGGTGCTTAAGAAATTAGGTGATACCAACCCGGAGATGAACATCAATGTAGAGGATCTAACTTCCACAATCATATCCATTGAGATTGATAATCTGACTGGAGGCACCAGCTCTTAAGTCTCATTTATGAATTGTTATGTGTACCGGATATTTTGGGGTAGCTTTGTAGTATTTTGGGGTAACCGGATATTTTGGGGTAACTGACTTGAATTGTGATGTGTACTGCTGTATGAATTGTTATCTGTACTGTGTATTATGCAAGTGTTTTATGTGATATTGTAATGCAAGTGTTATATGTGATATTGTACTGTTCTATGTGCTCTTAGTGTCTCTTCAGTATAGTGTTGCAGTAGCTTCAGTATAGTATTGCAGTAGCTTCAGAATAGTGTTGTAGTAGCTTCAGAATAGTGTTGCAGTAGCTTCATAATAGTGTTGCCACTGGGTTATAAATGTTGCTTAAAATAATTGCAATAGTCATTCAAGGTGTTGCCACAGGAATGGACCCAGTTGGGTCATGGGCCCCACATTGTGGGCCCCACAAGATGTGGGCCCACAACTTCAGAAAGTTGATATCTATAGCAACATTTTTGGAATGTTGCTACAGATACCTATGGGTGTTGCCATAGACCCAAATAGGGTTCTATTGCAACAATATTACTTATGTTGCCTTAGATAGTCAAAATGTTTCCTTTGGGGTCTAAGGCAACGGCAAAAATTGCATCACCCAAAAAGTGTTACCATAGACCTATGGCAACATTTTTCGGGCCTGAGCCAACATTTTTTTTGTGTTGCAGAAGGCCATTTATGGCGTAGTGAGCTTAGCTTTTCTATCTGTCTTGGGTAGCTTTCATCCGTGGTCGAATGATCTTGATCATCTCAGACATTTCTCTAATTATAGTGTCCCCAATACTAGTTCCTCACCAGCTTCCTACCAACACGAAGGAGCATTGCATTATCGACCATATAATGCCTCGAATGGTGTCATACCGATGCTAGACTGATAACTATTATTGTGTGCAAATTCAAAAAGGGGTGAGTGATCATCTCATGAGCCTCCAAAGTCCAGTATGCAAGCACACAAAAGATCCTCTAGGTAAAATGCACTCTCTTAGTTTGGATATTGGTTTAAGGGTGATAAGCTATGTTGAGGTGCATCTCTATCCCTAACACCTCCTATAAGCTTTTCAAAAACCTATTAGTGAATAACAGGTCTTGGTCATTCACAATTCTCTTCGATACACCATGAAATCGTACTATCCACTTCACATACAAGTCGGCCTGTTTGGCTACCAATCTACTTGACTTGACGGGTATAAATCTGGCGCTCTTGGTCAATCGATTGACTGTGACCCAAATGCTATCGTACCCTTCCCGAGTCCTTGGCAATCCATCGTTGAATTTCATCGATACTTGTTCCCATTTCCACTTGGGAATTTCTAGCGGTTGCATCAGACCATTAAGATTCTTCTGCTCTACCTTAACTAACTAACAATTTGTGCATTTTGAGACGAATTTCCTAACTTCTTTCTTCATCCCTTCTCAATAAAATTTCTGCCTCATACTGTGCAGTTAATGCCCTCGGCAGATTCAAAGCGGTGGATGTGCAAAAAGTCAAAGTGGGGATACAACGAGGTTATAGCGGGATATAGCGGATGACTCTAAAATAGCATGTAAAACCCGTACTTAATATTTTTACAAATATATAAGTGGTGATTAAATGAAAATTTATCATTCAATTGAATTATAATTAATACATAAATAGTTTTAAATAAAAACATGTGCGAATATACTTTAAATAAACGTAAAACTGTTGTATATAACATAATAGAATTTAGTAGCATATTAGAGTATTTTCATTTCTGAAAATATATTAAAAATTAAATCAAATAAATTAGTTTCATAATTTTTATAATGTATAAATACAATTTTTCAATTCATTTTATTGAAGAAGATATAGCAGAAATAGCTAGCGGGGCTTAAAGCGGAAAGACTATATTTTGGGGCTACATGGAAAAATCATAGCGGTAGAAATCCGCTATGAGATATAGCAGGGTTATAGCGAGGAATTAACTACACGGGCCTCATATCACGATACATCTTATTATCACTAGGATGTATAGTTAATCTCAAATGATGGCACTCACGGAGCACCTCATCCCTCAACCCATTGACATTAGTAACAAATGACCTCCCGTCCTTATGGAGCCAACCATCTCGGTCAAGTCTATATTGTCTCATATCCTCAGACTTTACTCCCGCTTCTATCACAGAAATGATCTTGACTAATCTGGCATCATGCCTCTAACTAATACCAATTCGCTCAATAAGAGTAGATTTGCTAGTCAAGCCCGCCAAGTCTCTGGCTCTAACTCGCATCTCAATCAAAAATCATAATCGGTAATACTCTAACTGCGTCCACTCTAGGAACATAGCTCCCAAGCTGGCATTTCTTCTACTCAATTCATCAGCAACTGCATTACCTTTACCCTGTGTATATGCAACATTAAAGTTATAGGAGGCTAGGAACACTAATCACCGGTGCAGACAAGTTAAGATTCTTCTACGAAAAGAGGTACTTCAATGATTTAAGGTCGGTGAATAGCTCGTACTACTCTCCTAAAACATAGCACCATCAAATCTTTAGTTCAAACATAATCACTGCTTACTCTAAATAATGGGTCGGATATTTCTTCTCATGTGGCTTCAGTTGTCGACTAGCATATGCAACACTCTTCCTTCTCTGCATCAATACCACACCAAATCCAGTACCACAAGCATTAGTGTATATTGTTATCTTCTCATTCCTGCTCGGAATAGTCAATACTGGTGTATTCCTCAACTTTTCCTTCATACTCACAAATGCTATTCACATCTTGCATCTCATGTAAGTCTGATTCTTTTTTGTCAAGTGGGTCAACCGTGCCGTTATCTTAAAGAAGCCCTGAATAAGTCGTATGTAATATCCAGCTAACCCTAAGAACTTCTCACATCCGTAGCTTTTTTAGGTCCAATCCAATCTTGAACTGCTGCACCTTTTGCAAGATCAGCGACAGTGCCCTGATAAAAAACAATATGACCTAAGAATCTCACTTTCCTCCTCCAGGAGTGACATTTAGAAAACTTCGCCTTCATTCAGTGGTCTCTCAACACCTCCAATATAATCCTCAAATATGTCTTGTGTTCTTCCTCTATCCATGAATAGACAAGAATAATGTCAATGAAAAAAAGCACGAATTTTTTAGCTGAAGCATGAAGACACGGTTCATGAGACCAACAAAGTATGCTGGTGCATTGGTTAACCTGAAAGACATAACCAACCACTCATAGAAACCAGATGTTGTACGAAACACGGTAACTGGCACATTCTTCTTTGCATTCGACGAAGTTGGAATGGCACTGATAGCATATGCTTTCACCAACTGCTTCCGCTTTGGTGGCTCTGGACAGTTCTTTTGAATATGCCCAAGCTTGTTGTAGTTGTAGCTTTTCTTTCCTTCAGCCTTGTAGTCTTTAACATAGTGACCTTTCTCTCCGCAATTATAGCAAGTCAGTCCCGGCTTGACTCTCTTCTTTTGGCCATCTTGTTTTAAAACTGCTTCCTTTTATTGTTCCTTATCTTCTTACCTCCCCCAACCGATTATGACTTTTCTTCTTCTTTAGGGATGACAACTTTCGGTTTTGGATATAGATTTTCATGCCTTAGGGCCCTTTTGACTATCATCTCAAAATTCTCGTCAATATGGCCCACGAGTCGCTCCTCCAAGTAGTCATTCAAACCAATGATAAATTTCTTGTTCTTCTCTAGTGGAGTGTTGATGAAGGACATCCCATATTTTGGTAGAGCACTAAACTCGGCAACATACTTGGAGACAGTTATATCCCTTGCTTCAAATGCGCAAGCTTACGGAAACGAACCAACCTCTTGGGTGCATGAATAAATTTCTCCTCAAATCTAGCTTTGAACTAGTCCCAAGTGAGCTGATTCTCAGGAGCAGCAAGACTTAATGCATCCACCAGTTCATGGCTCACCCTTGAAGCTGTCGGGAAGCCAATCGTTTTTTCATAGCATCAACCAGCTCTAAGTCATCGAAAATACATTTGTAGGTATCAATCCTATCCTGCACTTCTATTTCCAATTCCTTTCCTTGGAACGATTTGCCATCAAGACAAGCAAAGTCCTTGTTTAGCTTAGAGAAATTGGCTCTGGATGTCTGCACTTGAGCATCACGATCAACAGCAGCATTCTGAGCAGCTACTTAAACATTTTGTAGCATGTTCCTCTAATATTAAACATGGTTCATAAATCGGGATTAGTAGCTTCTGAGCTAGTTCTCTCCTCGACTCTAAAGATGGAGTTTTTAGCATCGTTCCTTGTTTGGCAATTCATCGTTCAACCTGTAATAAGGACGACCAGTCTCTCTATAAGGAATTATGCTTAAGTAGTAATCGTGTGTGTAGTGTGACTTATATACTACATATATTACTATATATTATTGAAAACCAAAATATATAACAAGTGCATGCTCTTGTGTATATATACACTCTCAATCCCATCTAGGGTGAGAAATTCTACCCTATCTCTATTGGATCATAGTATCCTATATGTTAAACAATGCAACCTAAGCTTACCAAATATGAGACCGCCCTATATTGCAGACACAAAATATACCAATATAGTGCGTTGTACCAGTGCTTGGTCAATGCGAGGCGATCATCAATGGTTGTAGAGTAAATAAGAAAACACAAAACCCGTCGTTTATCTCACATAGCATTGAATAAAGTATAATAGTAAAACATCTAAGGTACAAAACATGAAAGACAATAAATAACCGAATGAATCACAACATCGGAGTATATAGATCGATACAGTAAATAGCATAAGTGATAGAGTCATACATCAAATAATAACTCATATATAACTATTTATAAATAGTAAGGCACTAGCAAGCTCCATAACACTGTGCAGTGGAATAGCAAATGAGTATGTATAATAATGCGAGAGAATAGCCTACCGCTCACTACCTATCCAGTTGCACATGCTCATCAGTCCTGATATCCCTATATACGCATTTAAGAATACCCAGAGTAATAGGAAGCAAAGCATAAAACTTTAGATCCGAAAAAAAAGTTTGGTGTGAGCGATAGATATCTCAAATACTATAAAATCAATAAACTAGGACAAATGGTATGGAAAATCATACATGACTTATCCCTGCATCCATAGAGTTAGCACATACAAAAGATATACACTACTCTATGATAGTCATCATGGATGTGCTATATGTCGAAGTACTAAGGGGGTCTAGATATCTGCATTCGTAATATCTACATCGTGTGATATCTCTAAGGTGGTAGAAACAATAAGACAAATACGGCATCAATCATCCATCTTCACATTCACTCACATAGTGCGTTGGATATATGATACTCTGAGACCCCCATCATATAGTCTAGGACTACTCAACGTCCTGGTTTCTCGGTATTCGAATTTATGCCACTCGGATAGCTAGGAACTAGATTGTTCATCATAATAGTCCACGGTAAATGGATTGGGTCGTCATTTGATCCAGGGCACATTATAACCCAAGTGACGTCCTCACGTACCCTTTCTTTATGAGTACACTTTGAAAACCATGAGTATCAATGATCCCTTTGCACACGTCATACGTAACAGAGCTCTCCTCGGAACTGTACATGCAACTCCCATCTAAAGTTACCGCGATTGGGAATTACTTTAGTCAACCATCATAAGTCATAGAGTGTCATCATGCATTCCATAACCCACCTCCAATAGTCCTCTCAATCTGACTCGTCGTCGCCAACTCTGCCTCTCAAAGTATATCCATCCACCATCAAATGATCCTAACCCGAGCTTATGAACTCCAAACTACCTAAACCTCGAAACGTAGTCTTATGGGGCCTTCCTTGTCACCCCATATCAATAACACCAATTTTGGAATAAAACTCATGGATTGGTACTAATTAGTGAAGACCGACCATCCTCATCGATCCATGGCCATCGAACTATCGCTATTGATCCCACACTTCACACATAAGCTCTACCCACCTCCCCATACTCCCATATGGATCACGTCTTGATTGGTTCAATTCTGATGGATCGGTACTAATCTATAAAGACCGATCCACAATTCATTTTTCAGCTCCAAATCACTCTGCCATGCTTCAGAACAATTTATGGGTCGAATGGGTTAACCCCCTATGGATCAGTACCGATCCATAAAGTCGAACCCATACATAGCCAAAATCATGTGATATTAGCTTCACCCTCTTGCTTCCATATTCCCATCCCCCAATCCATACTCCAAGCTACTCCATCGATCCATGCCATTAAGTCTCACCGATCCATGCCTTTGAATTCTCACTGATCCTTGCCCCTGGCCTCTATCGATCCATACTTTGAACATCCATATCTCGACCATACGAACTCCAAATGGATTAAAACTTGGTGTGCAACCTTATGAGGCCTTCCTTATTGTCTCATATCGATCGCGTCTAATTTTGAGTAGATTTTATGGATCATTACCAAACTATAATGGTCATCGTCGAACCATAGCTTCTTTTTAACTAAATCGCCATTCGATAGGCATTTTCAATTATTCAAACAAAGGGAAATCATACATTCATCATAGATAAGAATTACCAATAGCCGAACATCCAAATATATCATTTTAAGGAGATCTAAATTTAAGGTGAAGGTTAGCAATCCATAAGAACATGGTTAGGGTTCCATAAAGCAAATTTTTTGAAATCAAGCCCAAAGCATCAAAATTTCACATATATGGCGTGAGATGGTCCAAAAACATTTTTAATATTTTTAAATAATTTGAAAAACATCTTTTAGGGTGTTTAATGACCTGATTAGTAAGTAAGAGATCTAATCACTCACCTTAGTCAGAATTAAAGCTCAAAACCTTCAACGAACAACATAAGGCGTAGAATCCAAGTCCCTTCCAATGAAAAATCTCTAATATCAAAGTGTTAAACATGCTAATCTCCTCTTAATGATGTAATTTGGCTAATTAAAGTGTGTTTTAGGATTGCTTGTTAGCTAATGAGGTTAATAAATGCTTTTAACAATTTTTGGGAGTTGTGAAATGATGGAGATGAGGTCCCATTAGCCTCCACTTACCCCAAAACTGAAATGGATTGTGGACCTCAAAGCCAACGACTCTAGTTACCCACTTAAGCTGCTCAAAATCTAAGAAAACTTAAAACAGCCTAATTGAAAACGGTAAATTCGTTTTCTCAATATGACCATTCTTCGGAAAGTAAAACCATCATCCAAATCCAATGGAAGTGGTTTCACACCCTAGCTCTACTCCTATCAAAAGTTATAGTCTATAGAAGATTTATACGATCAAAATGGTCAATAGAAATTCTAAAAAATCATGGATGTAGGAAATATCCCTAAGAGTCATCTACCAAAATAATGGAACCATACGACCTTATATGAAAATAATTTAAATATTCTACGATCCACTGACACATAGAATATGGGTCATTGCATATTCACCAATGAGCTAACACATACATGGACATGTGTATTTGATATGCATGTATAAGATGATGATAAGCTCATAAAATATAAAACGAAAGTAATAAAATAAAATGTGATAGAAATGATTCGTTTTGATTGAATGGGTAGGTAAGTATATTGGAAAGAGTTTCGAAGGCACCTAAAAATGAGTAACGATTTAACCTTAAAAGTCACTCTTCCTATGGTACATGATGATGTATCAATATGGAGTAATCAAACTTTATTGGATAAAGCATGATTAATTATGAGTGAAGTTGAGTTAAATTTTTTCTATAAGGTGTGTACTTAGGACTGGTACATAAGGTTAATATTAATATCATTCGAAGAATAGTATACAAAACCATACGAGATGAGGGTTTATAAGAAACCCCTGCATATCCTAGGCCAAGGAGTTGGCAGGTTGTACGAGTCAGAAGACGCCACATAATAATTACATGTAAGTGATCTTATATGAGTCATCCCAAGATAATTTTAGGAACGATAGTCATTATATGACTAACTTATGTTGTGAACATAAATATATTGTGAACTAATGCAAAATCAGTTTTATGTATGGCAATTCATCAAATGTTTATGAATGCATGTTCTATTGTACTGAGAAACAACTATTGTTTCAAAGCGAAGTAATTTCTTTAAGAAATTATTGGTATAAAATGGATCTAGATATGATCCAAGGATAAAATTGATTGCAATGGATAAAATGAATTTTACTGAACCTAAACGCGTACAATACGTTAGAACCTCTGATGAGAATTCATGTATGTTAAAGAGAAATTCTTGTATATTAAAGAGAAACAACGAGTTTCTTATCAATGTCAAAAATAAATAATCCTCGGTTGTTTGATTAAACCATTAAGAGTATTGACTCTACGATATGGTATGATCCGCTAATCCGAAATAGAATCCTGGTACATTATCAAAATATAATTTTGATAGTTGTATTAGAAGTGATATGATCCATTAGCCGCAAATGTGTCTTTATAAGAAAGGCAACTGCTGTTGCAATATAGTGAGCCACATTGATAAGAATAATATTTTTAATTTCAATTGTTGAAATTAACGTTATAGATTCACCGTTCGTATGCTTAACTTAATTCAGATCTTACTTACAAAGTTATCGCCTAGCATGACTTTATATTTTGGCATATATGCGTTGAAACGAAAAGTTTTGAATTTCGATTTAAATTAGTATGTTTGTATATAACAACCAAAGTGTCTCGAAGTCATGGGAGTGATACCGAGTTTGGGGATTTTTAGATATGATCCAAGGAATGATAGATTTTATCAATTTATAAGCATCAAAATTAAATAAGTGTTTTAATAGAAATATCAAATAGTATGATTATCAATAAAAACACAAAGGATGCTGAAACACCCCACACCTCTTAATATACCCAAAAGGACACATTAAGAGGCGTGTTGAGTTGTAGGTATAAATGTAACCAATAGAGACTAATATTCACAAAACAAATGTAGATATAAACAGCGAAAACTTAAAATAATAACTTAATTAAAACAAAGCTTCATAATTTCTTCATAAATAAGTCATATATCAAATGCCATATACATGTCTAAAAATCCAATATGTCTCATGAAACAAAAACTCATAGTCTCAAAATCAAAGTACGTAATATCCCTCATAATAAGCCAGCACATAGAAAGAACTAAAGCTAAAATAAAAGAAATACATAGTAGAGAGCTCCTCCAAGGAACCGCCAAGCAGCAGCAATTCTACCGACTTCTCCCTTGATTGCCTATGGAGGGAAATGGAAAATAAAGGAGCGGGTCAGACTAAAAGTCTGGTGAATGATAGTAATTACTAGAGTCTTTAAGCATAAGCATTCCCTAGGCTCACCATTTTTTCTATAGGGGAAATGTTGTTGGTACTGGCCCTTCATCCAAACAATATCTAGTTGCGCCCCTTATCCAAATCCCCCGTGATGTGGATTTGTGTTTGACCAATTATTACTATTCTTAGCAAAAGCGTGCCCTAAGCTCACCGTTTTGTCTAATAGGGAATACTATTTGGTACGAGTCCTACTTTCATCATAGCTTATTAACTTAGGTAAATTATTTAAATAAGCCTTTACATTTTTCCTTGCTATCCGTGCTTATTAATTTCTCTTAAGTCTTAAAATAAGCCTTATTCTATTCTTTTTCTTATTATAACCTATGTTATGATCATGCTTATTACTTAACCCAAGGTATAAGTGTGAAAATAAGCTTCTTTCATCTTTTACTCTTTTTAGTTATAATTCTAAGTTATAACTAGGCCAATCTTTTTAATTCAGTCCAATTAACGTCATAATTAGGCATAATTTCAGTCCAATTCCATTTATATTACAGTCTTTGAAATTTAAATCTTATATTCCATTATTTCAGTTTTCTTACAATTTAATCCGTATTTGCGTTAATCATATTCTAATCCATACGCGAAGAAAAAGGAGGAATAAAAGAAAACTGAAGAAAATCCAAAGCGTAGAAAGAAGATGTAAATAACGTATAAATAACAGTAAATAAACTAAAATACTACAAATAAACTATAAATAAATGAGAAAGCTATAATTAACAGAAACGAATTAAAATCACTGAAAAGAATAGCTGAAAGGAAATAGACTGAAAATAATTCTAAAAACTGTAAATAAACTACCGAAAAGGCTATTACAAAAATCGTTGTAAAACTACAGCTATTGAAAACCCTATTATTTTAAATTACTTAAAGAAATCTTAAAATAATTATAATAACTCACCTACGGTCCTGAGCTCTTCCTTTGGTCTTCCCAGATCCACTTGGAATTGTAAAATAATTTAGTTTATAACGATTTTCTCCTTTAGAAAAATTATTCCGTTTATGGTCATTCCTAGAAAGGTGAACCCAATTGGAGAAAACCTAGAATGAGAAAGAGTGTTGGTCTAGGGGTCTATTTATAGGTGTGGAAGTAGATCTCGAACTGTTGGATTTGGATATTGAATAGGATGCAACTACGTCATAGGCTGAATAGGGGTCATTGGATGCAGAAATGGAGGGACCAGATCAGTTAAAACGATGCAAAATACGTGTTCAATCATTGTTGATTCGTTCGATCGAACGAACTTCTGTTCGCTTGCCAAAAGGCAAGGCGGGTCGACGGTCGACTGCCCCCTTGCCCAGGTCGATGGGCCGATCGACCTATATATATAATTATTTATCATTTTGTTGATTATTTCGTTCTTAGCTCATATTAACTCGGATTCTGACATTCAATTTATGGAAATCGACCAGAAAATTACCACAAACACAATGGTGCAACTTCCACGGCTTAATTATGATAATTTCACAAAGTTATTTTATTATCTAATTAATTAAAAAATTAATTATTACGAGTTAAATTTCGGGTTGTTACAAAAACATGTGCTCGTATGAAAGAAAGTCAAAAGTGACATAGACATTTCTAAATCATAAGTAAACAACACACGACTTTAATGGTGTACATGTGTTTAGATTAGCTTTAATTGTTTTAATACTTGAGTTTGATTCATAACTAATGTCTTATATAATAAGTATAAAAGATATTAGTAATGTCCCGATACGATATGCAATGACACCTTATTAAAATGTTTAGTATGGAACGTGTAAAATGAATTCTTTATGCACTGACAATATGAGTTATAATACTGTTAATACATAAGTTATTGATTTTGATAATAAAAATCTTGATGATAATAATGCATTCATATAAAATATGGATACTACTATTTTGGAAAGTTATATAGTATATATGTAGGATATTATATAAGTGTTGAATTGAATATTGTGCAATATAAAGACTCAAAGAATGGACATGAAGACTCATGAGTATAAAGATCAAGATACGAAGATCTCAAGACTATAGCAAAGTCTATAGAGTCATAGAATATTATTAAAATCTCTGGTAGCAACTTTGATATCTATTTCTCATTTTCTAATCCTTTATCTTTAAAACAAAATATATATCTAAATTATATTTAAAAATATTTTATAAAAGTTTTTCAAAGGTTCAAATGTTTATAAAGTATGTTCAAACTATTTTACAAACTATCAAATTATTTTACATAATATAGGATTTTTAAAACATTTTAAAATAAAAAAGTTTTCAAATTATACTAACCTATGTCGACATATAAGCAGATGATATGTCGACATACATGTCGCAATTTTGAAATTCAAATTTTGATATGAAGTGTCTATTCGTCATAACTCTTTGCGAATGGACACAATTTGTTTATTCTCTTCAAACAGGGGGTTTTCAAATGAATTTTTAACAACTACTTTCTTATTATCTTCTCTTCTCTTGCTCTGCCAAAATTTCTAGTGAAAATATATTCAAATCTTCTCAAATTCAACCAGAATCAATTCAATCTTCATTGTATTGATTTTCTACTGTTAATACTCTGATTTCGATCATCACTCTCTCTTAATCAAAGATCAAAGTGTTCTTTAAGATGCTATAGGATTCATTGTAACCAAAAATATGTCTTTGGAAAAACCATCAAACTCTATTTGTAATTGTTGGATGTGATTCTAGCCCGTTCAAATCAATTAGGTGTGTTTGGTAGCCCAAAACCCAAGTGGGTGTGCTTGTAGCCCATCCAAATCAAGTAGGTGTACCCTAAGCCCAAAAAATAATAGGGTGTATCTCATAGACTCAAAATTGAGATTGTAATCGGGTTTTTCATCTACACGTTTAAACATTAGCATTTGAAAAGAAATCTGAACAAAAAATTATACATGGTTGGACGTCTGGTAACTCCAAATCGATATAAGATTTCTTGTTTGATCTCACTAATTCTTCATTATTTATTTTACTGCATTTATACTTATCTCTATTTGCATCTATGATTGTTGATTCTGCATTTGTTAATAATAACCTTAAAAGAATTTTAAAAAGATACATAAAAATTAAAAAACATTAGTCTCCCCCTTCTAGTGTTTAATTAGCCTTAGGATCCGTTATTCCGCAAGCCGCATTTGGTATCAGAGAACTAAGTTTTCAAAAACTCTTAATTTAATTTTAGAAAAGTTCAAATGGCCAGTGATATTTTAACAATTTTGCCAAAAAAAAATCATATTGTGAAACCAATATGTTTTTAGAAACTGATTTTTTTGAAAAGTCACTTGATTTCTTGGAAAGGTATGATTCTGAATTGCAAGAAAAAGTTTGTTATATAACTAATAGTGAAAAAAACTTGGAAATCAAATATCGCAAATCAAGAAGGATAAGAGGATACTGGATAGTAGATGTTCAAGACACATGATTGGAAATTCGGAGTTCTTGAAAGATATAGTCTTTAAAGATGGTGGATCGTTAAACTTTGGAGACAACTCAAAATGATATGTGATTGGCATAGATAGTGTCAATAACTTTAAAAATCCTACTATTTCTAACGTTTTACTAGTTTGGAATCTAAAACATAACTTGCTTAGTATTAGTCAATTGTGTGGTAAGGGTTTTAGTTTGAGAAAGATAACTACCACATTGAAGAAAATGAGTCAAACATTGTCTTTAAAGGTATTAGGAAATGTAACAACTATCTTTTAGTATGAAGGTGTCCAAAGATAATTTATGTCTTTTGGCTGAATCTAATAACCCATGGATTTAGCACAAAAGATTCGATCATTTGAATTTTAAACACCTTTCTAAAGTTGCTAGATATGAACTTGTTAAGAGTCCTCCTAAATAAGTTTTAATGTCAATAATTTATGTGACACCCGTCAATTCAGAAAACTTCGTAAAAGCTTTTTTAAATCTAAAGATACGATTTCTACTTCTCATCCTCTTGAACTTCCTTACTTAGATCTTTTCGGACCTTCGCAAACATAATCAATAAATCATAATAGATATGTCTTTGTAAATATATATGATTTTTCTAGATTTACATATACAATTTTCTTGAAAGTCAAAAGTAATGCTTTCAAAATGTTTAAAATATTTACTTAAAGAATTCAAAATCAAATGTCAACTAAAATTAATAGGAGCAATTATGAAGGAGAAAATGAAAATGATCATTTTGAAAACTTTCGCAATAAGAAAGGAATAAATCATAATTTTTCTATTCCAAGAACACCTCAACAAAATGGAGTAGTAGAACATTAACATAGAACTGTACAAGAATGTGCCAGAACAATGTTAAATGATAGTAAATTAACTAATTTTTTTGGACTGAAGCAGTTACAACGACTTGATATATATTAAATAGAATTTTAATAAGACTTTTAACTAGGAAAACTCCATATGAATTATTTTGTAATAAAAAGCATAAAGTATCGTATTTTAGAGTTTTTGGCAGTAAATGTTTTAGAATAAATATAAAGGATAATTTAGATAAATCTGATGTTAAATCGGATAAAGGTATTTTTATTGGTTATTCTAAAGAAGTAAAGCTTAGAAATTTCTTAACATTAGAACTAACACTAATGAAGAAACATTACATGTTTCATTTGATGAAAATTTTAAATCAATAATACCAATTTTAATGAAGAAGAAAATGTTGATAAAACTAATGAAATTGCTAACAATGAAATCACTAATGATGAAAAGAATAATAATTCTGAAAATTTACATCCAAATAAAAGAACAAAATATTTGAAAGATCGTCATATAGAAAATATTTCAGGAAATATAGAATCCACTGTAAAAACTAGAAATAATTAAATAAAATGAGTAATGTTGCCTTTATCTCGACTATCGAACCTAAAAATCCGAAAGAAGTATTAGGAAATAAATTCTACGGTTTCGATGATAACAACTATACAATGGAAATCAAGTATGTATATATATATATATATATATATATATATATATCTATATTTATAGATAATTGTTAAAGTAAACGTCACCAAAGAGACAAGAACAAAAGTCAAAAGAAGTATCAAGAGGCTACGAGTTGATTGAATCGGAAGAGGAATGACACAGGCACAGGAAAAGCAACGTGCATAAATCCAGACATCTGAGTGCACTAGCCAGATGTTTGATTGATTACTCTGGTTTGCCAATCAGATAGAATCAGACGTCTGGTTAATATACTCAGACGTCTGAAAAGCAGCCATATACAAAAAATATATGAAAGCCGGTCGTCTGAAACATTTTTCAGACGTCTAATTTTGAAATCGGCTGTGTAAATTCAAAGTACAACTGTCACAATTGAAAAGACACGTTCGCTTCTCTTCGCTGCAACACTTCATCACCATAAGAAGTAACCTTAGAGCACTTACTAACAGATGCAACTATACAAAGGATCTCTCTACCACTATAAATAGCATCATGAATTCAAGAGAAGATTTCACCTTACTCACTTATACTCTTTACTCTTATACTCTGATTAATACTTGATCTCTATCAATCTAATACCTGTATTTTAATCTTCCATATACTCAAAACTCTTCAATCAATATTATCAATATATATAGATTGGAAGCATTTGTACTCAACAGTCAATATTCGTGTTATAGAACACACACTTGACAAGAACAAACTTTTGTAACCAAGCCTATTCCTCTAAGCGAAGTGAGGGTGTTTGATAGTTGAATTCCGAAGAGGAGCTTCGGGAATGGATGTAGGACGGGAGGTCCGAACCAGTATAAAATCCTGGTGTTATTATTTCCATTTACTTTGATATTATCATCTATCAAGTTTATATTAGATACATTATATAGTTAGTTCACATATACTTGCATATATATAGACTACACGATCCACTCACACAGACTTTCAATTGGTATCAGAGCAAGGTTTGATCAAAGAACAGTAACACGTTTTTGAATCACTTTAATATGGCAAGTATTTTTCAACAAGGACAATCCATAGCACGACCCCCGCTATTTAATGGATCTAACTATGCATATTGGTCAACACGTATGAGAATTTTTATGGAAGCAAACTGTCTAGAAATTTGGTCAGCGACATAAGATAAATATGAAGCACCTACTACTGCTATGAACACATGGACCGATGCACAAAAGACCTTAGCATCAAATAATGCTAAAGCTATGAATGTTTTATTTTGCACTTTAGACAAAAATGAATTTTCACGCATCATGTTATGCACAACTGTATTTGACATTTGGCATACCTTACAAATTACACATGAAGGTACAACCAAGGTCAAACAAACTAAGATTTCAATTTTTCAAACCCAATTTTCGTCATTTAAAATGAAACAAAATGAAACTATTGTTGACATGTATTCTAGATTTCAAACTATCCAACATGATCTTATGGCATTAGGAGTTATGTTTATTGATTTTGATTTAGTTTCTCGAATACTCAACTCTTTAACATCAGATTGGGAAAGGAAGGTTTTAGCTATTGAAGAAGCTAATGATCTCTTTACTCTCAAAGTCGAAGAGTTGATAGGAAATTTAATGTCCTATGAAGTTAATTTGCAGGCACGAAAAGAATTGAATTCAGAGAAAAAGAACATAGCATTCCCAGAACCAAAGAATGATGACTCTGACTTAGATGAAGAAGAGATAGTCTTCATTGCCAAGAATTATAATAGGTTCAAGAAATTTAGAAAGACGAAAAAATTCCAAAAAGAAGGGAAGTCCAACACAACAAACCTATCTCAAATCAAGTGTTATGAATGCGATCAATACAGACATATGAAGAAGGAGTGTCCAAAACTCAACAATGATAAAAAGAAGAACAAATTTGAAAAATTCATAAAGAAGAAAGCTTTCAAAGTAACTCGGGATGACTCAGACTCTTCATCATCTGAAAGTGATAGCGATAGTGATGGAGAACAAGCTAATGTGTGTTTTATGGCACAAACTAATGAAGTATGTCCTGAACTTAGCTATGACGAATTATCAGAACTTAGCATGGAATTAGATGATAAATTTAGATAAATTAAAAAATTGAACAAAGAATATATAGTCAAAATAAATAGACTAGAACTAGAAGTAGGAATGTTAAAAGATGAAAAAATAATCCTAGAAGAAGAACTTGAATTATCTCAAAATAAAATCAAAAATAATTTGATAGAAAGTGAGGCTATTACTATTGATTTTGAAAACACTAAAATAGTGAAGGATAATTTGTTAAAATAAAATGTTGACTTAAAAAACAAAATTGAAATATCGAAAATTGAAAATAAAGATTTAAAAGAAAATTTAGATAAAATTACAAATAATGTGTCAAAATTTAATAAAGGAAAACAAGATTTGGAAAATCTTATCAAAACTTCAAAACCATTAGGCACTAGAAATGGAATAGGATTTAAAAATCCTTCTAAACAAAAAGGAAATGTTGCTAAAATTTTTAGTTATATAAAAACTTAAAGTTTACCTAAGTCTAAAATGAATACGAAAAATATGAAAATTTGGATTCCTAAGACAAGTAATAATTTGATTAGACAAAAAGCATATTAATAATTTCTTAGAGAATGTAGTTTATAATAAAAATTATATTTATAAAGGTACCAAACCATCTTGGGTATGGTTACCTTCTCCTAACAATTAGGACCCTAACAAAATATATGGGTACCAATTAAAACATCTTTTATTTTGCAGGTACCCGAAATAAAAAATAAGGAGAAATGTATACTAAATTGCGGATGCTTCATATGACCGGAAATTCAAAAATGTTATCAAATATAACATTCATCGATGGTGGAACGGTAACCTTTGGAGATAATTCAAAAGGATATGTCTAATGCATTGGAGAAGTTATCAACTCTGGTATATCTAACTCTCCTATTATTACAAATGTTTATTAGTAGAAAATCAAAAAAAAACTTACTAAGTATTAGTCAATTATGTGATAAAGGTTTTCAAATAAATTTGAAAAAGATAGATGTAATATTTTAGATATTAACAAACAACTTATTTTTGAAGGTGTTAGAAACAAAAATATTTATGTATTAAACATGAATATATATAAAAATTCGAATTTATGTTTAACCGCCAAACATGATGATCCATGGTTATGGCATAAACGATTTTGTCATATCAATTTTAAAAATATTAATAAATTGGCAAAATATGAACTAGTTAGAGGTTTACCTAAAATAAATTACAAAATAGAAAATATATGCGACGATTGTTAAATTGGAAAACTTAAGAAAAGCTCTTTTAAATCTAAAAAAAATATTTCTACGAAACAACCATTAGAATTATTACATTTAGATTTATTTGGTCCAACGCAAATACGATCTATAAATCATAACAAATATGTCTTTGTAATAGTTGATGATTTTTCAAGATATACATGGACTTTGTTTTTAAAACATAAAAGCGATATTTTTGGTATGTTTAAAATATTTGCTAAAAGAATCAAAACACAAATGGATTTAAAAATTAAAAATATTCGAAGTGATCACGGAGGAGAATTCGAAAACGATCTTTTTACTAATTTTTGTAATAAGAAAGGAATAACTCATAATTTCTCTTTTCCTCGCATACCTCAACAGAATGGTGTTGTAGAAAGAAAAAATCATACACTACAAGAATGTGCACGAACATTACTAAATAGTTGTGGTCTTCCAAAACACTTTAAGGCTGAAGCTATTGCCACAACTTGTTATGTACTGAATCGAGTAACAATACGTCCTATGACTAAACAAACATGTTTTGAAATATTTTTTGTAAAAAACCTAAAGTATCATACTTTAAAACTTTCAGATCAAAATGCTTTATATTAAATACAAAAGATAACTTAGGTAAATTTGACCCGAAGGCCGATGAAGGTATCATTGTTGGATATTCGGATCGTAGTAAAGCATATAGAATTTTTAATAAAAGAAATAATACTATTGAAGAAAGTTTACATGTTTCGTTTGACGAAAATCTCTTCAGTCATCATACTAATGATGAAAAAGAAATTATTCCACTAACAAATTCAACAAATTTTATTAATAATGAAACAAATATTCAAAATAACACTTCGGTATCATCCCCTAGAATTCTTAAGAATCATCCAAAGGATAATATTATAGGAGATCTCAATTCTAGAGTAACTAGAAATCAACTTAATCAGATAAGCCATATAGCATTCGTATCAAATTTTGAACCAAAAAATTATAAAGAAGCTTCAAATGATAATTTTTGGATAATTGCTATGCAAGAAGAATTAAATCAATTTGAACTTAATAATGTTTGGGAATTTGTACCAAGACCTGAAGATCAATCGGTTATAGGAACAAAATGGGTGTTTAAAAACAAAGCAGACGAAAACGGAAATATTGTTAGAAATAAAGCACGTTTAGTTGCTCAAGGCTATAATCAAGAAGAAGGTATCGATTATGACAAAACCTTTGCCCTAGTAGCTAGATTAGAAGCCATTCGTACATTACTTGCATTTGCAACTCATCACAATCATAAACTATTTCAAATGGATGTCAAAAGTGTTTTCTTAAACGGTTTTATCAAAGAAAATGTATATGTAGAACAAGCTCCACTATTTGTTCACGAAAAATATTCAGATCATGTTTTTAAATTACACAAAGCACTATATGGATTAAAACAAGCTTCTTGTGCATGGTACGAACGTCTTAAAAATCACTTAATAACATCTGGTTTTTCAAATAGGCAAAATAGATACAATTTTGTTTATTAAAAGAGAAAATGATGATATTTTAGTTGTACAAATTTATGTTGATGATATCATCTTTGGTTCAACCAACGAAAATCTATGTAATCAATTTTCAAATATTATGAAAAATGAATTTGAAATGTCACACATGGAAGAATTAAATTTCTTTTTAGGTTTACAAATAAAACAACTTGAAAATGGAATTTTTATTCATCAAGAAAAATATTGTAACGAACTATTACGTCGTTTTGAAATGGTTAAAACTTCAAGCAAACCAACACCAATGAGTGCCACTGTTCACTTAGAAAAAGATGGTAACAGAAAAGATTTTGATGAAAAATTATATCGAAACATGATTGGTTCTTTACTTTATTTAACGGCTAGTCGACCCGATATAATGATGAGTGTATGTCTATGTGCTCGATTTCAAGCCAAATCAAAAGAATCTCATCTAAGAGCTGATAAGCATATTTTACGTTATCTATCTAGTACTAGTGATTATGGTTAGTTTTACCCTAAAGAATCATCATTTGAACTAGTTTCATATAGCGATGCCGGTGGATGTAGAACAAATCATAAGAGCACTAGTTGAACTTGTCATTTTATTGGACAATCATTAGTTTTATGGTTTAGAAAAAAGAAAAATTGTATTTCTTTATCTACTTGCGAAGCCAAATACATTTACGCAGCTCTAGCATGTGCACAAGTGATATACATGCAACAAACACTAACGGATTTCAGCAAAATTATCAACAAATCTCTAATTTATTGTGATAGCACAAATGCTATAAATTTATCAAAAAACCCTGTTAATCACTCACGAACTAAGCATATAGATATACGCCATCATTTTTTACGAGACAATGTTGAAAAAGAAACTATTTCATTAGAATAAGTAAATACCGAAAATCAAGCAGACATCTTTATGAAACCACTAAATGAACAAACTTTTATTAAACTCCGACGAAATTTACGTATTTTCTCACTTCAAGATCTTCTTCCTTAAAATTAATCAATGTTTCACTATAAGGCTATGATTAGTTGTTTATTTTACTACCACAAATTATACTTAATAATTTCTGAACCTTTAATTTTTTAGACAGTTAGTTTGTCTATAAATAATTCTCTCAACTTATATATAAAGAGGTATACAAAACCATACACACACAATTCATATCTTCCTTAAAGAAAAAAATATATAGTCATGTCTTCTGGGGACTCTTATATATCCATCTCCATCTCAACATCAACGACGGACAGCTTGGTTGACACGCCACAATGGCTTCCTTCACCTACACCAAAGCAGGAACCAACGAATAGGTGGTCCTCGTATCATACGGGTTTTACTCTCGATAACAAGAAGACCAAAAGATCTCTATTTGTCTCTCCTAACACAAAGGAGAAAATTGATGAAATTCATCATTATCAGAAACAACAGATAGATCTTCAACGAGAACTATATTTAGAACTAAAAGTTACAACACGTTGACTAAGCTTTTTGGAGCTAGTAGCAATGAAGTTTTGTTCGTCACGGAAGAAAGATATCCATGAACCGCTACCAAAACCTTGTAGTTCTTTAGATCCCTAGTCTTCATATCGTTCTCCTTCGGACCCTTCACCAAGACGATATTCTGGCTCCTCAAGAACCCATGAACGTGGAAATATATGGTCTCCACTTAAACCTTGGACGGATGACAATTCAGGAGATAGCAAAACTTCATCGCCTTCTAAATAAATTATATTTGTTATTTTATGTATCTATGATCATCTGTTCTTTTATTTCACAACAATAAAATTATTTGTTATAAAACATTTGAGAAATAAGCAAAACCATCAAATTTTAGGCTATTTTTAGCCACACTGCTTATTTCAGACGTCTGACTATGGCCTTCAGACGTCTAACACAATGATATACGTCTAAAATTTAAGCCCTATGCATATGTCAGATGTCTGATATACCCCCCGGACGTCTGAAATTTTGCTCTGTCTTCTTTAAAATAAAAATTAAAGAATTTCAGACGTCTGAAATAAGATCCAGACGTCTGCCTTAGTTCTCTGCCACAAAGTTTTTCAAAAATAACCCAAACCAGACGTCTGGTTTTTATACCCAGACGTCTGATAAAACTCTCTGCCTCTCCAATTTTACAAATTCAATCAAAACAGACGTCTAAACTAAAAACCAGACATCTAAACTTATCTGCTATACTCAATTTAGGGCAAACCGGACGTCTGAATTCCAATCCAGACGTCTGATTCCAAATCGACCATTTAAATTCACCCAGATAATGTCATTTTTTTCTCAAAATTGTTAAAACCTATGATTTTCTCGGACACATTTCTCTCTCCAAAAACATCATTTTTAAGCAAATCAAATCATAATGCCTCCTCGCACTAAGAATCCCAAGATGTCAAAACGAAAACAAGACCAACCGACCTCATCTTCAAATCCTCAGGTGTACTCCGATGAACAGATCGAAAGGTGGATAAATAAAACGCCGCATTCCACCAAAAGGTACGAAGAATCCAAAAGAAAAAACTCCACATAGGTCCATTCTACAATCTTCTTAAATTTCCTATGTATGATTTGGATGAACTATGTGAAAATGCCAGGTTAGAAACCCTAATTTCTTTCACTTCTAATGATGTCCAAATAGACCAATTAGCCATGCCATATTTCTATTCTATGCGAATTTAGACAGTACATCAGTGTGGAACACTGAAAATGAGGATAACTGGCTCTGGTCTAGCGTGTATGGGAACACGATTAGATTAACTCCGGGCATAATAGGTCGAACCCTAGGATGCTCTGACACAGGGGAAGATTTATACAACATTCCCGATATGCGCTCAAGCCACGAAACAGTATTACTCATCAAATTTGGGAGGACGAAATGCCAAAATTTGCCTCCAAATATCTACGTCCAAAAGCTCGATGCCTAACCTGAATGATAATTAATACAATTGTTCCACGAATGGAAAGTAACGAGCAAATCACTGAATTAGAGCACAAAGCCCTATATGCTCTATTTAGTGGAAAAAGGGTAAATTGGGCCGAATTCATCTTCGACGAGCTCAAGCATTTTTGGACTCAATCGCGGCCATCAATTATTTACCCAACTTATATTATGAGACTTCTACGTGGACATAACATTCCATCCTACTTATCAACCTTCGAAGAAATCTCGCCTAAATATGCTTCCACCAAATTCTTCTATCTGATACACCTACCCGAAATTCCTTCAGAATTCATGTCCTTTGAAGATTGGTCGCACAATCGTCAATCTAGACGAGTTGAGTCTCCTCCTTAACCATACATTGAACCATCCCAAGAGGAGGAGCAACATCGAGAAGCAACTTCACCTCCTCCCGCACCATTTGATTATCTGGGACAAGATGAAATTATGGAGACTTGAAGGGATACAAATCCAAATGAAAGTGTTCGAGATCTCACCCTTCGAAACAAACATATTCTATCCCAAAATGAAAACTTTTGGCTAAGCGAATTGACAACTTCAAAACATCATTTGCTACATGCCGAGCCATAGTTGAAGAATCTATTTCGACTTCTTGTTGGTTCTTAAAGAAGTACTACAGCGGGTTCGAGGTCCAACACCACCTTTTGAAGATTGGCCAACCCCAGTACCTTCTGCTCCCGCAAAACATTCCAAACTCTTTGAGGATGAACCTCTCAAGCAAGCTTTGACATCTCCTACAAAAGCTAGCACTTTTGAAAAAGAAGAACCAAAGGAAGATGATCAAAATAAAGCTTCTCCAAAGGATTCATAGATTTTGGGAATCATAGATTTTATATTTATGGAATATCACTTTTTGTACAAATCTATGTCTGTAAACAAACTTCATGTTATTAATGAAATTTTCATTTTTGTTTGATGATTAGTTTCAATTTTATAATTCTTTTTGATAATGCCAAAGGGGGAGAAATATAAGTATAATCTTAAAACATTAAAAATAAGCACATATTCAAGGGGAGATTTATAATCCATATATAAGTACATTAAATATTTATCATCATAAAAAAGGGGGAGATTGTTAGGAAATCAATTCTATAGTTTCGATGATAACTATACAATGGAAATCGAGTATGCATATAAATCTATATTTACAAATAATTGTTAAAGCAAACTTCACCAAAGAGACAAGAATAAGACTCAAAAGAAGTATCAAGAGGCTACAAGTCGATAGAATCGGAAGAGGAATGGCACAGGCACATGAAACCAACATGCACAAATCCAGACGTCTGAGTGCACTAGCCAGACGTCTGATTGATTGCTCTGGTTCGCAAATCAGACAGAATCAGACGTTTGAAAAGAAGCCATATACAAAAAATATATGAAAGCCAAACGTCTGAAACATTTTTCAGACGTCTAATTTTGAACTCGGCCGTGTAAATTCAAAGTAAAACCGTCATAATTGAAAAGACACATTCGCTCTTCTTCGCTGCAACTCTTCATCACCAAGATAAGCAACCTTGGAGCACTTACTAATAGATGCAACTACACAAAGGATCTCTCTACCACTACAAATAGCATCAGGAATTCAAGAGAAGATTTCACCTTACTCACTTATACTCCTTACTCTTATACTCTGATTAATACTTGATCTCTAGCAATCTAATAATTGTATTTTACTCTTCCACATACTTAAAACTCTTCAGTCAATATTATATATATATATATATATATATATATATATATAGATTGGAAGCATTTGTACTTAACAGTCAATATTCGTGGTATAGAACACACACTTGACAAGAACAAACTTTTGTAACCAAGCCTATTCCTCCGGGTGAAGTGAGAGTGTTTAATAGCTGAATTCCAAAGAGGAGCTTCAGGACTCGACGTGGGACGGGAGGTCTGAACCAGTATAAAATCCCGATGTGATTATTTTCATTTACTTTGCTATTATCATCTATCAAGTTTATATTAGATACATTATATAGTTAGTTTACCTATACTTGTATATATATACACTACACGATCCACTCATATAAACTTTCAAGAAGGATCATTGGACAATTCGTAGTTTCTTGCTATGGGAAAATAGCTGAATCAGTTTACTAGAAATGAAGTTGAATCAGTCCCAAGACCTGAAGATAAGTCTGTAATAGGAACTAAATTGGTATATAGAAATAAAATGAATGAACGAGGAGAAGTTATCGGAAATAAAGCACATTTAGTTGCTTAAGGTTATAGTCAAGAAGAAGGTATAGATTTTGATGAAACTTTTGCACTTATAGCCAGATTGGAGGCAATCACAGTTTTACTTACTTTTACAAATCAGAATAACGTTAAACTATTTTAAATGTATGTCATAAGTACATTTTTAATGGATTTATTAAAGAAGATGTCTTTGTAGAACAACCCCTGCTTTTTTGATGATGAAAAACTACATAATCATGTTTATAAATTAAAGAAAGCTTTGTATGGTCTAAAACAAGCTCCTAGAGCATGGTATCATAGACTAAATTTCTATTTATTACAATCTAATTTTGAAATAGGAAAGGTAGCTAACACTCTATTTGTTAAAAGAAATAATAATGATATTGAGCTTATACAAATATATGTGGACGATATTTTCTTGGATCAACAAATGGGTAATTAAATAAAGAATTTTTAGATATAATGGGCAAGGAATTTGAAGCAAGTCATATGGGAAAACTAATATTCTTTTTAGGACACAAATAAGGCAGTTAAATAATGGAATTTATAAAAGCCAAGAAAAATATACCAAAGAATTACTTAAGAAATTTAGTATGTCAAATACTAGTGGTAAGCCAACTCCCATGGCAACTAATGAGAAAGTAAATAAGGAAGAAAACTCAAAAAATGTAGATCCAAAATTATATAGAGGTACGATATGATCATTACATTATATAACTACTAGTAGACCATATATAATGCATAGTGTCTGTCCATGTGCAAGATATCAATCTCAACCTAAAGAAACTCATCTAAAATCAGTAAAAAGGATACTAAGATATGTAAACAATACCCTAGACTGTGGACTTTTTTTTATCTAAAAGAAGATTCTTTCGATTTAATTTCATATGGTGATGCTGACTATGCTAGATGAAATCAGGCCGAAAAAGTACAAGTGGAACATCTCACTTTTTAGGGCATTCTCTTGTTTCCTGGTTTAGCAAAAAATAAAACTCTGTATCTTTGCCAACAATGAGCAGAATATATTTCATCCACCTTATCCTATTCACGGTGATTTATATGCAACAAACGTTAAAAGATTTTGTTTTAAATTTTACTAAATCACCAATATACTGTGATAATACTAGTGCAATAAATTTATCTACAAATCCAACATATCATGCTAGAACCAAGCATATAGATATATGACATTATTTTCTAAGTGATAACATAAATATGGAAACAATTACACTTGAATTTATAAATATTAAAAATCAACTAGCCGATATTTTAACAAAATCATTGACTCAAACATCTTTTATCTTGCTTCCCTGTACTTACATAATCTAAAAGAGAATCAGGTTGAGAAAAGCAATATGATGTAACTCTATATGCAAGTCTGATTTAAATCCATATGCAACCAACAACCATATCTCAATCATATACGATAAAATACATAGAATATTCTGTAATAGATGCTATGCATCCGATTATTTCAAATGATAAATTTTGAACTAAATGCCTAGATTTTCAACTTAAAAATCTATTTTCAAATTTCTCAGACGAGAAAAATCAAAGATCAAAAATCAAAATAACAAGGAAAGAATTCCTCCTAATTAAGTATGGTGAAACTCTAGAATCAAAACAATATGGAGCGTCTAGTGGTATTCCGGTTCCTTCAGAAAAACATCAGCTAGAGTGAATAAATATCATTTCTTTCCCAAAATCTTCAAAAATCACTTTTTTCAAAATCACTAGGACTTAGGTCCTAATAAAAACAATTTAAAGTCCTTTGTCTATAAATTTAAACTCTATAGACAATGGTATATGAAATACATAACCAATCAATTCAATTCAATCAAATCAAATAAATTCAGTAAAGGAATAAGCTAACACTAACGGTTAATAAAATTCCATAAAGGAAAACTTATCACTTAACATTGTTTCGAAATGTCAAATAACTAGCGAACAAATTTTAACATAGGTTCAAAAACTTCTTAACTGTCCAAAATTATATATAATTATCTAAGCGTACTGTTTTGCTTATTAGCCTTTGGTCATTAAATAGGAGATTATCCAAACTCACTCGGACAAAATGGAAGGTTATACTTTATAGTTTATTATTTTTTTAATTATATTAAAAAAATTCTAAATCACTTATATTTTTGCTTAGTATTTTATTCAATAATAAAATTATTTATGAATTATTTCATACATTCACACCCAAGTTCCAAAATATTTTATAAAGTCATTTCTTTATAAAACATCATATAATAACTGATTCCACTTTATTTACATATATAATACTATTCTATATCCTAAGAGTACATAAAAAATTTATTTTACTTTCTCAAAGATCTTGATGGAGATCAAATTAAATTATGGTTTCCTAAACTGAGTCAACCTATTAACCTTTTTTTAAATAGAGTGTTAAAATTGATGATATTTATAGATTGACCCTATCAGCAAATAGTTCATACTACTTAGATGTTTTAAACAACTATATGGTTTTAATAAAAACAATGTTTATCAAAACCTTCTTATTTAATTTAACCCTGTCTAAACTTGTGTTAGATTATCCCATATCTTCCTTAAGGGAAAAATCTTATTTGTGAAAACAAACTCTTATTAAAAATAAGTTTTTATTTTGAAATCAATCCCCTTTAAGGGAACTTAAAAGTTAAATACCTAGTTTTTAACTTCAAAACTAATTGTTTTGAAAGCGTACTACATTTATTTTTATACGAAATAAGTTTAAAAAATTTATTTATAAAAACTAACTTTGGGTTCATTCGGATTTGAACTCACTTCGATCGCACAATGATAAAGAGAATAATTTGCTAAGCGTTTCACAACTTTCACCTAAGTGACTATCTGATCGTCACGTAGAAGATTATTCAGATCACCACAAAACTAATCGAAACAATTTCTTCCTAATTCCCAAAGATAATGCATTCCATTTAAAATTCTACTTCCCAACATATTTTTACTTTTAAATACTTTCAAAGGTACTGCTATTTCTCGAAAATTCCTTTGAAATTACTTTCAAAAATTCTAGGATTTAGATTCAAAATCTGTTTTGAATACATTTTACAAACTAAATTTATATAAAATATCCTTTATATAGAAAACCATTTCATATTATAATAATTCTTCTTTATAATAATAGAGTCTTCTCAAATGTTTATTCTCTAAATATTTTATCCCACTATTTAGATTATATTAACAACTTTTTATTATAGTTTGATCCTTAACCCACCATTTTTAAAAGCCGAACTTTTAAGTTAATATTTTCTCCGAACACCTTATAGTCAATTTGTGAAAATTAATTCACAAAGGGTTCGTTTTAATTCAAAGAGATAAATGCTCCGAAATAAACCGAGCATAATTTAACAATTAACAAACAATAGTCAATACTTATTTATATTAAGTATAACTAAATAGAAATAGTGATAATAAATAAATATTATCATATCCAAACAAATACACTATATAAATATATAAAGTTTTGAAAATTATTCCTTTATATATATAAAATATAATCCTAGGAAAAATATTTAATTCGCCAAAATTTTCAGAAAAATTTCAATACCATGTTCGTTGGCCTATCGAATGTTTAGAAACCCCCATCGATGTCGTGGCATCTCATGTATCGACCAGAATTCATAAAAACTCAATAGACCAATTAACATAATATGTTTATATAACATTAACAAATACGCTCTCATATATATAATATTCTCAACTCATTTTAGAGTGTCGCTTACCCTATCTCTAATGAGCCAAACCCTACCAAAGCCAAGATTATCGCTTAACCTTGCGCTCTGATACCACTTTGTAATGACCTGCCTTTTTGACCATCAAAAGTTGACACCAAACACTGCCACTTTGTTCCAATTTTGCACATTCAATCGACAAAAGGAAAGATTGTTAGGGTAGATAAAAAGAAAAGAACAGAGAATGGAGAAAAACAGAATCTCACAGTGCAATCGACAATATATAATATATCAAGGACAGTACAAACTGTCGCTCCAAAATACAAAGTATATCAGAGTGAAGAATAAAATCTTATCTGTTGGACAGTTATAGAATCCTGACCTTATAAATGCTGATAGGGATACTATATAATACTGTGCAAAATAAAATATTATGATGAGCGAATCTCTAGCTCCCCTCTAAGATCTCAATAACACTAAATCCAATCTTGGAAAATACCAGGCGTGACACAAGCATTATAATAAAATAACACCCGGATCAGTCTGGAAATACCAGTGTGAGATAACTCAAATAATGGGTAACATATAAAAGTTCTATGAGACCATGTCGCTGACGCGGAACGGGTTTTTTACCCCATAAGAATAACATCCATACAGACAAGAGCGAAAATAATCATCAGAAAACAAATCCAAATATGGATAGGCATAACTAATAGTAAAACTAGACTTGAAAGAATGAAAATAACCCGAGTAATATCCAAATTGGACAGAACGGATAAAACAAGGAAACAGTCCAAATTCGATTTAATGGAAAAATTAATATGATAGTCCACACTTAATAGAATGGATAGAATAAGCAAACCGTCCAACTTGATAGAATAGACAGAATAAGGTAACAGTCCAACTTGATAGAATCGACTAAATCAATACTTAAATGCCGTAAAAAGGAGTTGGCTCTACTCATGGTAATTTAAAGCTAATCAGGATTTTCGAATCAAACAAGGAAAGGAAAATTTCTAATAAATGACTAGGAAGGTGCACCACCCTTGAAATATACCTCTAGTAATATACTCCTGAGAAGCTCATATACTCCACGACACGTCTTGGACAATACCAAGCGGGACCCCGCCTGACCTTAATGAGAATCCAAATATTTTCACATCTAAGTGCACAATCGAATCCAAACTAGATAAGATGTGAAAATACCCTAATGGGAGCAACCTCACAAAACTCAACTTCCTCTCGCGCTTTTGGTTTAGTCATTTTCGATAAAGGATAACAACGCTCAACGGAGCAGTAAATCGTCTTAGAACGACGATAGTAAAGCAGGTGAAGTGATCGATAGTTGAGATACCATCCATCGAGGATATAAAACAATTGTACATGGAAATTAAGTTTTTATATTTATCACCACTCATTGAATTCAAACTTTTACTTTTTATTGGTTAATTATAATACCGGACAAGTTATGGTAGTGTTATGTCAAAGCCATGTTCAACTATTATTCTTAACTTTTGTAATAAGGGTAAGTTTACTTCTTTGAAATTCAATGCTAATTATACAAATAAATCATTTCTATATAAATGATTCGCTTTATTGAAATAATTCATTTTCATAAATGAATCAAACGTTTTTTTAAACGAACAGAACTTGTATTTGATTTCCAAATTTCCATATTGGTAAAAAAAATTAGAATTAGTTCCTAATTATAAAACATTAAGAGTAAAAAAATTCCAAGCGCTCGACTCTGAAAGCCTAAACCGACATCAGACTGACACCTAGATGATTATCCAACTTAACATCCCAATAATCGAGTTCCAATTCCTTTTTACCTTACTCAAAATTTTCCCTTACCATGTCAAAACTTTTATGTGATCTTGGACACGTATTTGGATTTCTTTTAATAAACAAATCATTTATCTTTATATAAAATAGTTAATTATTTCCAAAACACTTTCATTAAATCAACAATTTATCTTTAAAACAAATCAGTTAATTTACTTTAAACTCATTTATTAAATCAATTAATTAACTTGAATATTATATGTTAAAAGATTTATTAAATCTGAATAATCATTAATTAAAATGAATAATTTACTCAAACATCATTAATTAAAATGATAAGTAAATTTTAGATACCCTTAATTAAAACAATTAATTAAGTTTAAATAATCATAAATTAATTGTATTAATTAAATTCAAACTTATTTAGTCAAAACGATTAATTAAATCATTATTTGTTAAAATAATTTATTTAATTATAAACCATCATCAATTAAAATGATTTAACTAAATTCCAAATATCATTAGTTAAAACAATTAGTTAAATTCAAAACACTCACTAATTAATGATTAATTAAATTCAAATAACATTATTTAAACTGATTTATTATTTTCAAATATCATTAACTAAAGTAATTACTAATTTTAATTATCATTAATTGAAAAAATGATTTAAACTTAAGAAATTATTAGTAAAAACGATTAATTAAATCCGATCTTATTTAAATCAAAAGCCAAACCAACTTTAAACATCGTTAATTAAATTGGAGAATTAATTTCAAAATCATTAATTAAAATGATTAATTAATACAAATTATCATTAATCAAAGTGATTAATGAATTTTTGATATTCTTTTTAGCGGAAACACAAGCCCCAGTTCATATGATAGGGTTTGGGGATGGAATTTAATAAATGACAAAATAGCAAAATCGCTATAACGACAATTAACAAGTTAAATGGAATATCAGGATTTATTTTCAATTAATCATTAGTAACAACATGAAAATGTAAATAAATAATTTATTGGCGAGAAACCCCTCAGGGTCTCTCTATAGATTTTCCCTGCAAAATTATAGTTGTGGATAATATATAGATAAACATTTGGGTTTATAACGATCAAATTTATATGCCATCCATTTTCCAAACAAAAATTCAACCAAACAATCATTCAAACAATTTAATTAAATCCAAGCAATCAGTAAAGATTTTTAACATCATAGATATGATATAATAAAATTAAATGCGAGTTAAACTCAGAATGATTTTCCGTTTCCACCGAAATGTTTCAATTTTGGACTAAAATCGAATGGCCGTTTGATTTTAGCATAAGTTTTCCCTTGCTCCAAATCTAACCAAACCAACGCATCGTGAAGATCTCGATGACATGAGTCCAACACAAGAAACGGCGTTCGAATCCGACCTCATATAAGTGAGATACACATTTTATAAATTATCGAAAATTTAATTAATAAATAACAAATATAACTTTATATTTACAACTTTAAACAATTTTATCCCCAAATCCATGTTCGAACATGCAAAGTGACATTCCCTTCATGGCTATTTATGATCAATAATGATACGTAGCTACGGTGCTTCGTTTTACGAACCGTCTTTGCCAATGGCTTTCTCTCGCCTAACATGACTCGATCGGACCCGAAAATCAAAGCACATCTCGCCCAAAAGAATCGTGACATGCTACTAAAACTCGTGGACACCCCATCAGGTCGCACGACCCTTTCCATCGTCGAACGTCCCCAAATTTTTTCGTGAGGTGCCCCTTCGCTCGAGAAAGCTATATCCATCCACGACTCCACCTAACTCCAACTGAATCACTATAGAAATCAAACCCTAGTTCCTTAATGACAACGATCATCTCCTAAATAGTGATCGATCATCACCAAAAACGCACAGATTGAAGCATATGGCCATACGAGTGCAAACATTTTTTTTTCAAGATTATTGTTAAGTAAGTAACTATATTATGATTTTTAAACTTTTATTTCAAAGAGGGACAAATGTTTGTGTTCACAAGCAATGTTTAAATAGAGAGAAAGATATGGGAGAAGCATGGGCTAAGAAATGATAGGGTATAGGTCAATGGCGAGGGTTGATATGGTAGGCATGTACATACATACATACATACGTATACATTTATATATAATTTTAATTTTAAAAATATTGAATAAAACATACCCAAAAATTCTGAACTCCAAACAAGACGTGCCGCCTAGCGTTCAATATGTTATACCCATATTTCAAACACAATGGAATAAATCTCGAGTCCTAATTCGATCGTATGTAGAAGATAGCTTTTGAAACCCAATTATATGTTAAATTTTCAATATTAATTTCCACACGTTTCGATCTCGCACGACCAAACTATACGTCTGATCACCACAAATTCAACGGCATAAAATAATGCACTATTACGGATCCAATAAAATTGGTTTCATCAAAATCCGAGGTTGTGCCTCTGGACGACAATTTCATAGATTTAAATATTGTTTTTATATTTAATTGTCCATATTTATCCGATCTATTTATATTTGTATATAAATTTACAAATTGAATTCACCAATATTATTTATTAATTAAAAAGAGTTAAATAAAATTATTAAATTCATTTAATTAAGATTTAATTCACAATTCAAATATTTAATTATTCCTTATATTTGAATTATAAGATATTAAATTTCAAAATTAAATTATCTCAATATTTAAAATTAATTAAACATTTAAAATCGAATGACCAGAATTTTGGGTTGCTACATTCTCTTCTCCTTAAACAAATTTCGTCCATGAAATTCGTAAGGAAGAAAATGTTTCCAAACTATCTAATTTAAAACTATTGATTAAAATAAGTTACTAAACTTATTAACTTTTCAAAACCAATTAGCTAGAATAGATTCCAAAATTTCCAAGTCTTTTAATTTCACTCATCTATATCAAATAATTCCCTTCCATTCATTCATTCCAAGTTACAACTCAGAAAATCAAAATTTTAATTTCAAACATTTTATAAAATTCTTAAAAACTTTATAACTCTTAAATTTTTGAAAAATTTCGCCAGCACCTCCTTTGCATGAATCGATTGGAAGATCTACAAATTGCCTCTACGGGCTCTAATCCAATCAAATAAAAAAAGCCAAATGGCCTCCCATATCTTGGGCATAAAATCATCAACTAATTTAATTTGCTAAATTAAATACATACCTTTTTGCGTTTGATTTATATTCTTGACAAGTAATTTATTATTTCTATGCAAATGTAGGCATGCAAGAAGTCAAGTAGAATCTCTTGCTTCCCTGTACTTACATAATCTAAAAGAGAATCAGGTTGACAAAAGCAATATGATGTAACTCTATATGCAAAAATTAGTCTGATATAAATCCACATGCAACCAACAACTATATCTCAATCATATGCGATAAAATACATTGAATATTCTATAATAGACGCTGTATATCCAATTATTCCAACTTATAAATTTAGATCTAAATTACTAGGTTTTTCAATTCAAAAATGGACAAATTTTTTATATAGGCCAGATTTGCAAACATATTACAAGTTTAGGCCATATTAGAGACTAATTAAAAAACTCGGCCACTTTTGGCCACGTAGGATGCCACGTATGCGGTATTTCAAATGGTGCTCTGTTTCTTGTATATTTGTTGAGTTATTTCTACATACCCCACTCCCACCCTAACTTTACCAAATCTATTTAACAAAACCCACAAGTTTCTGATTGCTATTAATTTTTTATTTACCATAAATTGCAATTTATTTCAACAAGGCAGCTCTAAGGTAAGTATGATACTAATCTCGTTCAATTCTAGTTTTAAATTTTACCATATTCGACCTTTTCATCCTAAAACTTGTCCAACCAAATCGAAACTTTGTGTTTAGTTGATGTATGTTTTGCATCTATCCATAGGTTGATAATGGACAATTAAGAAATTGATGATAAAACAATGATGAAGATGTACGACGAATTTGCACAAAATAAAGGAAAAGGTATTTCAAGTGGCACCGGACTTGATGTTGATTTTGTATCGGAGACACAAGTTGAAGAAGTACCTCCGGTTATAAATAGTGAAACATCACGAGGAGATGTCGCGAATGAAAGAACGGAGCAACAATTTCTCCATGCACACCTTTTAGGCATCCTTGGTCATCAAAATCGTGCAAGCTCAAGCGCGCAAGCTCCGTGTTTAGTTTGTGATTGTGGAGAGGAATGCGAAGTAGTTGTTTGTAGAGAAAAAAAAGGAATGCTGGACGTCGTTTCCACCACTGCGTTGGGTACAATGATCATAAGACCCGGCCACATCAGGTTGAATGCTGCAAATTTTTTAAGTGGCTCGATCTTGAAATGTGCCCTATGGGGGTGAAAAACGCTTTAGAGATGCAAGTGGAGGTTAGTCGTTTGAAAAAGTTGAATCTTGAACATGCGAACGAACTGTTGGTCCACGGGTACAAGTATTCGGCGTTATGGCCAAATAAATCATTAAAGGAAAAGTGAAATGTAATGTAATGATACTCGAATCTTGTTATATGATGATGTTCGTAGTTATCTATTGTGCTATAATGTTATTCGAAATAATTTATATATGTTCGAATTATGTTATAATAAACTGAACTTTGTTGTTATGAAAAGTCATTCTAAATGCTTGCCAAACTCGGCAACTACTTCTGCGATGCAGTAGGCAAACAACAGAGTGTTTTCTGAAATGTCGCCCAACTACGGCATTTCAAATGGCGCCAACCAAAAAATTGTTTGCATCATATCTAATGCCGTAAGGGAAGGCTTCTCGAACAGTTTTGAATGCATTCGATTTGTAGTGTCACCACTTTTCTTCTACATAACCAGCACTATCATTACAGTATAGTACAAAATAATTTCGTCGAAATAAAAACGTGTACAATAAACTGCCTACGAAATTAAGTAACACAAAAAATTGTTTTCAAACAAATTGGAATGCGTTCGAATTAAAATTACATACTAAATGAAAATATTAAGTTGTCGTAATGCAACGATTTTTTTTACGACCTGAACACATTTGCTGCACCTATTTCCTTTAGGGGTCTACATCTCATCTATTGTCCCTTTAATTCTGGTTGAATATGGATGTCCTGATTGTCTTTTAACTACAAGAGGTAGGACCAATTAATTGTCACTTGAACTCCAATAGCGTTTACCTTGGACGGGGGTGAAACTCGGGTGTGTAAGCACCCAAGTATTTCTCTGCAGAATACTATGCTGAAGTGAAGTCATAATGGGCTCTATTAGCTCCGTTCGAAACTATTGAGCAAGCGGCCATAACAGGCATACATGGTAGGTGCTCTAAAAGGGGGATGTTGCACGTACAAGAGAAACTGTTGCCAGTGATTAGTACTTTGAATTCGTTACCAAAATAGTGCACAACTTGCCACTCAGATTTACTAAGGCGAATTATTCTTGTACGCCTTGCTTCGTTAGCTCTTTCGGCAACCTTGGCTTTCCACTTTGGAGGATGGGAATTTAGTTTTGCTATCGCTTCTCTTCGTTGGCAAAAGTAATCAACCGACCTAAAGAATTTGTGTGCAACCAAGGCTTGACAGGTAAAGACCGAGCTCCTTTAAGTACATCGTTGAAACTTTCTGCACAGTTAGTGGTCGTGACATGAAATCAACCGCCATCATCTTACACAATGCCTAATTCTCCTCTTTTGCTCCCAAACTCCTTTCTATCAAATTGTGAGCCCTAATGCTTATGGCTTTAGTTTCTTAACGTATTTTATTGTTCTCAGCTTCCTCCGCAACATAAGCAACAACATAAAACAGATCGGTTAATCGTTTTTTTCTAAATCCTATAGCTTGAAACTTAGCTTTAAGATCCCTAGCACATGTTTATGTGGCAAACACTATTTCGATTCCAATGCTGATGGTATTCCTTTCATTCGATCCGAAACGAAGGTAATTCTTCGATTGTTAACACTGTGAATGAACCGCCACATGCAGGCAAAAAACCACCCCTAACTATCCTGGATTTCGGCTCTACAATTGCATCACTAAAGGGTATAGGTGATCATCTGCATCAACAGCAGTGGCCATAAGTAATGTCTCTTTGTATTTCCCATACAAATGTGTCCCGTTAATACATAACAGCGGACAATAATGAAAAAATCTTTCAATACAAGGCCCAAAGGCCCAAAAAGCTCGATCGAAGACTCCATATTCATTAGTCGTAACATGTCCAACGCTACCCGGGTTTGTTCTAGATGTTTCAACAAAATATTGTCGTAGAGTGCTATATAACTCTACCTAATTGCAATAAATTCTTTCCACCACCTTACTCAAATCCCTCCAAGCCTTCATATAACTAATTTTCACGAACAACTGTTCTCCATCAAAACTTGCACCGTCTCGGCTGTTATGTTATGATCAGCTTTCAAAAAAGGTAAGATCTTTGAGACTACCAAATTAGAAGTAACTTGCTTATGAGAAGAGTTCACCATTGGGTAACACAATTGTGTTCGCTAGGATATTTCCTTATAATCCACCAGTTCTGCTCTTATTTTTTAGAAACAATAGCATGAATCCTCCATGGACAGCTGCCATCTATATTATAAATGGTGGTGTATTTGGTTTTATTTGATTTTATTACTTTAAAAGAAAAGGCATGCAAACTCGACCATTCGCTCAACTGTTGTAACAACTTGGCTTTCATCTCGAAAATCATACCAACTTTGAATCCATTTTGAACGCGTACGGTCGAAAACAACTCATTATTAAACTCATGATTTGCAACGTTTGACCTTGCCATGATTTGTGTGTCCAAAGGAATATCCATTTCCACCTCATCACTGTCTTCGGGAATATTGTCTTCAGCCCGAAAAACATAGTTTAAAGGTTCATTGTTTACTTGCATACTACCAATCCATGACATGTCATTCTCCGCCATATTCACTACATCCATACTATTTACATGAGGTTCGTCATTGACATCTTTATCTTCATCCTCATCCCTATCCATCTTAATATCAACATCTTCTTCATTTGTGGTTATGTTTACATTCTCCTCTTCGGCATTAGATTGCGTAGCCATATCATGTGCGGGAAATCTACAATTCACACATACGTATTAATTTAAAACCAGTACCGGAATTACCAGCTAATAAATTTTGCTTATTCATGAGAAATACCTCTGACTTAGATCATATAAGTCAGATGGAGTTGGATACATATGCGGAGACATATGACAGTTTGATGCTCCGGCAGTACTTGACGACGTTGGTCAACAAGGAAGATAACTGCATATAGAATGATAAAACTTTTTAGTATCTCACAACTATCAATCTAATATGACATAAAATTCATAAATAAATGTTTCACCTTCCGAGAAAATGTGTAAAGCTGCCTTGAGTTTGATAGGGGTAGGTATACTGAATGCCTTGTTGATAACCCATACACGGTGGATGTCCATATAGGGCTAGTTGTTGACCGTACATCGCTGTCATAGTTGGATTACTGAAACTCAGATATGCAGTACTACGACTAATACTTACTACATCAACCATTCTTCGGTGGTTCTCAATTAAACTGTTAGCTATTTGTTCTCGTATGGGTTCTTCTACTTGCAACTGCCTACTTTTCCAAACAAACAGTTCTATTAATTTCAATGTCGCTGAAAACATTAGCTCCATGTCGTCGTCGTCGTCTATTTTAATGGCTTTTGATCCTGAATCCATCGGCCAGTTACACACTAACTCTATGTTAAATTCTTCAGATTTTAACTTGTCGCTTTATAAATCGATTCTTTTAGCTGCGCCAAATTACAACCTTTCAACACTGTAGTTGGTTTACACAACCCACCCACATATTTTCCACAATTAAGTTTGTCAACAACCAATTTGCCATCATAATAACAGATCGTTGGTACGCACTTGGGAGCTATTCTACATTCATTTAATCAACTCGTTACCTGCTATCATATGTTATCAAATGGAAAATGAGATTTTTTTTTATTGAACTAGGATTTCCAAAGTAACATACGGGCTATAGCTAATTCCTTGATCAAGAGGAAGAATTAGATGTTGCACCTCGGCTCTAGCTAATTCTAATCAAGATTTAACTACACTTTGTAAATATTTTAGTGATTTGGGCTTTTAGGATTTTTGTAGATCCGAATATTTGTGGAAGAAGCCAAAACTATACGTTTGATCACCACGAAATTCGATGGCATAAAACACTTCACTATTACGGATCCAATAAGATTAATTTCGTCGAAATCTGAGACCTTGCCTCGGAACAACAATTTCACAAATTTAAACATCCTTTTTATAATTAATCGTCAATATTTATTCGATCTATTTATATTTGTAAATAAATTTATAAATGAGTTCACCAATATTATTTATAAATTAAAAGAAGTCAAATAAAATAATTAAATACGTTTAATTAAGATTTAATTCACAATTCAAATATTTAATTATTTCCTCTATTTGAATTGTAAGTTATTAAATTCAAAAATTAAATTATTTAAATATTTAAAATTAATTAAACATTTAAAATCAAATGACTATAATTTTGAGTTGTTACAGGTATAAAAATCAAGATATGAAGATCTCAAGGCTATATAAAAGTTAATAGAGTCATAGAATATTGTTAAAGTCCCTGGTATAAATCTTTGATCTTTATTTCTCATTTTCTAATCCTTTATCTTTAAAAAATATATTTTAAATATATTTTATAAAATTTTGATAGGTTAAAATGTTTATAACTATGTTTAGATTATTTTACAAAGTCTCAAATTATTTTACATAGTATTAGATTTTTAAAACATTTTAAAGTAAAAAAGTTTTCAAATTACACTAGCCTATGTCGGCGTATAGACAGATGATATGTTGACATACATGCCACAATTTTGAAATTCAAATTTTGTAATAAGTGTCTATTCATCGTAACTCTTAACAAATGGATAGGCATATTTATTCTTTATATGTAGTGGGGTTTCAAACTAATTTTTAATAACTACATTCTTATTATCTTCTCTTCTCTTACTCTGCCAAAATTTATAGTGAAAGATATATTCAAATGTTTTCAAATTCAACTAGAATCAATTCAATCTTCATTATATTGATTCCCTATAATTTACTCTCTGATTTTAGTCACCTCTCTCTCTCTCTCTCAATCAAAGATCAAAATGACGTGCAAGAGTCTATAAGATTCATTATAACCAAAGATCAAGAAATCATCTTTCAAAAAAGCATAAAATTCTATTCGTATTTGCTTGGGTGTGATCCTAGTTCATTCAAATAAATTGGGTGTGCTTGTTAGCCCAAAAATTCGAGTGGGTGTTTTTGTCGCCCATCCAAATCACATGGGTGTATCCTGAGTCTAGAAAATCATATAGGTGTGGCTCATAGCCTCGAAATCGAAATTGTAATTGGGTTTGTCTTCTACCCATTTAAAGATTGGCATTTGAAAAGAAATATATACAAGCAATTGTACGGGACTAGTTGTTGGGTAACCCCAAATCAGTATAAAAGTCTTGGTGTGATCTCTCTAATTCTTTACTTTTTAACTTATTGAATTTATACTTGTCTATGCTTGCAACTCACAAATACATGTTATGTTGTCAACAGTATCATTAGTTTTTTGTATTTGATACATATAGAAAATATCAAATCTAAGTTGATATCACCAAATGGTAGTTTGTAGTGTTCTTGTGTATTTACAAAATACTAGAGAATTGTTTATAGAAACAACGAACTCCTTATGAAGAAGTGTTCAAACTCAAACTTCATAAGTGATACTATATAGAATATGTAATAATAAATTCAAGTTAAGAATAATTAAGTTAGAGATGTTCTTAATAAAAGACTGTAGTTGATTCAATGAAAATGCTAAGCACATCACTTTGAATAGCGCTGCAATAAAAGCAATGTATAGAAATATTAATCGACAAATTCATAACCGAGCTGAAAGTGATCCCAAATTTTGATAAGCCCATAGCATTGGTATATGATAACAATATCATGATATAGTTCATAATAGAATTTAGAGCTTCCTGGAAGTCGATAGACGTATTTCAAACAGTTCTATATGATAAAGGTAGTTTATCAGCATCGGAGAAAGTTGATTGACAGTATAGATAATTGAAACATAATAGTATACTCGTTCACTGATGGACTGACCCAATTAGTTTTGAGGAAACTGATTAGAGAAGTTGGAATAAGATTCCATAATTGACCTCAAGTTGAAGTGGGAGGTGGATAAAGCGAGGGGTATATCATAGGGGCAATTATGTAACTTGTTACATATATCTAATTAGATAACCAATCTTGTTTCAAATAAAAGGTGTTTTCTTTCTATTATATACTAGATATTATAATGTGTTATATTAATTAATTTAATTTATGTATAATTAAAATAAAATCCATAAATGGTATGTTTGGTGATAGTAGTTACAAAGCGTTGTAACCGTGAGTAATTTATCGCAATGAAAACAAATATATCATTTTAAATATTCCTAGTCAAGATGCATCGAGGATGGATATCGATGTTTCCATTAGGACTAGAGTACGTAGCATTATTCAAATGTTGGACAGTGTTTTACTCATGATTGCTAGGGGCATCTAGGGGTTACGTATTGATAGTTTTTGGATAACTATGAAATAACTTGTTCGATAGTTTTTTATTGGTTAATATAACTAAGGTCAAACCAAAAAATATCGATGTGATTGATTTATAAAGTTCTCATAACTTAAGAATACCGTTGATTTTCCATATGAATGCTCTGCTTTGATTATAGTCAAATTATTGCTCGACGTCCATTGACTGACTATAGTTAGGTCGAGAGGAGGTTTTGGAAGTGAAGCGCCATTTAGGACAGGATTCAACTCCTCAGTTGTATGAGGTCAATATCATGGTCTATTCAAGTCAACTCAAAGTCAAAGTCTCTGCCAGAGCAGTTCGGTTAATAGTAATTGTTATTATTGAACCAATACTTTGTGTTTGGACTATAGAGTTGAATATTAATGATAATGGAATTTTGACCATTACCAAATTCCACAAGTTCAAAGGGATATAGTTTTGACGAAGAGAATTAGTGTAAATAAAAGTCACAACAGGGTAATGCTTAACAAAATGAAATTGGATTTTACCGAAACCAATTAAGTGATAAATTTGGCCAAAATGTCACAAACTTGCTAGGTGACATGTGACGACAATATTTGAATTGTTCGATATTAATCGTTGATCAAATTTACACCTAACGAGTCACATAACCGAAACAATGAATTCTCCTCTGGCCAAATGATTTGACTAATTTGTAACAGTTATAAATTAATTAATATTTATAAAATAATAATTTTAAAATAACCATGATTTGATGGATCAATATTATTAGATATATTTATAATAGTAATAGATATATCAATCGATATACGATATCGATAAGTGATTAAATTTGATTTAATTATATTAAATTTTATTTTGGGCTTAAATGGGTTTAAGGCCTATCATGGGGGAAGAATTTTCAACCGAGTATAGATGGTATAGGCAGCTCATTTTTTGTTAGAATGCCTTGGTTTTGGATGGCTCAGATTAATGGAGGATGATTATGAAATCAGATTCACTTTTCTCTTCTTTTCATCCACTATATAAGATCTCTAAGCTAATTAAGTAAGATATTTTTTTTCTACCTCCTCCTTTATTACTTGCTGGCTGAGAATTACCCCTAGTGCCTTCATCATTTCATACTCAAATCAAGTCAGATTTGATCGCTATCTGATTGATGAAGGTCAGTGGTTCAAGGACTAGCTCTTTGCTGAATCGCAAAGAGTTTCAAAAGGGAGAAATCATCTTTTCAAGTTGTATTTCAAGGCATTAGGATTATGGTATGGTTTTTATCATACCATAATTAGTAATTCTAAATATAATGTTTTATTATATATGTATATATTATATATTGTTAGTTAAGTAACGATTCTGATATGCGAGTGATGTTGTCATAAAGTAGTTCGGTTATATGCATGTGCATGTGTATATATATTATATATATATATATATATATATATCAGGTCGGTGCCGCTATAAATAAAAAATATATTTTATTATATTAAATTAATACATATAAATTATTTAAATACATATGTAGTTTATAATTAATTACAACATTTTACTATATTCAAAAATAGTTATATAATTTTATATATAAAGTATTAAAGCAATAATAATTTTCGACGTTGAAAATTATATCTCTTATATTTTTTATTATATTATATTATTTAAATCAATTTATTACATAAATAAATTATATTAATTTAAATATGTCATGAAAAGTTATTTTTATATTTTTATAAAATTATATCAACATCACATAAGCTCTTGATAAAAAAGACATGTTTTAATTTAAATTAATTATTTAATTTCAGTTGAAAATGGGGAAAATTATTTTAAAATTAATTTAAACTAAAAATTTGTGAAAAAAAATTCAAACTTCAAAATGTCATTTAAGAATTACTGGAAATTTAAAAATTGAAACAAAATTTGGAAATTATTTTTAATAAATATTTTACTATTTTAATGGATATTTAATTAAATATACTTAAAATTAAAGAAAATTAAATTATTTGCTAAGTTATGCTAAGGCCTGGTATTTCTAATTTATCTAAAAATATTTTTTATATTTTATTAGTACATACATATATATGTGTGTGTGTGTGTGTGTATTTTGTATGAATATATTTATGCGTATATATGTATATTTAAATTGAATATATATTAAAAAAAATTCTAAATGTGTATATATGTATTACTTACGGTTTAAAAAAATACTTTAATATTTATAAATAATTTATTTAATGAAATCTATTAATAATACATATATATATATATTAATATTTTATTTATTTGACTATATATGTATACATATACATACATACATACATACATACATATATATAAGTACAATTATATACCTATATAAAATTATCATACTAAAACTTTATATATATTTATATTTATGTATAAATAGTACATACAAACATATATTTGGACAAAATATACTTGCATATTGGATGAGCTAACATGTCTGTCGCGATATAAATCCCAGCATCTATACACAGACATATTTTACCTTGCACGGATTGATATGTTACACATGCACACACATATATACATGTATATATGTGTGTGTGTCAAATCATAAATAAAATAAAACCGTGTGATTTTAAATAAAATAAAAGATTTTATTTAAATGATACGAAATGTTATAAATGAATTAGACTTCATAGGCCCAATAAAGATCCATTGAAGGAATTTTTTTTGAAATTCACTCATAACTTCTGTTGTGGGCTGGCCCAGTTTCAACAAATACATCATCTCTTAGAGATCTAAAACCATATCTCACATATATCTAAAACCAACAAAACCTCAAAACTACAACATTAAGTATGATATGTACATGAATTATGGAGTTTATTATGTACGAAATGTTAAGTTTACAATATTGATCTAAAATCATATTTTTCGCTTAACTATAATATATTTTCTTGGTTATTTTATAGGTTTTCTCAGATGTGATAAAACTATAGACTTAGTGGATAAATTATCTAATATGTGATATGATATCAAACAATGAATTCTATGCATCTGTATCACAAGGTTGCATAAATAAGACAATACCGATGGCCCATCATACTGACTTATACTTCACCATAAATATTCCTTCCAATAGTCGATGAACTACTAAACAAGACAAAGGAATTGTATTTGCAAAATATGAATATATCAAAAAAATTCCTTTATAGTATTTCAATGCTTCAATATGATATAAGCTCACACATTTTAGAAAGTATAAGGCAACCATTTTCCATAATCTTAACATATCATTTACATCAATAGCAAAATGGAAGACTATATAGTTGATTGATCTGGAGCAAAATTATCAAATTATACACACTTCTTTGGGAAATTTATTGGTTGTCTATTTGTAGTGAATGATAAGAGTGTCAATTATGTACTAAATATGAAATATATTATTGAATCTCAAATTCTCCACCTAACTAAAAACCTTTATGATTAGTGAAAACCTCGTTTAGTGTATCAATCAGCTAATGCAGGTAGTATTAGGAACTAGGATGTTGGTTTTGATGACAACAACCTTTTTAACTTATTATAAAATATATACTAACACAAAAACATTCCACATTTCAATTCATAATCATGGCGTCCAAAATAACGGCTATATCGGCCATCTCTTTACCATCTTCTTCTTCTCCCTGCCTTCCTCTTCCACCCCTTCTTTGACTGACAATACCCCTCCCGCTCTCATCCCTCCACCTCCTCTCCCTGCTGTTCCCCCAGACCCTTCTCTACCAGCTTCTCTCTCCCCTATCTTGCCTTCTCCTTGTCCTCCTCTTCAACATACCTCTTCAACCTCGTTGCCTTCATGGTCATCTCTGTTTGCAACTAAACCAAGGAACGTTGGATCCTATATTCCTACAGATTATATTCTTGATTATCAAGGATCACCGCTTCCTCCCTCTGACGTTCTGGTGTCAGAAGGTAAGAGCTTTTGGGAAGGGTATTTAGTTGGATTTTTTCTTGGTGTTCCAGTAAATTACATGGCAGTGGTAACTCATTTTAAAAAATCTTAGAAACTGAAAGGATCCTATGACATCAAATCTGATGGTGCTAATTACTTTTTCAAGTTTAGATGTGTTGAGGACAAGCAAAATGTTCTTCGTTCTGACCCTACGTTTATACGTGGGCAAATGTTTGTTATCACAACTTGGAAGCCAGCGTTTGGCTCAATCCAATCTTTAGTGAGATCTGTTCCTATATGGATACATCTTTACAATATACCCCATATTGCTTGGACTCTTGTTGGCATTAATTGGATTGCCTGTCATCTGGGGAAATTGGTTTGCTTCAATGAAGCTACGGAAAAGCGTGAGAGATTGGAATATGCTAAATGTTTAGTTGAAATAACTCCTGATAAAGAGTTACCTGAATTTTTGCTGATAGGAGATGGTGAGAGACTTGTCAAAAAGTATACATTGAGTATTCATGGAGGCCTCTGATTTGCACGTCTTGTAAAGTGTTTGTTCATTCCACGAAAAACTGTGATTTGGGAAAAAATAATGTTGAAGAGAAAGTTAGCATAGAAAAAGAAAATTGGGCAAAACAATCTGCACCCACAGGGAAAAGTAGGACTACTGTCCCCAGGACATATTTAGTGGACAATATGAAGAATAAGCGACAAAAATGGAAACCCAAAGCTTCTCAAGTGAAACTAAAAGTGGTGGAACCAAATAAGGGTAAAATGATTACAGAGATAGATTTAAATAAGGACAAAAATACAAAATCATTTGAGGCTACCAAAGATAGACAGTTACAGGGTGTAACACATGATCCTATTGAAACAAATAATGCCTTTGCCATTCTATCTGATGTTGAAGAAGGAGAATATATAGAAGAGAACATGGTAACAATTGGAAACATGCAAGTTGAAACAAGTAATAATATACAACAGCAGTGTAAAGACAAAACAATTAATTTCATTGGTACTCAGTTCAACCTGAAACAAGTTATTACAACCAGCAGTAGGATACAAATCATAGTACACACAATGAAAAGGAGGCAACAGTACATACTGCAGTTGATAATTCAACTATGAATAATAGTCATACAATCAGTCCTTATGCTAATTTAAAGCCTCCGCATGAAATACCACTGTTTACTCCAACAAATGATAACAATGCTATATCTGATTCTGGAACTTCTTCAGAATCTGATTTTTGTTCTGAAGATGATTTAAATGGAGGCTATGAATATAATCACGAGCAAATTTTAGCCAAGCTCAATCCAAAGAACTTCAAAAAGGGTAAAAAGAAAGCCTCTGCTAAGAAACAGGGAGAACAAAGAGTCACAAGGCAATCTGCCAAAAAAACAAAAATAAATTAGTGATGATAGATAATATAGGATTTTGGAATATTCGTGGTGGGCATGATGAAGCCAAAATATATGAAATTAATCAACTCATTAAAGGCAATAAACTAGGAATTATATGCATCAGTGAAACTAAATATTCTGAAGAAGAAACTATGATATATGCTAAACGCATTGCACCTGGATGGGAATTTATCCACAATCATATTGCAGCCCCTTTTGGTCGTCTTTTGATATTGTGGAACTCTAGAGTTTACACTATTAATGCTTCTGATATACACAGACAATTCATCCACTGCAATATTGAACATTTACCTACTAATTTCAAATTCAACACTACCTTTGTGTATGCAGATAACATGAAAGCTAATAGGCAATTCTTTCTTGATTTACTTCCTTCTCTGCATTCTACCAGTCCTTGGATTTGCTTAGGTGACTTTAATTGCATGCAAAGCTCTGATGATAAGATGGGTAGGTTGCCGCTGTCCTTGGGTGATGTTGCTCCTCTTAATAATGCCATACTACTTTCTCAACTTCATGAAGTTCCTAAATCTGGTGTCCATTATACGTGGAATAACTGCAGCAGATCTGGTATTAGAACCTTTTGTAAATTAGATCGTTTTTACTTTAATACATATGCTTTCAATGCTTGGCCTTCTCTTATTTCTTTTTTCCCTACTCCATCTCTTTCTGATCATAGTCCTATCATTTTGGACTGGGGAGATAGAAATAATAAAGGTCCTTCTACTTTTAATTTCTTCAGTTGCTGGATTTCTGATCCAGATTTTTTTCCATTGATTGAGCATGTTTGGGCCTCTACCAAATTTGTCAATCCAATGTATATCCTGCAATCAAAACTTAAAGATTGTAAAACTGCTATTAAAGCTTGGTCATTAAATAAGTTTGGTTCTAGTAACCTAAGGTCTGCAAAATTAAGCACCGAACTTAATGATACTCATTTACTGTTGCAGTCTGATCCCAGTAATTCAATGCTTTCTGATAATGTTCATGAACTAACCAAAAACTTGAAATTAGCTATCAAATCTGAGCTCCTTATGCTCCATGAAAATAATAAACAAAAATGGGATATAGAAGGAGATAGAAATACTAAAACTTTTAATAATTCATTGAAGCTTAAAAGGAATTCTGCCTTAATTCACTCTATTAAGGATATGCATGGTTTTGAAGTTAACACTCATTCTAGTATAAAGAACTCCTTCCTTAATTATTATAAACATCTTTTTGATCACTCTGATTCTATTGATAATCTTCATGTCCTTAATGATTTGCCCTTAAATTCTATCACTAATGAACAAGCTGGTACTTTAATTAAACTTATTACTCCTGAAGAAATTCATGCAACTATCTTAAAAATGAAACCCTCTAGCTCTCCTGGCCCTGATGGGTTCTCTGCTATGTTTTTCCAAAAATGCTGGCATATTGTGAATCATGATTTTTGTAAAGCTATTCAACACTTTTTCAAAACCAACACCTTACTGAATGGTATTAATCATACTAAACTTGCCCTTATCCCCAAAGTTAACCTTCCCTAATATGTTTCTAAATTCAGACCCATTGCTTGTTGCAATGTCATATATAAATGTATTGCTAAAATTATTTCAGCTCGTATGAGAATTTGCCTTGCAGATGTTATATCTCCTAATCAAAACGGTTTCATACCTGGGAGAACTATCACTGATAATATTTTACTTTCTCAAGATCTCATAAAGGGTTACAATAGAAAAAATATCTCACCTAGATGCTTCCTGAAACTTGATATTCATAAAGCCTATGACTCTATTAGATGGGAGGCTATCATTTCAATTATGTCAAGGATGAACTTTCCCCTTCCATTTTTAGCTTGGATATACACGTGTATTTCTACTATTCATGTGTCACTATCTCTTAATGGCGAATCTTTTAGATATTTCAAAACTCAAAAGGGTATAAGGCAAGGGGATCCTATCTCTTCTTCTCTTTTCATAATAGTTATGGAAGTTCTTACTAACCTGGTTAGTTTAGAATGCAAAAATAAAACTATTGACTTTCATCCTAAATGTCAAAAACATCAAATCTCCACTTTAATGTTTGCTGATGATCTCTTGCTCTTTACTAAACCTAATAGCAAATCCATCACCAGGGTGTTCTTTATTCTTCAAAAATTCAAACAGATGACTGGTCTCCACATAAATAAAATTAAATCTCATATAAATATTGCTGGGGTTACTGATAGCAATTACCAAAACATTCTTTTGATTTCTGGTCTGCAGGTCATGGATCAGAATGCCGTGTACCTCGGTGCCCCTATGTGTAAGTCCAGAATTACTAATGCACAATGCCTTCCTTTATTCGAAAAAATAACAGCTAGACTTAAAAATTATAATGCTAATAATCTCTCACAAGCAGGCAGGCTTGTGATCCTAAAAAACATTGCCACTTCTATGTGTGCATATTATTTTAGGCTTTTCATCATCCCTTATAAACTTATTGACATGTTAAATAGGGCCTTTAATCATTTCCTGTGGCATGGTAATATCTACTCCACTAAACTCATACCGATTGCATATAAGAAGATTATATGCCCTTTTAATATGGGGGGATTAGGTATCATAAATCTTAAAATATGGAACATTGCCACTGCTTCTCAACATGTCAACAGATTACTTAGTAATTCTAAGGGTTTGTGGGAAGTATGGAATAGAATGTACAACCTCAAAGGTGGCAACTATTGGACTATGGATGTTAATAAAGATGCTAGCTTCCTTTGGAAAAGACTTATGAAGAATAGAAGTCATTACCTGCCTATGGTGCAATGCAGCACTAACAATTCCTTTTGGTATTCCCCATGGAGTGCTCCAGGTATGATTCTTGCCCACTTGATTGATTATAACCTCATTTTTAACTCTGGTATACCTCATAATGCTAATGCTGATGCCTTTATTGTTAATGAGGAGCTCCTTTTTCCACATGTCAGTTCTCCTAAGTTGAACAACCTCTGGTCCTCTATTGTTGCTTCATTTAAGAATGTGGATCAACCGGGGCTGAAATGGAATGACAAACAACACAGTACTTCATTGGTTTACAAAGCTATAATTCAACAGTATCACACTTCTCCTTTTCCTTGGCATGCTCGAGTATGGAAGACTGGTTCGTTACCTAAGCACAACCTCCTCCTCTGGAAATGCCTGATGAATGCTCTTCATACTCAGGACAATCTTGTCAAAAGGCAATTTATCAACCACTCTGTGTGCATTCTTTGTAATCGAGCTTCAGAAAATGTTGGGCACTTATTTTTCAACTCTTTATTTTCCTTCAATCTTTGGAAACGGGTTCTTCTTCATATTCATGAGCGGCCTCCGTTCAGAGATTACTACCTCGAATGGGTTCGTATCTTTCAACAAACCAGGTGGAAAACTGTTTCTTCCACTCGTCTCCTCCGATACCTCAAGCTAACTATAGCGGCGATTTGGGAGGAAAGGAATTCGCGTAGATTCTTGCAGTCTTCCTCTATGATTTCCGCTCTTATTTTCAAAATTTTGCAGTGATGTGTCGCTGTTTAATTCGTCAAGTTTGTAATGTTGTAACTGTTCATGCGTTGTAGCGATTTAGGTTTGTAATTTGTTTTGGTTCAATAAATTGTGGACTGTCCACTATTAAAACAGGCTGGCTTTGCCAAAAAATATATATACTAACACTGTTGTCTAGATAGATATGTATGTGTGTGTATGTGTGTGTGTGTGTGTGTCTATATATGCAGGTATTGATTACTGAAGACTGATCAGTATAAAGACTAAGACTCAAGATTAAAGACTCTAGAGTATAAAGATCAAGATTTCAAGATATGTGTCTAGTCTTTGTTAAAACTTCATAATAGCATGGAAATCTTCATTTTGAATTTCATTTGGGATGGAACCCATTTCTACCTACTAAGTGGCTTACAAACCCATGACAAGTAGCTTACAAACCTACGACAAGTGGCTTACAAACCCACGAACATCCTGGTTTTGTACAAATTCTCGAGTCCTAGTGTGATGAGATATTCTGTAGGAAGAAGCTTGCAAAACTACTTCAAAATGGTTTTTCAAAATGATTTTCAAAATCATTTTTCAAAATGTTTTAGCCTTAAAATTATCCTTTCAAATGATTTTCAAAAAGATGTTTTAGCCATAAAATATTCTTTTTTTAAATAAACTCTGTTTTAAACTTTGTTTTTACTCCAGAGTCATTTTATATTGTTTTCCTTTCAATACCACTTTCAAAACCATATTTTACATTGTTTTTAACATAGGGATATTGACATCATGGGATAACCCATGTCGACATGGTGGCAGTTGAATTCAAAAGTTTCAATTTTCAAAAGAAGTGTCTATTCGTTTAAAGCTCATCACGAATGGTTATGACCGTTGGTGCTTTATAAATAGCCTTCACAAACGAATTTTTAACCAATTAATTTCTTATTTTCTTCACTTCTTCTTCTCCATAAATCCATATTCTATAATTTTCATATTTTTAAGATCATGCTGAAATTCTGCCAAATTATCAAGTGAATCAAATTAGAATCTCATTCTTGTTTGATTCTCAGCCCTCTCTCGATCAAAGTGCTATTTAGAGTTATAGGATCAATTTGTAATCAAAAGTTTATTGAGTCTCTCTATAAGGTATGGTTGTGCGTGGAAATCAATTGGGTAATCTTGTGGCCCGTAAATCAAGAGAGTTTGCCCCAGACTCGTGAGACAGGAGGATACCTCAAGGCCTTAGAAATTGAGGAATGTAACCCCGACGTTGGTATAATAAAAATCTGGATGCGGTGGTTTGCCTTGGTAAAGGACTAGATGTAGGGTAACTCCGAACCAGTATAAAATCCGGATGTTCTTTCCCTTTACTGCTTTTTATTTACTTTCTGCATCTGTGTTTGATTCTGTAATTGTTCTGTGATTAAGTTTTGCATTTGTTTGTGTCATAATTTTAAGTTAGTTCATATAAGTATTAGAATCCATTAAACACTATTCACCCCCCTCTAGTGTTAAATTAGCCTTAAGATCCTTAATCAGTTGTCCCTTACAATTGGTATCAAAGCATTGGTTTTCATAGTTTTCATAGTTTTCATAATCTGAAACTTCAAAATTGTTTAATTGGCTACCAACACTGGTAATTTCAACTCTAGTACTAGTTCTGTTATCAGTAACACTAGTTCATTTGTAGAAGGTCAGTCTACTGTCAGACCACCATTTTTCAATGATAGTAATTATGCATATTGGGCTTGTAGAATGAAAATTTATTTACAATCTATAGGATTAGACACTTGGAATATCAAACAAACTGAGTATATTGAACCAACTACCAATTTTGCCCTGTGGACTGCTGAGCAAAAGGGTGTTGCACAAAATAATTCAAAGGCCATGAATATATTATTTTGTTCACTAGATAGGAATGAGTTTAATAGAGTCTCTGTTTGTAAGTCTGCATTTGAAATCTGGAAAACGTTGCAAGTTACTCATAAAGGAACAAGCAAAGTTAAACAGAATAAAATTTCCATATTAACTAATCAGTTTAAATTGTTTAAAATGCATGTAAATGAGTCCATTTCCGACATGTACTGTCGATTTCAAGATATTGTTCGTTCACTAATTGCACTGGGAAAAAGCTTTTTGGAGGAAGACCAAGTCAGGAAAATTCTAAATTCACTCACTCTAGAATGGGATCAAAAGACACTTGCAATCAAAGAAGCAAATGATATCAGTCTCATGAAAATAGAAGAACTGGTTGGGAATCTGATGTTTGATGAAGTTCAACTGCAAGGAAGAAGAGAAAACAAGACTACAGGGAAGAAGTCATTAGCATTCAATGCACAACTGAAGATTCGAAACCATACAGTGATAAGGAGATTGCCTTCATGACAAGAAACTTTCGGAAATTCCTAAAATATAGAAAAATGAATAATTAAAAAAGAAATGATCAAAGGAATTCTAGAAATAATACGAAGAACGTCAACAATGATAGATGCTACAACTGCAATAAAGTCGGGCATCATAGGAAAGATTGTCTGTATCCAGATAAACAATTGTTCTCTCTAAACAATGACTCATCAAGGAAAAGAAAGAAAGCATTCGCAACAACTCTTGATGATTCAAACTCATCATCTAGCGACGATGAAAAGAAGATGGATAATTCAAATCTATGACTCGCTACTATTCATGAATCAGATGACGATAGGAGTATGGATCTAAAAATAGGTACGCATTTACATTATTTTTTATTTTTCTTATTTGAATGGATGCTTGTTTGTTTGCTTGATTTTTTTTAAAATTCCTTGAATTTTTAAATTCAACTTTATCCCTTAAGATTTGAATTTTAGATTCAAAAATAATATTATTTTAATATTATTTTAAATATTAAATTAGTAATATTTAAGCATTATTATATTTAATGTTATCACAGGAATTATATAATTAGAAGATAGGATATAATATATATATATATATATATTAGGAGTTAGGAATAGAAACTTGTCCTTTGATTCAATAGACACATGTAGACATACCCGGATACCCCATGTCGACATTCCCCTCAGAATTTGATTTCAAAATTTGAATTCAAACTTTTGAATTTCCCTCTACCTTTTCACCAACTTCAATGCTCTGGAAAGATGTCACTTGACCAGAAAAAATGTTTATAGAATCTCTAGTTATCTCACTCTCTTTACCATCACTTTTCACTTTTATTTCCAATTTCAAACTTATCTTCATTATCTTCAACTCCTCTCAAAATTCTTCAATGGCCACTTCAAGCACTCCTAACATCATTAGGCTTCCAAAATCTATCAAAAACTTTCTTCTTAATGACCCAGAAGCTATCAAAGCTTATATCAACTATGTAAACTTTGGTAAAATTCATACGGAAAAATTTGCTATTTTTGAAGATTTTCCTTCTTATAAAATTGAAAATCTTTTTCAACAATGTTCTATTCATAGTTTAGTTGATAACAAACAAAATGATTTTGTATGTTATCCAAATTTTGTTAAGATGTTTTGTGCGAATTTGAATCGTGGTTTTTATGATGGGGCAGAAGGACAAATTTGGAGTAGTGTTAAAGGAACACAAATTGTTCTGGATTGTGAAATTTTGGGACATATTTTAGGATGTAAGTATACTAGAATGAATATCTCGGAATTTCAAATCAATGAAAATGATCGAGAGACATTTCATCACATCTTTGAAGGGGATGCCAATTATGAATTCAAAATCGTTATTTTCGTCCAAAAGCAAGAATTGTTAATCTTCTTATCCAACACACTCTTATACCAAGATCGGAAAACTACAACAACCCGACTTTAAAAGTTTGCAAAGCTCTTTTTACAATTTGAAAATTATGATATTAATTAGGCTCAAGTTATTTTGGATGAGCTAAGGCCCAAGAATTTTACTATGGGTGAAAACACATTATATCATGGAATTTATCTCACCCGGATTTTTAATTACTTTGGAGTTTATTTTAAAAGGAAGAATTTATAACTAGAAAAGTGTTCAATCATGGAAACATTTCCCTTATGCAAATTCCATTAGTGTTTCAACCATATGAAACACTTATGGAAAATAAGAAAGGCTTGCTCATGAAGAAATGGAAGAAACGGAGGATGAAGAAGAAGAAGAGGAAGGAATGGAAATTGAAGAGGAGGAAGAGGAAGATCAAGAAACCCCTTTAGAAAGTATTGAATATCCTACTAATCCCGCTAAACCATCCAACAAGACCATTCTCAATAATCAAAGAATTATAGTGGAAAATCAAAAGACACTTAAAAGATCAATGAGTAAAAAAAATGGATAAGATTTCTACTAAAATCGATAAGTTCTTCAGGAAAATTTGTAGAAAGCTTGGATTATCATCTTCTTTGTCTTCATCTAACTAGTTTTAGTTCATGTTATCTTAATTTCTATCTTTGTACTTCCTTTATTTTAGTTAATATTATATTATCTTATGTAATGTTGACTAGAATTATTAATGGAATCTTTCATTTCCTGTTATTCAACTTGACTTGTCTCTGTAATTACTTGTTTTTATATTATACAAATTTTAGTTTTATAGATTTGTTCATAATATTCAAAACAAAGGAAAATGTCATTTTAAGCAGAGGCATGTCAACATACACCATCCCCCCATGTCGACATCCAACGGGCATAAACTAGTTACACTTTCAAATTTTAATTTCATGTAACTAACTTGTGTCTATTGATTTCAAACGACTTTCTACCCCTATTTATATATGTTTCTTCCAGAATAAATTATCAAACTTGATCTCTAATCACTCTCTTTCATAGTCTTTCCTATTTGTTGAATTATGGCTTCTTCGATTAAGAATCTAAGTGATAATCTTAAAGAAACTCTCACTTCTTTCAAGAATATTCTTACATTTATACTTCGTAATCAGCGTCACTTAGAATTGAGTCAAATACAGATGATCAAGGAGCAAGAGATACATTTCGACGCCCTTCGTTGGATGATCTCAGACCTTAACAAAGATGATCTCGAGGAAAATCCACCAGTCGCCCTCGACAAAGATAAAGAAGAATGGGATGCCATCAAAACAGACCCTATCTTTGGAGAAGATGGATGGGCGAAAGTACCAAGGAATGTCTAGTCATTCTGTATGTTTTTTATTTGATTTGATTGGTGTGTTTTAAACTTGATTGACTTAACTTATTTGGTATGGTTTGTATATATGTTTGGATTGAATAATTACTGTAAATATGATTGGTTGATGATAGATTTACTTTTTGGATTACACTTATGATCACAATTAGCACTTATTACACTTATATATGGTTTACCCTATTTTATTATGGTTGATTATATTATAACAAGTTCAGGGATTTTTAAGAAGTTCTTATTGATGACAAAGAGGGAGAAGTTATAAAATAATAGTTGGCTTGGAGTAAGGGGGGGGGGGGTAATGGAGTAAGGGGGAGTTATGATAGGAGTTATGGTATGATAAGTATATTTTATAAATACAGGTTGTCATCATCAAAAAGGGGGGAGATTGTTAGGAACTAAGATGTTAATTTTGATGACAACAACCTTTTTAACTTATTATAAAATATATACTAACACTGTTGTCTAGATAGATATGTATATGCATATATATATATATATATATATATATATATATGCAGGTATTGATTACTGAAGACTGATCAGTATAAAGACTCAAGACTCGAGATTGAATACTCTAGAGTATCAAGATCAAGATTCCAAGATATGTGTCTAGTTTTTATTAAAACTTCATAATAGCGTGGAAATCTTCATTCTGAATTTCATTTGGGATGGAACCCATTTTTACCTTCTTAGTGGCTTGCAAACCCACGACAAGTAGCTTACAAACCTACGACAAGTGGCTTTCAAACCCACAAACATCCTAGTTTTGCACAAGTTCTCGAGTCCTGATGTGATGAGATATTCTGCAGGAAGAAGCTTGCAAAACTACTTCAAAATGGTTTTTCAAAATGATTTTCAAAATTTTTAGCCTTAAAATTATCTTTTCAAATGATTTTCAAAAAGATGTTTTAGCCATAAAATATTCTTTGTTTTTGTTTTTAAAATAAACTCTTGTTTTAAACTTTTTTTTTACTCCAGAGTCGTTTTATTTTGTTTTCCTTTCAACAAAATTTTACATTGTTTTTAACATAGAGATGTCGACATCATGGGATACCCCATGTCGACATGGTGCCCGTTGAATTCAAAAGTTTCAATTTTCAAAAGAAGTGTTTATTCGTTTAAATCTCTTCACGAATGGTTATGATCGTTGGTGCTTTATAAATAGCCTTCACAAACGAAGTCTTTAACCAACTATTTTTTTATTTCTTCACTTCTTCTTCTCCACAAATCCACATTCTATAATTTTCATAATTTTAAGATCGGTCTAAAATTCTACAAAATTCTCAAGTGAATCAAATTAGAATCACATTCCTGTTTGATTCTCTGACGTCTCTCGAAGAACAAAGTGCTATTCAAAGTTATACGAACAATTTTTAATCAAAAGTTTATCGAGTCTCTCTATAAGGTGTGGTTGTGCCTAGAAATCAATTGGGTAATCTTGTGGCACGTAAATAAAGAGAGTTTGCCCTGAACTCCTGAGACAGAAGTGTACCTTAAGGCCACAGAAATTGATGAATGTAACTCGACATTGGTATAATAAAAATCTATATGAGGTGGTTTGCCTTGGTACAGGACTGGATGTAGGGTAACTCTGAACCAGTATAATATCCAGTGTGTTCTTTCCCTTTACTACTTTTTATTTACTCTCTGCATCTGGTTTGATTCTGTAATTGTTCTGTGATTACGTTTTGCATTTTTTGTGTCATAATTTTTAAGTTAGTTCACATAAGTCTTAGAATCCATTAAAAACTATTCACCCCCTCTAGTGTTAAATTAGCCTTAAGATCCTTAATCCGCTGTCCCTTACAGGCAATACCTTAGGCATTGGTTTTGATGATAACAATCATACGACTTTATACAAAATACGTATACTAATGTTTTTATCAAGTTATATATAGTATATCGTGCAAGATTTAAATAGGAGTTGATCAAAAAGACTGTACAATATCAAGAGTGGATTCAAGAGGCTGATATATAGATTCAAGAGTTAGAGATTGGATACTTATGAGTATTGTAGATTCAAGATAACAAGATAAGTTATAGAGTCATAGATTATTTTATTAAACCCTGGTAGTACTTCTTTGATCTCTCTTCCAATAAATTTATTCTCTGATTTTAATGATTTTCAAATATCCAAAAATGTTTTTTAAAGAATCCCTGTTTTCAAAACAATTTTTCAAACATCTTTCCAAAAAAATTCAAATGATTTTTAAACTTATTTTTGTTTACAAATTTATTATATTTTGAGTTATTAAGTTTTTAAGTATTTTATATTTTAATATACGTTTAATTTATTATATTTAGATATAGTTTTTGTTTTATATTTTCTAAATGATATAGTATTCAAAAGTATATTTTTGAAATTATTAATACTTCAATTTTATATACTTTATACATATTATTTTTGTATATATTATTTATATTTAAATCCTTTATATTTCTTAAGTTTTGTTATGATTAAAATATGTATAAACTATATTTAAATGATTTTGCAAAGTATCAAAATATTTCACAAAACTTAACATTTTCAAAACAAATTTTATCTAGCCGTTTTTTCAAAATTACAAACGATATGTCAACATATCCCCATCATGTATGTAGATATATAGGCCGGTAATTTTAGAATTCAAATTAAATGGAAGTGTCTTTTTGTCGTAGTTCTTTATGACTATTATTTCCCTATAAATAAGGGTTTTCCACATGAATTTTTATTAACTACTTTCTTATATTTTCTCTCCTCTTTCACTCTTTCGATTTCTAAATGAAATTAAAATCTTCTCAAATTCAACCAGAATCAAATTCAAACTATATTTTGAATTACTACCATTTCCTCTTTGATCTCTTTCTTTTCTCTCACTCAAATCAAGAACAAAGTGCCATTCAAGAGGTTATAGGAAGATTTGTATTCCAGATCAAGAACTTGAGTCTGTAAACTCTATCAAATCATACCCTTATGCTCTTGGATGTGCTTGGTGTCCATGAAATACAAGTGGGTGTGCTTGTATCCCGTCTAAATCAAGTAGGTGTGCTTAATGTCCCGCTTTAATCCAGGTGGATATGCTAGTGTCCTATTCGAATCCAGTGAGTGTACCTAGAGCTTGGAAAACCTGAAGGGTGTGTCTCATATCCTTGAAATCGATATTATATTGAATTTGATGTTTGAAAAGAAATCTATTTGAAAAGAAATCTGTGCAAGAAGTTGTATAGGATGGGATGTAGAGTAAATATGAATCGGTATAAAAATTCTTGGTGTGATCTCTCCAACTCTTTAAGTTTTATTTACTACACTTATATTTGTCTGTGTTTGCATCTGTGGTTGTTAATATTGCATTGTTCAATTATAACCTTAAAATAATTTAAAAATATTCACAAAATTCAGTATACATTATTCACTCACTCTCTAGTGTTGAATTGGCCTTAAGATCCATTTTCCACAAACTAACATTTGGTATCAGGGCATTGGTTTTCAAGGTATTCATAATTTTAATTTTTGAAAAAATTAAATGCCTAACAAGACTGCTAGTTCACTTGTTTGTAACACCTTTGTCGAAGGACAACATACTACTAGACCCCCATTTTTTAATGGCGACAATTGCACCTACTGGTTATGTAGAATGAAAATCTATTTGTAGTCAACTGGTCTAGATACTTGGAATGTTGCACAGAATGAGTACACTTAGCCCTAGACAAACTTTTCACCATGGACTGCTGACCAATTGGCACTTGCACAAAGTAAATTTTTAATCCAAGAATATTTTTTTCTGTTCATTAGATAAGAATGAATTCAATAGAGTGTCTATTCGTAAGTGTGCATATGAAGTATGGAGAACACTACAAGTTACACATGATGGCACTAGTAAAGTCAAACAGACCAAAATATCTATGTTAACCAATCAGTTTCAATTATTTAAATGAGTCCAAATGAGTCCTTTTCTGAAATGAATAGTAGATTTCAAGATATAGTACATTAACTAACTGCATTGGGTGAAAGTTTTTCTAAAGAGGATCTAGTATGAAAAACCACAATATACTTACTCCTAAGTGGGACCAAAAGGCTCTTTTAATTGAAGAGGCTAATGACATTCGCACTCTGAAAATTGAAGAGTTAGTTGGCAATTTAGTGTCCTTTAAAGCACAAATGCAGGGCTGGAGAGAAAGCAAGGAAATAGAGAAGAAATCCATCGCTTTTAATGCCACGACAAATGAACTGAATTCTGACGATGAGGATGATGAAATTACCGTTATGACTAGAAATTTCAAAAAAAAAAAAAATACAGAAAGATGAATAATCTCAGGAGAAATGAAAATCCAGGAAGTGGAAGTGGAAATGTTAAATGTTTTAACTGCAATAAATTTGGCCATTTGCAGAGAGACAGTCCACAGTTGGAAAAACCGAAAAACTCACCAAAAACTGATTTGTCCAGTAAACAAAGAAGGGCTTATACTGCAACAAGACGATTCAGTTACTTCCTCAAGTGATAACGTCCCAGTATGGAAAATGATAATATGTGCTTCACAGCAATAATCAATTTAGAAAAGTTCGAAGAAATGGAGCAAAATAGGTACGCGTTTGAAATTTAAAATTTGAATTTTTGAATGAATTTTTGGTTCGCTTTTGATATTTAGGAAAAATCTATAGTTTGATAATAATATTGGATGAATTTAGTGTGCATGCGCACGTATGTGTGTGTATATGTATGTATAGATTTTAAATATTTTATAAATTTTATTTTTGTAACATAATATTAAAATAAAAATAATGTAAAATATGTGTATATGTTAAATTTTAAAATTATTTACTAAATCCAAGGATTGGTAATAATTAAAGGATCATTACATATATACGCATATACAAACAGATAGGAATAATTTATTCAACTCTAAATTTTGAAAGTCACAGCCTATATGTCGACATATCCCTTAGCCATACGTCGACATATCCACATGAGTATAGAATATTAAATTTCATTTCAAATTCAAAATTTGAAATTCTCTCCACCTTTTCACCAACTCCAGTATCCCAAAGAGTTGTCTATTGACTAGAGAATATGTCTTTGGATTCTCTATTTAATTATTCCATCTCCATCCGTTCATTTCATTCTCATTTTCAAAATTCAAAAATTCATTATCTCTCTTATCCCTTCAAAAAATTCATCATGGCACCCTCAAGCAATACTCCTAAATCTGTAAGACTTTCCAAGAAAACTAAGAGCAATCTTTTCTATAATAAAGATGGAATGGAAGCCTATATGGAAAATGTTTCTTCGAAAAAGACTTTTTCGGAAGATTCACCAAATTTGATGATTTTTCTACTTATGATCTTTTGTGTTCAAAATGGAATCCATGGTTTGATTGATGCTTCCCAAAAAGATTTTGTATGTTTTCCAAATTTAGTAAAAATATTTATGCAAATTTAAAAGGGAAGCATTATGAAGGGAATGAAGGTGTAGTTTGGAATAGTATCAAAGGCACTCAAATTGTTTAAATTATGAAATTTTAGGTAATATTTTCGGATGCAAATCTTTTAAATTATGAAATTTTAGGTAATATTTTCAGATGCAAATCTACTGGAATAGACCTTTCGACTTTTAAAATTAATATTAAAAATCATGAAGTTCTTTACTATATTTTTTAAAATGATGATGATTTTGAGTTTAACAACAATAATTTGCGTCATCAAGAAAGAATTTTGAATCTTCTTTTGCAACAAAGCATAACTACGAGGAAAGATAATTATAACCCGACTCAAAAAGTTTTCAAAGCACTTTTTGCAAATTGTGGTCATTACAACATAAGTTGGCCATAAATTATTTTTAATGAATTTATTTCTAAGAATACCTCTAGGCACGAGAACACACTCTTTCATGGTGTGTATCTCACTAGAATATTCACATTTTTGGTGTTGACCTAAGAGAAGAGGAAACCATTTCGTGAAAAGTTTTTGACAAGTACAACATCTCTCTCATGCAAATTTCACCTATACTCCTCAAAAATCATTCGTCGTATCTCTTCACAATGGACATGACGATTGTTTCTCCATAAATTGGGGTTTTCCAAACGAATTTTAGTTAAATACTCCCTTATATTTTCTGTCCTCTTTCACTCTCTTGATTTCTAAAAGAAATTCTACTCAAAATCTTCTCCAGTTCAACTAGAATCAAATTCAAACTCTATTTGTTTAATTCTCTACTATTTCCTCTCTGATATCTCTCACTCAAATCAAGATCAAAGTGCTATTCAAGGGGTTATAGAAACGTTTGTATTCAAGATCAAGAAATTGAGTTATCTTATACTCTTGCATATGCTTGGTTTCCTTGAAATCCAAGTGGGTGTACTTGGAGACACATTTGAATTCAAGTGGGTATGCTGGTGTCCTTCCCAAATCCAATGAGTGTACCTATAGCTCGGAAAATATGGAAGGTGTGTCGCGTAACCTTGAAATAACGGTTGTATTGACTTTGATAGTTGTATTGACTTTGATATTAGAAAAGAAATATGTATAAGAAATTTTACAGGTCTAGATGTAGGGTAGCTCCGAACTAGTATATAAATTCCTGATGTATTCTCTCCAACTCCTTACTTCTTATTTTTGCTGCATTTATATATGATTGTTAATTCTGCATTGTTTAATTATTATCTTAAAAGAATTTAAAAAGATTCACAAAAATAGTAGACACTATTCCCCCCCTCTAGAGTTAAATTAGGCCTAAGATCCATCTTCCATAAACTAACAGATACTTTATGGATTCATGCAAGATTATTATTTTGGTCAGCCATGACATTAATAAAATATACAATACATAAAAGTGAGCTTTATAAAAATATGATGTTGTATTATGAAGAAAACATTTAAAAATAGTATGGAAAGTTAAAAAATGTTCATATAATTATGTTGGTCTTGGTCAAGACATCAACACTGCATATAATTTGAACTCTAGTACATCATAAATCAATTGAAATTAACTAAGCGACAATGTATTTCGGCACTTAGACAAGATATTTTCCTATATCACCAAAGAAATAGAATTTTGAAGTATCTATACAAAATAGATGAAAATAATAAGTGCTAAATAGCAATAACATCTAGAAAGAAGAATTATGAGCCAACAAGGACCAATCAGTTAGTTGTGAAACTAACTAACAACTATGAAAACTATTAACAGATATTTAGTATATATTAAGAAATAATTAAAGGATATTTCAATATCCAAACTTTTCCTTATTACAATAGTTTTTTTATTGTACAACTACTTAGCCTCTAAGTAATATGAATATAAATAGTTGGTTACGATTGTATAACATAATCAAGCAGTAATAAAGTATTCCTATATTTAACAAAATTAAATCTCCAATCATCTTTGAAATTGTATCCGAGCCAGCATTCTAATTTCAAGTGTTAATCTCATCCTTTCTGTTATAATTTTTCCCTTTCTTTCTCTCTTCTCCTTGTTTATTTTCACCATCACCAAACTCTGAAAACATCACAACCCAACAGCTCCCAAATTACATTATAAAACCACCATTTCGGTTCTACCTCCACCCAGATCCACTATTAAAAACCCACTGCAATCAAAATTGAAATCTACACCAAGGAATTCCAACCAAATATGTAATCAACAATCTGCAACATGACCTAGATACTAGCTTCAAATCCATCCCAAGCGACTCTTCAAAACAGACTTTGCAAACTGCCTCTACAGCTACTACTCGATGCCTACCTCCATGATTTTCGAAGTTCATCTTTGTTTCTAAGTTGTGTTTACTAATTTAAGTTATTTTGTTTTAGGCTAAGAATAAAAAGGGGAAGAGAAATCACTATATTGCTCGGGCATTATTATTATTTTATTTTTGAAAAAAGGAAAAAACAAAAAAAAAGGAAAGAAAAAGAAAGAAAGAAAGAAAAAACAAAAAAGGAAATTTGGATGCCGAATTGAAATCTAAACAAACTCTTAAATACGAATTAGATGTTGATAAATATTTACGTCTTTCACTGACTACGCTCGTAGAATCAAATAATGCAGTTAAGAATGTTGTTATATTTGTACTAGTTGACCATCAGAATTTTTTTATTGAAACTCTTTCTGCAGAAAAATGTATTCATGTATGTCATAATCTAGTCTTAGAAAAGGAGTTCTAATTATCTTACAATTCCTCGAATGCAACTATTCATTTCACCAGCTACAAGTCTCTTTGAAATTTTTATTCTCTATAACCATGGGTTATCTCCGTCTCTTCATTTTCAGGTCAAATACATCACAACTTCTTAGGTAAGTTATCTTTATAGGTCTTAGAATATGATGCTTTCTACTATATGTCTCGAGACTTTTCATCTTTTTCTACTTTGTCTTCATCATCATCCATTCCTGTTATGACTACAGATGACACTCTGATTCCTTTGGTAGGAGTTGGTTCTATTGTTACACATAACTAATCTCTTTACAACTTTTATCATATATAGAATCTCACATTAAATCTTATATCCGTTGATCAGTCATATGGCTCTGGTAATATAGTAACATTTACTTCTGATTCTTGTTCTGTTCAGAATCTACAATCTCAAAAGCTGATTAAGACATGGCATATGGAAAGGCGACTATATGTTTTAAATGAATTAAAAGTTCCGTTTAGTACTGCTACTAGTATTGACTTGTCTTCTTTTTGTTTGTGTCCTTCTTCCTTTAATTTTTATTTATGGTATTCTTGTTCGGGGTCATGTTTCTTTTTATCATTTGAAATTTTTAGCATCCACGGGTGCATTAGGAAATTTGCAAACTTATGAAATTTCTTATTGTAGTGGATGCAAATTGGCAAAATTTTACACTTTACCATTTAATAGTAGCATCTCTGTTTCTTCTGCTTCATTTGATTTGATTCATTTTGATATGTGGGGACCATCTCCAATTCCCATTAAAGGAGGGTCTTGATATCATATGACCTTTATTAATGACTATGCATGGTACTGTTGGATCTATTTAATGAAACATCATTCTGAATTTTTTGAAATATACAAAAAATTAGAGCACTTGTTAAGACACAACACTCCTTTGTTATAATGTTTTAGGTGTGATATAGGTGGAGAATGCACCTCTAACAAATTTTGTGAATTACTTTCTTTGGACAAAACTATTCAAAAAACCTCATATACTGATATTCCTCAACAAAATGGAGCTGTAGAAAGAATATATAAACATTTTCTTAAAACCGTTCGGCCTAGGTTGCTTTATGCGTCTATTCCTAGCGAATTTTGGGGTGAAGTTGTTCTTACGGCTGTTAGACTAATTAACACTACTTCTTCTCACATTTTAGGGGTCTCGTGTTTTGAAAAATTGTATGGACATGCACCTGATTATTCTATCTTAAAAGTGTTCGTGTGTACTTGTTTTGTTCTCCTTCCTCATGTAGAATGTAACCAATTATCTTTTCGATCTGCTATTTGTGTTTATCTTGCCTACAATGAGGGTAAAAGAGTTATAGATGTATTGATCCAATGACTCAAAAACTTTATTTGTCTCGAAATGTTGTTTTACTTAAACATACACCATTTTACTCTATTCCATCCAACACTCATAGTTTAACCAAATCTGATCTAATTCATATTGATCCTTTTCTAAGGATAATACTAATAGCCCCCCAGAAACTGGAACAACTGGAAGAACTGAAGTTATATCCTTTCTCTCTATAGCCCCTAAATCTCCAATCAAGCCTGTAGATCCACCTTTTCGTCATTCCACATGCATTCATAAGTCTACAAAATTACCTGATTTTGCATATATTCTTTACTGTTCATCCTTTTCTTTGTTCTTAACCTCCATTCGTAAACTTTCTGAAGCAACTTTTTGTAAAGAGATAGTTCGCAATCTTTGTTGGCGAGAGGCTATGGATGAAGAACTTTCTGCCTTACAAAGGACAAGTTCTTGGGATTTGTTTCCTCTGTCTATGGTAAAAGTGTTGTTGGTTGTCGTTTGGTATATAAAATAAAAATCAAATCTGATGGATCAATTGAAAGATATAAGTCAGATTGGTTGCAAAATGTTACTTTTAATAGTATAGCATGGATTAGGAGTAGACATTTTCTCCATTTATAAAGATGATTATTGTTGTCCCGGATTTTGGCAAGGCTACGATATCATCAACTTGGCGAGAAACGGATGGTTACCAGTACTGAGAATCTGTTGTATCAATACTATGGACGATGGCCGAGTAGATCTAGACCGGGATCCAATTGAGGTCCAATCAGTATGGAGTGACAAGCATAGCCCTACGAAGCTACATTTCAAATTTCAAGCTAATCAGAGTTATCATGCTTGAGTTACGGACAAAGCAATGATTTATATGGATTGATTGGGAACGATCCATGAAACAACTCAAATCAGCGAAGATTGACCGATAACTCAAAATCCACAAGGCCAATTCATTTGAAACCTTAAGTACATCAATATATTGAAGAGTAGAGCCCACAAGAACGATCGCAGGACATAAATCATGAAATTGCATTTTCACCGATCATTTATTACCGATCTTCGAAACGATTAGTATAAGATTGTCAAGGTGCCTGTTCGATAAAGATCGATGGATATCTCATAATCTATAGCTCAAAATGACTTCATATATTAGGAGCAAGGTCTAGAGGCATGTGAGACGCCCCACAAACTATCGCACATCAATTGGAGTTCAAAAATAACAATCGGCATAACTATGACCGATCGTTCCAAAATATCGAGTTAGGGCCACCGATCGTTGTGGTGGGCCCCTACTGATCTAGAGACCCTTCTTGCAAAATTTCAGGCCAATCCATGCGTGTCTTCTCCTATAAATACAACGGTCATTCTCCATAAAGAGGATCCTTTTTTTTGCATCCAAGGCTTTGCCATTTTTATTCTTCACTCTTGTACTAATGGATCCCAACTGATCCAAATATTGTTGTAATCATAATTAAAATGCAAGATTAATAAAAATATGAAGTGGACCTAGGCCAAGATTATTGAACCACTGAAAAAATCTGTGTGTTCATTTACTTTTTCCTTTATGTTTTTATTTCATTTATCATTTAATCTCTATGAGATTCTATTGGGTTTTGATGCCCATTTTTGGCGTCAACAACTATGGTTCATATTCTCATTGTTCTAGCTTCCATTGGAAAATGGTCCATTTCACAGCTTGATGTTAAAAATGCATTCTTGAATGACGATCTTTAAGAAGAAGTTTATATGGAACCTCCTCTAGGTGTTCCATATGAATCAGGAAATGTCTACAAGCTTAAAAAAGCATTGTATGGACTTAAGCAAGCACCTTGTACTTAGTTTGAAAATTTTTCTACCATGATTAAATCTCATGGTTACGTCTGTAGCTTTCATGATAATGCCTTTTTTGTTAAAAACTCTAATGAAGGACATATTATACTATCGTTATATTTTGATGATATGATTATTATAGGTAATGATATGCATGGCATTTCTTCCTTAAAATTAAAATTGGCTAAAAAAATTGAAATGAAAGATTTGAATCCTATAAAATATTTTTTTGGAGTTGAAGTGGCATACTCACCAAAAGGTTATATTCTTTCTTAGTCAAAATATGTCATAGATATTCTTGAGAAAGCTAGACTTACTATAATAAGGTTGTTGACACTCTTATTGAAGTTAATCTAAAATATATTCCTCTGGATGGTATACGGCCGTCGGATCCTACTTTATGCCATACCATTATCGGAAGCTTGGTTTATCTTTCCGTCACCCGTTTGGATATATCATATGTGGTTCAGGTGGTAATTTCCCCTGCTACAGTTCACTTAGTAGTCATCCTTTGTATTTTAAGGTATATTCGAGATAATATTTTTCATAGCCTTCTATTTCATCCACCTCATCCGTAGAATTGCATGCCTACTTTGACGCTGATTATGGTAGCGATTCCATAGATCACAAGTTTATTACTTGCTTTTGTATGTTTCTTAGCGATTCTATCAAGGCCTGTTTTTCCGTACCCTTTGAATCGACAATAAACTACACATGTCCAACTCAAATTACATGAAAAGATGGAACATGAAGGGTAATAAAGAAAATAAGACAGAACAGAATCTCATACGAATGGAATAACATATAATATTGAACAATATCTTTACAGAGGAAAACTTTTAAATACATATATCAGAGCCTAACCTAAATTCAACTTGGATAGTTATAAACATCCGTCCTTACAATTGTTGACAAACATCAAACTAAAACTTAACAAAGCACCGCGGGTAATAGAATATGTCCATACATAGATGAATATCTTCAGCTATCCTCTGGAAACTCCAACCATTTTTGACTAAACCTGAAACTACTCGGATCTGACCCGAGTATTGAAAATACTCGGATCAGGCTTGATAAACCAGCGTGAGAAAAACTCAATAATCAATGACAGTGTCATATATCGGCATTTGAATATAAATCCTTGAAAATAAAGAGTATCTCATAAGAACACGCCCACACATAAACATGGACGGGTTTTTTACCTTATGATAAATAAAACACTTTTATATCAAAACATTTGATATAATTTCTAATGACATCTCTTTGAAAACATTTGCAAATAAACTTATTAATCTTATCCGAAATGGTTACCAATATAGAATTTCGAGGCTATTCATTACGCCAATACAAACAAAACTGTAGGTTCTTATTGGAGAATGGATTTCCATACAAATGACTAGGTGAAGGATCTACCTTCCAAATGGGTACACCTCTAGATGGATTGCCCGAGGAACAGTGCAAAGGAACCTCTACCAACATAAGACCGGCCTACCTTTGTAACTAGATAGTACGAATAACCTCCCAGCCGTTACTGACCTTTATTCGAGGGCCCTCATAGCGTACACCACATTAATTTACATCTTGAACACCATAACGGGAAGAAATCTATCTAAAAGGGGATGACCATACCCACTTTGGAACGACCCACTTAGCCTTGCCGCATCTAATCCTGTTTCGGTCATTTCCGGTTTGATGAGGCTTGAGGTAGCGATTACCTTTTCACATAGCACATATCACATCTCTGAATGCCACATTGCCATTTTTATTAACCACTAACTGCTTTCCACAAAAATACAGCCCTTGAGCTCGTACGTCTCAAGGAGGGTGTTAAGCTAAGATAAGTTGCCTTCTCCGCCACCATTGATGTACGTTTGTAAAAACCAATGTACGTAATCTTTAGAAATGCAATGTGAAACAAACGTCCATGCAAGTTGTCTAGGAACAGGACAAACCGAAGGCACTCTCCTACTACCGCTAGTAGCGGGTAGTCCTTGCAATCCAAAAAATCTCCATCATGAGGAGACCACTGCTATTAATAAGTCTATAATGGGAGCTACCCAGAGCATGTTCAACAAGCAGTCTTCACGCAATGAAGATCCACGGTCTTCAATAATCATCATCTTCAACATGTCTTTGTGAGAAATGCGGATTGTGGATCTTAAGGCTAGAGTTAACACTATAGGGGGGTGAATAGTGTTTATAAAGAATTACTAAATCTTTTTGAGTTTATGTTGATGTATACACAGATGTATGCAATATAAAGATATAGATATGATCACGGAAACAAACACAGATGCAGAAATAAAATAAAAGGTAGTAAAGGAAAGAACACACCAGATTTTATACTGATCGGAGTTACCCTACATCCAGTCCCGCACACAAGTACGGATTTCCTTTCTAAAGAAATCTTTACAATTACACCCTCGATTTCAAGGCTATGAGGTACACCCTCCAGAATCACAATCTTCTGGGTAGAGTTACTTGATTTTCCGGGCCACAAGTCCACCCACTTGATTTTACGGACAACAAGTTCACCCAATTGATTTCCTAAGGCTACAGTCACACCTTATCTCGCTTGATTGATTTTCAAGGCTACAATCACACCGTTTCTCGCTAAGTTGATTACAAAAAGCCTATAACTCTGAATAGCACTGAGGATCTTGTTGAGAGAGTGATAGAGAATCAAACTACGAATGATCGAGTTCGATTCAATGTTGATTTCGGCAAAGTAATGGTAAGAACATGTATTAAGAAAAGTGGAAGAAGAATAGGAGTGAAAATTCAGAAAATCTGATATGAAATCCGTTGAAACTGACCAATATTTATAGAAGAATAACAGTCACGTCCATTCATGAAGAGTTATGGAGAATAGATACTTCTTTTGAAATTTAAATTTTAAACTCAACTGACACCATGTCGACGTGGTCACCATGAGTATGTCGACATCCCGAAGCAATTTTTGATGACTTGATTTTCTTTGAAAATAACCTTTATCTTATATTAAAACTATTTAAAACTTTATAGATATACTTGACTATAGTTAAAATTCATAAGTAATTATAGAGAATAATATATATAGAATTTAACTATAATTTTATATTTAAATTTAAATATAGATATTTAAAAGTTAAATATATTGTATTAAAAGATAGTTTAAAATCAGGAGTAATTTAACTTTGAAATTAAAGATGATTTTGAGGCTAAAATTATAAAAATCAGGATAGAGGTTTTTGTTGCTTTTAAAAGGAAGGTTTTGAAAACAGGATATAATTTTGAAAAATCATTTTGAATAAAAAGTTAGCGGATACAAAATAATGTTCCACTAGATTTTTCGTAGGTTCCATCCTACTTAGGGTTCCATCCCTTTAATAGGCTCAAAGTGGATTCCATTCCACGAATAAATTGGAATTTAAGATGCCACTGCTTTTCTATGAGTTTTAACAAAATTTATAATTAAAGAATAAATTACTTGAATTCTTGAACTCTTGATAATCTTGATACTCATGAGTCTTCAATCTTAATATCTTGAATCTCTATAGTGTACAGTCTTCATTCTTGTTACCTGCATGGTTAAATCATGCATATACATATATATCTAAACTTATAATGTTAGTATTTATATTTTATAATCTATTCTAAGGTTGTTGTCATCAAAACCATCATCTCGCGGACTAACAATGTCCCCCTTTTTGATGATGACAACCTTTGTTTATAAAACAATACTTCTATCCTAATAACTCCCCTTAATCTATTACCCCCCCCCCCCCCTTAATTTATGCCTAACTAACCTATTTTATATTTCTCCCCTTTTTTCATCAACAAAAACTAACTCCTCCTCATTCTTGGACTAGAGTACCTGCACTAATAAACTATACAATGGAATATATAATAGATAATTATTCCTTATGAACATGATAATTAATCAACTATCATATACATTTCAATGTGTATATATATACACATGTTTTATGTAGCAAACATCAAACCAATCAATCCACAACGAGCATCAATCCAAACCAAATAAAATTAATTCAAACAAACAATTCAAACAAAGTAAACAAATAAAAGTCAAACGTTACGTGGAACTTCCACCCAGCCTTCTTCTCCAAAGATTGGGTTAGCCTTAATAGCATCCCAATTTTCATTGTCGTAGGTGAGAGAAACTGGAGGATGTGCTTCGTTGTCATCCTTGTGTAGGGAGGAAATCAACCATCGTATTGCATCGAAATGCCTTTCTTGCTCCTTGATTATCTGCATTTGACTCAATTCGAAGTGTCGCTGGTTACGAAGAATGAACGAGAGAATACTCTTGAACGAATTAAGAGTTTCTTCAATATTTTCGGATAAATTTTGAATTGGATTAGCCATGGTTGAATACGTGAAAGAAATGAACAATTAGAAGATAGGAAATAATTTGTAGTGAAGAATTCTGGAAGAAATAGGTATATATAGGTGTAGAAATTCGTTTGAATGAATAGACATATGGTTGTTATTCAAATTTCAAATTCAAAATGAATTGTCATTTCTGACCAGGACATGTCGACATGGTCATAGGGGGTGTGTCGACATGGGTTAGGGAAAAAATACGCCTATTTAGATTTTGTGAATAATTGTGTGTGTGTGTGTGTGTGTGTGTATATAATATACTAACATTTATTCTAGAGATAAGATAAGCTAGATAACAGAAAGGAAATTTCATTTCATTGCATACTAAGATGATACAATGATTAAACATATGAAACTACATGAACTTTCGAACTAAAACAAGCTAAAACACATACAACAAGATATGAAAAGATAAAACTAGTTAGAGGATGATGATGATGAATAATGTCCAAGTTTCTTGCTGACTTTGGAAATAAACTTGTTCATCTTGGATGAAATTTTGTCCAACTTCTTACTAACGGATCGTTTAAGAATCCGTTGATTCTCAACAATCGTCTTTTGGTTTTTGAGAAGGGTTTTGATGAATGGATTAGGAGGATAGTCGATGCTTTCCAAAGAGGTTTCACCTTCTTCTTCTTCCTCCTCTTCATCTTCTTCCATTTCCTCATGAGCCAAACGCTCTTCCTTTTCGGCAAGGGTCTCATAAGGTTGAAAAACAAATGAAATTTACATAAGCGAAATGTTGGAATGATTGAACACTTTTCTAGAAAAAAATTCTTCGCCTTTGAAATCCACTCCAAAATAGATAAAAATCCGAGTGAGATAAATTCCATGATATAAAGTATTCTCACCCATTTCAAGATTTTTAGGACGAAGTTCATCCAAAATAACTTGCACCCAATTTATGTCATAATTTCCAAAAATAGCAAAAAGTGCTTTGCAAACTTTGAAGTAGGATTGTTAAAATTCCCCGATCTTAGGGTCAAAGTATGTTGCAAAAGAAGATTGACAATTCTTGCCATTGGTCGAAAATTTCGATTTTTGAATTCAAAATTATCATTCCCTTCGAAAATGTGATGAAATGTCTCTAAATCATTTTCATCGATTTTAAAATTAGAAAGATCCATTCCCGTACACTTGCAATTGAGAAGGGTAACCAAAAGATCACAATTCAAAACAATTCTAGTGCCTTTGACACTACTCCAAATTTCATCCTTATTTCCATGATAAAATCCACGGTTTAAATTAGCATAGAAAATTTTGACAAGATTTGGATAGCAAACAAAATCATTTTGAGAAGCATCAATAAGACTAAGAACTCCATCGTTTGCAAAAAGAGAATCAAGTTCATAAGAAGTGAAATCTTGAAAAATAGCAAACTTTCCGAGATGGACTTTGGCATAATTAGCATAATTGATGTATGCTTTTATTGCCTCCAGATCATTGAATAGTTGCTTTTTATTTTTCTGGAAATTCTCATGGTGGAGGGGTTGCTGGAAGAAGCCATTAAAGTAAGGAGTAGAGAGCGTGAAGTTATGAAGAGAGAGTTTGAATTTGAAAATATGAGTGAAAAGATATGATAAAGGATAGTGAATAAATAGATTATCAAATGACATATTCTCTGGTCAAAAGATAGCTTTTCAGAGAATTGAATGAAGTGAAAACATGGAGGGAAATTCAAACATTTGAATTCAAATTTTGAAATTCAAATTTTGAAATTCAAATTCTGGTACCCATGTCGACATCATGGTAGGGACCATGTCGACATGTGCCAGTGAATTTTCATGAATTATTTTTCCTAGGATCTCTAATGTGTATATATATAACTGTACTTATTATTTTTAATGTCTATATATATGGAATATTATTAGATTTATAGTATATTCCATAATATATCAAAATAATAATAAAATAATAATAAAAATAATAAAATAACAAGGAAAGTTAAAAAAATTAAAATTCAAATAACACATCAATTCAAAATCAATCAATCAAGCAAGCAAGCATCTAATTCTAAGCAAGAAATTTCAACCAATTGTATTGTAAACGTGTACCTTTTTCTGAGTCCGTTTCTCTGAATTCGTCGGAGTCGTGAATTGCTGTGAAAAACAAATTCGAATTATCTGTCTTCTGATCATCATCACTTAAGGACGAGTCTGGGTCATCTAGAGTAGCAGTAAATGCACGCTTCTATTTCTTTGCTGGATCATTGTTCATAGGAGGATTTTGCCTATCTGGATACAGACAGTCTCTTTTGATGTGGCCTGGTCCATCATAGTTGAAACATTTGACATTGTTTGGCACTATATTCTGATTTTCAGAGTTCTTATAGTTGTTTCTCTTGAGATTATTTATATTTCTGTATTTCAGGAATTTCCTAAAATTTCTGGTCATCAAGGCTATCTCTTCATCATTATCGCTGTTTGAATATGATCCATCAGTCAATGCATTGAATGCCATTGATTTCTATTCAAATGCTTTGTTTTCTCTTCTCTCGATCATTTGAACTTCATACGACATTAGATTTCCAATTAATTCTTCTATCTTTAAAGTACTGATGTCATTTGCCTCTTCGATAGCAAGTGTCTTTTGATCCCACTCTGGAGTAAGAGAATTTAAAATCTTCCTGGCTTGATCTTCTTTAGAAAATTCCTTTCCCAAAGATATTAGGGAATGCACAATATCCTGAAATCTACTATACATATCTGAAATAAAATCATTAGGATTCATTTTAAATAATTGAAACTAATTTGTGAGAATGGAAATTTTGGTCTGTTTAACTTTGCTTGATCCTTCGTGAGTAACTTGCAAAGTTTTCCAGATTTCATATGCAGACTTACAAACTGACGCTCTATAGAATTCATTTCTATCTAGTGAACAAAACGAAATATTCATTGCCTTAGAATTATTTTGTGCAACAGTCTTTTGCTCAGCAGTCCACTATGCAAAATCAGTTGTGAGTTCAGGATATTCAGTTTGTGTAATATTCCAAGTGTCTAGTCCTATAGATTATAAATATATTAGCATCCTACCTGCCTAATATGCACAGTTGCTGCCATTAAAAAGTGGTGGTCTGACAGTAGACCGACCTTCTACAAATGAACTAGTGATAGGAATACTAGTGTTCGTAACAGTACCAGTGTTGTTAGCCATTTTGAAATTTTTTCAAAAATCAGATTATGAAACTTTGAAAACCTTGCTCTGATATCAATTGTGAGAAATGCGGATTATGGATCTTAAGGCTAGAGTTAAAACTAGAGGGGGGTGAATAGTGTTTATAAAGAATTACTAAATCTTTTTGAGTTTATGTTAATTTATACATAGATGTATGCAATATACAGATATAGATATGATCACGGAAACAAGCACAGATGCAGAAATAAAATAAGAGGGAGTAAAGGAAAGAACACACTGGATTTTATACTGGTTCGGAGTTACCCTACATCCAGTCCCACACACAAGTACGGATTTCCTTTCAAAAGCAATCTTTACAATTACACCCTCGATTTCAAGGCTACGAGGTACACCCTCCAGAATCACAATCCTCTGGGTAGAGATACTTGATTTTCCGGGCCACAAGTTCAGCCACTTGATTTTACAGGCAACAAGTTCACCCAATTGATTTTCCAAGGCTACAATCACAACTTATCTCGCTTGATTGATTTTCAAGGCTACAATCACACCTTTTCTCGCTAAGTTGATTACAAAAATCCTATAACTCTGAATAGCACTGTGGATCTTGTTGAGAGAGTGATAGAGAATCAAACTACGAATGATCGAGTTCGATTCAATGTTGATTTCGACAGAGTAATGGTAAGAATATCTATTAAGAAAAGTGGAAGAAGAAGAGGAGTGAAAAACCAGAAATTATGATATGAAATTCGTTGAAACTGACCCATATTTATAGAAGAACAATAGTCATGTCCATTCATGAAGAGTTATGACGAATAGACACTTTTTTTGAAATTTAAATTTTAAACTCAACTGACACCATGTCAACATGGTCACCATGAGTATGTCGACATCCCAAAGCAATTTTTGATGATTTGATTTTCTTTGAAAATAACCTTTAAAAAATATTTAAAACTTTATAAATATACTTGACTATAGTTAAAATTCATAAGTAAATATAGGGAATAATATATATAGAATTTAACTATAATTTTATATTTCAATTTAAGTAAAAATATTTAAAAGTTAAGTATATTATATTAAAAGATAGTTTAAAATCAGGAGTAATTTGACTTTGAAATTAAAGATGATTTTGAGGCTAAAATTATTAAAATCAGGATAGAGGTTTTTGATGCCTTTAAAAGGAAGGTTTTGAAAACATTTTGAAAATAGGAAATAATTTCGAAAAATCATTTTGAATAAAAAGTTAGCGGATACAAAATAATGTTCCACTAGATATTTCGTAGGTTCCATCTTACTTAGGGTTCCATCCCTTTAATAGGCTCGAAGTGGATTCCATTCCACGAATAAATTAGAATATAAGATGTCAATTGTAACGACCCGCCTTTTTGGACAGTTTAAACCGACGATCAAATACACATATCGATTCCAAACCATTCAAAAGGGCAGATGGTTATTGGGATAAATAAGAAAAGAAAAGAAAGAGAAATAAAGGAAATGAAACAACACAGAATCTCGCAGCGGAACGATAAAATATAATAGTCAAATAAACAGTTCATGAAGCTGTTTACTATACTTTGACAATTATTTATACAACATTTATCAGAGTTATACATATACAACAGAACAATTAAAATAATGCAGCAGATATCATGATGCAAGGGTAATAATAGTAATAGTATACTAAATCTTCGTCTTCATCCTCCAAAATAGATCTTCAAAAATCTGAAAAACTCAGGACTGACCCGAGCGTAATGAAAAGACAAAACACTCGAGTCAGGACTAAAATATCCTTATGAAAGTTAAATCAGTCGTAAATAATATGAGTGTAACGGCGTCAGAGATGTTTACGAGATTTGACATCTCATATCCAGTGTCAACGTGCGTGCAATAACTTAAGAGATGTTATGGGATTTTCCATCTCTCAAGGATCCGTTAAACTATCTACTATGTAGTAATGTACGCTAAGTAGATAATGCCTATCAGTAATATAAAGTATCAAAATAGCGTTAAGGCGTTACCATAATCCCCCTTAACACATTTTTATAATGCCATAGTCTATACAGCACCGTAAGCCCCACCGTAAACTGGTGGTTATCAGAGGGTACCCCATAGGTATAACACAAAACAAAACGTAGTGGTCGCGAATAGGATAATCAGTATGACAAGGTACATGAGGCGATACCAACTAGGATACTAGTAGTTGCGTGATCCGGACTGATGTTGAGCATAGCCAGCAGCTACCCCAACACCGCGAAAAAACACTCCCAAATCAAGGGGTGCACCCAAATCGCATCAAAAATGTAATAGATATGGTATCGAAGAAGTGTGTCCGCTAGAGATGGCGAACCTCAATGGCCCGGCGCGGCTCCTGTTTTAGTCATGTCAGGGGTCATCCAATATCGTTCTCTTTCTTCAGTCAACGCGTTCACCAAACCATCCACTTCATTCTGGATCAACACTCCGCGTATAATAGTTATTAAAGTGGTTTTCGGTATCGACAGAGAGTATGTCCATATCCGATCCCGGTCTCTTTAATAACTATGTATTATTCACCGTTGGGTCTTTTATATTTCAAATCGATTCATAATTGATATCAAAATATCATATTCGCTTCAAAATCAAATCCATTTCAAATATCATCATATCTATTCAACTGTAAGATTCCGTTTCAAAAAAAAACATTTTTCGCGTCAATATCTCATTTCGTTTTCAAGATCATTTCGAATTTCAATTTAGGTTGCAACTTCATTTAACTCAATTCGTATTTAAATTCAAGATTTAAACATAAACATTTCACCTTATTAACCAGTTTGGAATCTTAGAAAAAATAGTTTTAAGTAGTTTAAAAGTAGTCTAAATAATTAAAATACTTAAAATACTTAAACTCTTAAAATGGATGTGAAATAGATAAATTAGTTTAAAATAATTTAAATCGGGTTAAGTAGATTTAAAATAGATTAAAAAAGTTTAAGTATCCAAAATGGTTTACATAACCGAGTAATTTGGAAAACAAATAAAACAGTTTCAAAACCAATCCATTTCAATTTATAACTTCCCAATTCAAATCACTTTCAATTTCCATTCTACCGATTCAATTTCGATTTCAATTCAAAACAACGTCAACTTTAACTTCAAGTCAATTCAATTCTACATTCACCTTCAATTTATTCAATTTCAATTTTTATCGATTTGGAGCTTGATTTCAAAATATCCATTTATAACACTTAACAAATTTTCCATCAATATTCAAGTTTAAATCCAAATTTCAAATATGGTTCAATTCCAAGCTCGATTTCAAAATATCATTTTTATATCACTTTTACTTAGTAATATTCAAAGCTCGAATTAAGGTTAAATCTTTAAACAAATCAATTTCTAAATTTAATCATATCCTGATTTTAAATTCCAAAGTCTCCACTTAATTTTTTAATAATTTCTTTTAACCAAAATTAATTTCAACATTCCAAACTCAAATTTCGATAAATTCGATTTTTTATAAATTGATTTCTATTTATAACTTTTAAATCAAAACATTTAAACAAATTTCGAATTGACGATTTTTAAAATTATTAATTTATCCAATCGGGTGTCCGTATATAATTTTCTATCCTATGCCAAGTAATTATTTATTTCAATTAAATGTCAGGGATGAATATATATTACTTAAATCAAATCATAGTGTCATATGTATGCGTAACAGTATATATAAGCAAATAAACGTCCAAACAATTAAATATCAACCAACAACATCCATCAAAATACATCATCCAATAGACAATACAATTCATAGCAATTTCATAGTTATCAATGTCAGGTAATTTAATCGCAATTCAATTTCAATTTCAATTTAAATTTAACTGTCAATTTAATTTCAACGTTTAATTCAATTGACAATCTATATGACAATTAAATTTTATCAAACAACGACAAATAAAAACATAACACTTCATAATGTCAATTTAACTAGCATAAGGATATTTAGTACGTTGTGAGCGTTATAAAACACTCACCTTGATTTTCTGTTGTTCCAGCGCTTTATTTCGAATAAAATTAAACGAGCGTTTAATTTTACCCGAAATTTTCTCTATCTCCAAACGATTCCAAACCAGTTTCATTTCGAAGCTCTCGTCATTACGATTGCAACGCAAAAATTCTCGCTCCAATCGGACCTCGTATGTGAGAGTTATACACTTTATAAGTTATCAACATTTAATTTATAAACAATTTTAAATTACATTTTAAACAAAGCATACCCACACTAACTGGCCCAGCCCAACTGCAAAGCATCCTTCTCCCTTCTTTGCCAATGCCTGTACACGAACAGAGAGAACCCATCCTTGTGCGTGCACTTTCGATAATGACACGGAGCACGGCTCACCCAATACACTTTCCGACGATGCCATCGAAAATCTCACGACAAACTCCACCTGCCCAGGTCCTAAAATCGCCGCCCAGACCTCCATAGACAAGCGCGACCGTGACCTCCTCACCGTACGCATGCGACTGTGCCAATGTCGTGTTCACCAAACCACGACCGCGCACCACCAAACTATGGCCCCACGTGCGCCCTTCTCTCCTGATCACGAATCCACCCTCTCCTCGAGCAAACTCGAATCCGAACATCCAGAAACTGAAACCCTAGTTCTATTTACCCACTGTCGATCTACACCAATGAGTGCCGCATCCATCGAAAGCCATATAGATCGAAGCTCAGGGCAAAACTTGATTTTTGAATTTGATTTCGCATTTTTCTATTGAGTAGATTTTTAGATATAGATTTTTGAAGTTTTATGTTGATATTTTCTTTACTTTCTGTGTGTGCCGAGCTTAATAAAAGGAAGGGAGTTGCCTTGCGTGTTGAAGTGGAAAAGACTACAGTGATTTGAAGTGAGATAAAGGTGCTGATGTGAACAAAAGGTCAAGTCAACAAATATATATATATATATACACATATATACTATCAAACCGTCTCGAATACGCAATTCAAAATCTCGAACCCCCTAACGAGGCATGCTGCTAGGCATTCGTAATGCTATACCCCTATTCCGGACGCAATGTTTGAAGCCTTAATTCGATCGTATGCGCGAGTTACGAAAATAAACGATCAAATTTAAATGAACCCAATTAAACGTATTTTTATGTGTTTCGGCTTGCCCCGGACAAATGATAAATCCGATTGACATGAAATTTGAAATCTTACAATAATATCACATTATGGATTCGATGAAACTGGTTTCGTCGAAATCCGAGACCGTTTGAAAAATGACTATTTTAACTCGCCAAATTAATATTAAAATAATTTCAACGCGTTTCGAGCTGCCACGGTCAAACGACAACTCCGATTGCTACGAAAGTTGAAATCCGATAATAACTAACTATTACGGATCCAATGGAACTAGTTTCATCCAATTCTGAGACGGTTCAAAATTTGGCTATTTTCCAGTCGATAATTAAATATTAAAATATTCAATTTTCACAGATTTACTTTTAATTCGATTTTAAAAGTTCTACAACATCATTCAAACTTTAATATGATAAAATAAAATTTTACAAATCATTTTTAATCATATTAAACCCGTTATTCAATTTATCCAATAAATTCCAATTGTAAAATCTTATTAACTCTATTATAATCCCAATATAACTTACATTCACTTTGGAAACCAGTTTGAATCATATTAAATCAAATTTTAATTATTCACTCTATTTTCATATATTAATTTCAATATCAAATTAATCATATCAAATTCGGAATTTAATTATACAAACATTTGTAATATTAAATTTAAACAAATTTGATTATTCTTAAATCACTATCTTTTGAAATATTCAAAACGAACTTATAAAATTTAACTTTCGAAACGAATTAAAATTATAGAACAACTATTTCCATTATACGGTTATTCAATTCCCATTATTAAATATTTCAATAAATTCCACATATTTAATTTAAACAATTTCGCTTATCCAATAATTCATTATCTTTTGAAATATTGAAATCGAACTTATAAGATTCAACTTTTAAAACCAATTCACAATTTAGAACATTATTTTCATTTTACAGTTATTCAATTATTCAATAAGTTTTAAATATTTAATTTAAACAATTTACCTGTTCAATATTCAATACTTGATTTTAAATAGATTTTACTCATCAATCTATTACTCTATTATACCCAATGAATTCAATATTTATTATTATTCCAAATGACTTACAATTATTTTTTCTAACACAAACCACGAAATCTTATTAAATTTGCTATTTTAATTATCGAAAATTTACGGGTCGTTACACTCTTCCCCACTCAAAAATTTCGTCCCCGAAAAGGGAAAAGAAGGGAAAGAAACCAAGTATAGAATTCAACATTAGATATATTTTATTCAAAGTTACCAACTTATAGAACAATGAAATTTCATTTATAAATCGTTACTACACTACCACTAAGTTACTCCGAACGGCTTTCTAACTTTAAAAGTTAGTTATCAAAACAAGTTATATACATATATATATATATATATAAATTAAAACATGAAAAATTTTCTAACACCCGGATTTACGGAAAATTTCGGCAGAGTCTCCTTTGCGCGGCTCGATCGGTGCAAATACAAAACGCCTCAACGGGCCCCAAACCAACAAAAGAAAATCAAAAGCCAAGTGGCTCATCAAAAATCACCAATTCCAATGACAAAATAAACGTGTACCTTATATTTTATTAGCGAGCAAATATGACTAATATAGCGCGAAAGCGAGCTCCAAATGCGAAGCAAGCGCAATCCGCACCTACTAAACACTCAACAAACCATGAGAACATGCATATTATGAAAATAATATCAATATACATCATATAGCAACATAACAACTACATGTACCTACATAGCAAATGCAACAAACAACATATGCAACCATCAATCAACTATCATCCAACAAATCCATAACCAATCAATATAAATTCACTTCTCATTACTCTTTATTCACTTGGGTTTCAATTCTAATCACAGTTGATTCATTAACGTTGGATTTTACTAACATTCACTCTCAATTCAATTAGTTAACATTCACTAATTTATATTTACATTAGTTCACTTCCAATTTGAATCAAATTAAATTCTATTTAAATTCATTTAACTTCCAATTTGATTTCAATAACTTATAGCTTTCAATTTCATTAACACTTAATGAATTATATATAAAATCAACTAACCATCATATAACAACCAAATCATACCCAATATAACCAAATTATTAATTTTACATTCAATTTGGTTTATCTCTTTTATATATATATATATCATGTTATATAATTTTGAAAGAATCATTTTATATTTGGCATCTTAAATTTCCAATATTAACTTTAGTTAAGTCCGTAAGCTATACATATATCATCCGTGAGCAATATCAATTTAATCGCTTATTCGATCACACAATTTCGCTTCCAAACTAGTATCGTTCACACGACTCTCTAGTGCGGACTCAGATTTGGTTCCTTGATTGGAAACTATTACTCTCCTTGCATAGCCATATACTATGATAGAGAATTCCAGAATCAAATTAAAAATCCACATCTAGGGTTCGCCGTCGAAAATCGAGTGAAAAATCCTTACTTGGATTGATATAAATCATCTCGAAATTTTGTGCTCAAATTTGGATCAAACGTTATGCGAATAAATAATATACGTACAATCTCACGTATTACCTTCCAATGGATTTCTATCCAATTTATCTATATTAAATTATTTTATTGACTTCCATTTTATTTACAATTAATTATTCACAATCCATTATTTAGTTAATATATCTATTTCTTTACATAGCATACTCTTCAACATTATCTTTTCTTAAACATCATATCAAAGAATTTGTTTACTCAAGTTCATTTTAAACATTCTATATCATTTAATTAAATCCAATTTCATTTTCCACTTGATTCTTAGCTATAAGAAATTCCTTTGTTTTCATTTATTGCATTTTCATAATTTCAGTTAGTAACGAATTCATTTGTGGAACATTTTATTAATCGGCACTTTAGTTTATTAATCATCTTATGAAAGTCTAACCTTTCATAAATGACTTTTCTTAGTTTACAGTTATCTTACAGGTTACAATCCCTTTGCAATTTATATTTATTTTCTATAACCAATTTCCAAAGATATAATACGATTCATTTATCTTCTTTCTTAAGTTCACTTACTTGTACCATTTATCCATTCATCATTTCATGTTATATTTAAGTATATAACATTTTTATCACAACCAAATTTTCATTTATATACATTTTAATTCCTTTTGAGTTTTCCTTACTTGTATGCTTCAATTATTTTCAGGTTCTGCTTATTTGTACAACATCTCATTACATATCCAAAACATCATTTTAACTTTTAACATTTGATAAGTCTTGTTATATGTTATCAGAATGTAATTTTGGTATTATACAAATTTATAGAATTTCATTTCACTTAATTAGAATGTTCACAAATTTAATTTGTTTAAATCCTCTTTACCTTTCAACTTTAAAGTTTTTCCCAAACAATAGCTTAGATATCTCAATCCTCTTATTTTATAAATTCTGGTTATTCACACTTCATTCAAATAGTTTGAAAATTATTAATTAACAGAACTTAGGATTTTAAATGCCCGGTTTTTCCCAAATCGTTCGAAATAAACATATATACTTATATCTTTAATATATCAAATCATACCTTTGGAGTTTAAACCAAAACCCATGTACCCAAAATAATTTTTGAAGAAAAGCAAAGCTTCTTAGAAGTCTCCCTAACTTTGAGACTCGAAAATGAACGTCGATGATGTTGCGCAGTCATCACCGAAATTATTTTCCAGCGACATAAGAGAGGAGTACTATATTCATTCCTTCTTAAAAACCCTTTCAAAATATTTCCTTAAACAATTTCCAACTAATATTACCATATATTTCTTCAAACTTTGAGAACCATTTTCAAAATCTCCGGGTCTTATATTCAATTTTTTTCCCAATTTAATCCTATTTTTAATTCATAAGTCACCTTTATAAAATATTCTTATAGGATTTTCTTTCTTAAAACATCCCACAAGTGTTTTATCATTGTTCATTTTGTAATTCACCTTATTTATTTAAATTACAATATCCGATTAATGTTAATAGCCAATATTTCATTTCCAACAACCAAATAAGCTAGATTGATCACAATAAATTTTGAAATAAATTCTTTATACACAAAATATAATTAGGGCAAAATTATTTCATTTACCCAATTTCAAAACAACACTATGTCGAGTTGTTCTGCTTAAGTGTTTAGAGATCCCTGTCAATGACGTTAATTACTCGTATTGACCAGAATCCATATGCCACTCAACAAATCAACCGACACAATATAAAACATTTTATATCACTAACAAATACGCTCTCTCATATACACTCAACTCATTCATATAGTTTACCTCTATTTCAATGAGTTATTCCCCACTAGAGCCAAGGTTTATCGCTAAACCAAAGCTCTGATACCAACTGTAACGGACCGCGTCAGTGGGGGAACGCCCACCATAGCATACAGCTGTACCTGTGTTCTGCCTTTACGGCGAGCCTCTCGACTGTACCAACCCCGCGGGACATGTAGGAGTAAGAGTCATCCGCTCGCTACCAAACCAAATGCGAGAACCCCCTATCATGCTGCACCCTCCAAGTGCATAGGCAAAACACATGTCGATTCCAAACCATTCAAAAGGGCAGATGGTTATTGGGGTAAATAAGAAAAGAAAAGAAAGCGAAATAAAGGAAATGAAACAACACAGAATCTCGCAGCGGAACGATAAAATATAATAGTCAAATAAACAGTTCATGAAGCTGTTTACTATACTTTGACAATTATTTATACAACATTTATCAGAGTTATACATATACAACAGAACAATTAAAATAATGCAGCAGATAGCATGATGCAAGGGTAATAATAGTAATAGTATACTAAATCTTCGTCTTCATCCTCCAGAATAGATCTTCAAAAATCTGAAAAACTCAGGACTGACCCGAGCGTAATGAAAAGACAAAACACTCGAGTCAGGACTAAAATATCCTTATGAAAGTTAAATCAATCGTAAATAATATGAGTGTAACGGCGTCAGAGATGTTTACGGGATTTGACATCTCATATCCAGTGTCAACGTGCGTGCAATAACTTAAGAGATGTTACGGGATTTTCCATCTCTCAAGGATCCGTTAAACTATCTACTATGTAGTAATGTACGCTAAGTAGATAATGCCTATCAGTAATATAAAGTATCAAAATAGAGTTAAGGCGTTACCATAATCCCCCTTAACACATTTTTATAATGCCATAGTCTATACAGCACTGTAAGCCCCACCGTAAACTGGTGGTTATCAGAGGGTACCCCTTAGGTATAACACAAAACAAAACGTAGTGGTCGCGAATAGGATAATCAGTATGACAAGGTACATGAGGCGATACCAACTAGGATACTAGTAGTTGCGTGATCCGGACTGATGTTGAGCATAGCCAGCAGCTACCCCAACACCGCGAAACAACACTCCCAAATCAAGGGGTGCACCCAAATCGCATCACAAATGTAATAGATATGGTATCGAAGAAGTGTGTCCGCTAGAGATGGCGAACCTCAATGGCTCGGCGCGGCTCCTGTTTTAGTCATGTCAGGGGTTATCCAATATCGTTCTCTTTCTTCAGTCAACGCGTTCACCAAACCGTCCACTTCATTCTGGATCAACACTCTGCGTATAATAGTTATTAAAGTGGTATTCGGTATCGACAGAGAGTATGTCCATTTCCGATCCCGGTCTCTTTAATAACTACGTATTATTACACCGTTGGCTCTTTTATATTTCAAATCGATTCATAATTGATATCAAAATATCATATTCGCTTCAAAATCAAATCAATTTCAAATATCATCATATCTATTCAACTGTAAGATTCCGTTTCTAAAAAAAACATTTTCGCGTCAATATCTCATTTCGTTTTCAAAATCATTTCGAATTTCAATTTAGTTTGCAACTTCATTTAACTCAATTCGTATTTAAATTCAAGATTTAAACATAAACATTTCACCTTATTAACCAGTTTGGAATCTTAGAAAAAATAGTTTTAAGTAGTTTAAAAGTAGTTTAAATAATTAAAATACTTAAAATACTTAAACTCTTAAAATGGATGTGAAATAGATAAATTAGTTTAAAATAATTTAAATCGGGTTAAGTAGATTTAAAATAGATTAAAACAGTTTAAGTATCCAAAATCGTTTATATAACCGAGTAATTTGGAAAACAAATAAAACAGCTTCAAAACCAATCCATTTCAATTTATAACTTCCCAATTCAAATCACTTTCAATTTCCATTCTACCGATTCAATTTCGATTTCAATTCAAAACAACGTCAACTTTAACTTCAGGTCAATTCAATTCTACATTCACCTTCAATTTATTCAATTTCAATTTTTATCGATTAGGAGCTTGATTTCAAAATATCCATTTATAACACTTAACAAATTTTCCATCAATATTCAAGTTTAAATCCAAATTTCAAATATGGTTCAATTCCAAGCTTGATTTCAAAATATCATTTTTATATCACTTTTACTTAGTAATATTCAAAGCTCGAATTAAGGTTAAATCTTTAAACAAATCAATTTCGAAATTCAATCATATCCTGATTTTAAATTCCAAAGTCTCCACTTAATTTTTTAACAATTTCTTTTAACCAAAATTAATTTCAACATTCCAAACTCAAATTTCGATAAATTCGATTTTTTATAAATTGATTTCTATTTATAACTTTTAAATCTAAACATTTAAAAAAATTTCGAATCGACGATTTTTAAAATTATTAGTTTAGCCAATCCGGTGTCCGTATATAATTTTTTATCCTATGGCCAAGTAATTATTTATTTCAATTAAATGTCAAGGATGAATATATATTACTTAAATCAAATCATAGTGTCATATGTATGCGTAACAGTATATATAAGCAAATAAACATCCAAACTTTTAAATATCAACCAACAACATCCATCAAAATACATCATCCAATAGACAATACAATTCATAGCAATTTCATAGTTATCAATGTCAGGTAATTTAATCGCAATTTAATTTCAATTTCAATTTAAATTTAACTGTCAATTTAATTTCAACGATTAATTCAAATGACAATCTATATGACAATTAAATTTTATCAAACAACGACAAATAAAAACATAACACTTCATAATGTCAATTTAACTAGCATAAAGATATTTAGTACGTTGTGAGCGTTATAAAACACTCACCTTGATTTTCTGTTGTTCCAGCGCTTTATTTCGAATAAAATTAAACGAGCGTTTAATTTTACCTGAAATTTTCTCTATCTCCAAACGGTTCCAAACCAGTTTCATTTCGAAGCTCTCGTCATTACGATCGCAACGCAAAAATTCTCGCTCCAATCGGACCTCGTATGTGAGAGTTATACACTTTATAAGTTATCAACATTTAATTTATAAACAATTTTAAATTACATTTTAAACAAAGCATACCCACACTAACTGGCCCAGCCCAACTACAAAGCATCCTTCTCCCTTCTTTGCCAATGCCTGTACACGAACAGAGAGAACCCATCCCTGCGCGTGCACTTTCGATAGTGACACGGAGCACGGCTCACCCAATACACTTTCCGACGATGCCATCGAAAATCTCACGACAAACTCCACCTGCCCAGGTCCTAAAATCGCCGCCCAGACCTCCATAGACAAGCGCGACCGTGACCTCCTCACCGTACGCACGCGACTGTGCCAATGTCGCGTTCACCAAACCACGACCGCACACCACCAAACTATGGCCCCACGTGCGCCCTTGTCTCCTGATCACGAATCCACCCTCTCCTCGAGCAAACTCGAATCCAAACATCCAGAAACCGAAACCCTAGTTCTATTTACCCACTCTCGATCTACGTCAACGAGTGCCGCATCCATCGAAAGCCATATAGATCGAAGCTCAGGGCAAAACTTGATTTTTGAATTTGATTTCGCATTTTTCTATTGAGTAGATTTTTAGATATAGATTTTTGAAGTTTTATGTTGATATTTTCTTTACTGTCTGTGCGTGCCGAGCTTAATAAAAGGAAGGGAGTTGCCTTGCGTGTTGAAGTGGAAAACACTACAGTGATTTGAAGTGAGATAAAGGTGCTGATGTGAACAAAAGGTCAAGTCAACAAATATATATATATATATATATATATACACACATATATACTATCAAACCGTCTCGAATACGCTATTCAAAATCTCGAACCCCCTAACGAGGCGTGCTGCTAGGCATTCGTAATGCTATACCCCTATTCCTGACGCAATGTTTCAAGCCCTAATTCGATCGTATGCGCGAGTTACGAAAATAAACGATCAAATTGAAATGAACCCAATTAAACGAATTTTTATGCGTTTCGGCTTGCCCCGGACAAACGGTAAATCCGATTGACATGAAATTTGAAATCTTACAATAATATCATATTACGGATTCGATGAAACTGGCTTCGTCGAAATCCGAGACCGTTTGAAAAATGACTATTTTAACTCGCCAAATTAATATTAAAATAATTTCAACGCGTTTCGAGCTACCACGGTCAAACGACAACTCCGATTGCTACGAAAGTTGAAATCCGATAATAACTAACTATTACGGATCCAATGGAACTAGTTTCGTCCAATTCTGAGACTGTTCAAAATTTGGTTATTTTCCGGTCGATAATTAAATATTAAAATATTCAATTTTCACAGATTTACTTTTAATTCGATTTTAAAAGTTCTACAACATCATTCAAACTTTAATATGATAAAATAAAATTTTACAAATCATTTTTAATCATATTAAACCCGTTATTCAATTTATCCAATAAATTCCAATTGTAAAATCTTATTAACTCTATTATAATCCCAATATAACTTACATTCACTTTGGAAACCAGTTTGAATCATATTAAATCAAATTTTAATTATTCACTCTATTTTCATATATTAATTTCAATATCCAATTAATCATATCAAATTCGGAATTTAATTATACAAACATTTGTAATATTAAATTTAAACAAATTTGATTATTCTTAAATCACTATCTTTTGAAATATTCAAAACGAACTTATAAAATTTAACTTTTGAAACGAATTAAAATTATAGAACAACTATTTCCATTATACGGTTATTCAATTCCCATTATTAAATATTTCAATAAATTCCACATATTTAATTTAAACAATTTCGCTTATCCAATAATTCATTATCTTTTGAAATATTAAAATCGAACTTATAAGATTCAACTTTTAAAACCAATTCACAATTTAGAACATTATTTTCATTTTACAGTTATTCAATTATTCAATAAGTTTTAAATATTTAATTTAAACAATTTACCTGTTCAATATTCAATACTTGATTTTAAATAGATTTTACTCATCAATCTATTACTCTATTATACCCAATGAATTCAATATTTATTATTATTCCAAATGACTTACAATTATTTTTTCTAACACAAACCACGAAATCTTATTAAATTAGCTATTTTAATTATCGAAAATTTACGGGTCGTTACATCAATGCTTTTCTACGAGTTTTTACAAAATTTCTAATTAAAGAATAAATTACTTAAATTCTCGAACTCTTGATAATCTTGATACTCATGGGTCTTCAATCTTGATATCTTGAATCTCTATACTGTACAGTCTTCATTCTTGTTACCTACATGGTTAAATTCTGCATATATATATCTAAACTTATAATGTTAGTATTTTTATTTTATAATCTATTCTAAGGTTGTTGTCATCAAAACCATCATCTCACAGACTTACAGTCTTCACATTCGAACGTATACATTGGTTCGAAGTGGTTTTCGGATAGGAATTATCCAAATCCGACCCCGGTTCCTCCGAAGCCAATTATCGATTTAAAATATGCTAAGTTCATATGTGGATATCAATCATCAATCAATTACTTCATCTTTAATATAATATCATTGTTGGATATATTCTTTTCAATTTATTCCATTTTTTTCAAGAGTATAAGGAATCATTAAGCCTCATTTATCAAATCATTTTGTTTATTTAAACCTTTCTTAAATCTTGGAATAATTCCAAATCATTTTCTCTTTTACTTAGGAAAATCTTTTCAAATCATTCATTAAATCTTAATCAAAGATTTCATATATTCAAGCTATAACTTTGAACTAAGGGAAAATATTCCTAAATATTTATTAAATCTTAATAAAATATTTCTTTCTTAACTTTTAACTTAGGGAAAATATTTCCTTTTTATAATATCACTTTCCAAAACATCAATTTAATTTAAAGGATTATTCGCTGTCTAAAATCGCGAATATAATTCCTTTAATGACTTTCATATTTAACTTATCAATTTAAATTGATTTTAGATTTACAAAATAGTGTTTATAAATTCCATTTATATTTTATGAACTTCCATATACAATTTCTTTACTAACAAATTCCATTTATATCTCACTTATAAGTCAAAATACAATTATAATTTAATTACTTATAAAACTCTTATTTACAAATTCATTCCTTTCAAATCTTATTATTTATAAAATCCATTATAAATTCTTTTCTAAATTTCGATTGCAAACCCATACATAAATTTGATTACAATCCCATTTAATATTTATAAAACACTTTTATAATTCCATTACTTTTATTTATAAAATATCAATTTTAAAATCTTATATATAGACCATTTATAGCAAATTTAAAGAATTTATTTCTTTTCTTTTATCTTAGGAAAAAACTTAATTATGATCTTTTAGAGCATCCGGGTTTTTCTTTCGATATGTTCCACCCCTCGCCTAAGAAGAGAAAATATAGGCTTGGTAAGCTCAGGGCACTGGTTGCTCCATTCCTAACCTTAGTTAAACACCTTGTTTTATCTTTCCAGATCTCACAAGCGGGACAAATGTACTTGTCTTTTCCGCATTACTCAGTTTGTTATTATATTCAATCTTCTTCATTTACTGTTTAAGTGGTATAAACAATTCTTCTTTCCCATTTATTCAAAATCTCATTAAAACTTCCAAATCATCTTTAAATGACATAATTATTCTTTTAAAATCATTCACAAAATATGTAGGAAAGAATTATTAAGTTTAAAACCGCATTTCAAAAGTTATTTCAAACTGCTGCGAAAAACATTACGAAAAGTGTTGCAATAGCATTTTAAAACCTATATTCTTCAAAACGACTTTTATATCATTTAGAAATCCATATTTTCAACTTATTTATCTTTTAAAACATTTCTAAAGATTTCTGCAATTTATTTTATATTTTCAAAACATTTAAAATATCATTTTTAAACTTTGTTCACTTTACTGCAAAAGCGTAACTTTTCTGGAAAATTGTTTTGAACATATTTAAAATATACAAGATAAAATCTTGATTTTATTCCTTTATTTTTTAAATATTTTTAAATTTTTATAAAATATTTCTAACTTTTTTGAAAACTATTTCCAAAAGGTTTAAGCATTCCATATGTACCATTTCATTTTCAGAAGGAAAGTAATTTCCTTTGTGCTTATCAACGTGTATTAACGTGACTTGGTAAAACAATAGAAATCACATCAAACAATCAATACTTTATGATCAAAGCATATATAAACATCCATAGAAATCATAACACAACATCAAACATGTATATATGTAAAAAGAGATCTAAGATAGAGTTTCTCACCATAAACCGAAGCGATTAACTTCCTATCAACATTTTAATCCACCAACACTTCACTAATTAATTCCTACTCCATTAAGTACTTTCAAACAATACCCTCTCCTTTCTAATAGCTTAGCCGAGGCTTGATATGGAGGCTGGCGAAAAATAAAGAGAAGAAGCAGTAGAGCTTTGAACTTGAATTCTCAAGATTTAGATCCGAAAAATACGTCATCTTCTCTTTCATTTTTGACTCTCTTACTCTCAAAACTTGAAAAAATTGTTAGCTGTAAAGATGTTGAAAATTCATTTCTCTTGAATTTGAAAAAAAAAATTCACTTGATTTTGTTTAATTTTGAGGAAGATATGATAGAATGAAGAAGATGTATTGTTGGATTGACAAAAATGAATCCCAAAAATGCACTTCAACGAATTGAGTTTCAGGCATAGCAAACCTCAAAACTGGAAATCGGGGTCAACATAAAAGTCATAGCCACTAGAATTTCATATGGTTTAAATTATTTTTTCTTAATTTGGTTCTATTATGATCAAGTTATGATCAAAACGAAATGGTCTATTCTCTGCGTTAAAAACTGGACTAGAAAATGAACTTGAAAGAACTATATTTTTGACATAGATAACTTTAGAATGAGATAAAGTTGTCCACATGAAAGTTGTAGCCATTGGAAAAATACATGAGCTAAAAAAATGAATTTTGTATTTTGATTCTGTCTTGAAGAAGTTATGGCCGAGAGAAGAAGAGGTAAAATATGGAAAAAAATGAGTTTGATTTGAAGAGGATGAACATTTATTTCTTTTGAATATTTTGTAAATATTTTGACATTATTTCTTTATAATTTTTTCCTATAAGTTGAAAGCCATTAAATAAAAGAGGAAGAAGATGAAGAAGCTTGAGAAAAGAAGAAGAAGAAATGTGAATGAAAGTGAAGAAGGAGGTGGATGATTATAGAAAAAGAAAGAAGTGGTAAATTTACCAATATAACCTCTTACCTAATTAGCAAACTAACCTTACTTCAACCTAAATCAATCTCCACTTTTTCAATATTTAACATCATCCTTTCACTTCTTACTTTAATCTTAGTCACTTAAAGATTAAGTAAAGAATAATATAATTATGTTGGCTTTGATTTGATGTGATTTGATGTTTACCTTTTCATACTTTTATTAATTCTTACTTACTTTTAATAATTACTTCTAGAAGTTTTCTAACTATATTTAGTAAAATAAAACTTGTTTAGTTATAAAATGTGTACATTTGTATGTTTCAAACATGTTGACCATGGTGCTACAACGTTGCGACAACTTTTAATCGACAAAACATTGTTTATCGACAAAATATTTTACGGTCAAATCTTGATGTTTTAGTTAAACTATTTATTTATGTAATCCAAATTTTAAAAAAAAATTATAATGATATTTAAAATATAAACACTCACAAATTAATTAAAATAATTTATTTAACCATTGAAACTTTCTTTTCCGAAATCAACATTTTGTCACTTTTGTCGATATAGGCAAATGTTACTTTTTTTGTGGATACTTCTCTTTTCAAATCCTATATAACATTGTATGAATCATACAACCAAACCTAGTTTATACTTAAAATCACTTTAAATATTATATTTTAAAGTGGTCAAATTCTGGGTCGTTACATTCTCCCTACTTAAAAGAATTCGTCCTCGAAATTACCCAAATAAAAGTTTAACCTAAAATATTTACCTTTAAATTTAATTTCATATAATATACACAGATCAACCTTATGAAATATCTTATCCGATCTCCTATTCGAATACACAACTTCATTTTCGAACTAGTATCGATACCTCGATCCTCTAGTGCGGACTTTAATTAGGCTCTTTGCTCAGAAACCTTTGCTTTCCTTGCATAGTGCTTAACTATGATAGAAAACTAAAGTACCTAACCTAACCAACATCCTCATTAATGTTCGTCGTCAAGAAATCGAGTGATAAATTCTTTCCATGTCAGTTTAAATACCTCAAAGTTCCATACTCGAATATTAGATCAAAATTTGTGTGACGAAATAATTTATGTAAAAATTACGTTTTTATTCCCATTGGTTTTTTCTCAGTTATACCAAATTATCTTTATTCATATCCGTTATTTATTTTTATTTATATTCACATTCTTTTTATTTTTAGCATTTTTTTCTTTAATAACAATATTGTTCATGAATCATTTTGTAAAAGCATTACTTAATTTTATTATATCTTATGAACACAACTATGTAAATTCATCACTTTTAAAAACTTAAGTCCAAATCCTTAATTGATGGTAGAATTCATTAATAAAACTTTTTCTAGGTTATAATTACATTTTAAAGAGTCATGATTTTACTTAAATGTATAAATAGTTCATGACTTAAATCTAGTTTTGTATAATACCTTTTTATATCCTAACAGCATATATATACACATCCCAAATTCTCGATTGGTTTTATATCTGGGTGAATTGCAGTTTGTGGTTTCAAATTCAAAATTACAAAATTTATTTCTGATTTAGTGCTATTATAAATTTCACCACTTTTAAATCCTTTTTATTTATAATCACATTTATTAATTATACTTATCAAATTTCATTTACTCAAAGTATTTCCCAATGTTTATCTTTTACCAGAATATTCCATAAATTCCTTAGCTTTGAGTTTGGTGTGATTCAAAAAATTTCGACTATCCAAAATAATCGAGAATCCCCCTTTATCTTATCAATTAGCGATTCCAAATATATATTTAGTTTAAACAGTTTTATAAAGATTACTAACCAATGGTTCCATTATTTCTTTAACTTAAGAAATTATATAGATCGCGTAACTCTAAAACAATCCAAGGAACTGGGTATTACCAATAGTATCATATATCCTCTTAACAAGAAGAGTAATACTTAAGGGAAGTGCTTACCATCCGAACACATCTCTTGTCCATTTTTTTTTTTTTTTTGAGCCAATCGAATTATTTATCATAAAATATCTCTTTTTATTTGAAATAATACCATTTCAAAATCCTTTAGAGATTACTTTTGTTTATAAAACCTATCTTATAAATTCTTTTTATAAATTTATCTTATATTAATTAACTTCATTTAAATTTCCATAACTTTTTTACTCGAATTTAAATTCTCATTCCTTTTATATATATTTTTTCCTTTTACATAATTATTTTCTGTTATATTTTTATCTTATATGTTCATTCCTTAAATAAATCTAATTATCAAACACCTTATAGTCAAATCATGAAGCTTAATTCATAAGGTATTTGTAATTAAACTTTAAATCAACAATTGATCAATTTATGATAGTAACTTAACATTATAATTTCTTAATTTATTATTTTGAATAAGTATTAAAGATCTTAATTACCTTATCAGATTTCTTACTTATCGATTATCATTATGAAACATCTTACAGTCAAATTGTGAAATTCTAATCATAACATGTTCGTATCTAAATTTCATTAACCCTGATTTCTAACTATACAACTTTTCCAAATATATACTTTATATTCAAAATATAATCCTAGGTAAAATTATTTCATTTACCATTTTTTTAAAACAAAACCATTTTAATAAAGTTAACAATTACGCGCTCATATATACTACAGTCAACTCATTCTAGGGTGTTATTAACCCTATTTCTAATGAGTTACTCATCCCATGACACTACTAATCCTATCTCTGAAGAGTCTTTACCCATAAAAAAGCCAAGGTTCTCGCTTAACCTTCAGCTCTGAATCCAAATGTCATGCCCCGTTTTTCCGTACCCTTTGAATCGACAATAAACCACACATGTCCAACTCAAATTGCATTAAAAGATGGAACATGAAGGGTAGTAAAGAAAATAAGATAGAAAAGAATCTCACACGAATGAAATAACATATAATATTGAACAATATCTTTACAGCGCAAAACTTTTAAATGCATATATTAGAGTCTAAACTAAATTCAACTTAGACAGTTATAAACATCCATCCTTATAATTGCTGACAAACATCGAACTAAAACTTAACAAAGCACAGCGGATAATAGAATATGTCCATACATAGATGAATATCTCCAGCTCTCCTCTGGAAACTCCAACCGTTTTCGACTAAACCTAAAACTATTCGGATCTGACCCGAGTATTGAAAATACTCGGATCAGGCTTGATAAACCAACGTGAGAAAGACTCAATAATAAATGACATTGTCATATATCAACCTTTCTAAAAATCCATAAAAATAAAGAGTATCTCATAAGACCACGTCCACACATAAACACGGACGGGGTTTTTGCCTCATGATAACTAAAACTCTTTAATGTCAAAATATTTGATATTATTTCTAATGGCATCTCTTTGAAAACGTTTGCAAATAAACTTATTAATCTTATCCGAAATGGTTACCCATATAGCATTTCGAGGCTATTCATTATGCCAATACAAACAAAACTGTAGGTTCATATTGGAGAATGGATTTCCATACAAATGACCAGGTGAAGCATCTACCTTCCGAATGGGTACACCTCTAGATGGATGCCTCGAGGAACAACACAAAGGAACCTCTACCAACACAAGACCGACCTACCTCTATAACTAGATAGTACCGAATATGTCATCCCCCGGTCGTTACCGACCTTTATTCGAGGGCCCTCATAGCATACACCACATTAATTTACATCCCGAACATCATAGCTGGAAGAAATATATCTAGAAGGGGATGACCATACCCTACTTGAGAATGACCCACTTAGCCTTGCCGCATCTAATCCTGTTTCGGTCATTTCCGATTTGATGAGGCTTGAGGTAACGATTACCTTTTCATATAGCACATATCACATATCTGAATGCCACGTTGCCATTTTCATTAACTACCAATTGCCTTCCACAAAAATACAACCCTTGAGCTTGTATGTCTCAAGGAGAGTGTTAATGTCATGACCTGAAATTCAGCGATTGAAAATCGACATCAAATACCTCACTCGTATTCGACTATCGGAGATTCAAACGTTGAACTCCAGTTCGAATGGAGCTTATAATAACATTAGATGAAAATAAACAGCAGAACAAAAGATGATTTCATTAATCAATACCATAGATACAACACTGATACAATGTTAATTACAATATTTATCACCAACATCAGAGTACTACACATAAGATACAACAACAAAATGATAACTCTATAGCGGAATAACAGAGTTATCACAGCTTCAAGAAAGTCTTCAAAAGAAAGAGAGTGATAGCGAGATTCCAAATTAAGCAACTTTAGATCCAAAAAGCTTCCAAAAGATCTCCAAGTCAAAAGCTTTCGAAACCCGATAGCTTTCAAATCAAAAGACTTCAAAGTCCAAGTTAGCTCCAAAACACGGATAACCTGCTTCTAGGCTGCCTGTGTGGAAATTATGGGCACCAGAGTTTAGGAAGGGAACGATAAACTCTGGGTCAGTCATGAGACTGGTATGAGTAAACAAAAATAATTGTTTGTACAAAAAAAGTTTATAAAAAGAAATTCATTTATGCTTTTGGAAAATGAAACTACCATAAGACCTCCCTCCACACACACGATATGGTCGCGGAATTGGAGGAGATTTCTTCTTATGATAGTCAAACATGCTTGATACGAGAAAAATCTTTTGATATTATTATTTGTGTATAGTGTAGAAAACAAGTCGAAAGTATAATATTAATCTTGGCCAGCATAGACATTTCGTACTATGCCTACTATAGCTACAATCTAAATAGTGGTGACCACCATAAGTAAATGACAGGTTATACAACTAAAACCGCACTGGACGCATATTGATGATTGGATTTCCAACAAATGGTCAGGCTAAGGAACTTCCTATTGCCACATGGGTACGCCTCTGGAGGGATGTCTCGAGAAACTATCCGGATCTCTGCCAACACAAGGCCGGGTTACCTCTATAATTAGGTAACTACTACTCGATTATGCCATCCCCCGGTCGTTTGCGACCTTTATCCGAGGATCCTCAACCACAAAGCAACAATCACAAAGTAATAAACTTGCAGCAACCACATAGGTTAAATATCCGGGCTCCATACCATGATACCACCCTTTTCCAGAAGGAAATGACATACCCTAAAGGGCACGACCCTTATAACCTTGCCGCATCTTTCCTATTTTGACCATTTTCGGGGTGTGAGGTCCAACGAGGTCTTGTCCACAAAGCTATGCTTTACACAAAAGCCATGCTTTGATCAATAAATGATCAGCAACACACAGCAGCACTCAGCATGCCACACTACCAAATTGGGAGTATATCATTGATAACCATTAACTACATAACCTCTGAGCTTGTACATCTCAGAGAAGGGTGTTAAGCTAAGAGAATAAATTCTCCACCACCAAACAAAAATGTATTTGATAGAGATCAAATTTATATCTCAAAGTGTAATGTCAGACATACAACCAAACAAGTCTGTTCCGGATTCGAACAGAACCGCAGGCACTTCGTACAATAAAAGAAGAAGCCCTTGCAATCCGGGTATCCACAATCCCGATCGAAATCCCCATCACATATGGAGATTTCTATACCGGAGCAACTCAGTGTCGGGTCATTCGATAGGTTATCCTATCGTTCTTGAAGACACCCAGTCTTCACCACCGTCTTTATATTGTAACGACCCGGGATTTTTATTAATTAAAATTCGTATATTTAATTAATTTTAAATATTAATAATTGAAATTTATAAGTCGAATAAATTTCATTTGAATAATTGGATTTAATTGGATAATTAAATCGATAATTTAGTATGTGAAAATACAGAAATAATTGAAAATTGGGTTAAATATGATTAAAATTGATTTGTAAAATTTTATTTAATCATGTTGGAGTTAGAAAGATGTTTGTGAACTTTTAAAATTGAATTTAAAGTTAATTTGTGAAAATTTAATATTTTAATATTTAATTGACGAGTTAAAATAGCCATTTTTCAAACAGTCTCGGATTTGACGAAACTAGTTTCATCGGATCCGTAATGTGATATTATTGTATGGTTTCAAATTTCGTGTCAATCGGATTTACCATTTGTCCGGAGCAAGCCAAAACGCATAGAAATTAGTTTAAATCGATTTAATTTAAATCGATCGTTTATTGCCGTAACTCGCACAGATGATCGAATTAGCTTCCGAAACCTATTCCATTGTGTTCGGAAAGAGGGGTAAACCTTAGAAACGCCAACCGGCACGCTTCGTTTGGAGTTTGGAAAATTGAGTGAATAGTGATTTTCGGTAGATTTTCTATAAAAGGACTTCACTCTCTTCATTTGCAAACCCTCCCCCTTCTAAAGCTTCAGCCGGCCCTAATTTCAATGGCCACAAAAATTCAAAACTTCTTCCCTTAATCTCTTCCAATCTGTGAATAATTAGAGAAAACTTCTCACACGAAAGTCGAAGAGCTCGATGAGAGCTTCAAATCCATACGGAGATGATAAGTTTTGGAGCAACGAAGTGGAAGAAAATGCCCCATGTTTGTGCTCGTTTTTGCACAGTTTTTGTGGCTATAGGGAAGGCCGAGCTGGGCCGCACTCTGGCCGTTGTTGGAGCTCGTGGTGGCGAACAACGTGGCACTTTCCGATCGTCTTCAAGTTGCTCGGTTTGGTTGTGAAAATTGCGGGAAGAACGGCGGCTATGGGTTGTATTTGCGTTCTATTACCTGGAGGTTACGAACGAGGGAGAAGATCATATGCGCATGCGGCCTGATGAAGGGGTGGGGGAGGCCAGATCCAACGGCCATAATCTGTTTAGGTTCAAAATTTAAAAGAAATTGTAAATATAATTATATTATAAATCGTGTAATCTTTGTAATGCTGTAACTTTTTCACACGACATTGAAAACGCACGAAACGAATTGCGTTGGGTTCGTATTGACGAACACTATGCAATGGAGCTGGATTGGAGTCGCTTGGAGATAGTGATAATTTCGGGTAAAATTAAACGCGTGTTTAATTTTATTCGAAATAAAAGCTGAAAACGGAATTGAAAGCAAGGTGAGAACTTTTCAATCAATTGAATTGTTTCGATTTAAATTTTAAATAGTTAGATTTAAATTTTTTGATTGTATGTCTGAATGATAAATTATTATCTGTTGATTGTTGAAATAGACATTATACGCCGTTAATAAGCGGATGTTATTTATTAAAAACATATACCGCGAATATTTCACTGCAAAGTGAAATTGGTATTATTTATGTACTTGGAGTTGATTTTCCCGCATTATATAGCGGATGAGATCCTATTGCGCCGCATAATAGCAGATAATAATTTATAAATCCCATATACCGTGATATTCCGTATTGGAACGGAATTGGTATTGTGCTAACATCTTTGGATGCAGAGAACAGGTTGGAGGGATCCAACTGGATTCCTCACCAGTATTTCTTTGATTATAGATATTGTGATGTTTGTTGATTATCATATCGATATATGATATTTGGATGTCGTGATTGACTATTTGGTGCTGTTGCATCATCGGATCCATTTTTGAAGTTTTAAAATAATGATTTTGATTTTAAAAAGAATTTTAAAGTGATTTTTGAAAGTATACGTTTTATTAAATTTTTAATTGTTAAAATAAATAAACGTTATAATTTTATTGTTATAAAAGTTATATTTTTGGAAAATAGTACTTAAGTATGAATTTGGAAGTATATGAGTTTTAAATAACGTTTTGTAAATTGTTAAAATGATTGATTTATTTGAATTGAGATTTTTGAATTATTATAAACGGTTTATATAAAAGATTTCTAAGATTAATATTTATAAATTAAAGATATAGGAATTGTGAAACGAGTTTTATTAAGTGTTAAAATGAAGTATAAATAGATTCACAAGTGGATAAAATTTATAGATTTATAAATTGTGAAGTTATGAAATGAATAGATTTTGTAAAATAAAAGATTTTAAGTAATTAACTTATAAATCAAATTTTTGCATTTAAATTGAAATCCTTGATGAAGCATAAATGGTTCATAGATGAGATTTATAAGATATATATTTTATAAATCAAAAATAATGGAATTTTAAAAGGAGTTCTGTTAATGTTGAAAATAAGGCTATAAATGAAATCTTATAAGTAATAAGATTTATAATTTGTGAAGTTTTAAAAGAACGATTTGTAAATAAATGAATTATAAGTATTTAACTTATAATATAGACTTTTGGTATATAATTGAGTTATATAAATTGAATTGGATTAACAAAGGAGATTTATAAATCGAAGTTTATAAATAGAAATGGAATTTATAGACAATGTTTATAAATTGAAAATCAATTGAATTTGATAAATTGAATATAGAAGTTTATAAAAGAAAATATATTCGTGATTTTGGATAGCGAATAAATTCTTGAAATAAAACGTGTAGTAAATATTGAAATTGGGTTAGTGAAGTATATTCACGATTTATGGACAGTGAATATATTATTAAATAAAATGGATATGTTTTGGGAAATGATATTATAAAATGAAGTTAATTGTTTTAAAGATGTTTTAAAATAGATTAACTATCGAAACCATAGATTTCAACATTTACTGTTGAAATAGACGTTTTCGAGAAATAGAGGGAAATGGTGGAATATAACACTGTTGTATAGTAAATGATTTCCGAAAGGAAATGTTTTATATAGTATTGGGATTTATATATCTATCTTAATTTCGGATCCCTATACTAGTGATTTTGGGTCGTCGTAATGATGTTTTACGCAACATTCGTTTTGACTCAAAATAAATGTGTTTAAGCGCACGTTTTCTTTAAAGAATGAAATATATACTTACTTTCAATTTAAGTATATTGAATATTTTCCATGTGTTGAAAATAAATGGATTTGTGAATTACTTATTATTAAATTAGTATGGAAATGTTTTATAATATGAAGTGAATATGTTGAGATTTTATCTTTTAAAGATAAATTGAAAATGAATATTAGAAAACGATTTGAAATCGTATATTCATAGATATTTTGGAATTATAAATTCACTATGGAATTTATAAAAGAAAGGGGAATTTGTTTAAAAAAATAAATGTTGATTTATTTTTGAAGTGTGGGAATAAATCTTACGGATTTAGAACGTAAATATAAAGTAAATCGGTAAGGATTTATTTAATTGGTTTAAATGAACCATGTTGAAATGAAAGTATTTCGCATAAGGAAAATGATTGAAATTCGTTTTCAAAAGTGGTAAAGGTGAAAAGTGATTTGAAAATTTGTTTTCAAATATTGAAGTGTGGAAAATATATATCTTGCAAAAATATTTTTGGATAATTTGGAAAATTATTTGGAATTTGGTGATGTTGAGCATACCTATTGATAGTTAAATAACCGACTATCAATATTTACCTTTGAATAGGTATTTGTTGTGATTTGCTTGAATTTGAATGCCACACTTATTTTCAAAAATAAGCGCTCACTATTCGGGTTAGCCGGGAAAGGACCTTGGGGTCGTATAACCCATTCCGAATATGTGATACGTCGTTATGGATTGCATTTGATGACCGGTGTTGAAGACCGGATATTTGAGAAAACGGAATGATTACCATCGAATGTTTCTTTATCGGCTGATCTCCGATATAGAAATTTATTACTCTTTGTGATGGGAAGTCCGGTCGTGATTAGTGAATATCTGGATTGCAAGGGCTTCTTTGTAAGTGCCTTCGGTTCCGTTCGGTTCCGTTCGATCCCAGAACGGACGTATGGATGTGTGTCTGACATTACAATTTGAGATGTAAAGCTGGTTTCTATCAAATATATTTCCGTTGGTGGCGGAGAATTTATTCTCTTAGCTTAACACCCTTAGAGGTTATGTAGTTGATGGTTACTAGTGATACATTCTCAAATTGGTAGTGTGGCATATGAAGTGCTGTTGAGCATTTGATGATCAAAGCACGGCTTTTATATAAAGCGTGGCTTTGTGGACGAGACTTCGTCGGACCTCACACCCCGGAAATGGTCAAAACAGGAAGGATGCGGCAAGGTTATTAGAGGCTAGCGCCCCTTTAGTGTATGTCATTCCTTCTGGATAGAGGTGGTATCATGGTATGGAGCCCAGATACTTAACCTATGTTGTTGCTGCAAATTTATTGCTTTGTGGTTGTTGGAAATCGTAGATGCTCGGATATAGATCGGTTACGATCGGGGAATGGCATATTCGTGTCAGTGGTTACCCAGTTAGGGGTAACCCGGCCTTGTGTTGGCAGAGATTCGGTTAGGTTCTCGGGTCGTCTTTCCAGAGGCGTACCCATGTGGCAATGGGAAGTTCCTTAGCCTGACCATTTGTTGGAAATCCAAAAAAACAATACGATCTTGTACGGTTTTAGTTGTAGAACCTATCATTCACTTATGGTGGCGCCCCACTGTTTGGATGGTAGCTATAGTAGGCATACGATAATGGTCGTATTTGGCTAAGATTTATATCTTTACTTTCGAAATGTTTTCTACACTATGCACTAGTAATAATATCAAATGTTTCTTTTTAATGCGTATCTAGCATCTTTGACTATCATAAGGAGAAATCTCCTCCGATTCTGCGTTTTCATTGTGTGTGTGTGCGGGAGGCCTTATGGTAGTCTCATTTTCTAAAAAGCATTGCGAATCTATTTTAAATTTTTATCCTGTTCTTTGTTTTAAAGGTAAACTATTTTAAGTTCTCACACCAGTCACATGACTGACTCGGAGTTTATTGTTTTCCTTCCTAAACTCTGAGTGCCCACCAATTTCCACACGGGCAGTCTAGAGTCAGGTTATCAGGATATTCTAGAATTCAGGAGTTACTGAAGGCAAGCTGGATGGCATGGCGTATTCACTAGTATATAGTATTTCTTTTCCGCTGTTTGTTGTTGTTTGTTGTTGTACACTCTGATGATGTAATGTAATGTAATGTAATGTAATATGATGTAATGTAATAACTGATATAGTTCTTTGTTTAAAGATTATTCATTTATCTATTATATGTTGTTCCGCTGCGATTGTGAGATTCTGATATTGTTCTGTTGTTTCTTTCTGTTCTGTTCTATCTTTTTCTCTCTTCTTCTATCTTTTTCTTCTTCTTTAACCCTAATGGTACGGTTTTCCGGCATTCGATTGCTCAGCAGTTGATACAGTGGACGTATTGATGTCGGTTTTCGAGCGTCGAAAAGTCGCGTCGTCACATTTGGTATCAGAGCATATGGTTAAGCGACAACCATGATTCTGTTGGGGATTACTCATTAGAGATAGAGTCAGTAGTACTTTAGAATGAGTGTGAGTGTAATAATAGATATGAGCGCGTATTTGTTAGTGAAAATAAAATTGTTTTATACTGTGATGATTGGTTTGTTGAGTGGTATATGGATTCTGGTCGGTATGGTCTGGACAACTCTATCGATAGGGATCTCTAAACACTTGTTAGAACAATTTGGCACGATATTATTTTAAAAATTGGGTAAATGAAATAATTTTACCTTGATTATATTTTACATACAAAGGAATAATTTTTCAGAATTATTAAAGTGTATATGAATTGATTGCTTGGTTGTTGAAAATATAAATATATATAAGTCAATAAATGTTGTTTGAATAAGTTGAATAAAAACAACAATTTTTAAAGAATAATTGTATAAGCAAATGAATTATAAGTATGAAGTTATAATTAAAATGATTTACAATTGGGAAATAATCTTATATAAGTAAAGTGAAAATAATGAAATTATATAAGAAAGAGATTTATAAATGGGATTTATAATCTGAAAATAAAATTCCAGAGAAGTGTTTTGAAAGGATTTGATATTTTGGAAAATTGTTTTGGAGAAATTAAAGCTCTGAACTCTTTTCGGTCGCTGGAAAATAATTCCGATGATGATCGCGACATCATTGGTGTTCATTTCGGGTTTCCAAAAGAGGAATTGCTGCCAGATTATTTTAAATGAAAGTTGTTTGGAAAATTTGAGTTTGGGTTTTGAAATTCAAAGGATAATTGAATTGATTTCAAAAATGGTTTTGAAAGGTCGAAAAGACTCTGGATTCCTATTTAAAATATTTATGGGAATGATAAATGAGTTGATAACTTATACAATTTGAATTTTGATAGAATAAATTTAACTTAAAGGATGGAGTTAAATTAAAGGAAGTATAAGTGAATCAATTAAAATCCAAGTTGTAATCTATGAATATAAGTGAAATGAGTTTTGAACTTATAATATGAATAATAAATTTAGCTTTGGATAAGTTAATGGATTTGGAAGTTAATAATTAAGTTGTATAACTTATAGAATGGGAAAGGATGGAATATAACTTAAGTGAAGTTAAATAAAGTTGATTCTAGTATCAAAGTAAATTAATAAGTGAATTAATGAAGTGAACTCATTAAGAATTTGAACTTGAGTTATATAAATGAAATTCAACTTTATATTGTTAAAGGAATTAGCAATTGAATTGATAAATGGATGTAAGTGTAAATTCATTAGAAGCTAATGAAGTTGAGAAATTGAATAATTGAATGGAAATCAATTTAATATAAACCAATTGGAATTAAAAGTGTTGGACCAAATTGAATGTAAATTAAATAATTTGGTTATGTTGAATAAACATTGGTTGTTATATGATTATAAATTGATTATATGTATGGTTCATAAGTGATTAATGAAATTGAATTAGCGAAATTGGAAGCTAAAGTAATTGAATCCAACTTGGAAGAAAATGAACAAGTGAATGTTAGTAAAATTCCAATGTTAATGAATCAAATGTGATTAAAATGAAAACCAATTCAATGAATATTAATGAGAAGTGAATTTATATTGATTTGGTTTTGAATTTGTTGGATGATAGTTGGATGATAGTTGATTGATGGTTGCATTTGTTGCTTTTGTTGCATTTGCTATGTTGGCACATATAGTTGTTATGTTTCTATATGTTGTATATTGATATTACTTTCATATATGCATGTTCTCATGGTTTGTTGAGTTTTTAGTAGGTGCGGATTGCGCTTGCTTCGTATTTGGAGCTCGCTTTCGCGCTATATTAGCCGCATATGCTCGCAAATAAAATATAAGGTACATATCTCGGATTAAATATCGTACTTTTACACTTTTTCCCTGCGGGATGCCTCATCACTTGATGAGATGTATATTTGTGATGTATATACTGTCATTTTTTTTTCGGATCGAGCCGCGCAAAGTAGACTCTGGCGAATTTCCGAAAATTTAAGGCGTTAGAAAATTTTTGAGAAAATTGAATTTTTTTGAAAACTAAGTTTGGATTTGGAAACTTAGTAAAGATTTTGTAAGAGTTTAACTATGGATTTTGGGAAAGTTAAACACTTAAGAGATTTGAAAAATTCAATTCGAACGAATTGTTTTGGAAAGTTAATGGATTCTGTAAATTTTTCTTGCTTGGTAATTTCGAGGACGAAATTCTTTTAAGGGGGAAGTTTGTAACGACCCAGGATTTTTATTAATTAAAATTCGTATATTTAATTAATTTTAAATATTAATAAGCGAAATTTATAAGTCGAATAAATTTTATTTCGAATAATTGGATTTAATTGGATAATTAAATCGATAATTTAATATGTGAAAATACAGAAATAATTGAAAATTGGGTAAAATATGATTAAAATTGATTTGTAAAATTTTATTTAATCATGTTGGAGTTAGAAAGATGTTTGTGAACTTTTAAAATTGAATTTAAAGTTAATTTGTGAAAATTTTATATTTTAATATTTAATTGACGAGTTAAAATAGCCATTTTTCAAATTGTCTCGGATTTCGACGAAACTAGTTTCATCGGATCCGTAATGTAATATTATTGTATGGTTTCAAATTTCGTGTCAATCGGATTTACCGTTTGTCCGGGGCAAGCCAAAACGCATAGAAATTAGTTTAAATCGATTTAATTTAAAATCGATCGTTTATTGCCGTAACTCACACAGATGATCGAATTAGCTTCCGAAACCTATTCCATTGTGTTGGAACGCGGGGTAAACCTTAGAAACGCCAACCGGCACGCTTCGTTTGGAGTTCGAAAATTGAGTGAATAGTGATTTTCGGTAGATTTTCCATAAAAGGACTTCACTCTCTTCATTTGCAAACCCTCCCCCTTCTAAAGCTTCAGCCGGCCCTAATTTCAATGGCCACAAAAATTTGAAACTTCTTCCCTTAATCTCTTCCAATCTGTGAATAATTAGAGAAAACTTCCAACACGAAAGTCGAAGAGCTCGATGAGAGCTTCAAATCCATACGGAGATGATGAGTTTTGGAGCAACGAAGTGGAAGAAAATGCCCCGTGTTTGTGCTTGTTTTTGCATAGTTTTCGAGGCCATAGGGGAGGCCGAGCTGGGCCGCACTCTGGCCGACGGTGGAGCTCGTGGTGGCGAACAACGTGGCACTCTCCGATCGTCTTCAAGTTGCTCGGTTTGGTCGTGAAAATTGCGGTAAGAACGGCGGCTATGGGTTGTATTTGCATTCTATTACCTGGAGGTTACAAACGAGGGAGAAGATCATATGCGCATGCGGCCTGATTGGGGGGGAGGGAGGCCAGATTCAACGGCCACAATCTGTTTAGGTTTAAAATTTAAAAGAAATTGTAAATATAATTATATTATAAATTGTGTAATCTTTATAATGCTGTAACTTTTTCGTACGAGGTCGAAAATGCACGAAACGAATTGCGTTGGGTTCGTACTGATGAACACTACGCAATGGAGCTGAATTGGAGTCGTTTGGAGATAGTGAGAATTTCGGGTAAAATTAAACGCGTGTTTAATTTTATTCGAAATAAAAGTTGAAAACGGAATTGAAAGCAAGGTGAGAACTTCTCACTCAATCGAATAGTTTCGATTTAAATTTTAAATAGTTAGATTTAAATTTTTTGATTGTATGCCTGAATGATAAATTATTAACTGTTGATTGTTGAAATAGACATTATACGCCGTTAATAAGCGGATGTTATTTATTAAAAACATATACCGCGAATATTTCACTGCAAAGTGAAATTGGTATTATTTATGTACTTGGAGTTGATTTTCCCGCATTATATAGCGGATGAGACCCTATTGCGTCGCATAATAGCGGATAATAATTTATAAATCCCATATACCGTGATATTCCGTATTGGAACGGAATTGGTATTGTGCTAACATCTTCGGATGCAGGGAAACTGGTTGGAGGGATCCAACTGGATTCCTCACCAGTATTTCTTTGATTACAGATATTGTGATGTTTATTGATTATCATATCGATATATGATATTTGGATGTCGTGATTGACTATTTGGTGTTGTTGCATTATCGGATCCATTTTTGAAGTTTTAAAATAATGATTTTGATTTTAAAAAGAATTTTAAAGTGATTTTTGAAAGTGTACGTTTTATTAAATTTTGAATTGTTAAAATAAATAAACATTATAATTTTATTGTTATAAAAGTTATATTTTTGGAAAATAGTACTTAAGTATGATTTTGGAGTTATATAAGTTTTAAATAATGTTTGTAAATTATTAAAAGGATTGGTTTATTTGAATTGAGATTTTTGAATTATTATAAACGGTTTATATAAAAGATTTCTAGGATTAATATTTATAAATTAAAGATATAGGAATTGTGAAACAAGTTTTATTAAGTGTTAAAATGAAGTATAAATGGATTTCACAAGTGAATAAAATTTATAGATTTATAAATTGTGAAGTTATGAAATGAATAAATTTTGTAAAATAAAAGATTTTAAGTAATTAACTTATAAATCGGATTTTTGCATTTAAATTGAAATCTTTGATGAAGCATAAATGGTTTATAGATGAGACTTATAAGATATATATTTTATAAATCGAAAATAATGGAATTTTAAAAGGAGTTCTGCTAATGTTGAAAATAAGGCTATAAGTGAAATCTTATAAGTAATAAGATTTATAATTTGTGAAGTTTTAAAAGAACGATTTGTAAATAAATGAATTATAAATATTTAACTTATAATATAGACTTTTGGTATATAATTGAGTTATATAAATTGAATTGGATTAATAAAGGAGATTTATAAATCAAAGTTTATAAATAGAAATGGAATTTATAGACAATTTTTATAAATTCAAAATCAATTGAATTTGATAAATTGAATATAGAAGTTTATAAAAGGAAATATATTCGCGATTTTGGATAGCGAATAAATTCTTGAAATAAAATGTGTAGCAAATATTGAAATTGGGTTAGTGTAGTATATTCGCGATTTATGGACAGTGAATATATTATTAAATAAAATAGATATGTTTTGGGAAATGATAATATAAAATGAAGTTAATTGTTTTAAAGATGTTTTAAAATGTATTAACTATCGAAACCATATATTTCAACATTTATTATTGAAATAGACGTTTTCGAGAAATAGAGGGAAATGGTGGACTATAACACTGTTGTTATAGTAAATGATTTCCGAAAGGAAATGTTTTATATAGTATTTGGATTTATATATCTATCTTAATTTCGAATCCCTATACTAGTGATTTTGGGTCGTCGTAACGATGTTTTAAGCAACATTCGTTTTGACTCAAATAAATGTGTTTAAGCGCACGTTTTCTTTAAAGAATGAAATATATACTTAATTTCGATTTAAGTATATTGAATATTTTCCAAGTGTTGAAAATAAATGGATTTGTGAATTAATTATTATTAAATAAGTATGGAAATGTTTTATAATATGAAGTGAATATTTTGAGATTTTATCTTTTAAAGATAAATTGAAAATGAATATTAGAAATCGATTTGAAATCGTATATTCATAGATATTTTGGAATTATAAATTCACTATGGAATTTATAAAAGAAAGGGGAATTTGTTTAAAAAGATAAACGTTGATTTATTTTTGAAGTGTGGGAATAAATCTTACGGATTTAGAACGTAAATATAAAGTAAATCGGTAAGGATTTATTTAATTGGTTTAAATGAACCATGTTGAAATGAAAGTATTTCGCATAAGGAAAATGATTGAATTTTTTTTTTCAAAAGTGGTAAAGGTGAAAAGTGATTTGAAAATTTGTTTTCAAATGTTGAAGTGTGGATAATATATATCTTGTAAAGATATTTTTGGATAATTTGGAAAATTATTTGGAATCTGGTGATGTTGAGCATACCTATTGATAGTTAAATAACCGACTATTAATATTTACCTTTGAATAGGTATTTGTTGTGATTTTCTTGAATTTTAATGTCACACTTATTTTCAAAAATAAGCGCTCACTATTCGGGTTAGCCGGAAAAGGACCTAGGGGTCGTATAACCCATTCCGAATATGTGATACGTCATTACGGATTGCATTTGATGACCGATGTTGAAGATCGGATATTTATGAAAACGGAAGGATTATGTCGAATGTTTCTGCATTGGCTGATCTCCGATATAGAAATTTATTACCCTTTGTGATGGGAAGTCCGGTCGTGATTAGTGAATATCCGGATTGCAAGGGCTTCTTTGTAAGTGCCTTCGGTTCCATTCGATCCCGGAACGGACTTGTATGGATGTGTGTCTGACGTTACAATTTGAGATGTAAAGCTGGTTTCTATCAAATATATTTCCGTTGGTGGCGGAGAATTTATTCTCTTAGCTTAACACCCTTAGAGGTTATGTAGTTGATGGTTACTAGTGATACATTCCCAAATTGGTCATGTGGCATACGAAGTGCTGTTGAGCATTTGATGATCAAAGCACAGCTTTTATATAAAGTGTGGCTTTGTGGACGAGAATTTGTCGGACCTCACACCCCGAAAATGGTCAAAACAGGAAGGATGCGGCAAGGTTATTAGGGGGTAGCGCCCCTTTAGTGTACGTCATTCCTTCTGGATAGAGGTGGTATCATGGTATGGAGCCCAGATACTTAACCTATGTTGTTGCTGCAAATTTATTGCTTTGTGGTTGTTGGAAATTGAGGATCCTCGAATATAGATCGGTTACGATCGGGGAATGACATATTCGTGTCAGTGGTTACCCTGTTAGGGGTAACCCGGCCTTGTGTTGGCAGAGATCCGGTTAGGTTCTCGGGTTGTCTTTCTAGAGGCGTACCCATGTGGCAATGGGAAGTTCCTTGGCCTGACCATTTGTTGGAAATCCAAAGAAACATTATGATCTTGTACGGTTTTAGTTGTAGAACCTATCATTCACTTATGGTGGCGTCCCACTGTTTGGATGGTAGCTATAGTAGGCATACGATAATGGTCGTATGTTGGCTAAGATTTATATCTTTACTTTCGAAATGTTTTCTACACTATGCACTAGTAATAATATCAAATGTTTATTTTTAATGCGTATCAAGCATCTTTGACTATCATAAGGGGAAATCTCCTCCGATTCTGCGTTTGCATTGTGTGTGTGTGTGCGGGAGGCCTTATGGTAGTCTCATTTTCTAAAAAGCATTGCGAATCTATTTTAAAAATTTGTCTTGTTCTTTGTTTTAAAGATAAACTATTTTAAGTTCTCACACCAGTCACATGACTGACTCGGAGTTTATTGTTTTCCTTCCTAAACTCTGGGTGCCCACCAATTTCCACACGGGCAGTCTAGAGTCAGGTTATCAGGATATTCTGGAATTCAGAAGTTGCTGAAGGCAAGCTGGATGGCATGGCGTATTCACTGGTATATAGTATTTCTTTTCCGCCGTTTGTTGTTGTTTGTTGTTGTACACTCTAATGATGTAATGTAATGTAATATGATGTAATGTAATAACTGATATAGTTCTTTGTTTAAAGATTATTCATTTATCTATTATATGTTGTTCCGCTGCGATTGTGAGATTCTGATATTGTTCTGTTGTTTCTTTCTATTCTGTTCTATCTTTTTCTCTCTTCTTCTATCTTTTTCTTCTTCTTTAACCCTAACGGTACGGTTTTCCAGCATTCGATTGCTCAGCAGTTGATACAGTGGCGTATTGATGTCGGTTTTCGAGCGTCGAAAAGTCGCGTCGTCACATATATGCTATCCATTTCGTCGTATCACTATTCGGAATGGGTCATATGACACAAAGTGCTCTCCCAGCAAAACCGAATAGTGAGCGCTTAATTTAAAAACACGTGGATATATCATTCACAAAGATTCACATTAAGGGTTTGATGTGGGTTTCGGATAACCAAATGGAATCCGACTCCCTGTCGCATCGAAATTCAAATGCCATTTTACAGGCCAATGGGTTTTCACATTCACACAGAAATAAATCACAGATATCACAGCTCAGCACAAAGTAATTCATATCACATATATTACAATCACATACCAGAGACATTTATCAATGCAAAGCATTTAACGATAATCAATCATCTATAATTAAGATGGACTAATCGTGTGATTATAATTCATTAATCACATAATTATTTTCATTAATTATCCTTAATTAATCCTTAATTATTAATTAATTAATTCTTAATTATTAATTAATTAAATCCTAAATTGTTAATTAATTAAATCCTTAATTATTAATTAATTAATTATTAATTATTAATTAATTAACCTTGAATATTAATTTAATTAACCTTAATTATTAAGTAAATAATTAGGTGATTATTCTTTAATTAATTAAATTAACAAATCATTAATTGCTTAAATAATTTAAAGATAAATCATTATATTTTTATTAACTACTTTAATTACCATTTAAACCTTGTTTAATTAGTCATCATTATCACACTGATTATCTTAAGACTTTAAAGTTTGATTAGTGTTTAGAAAACATTTCATTTTTTATAATTATTTTCCTAATAACAAAAATTAAGTTTATATAAAATAAACATTTAAAACTAAGGTTATCTATTAATTAAACACTTTACTTAATTGGATTAAATTAAAGAAACTTTACTAATTAAAATTTAACTTGAAAACAATTATTTGGAAAACATGGATTGAGAATGTTTTAAATTTTGCATTTATTTTAAAATTTTAAAAACTATTCTCAATCGGTCCCGAGGGTTACTCGAGTGCTCCTCGAGTCAAATACCTATGTGCATCGAGTCTTACCAAAAATAAACCTGTATGCTTTAATTTTCAAACTTATATTTTTGTTTGTATTAAACCGGGTGCACACATTAATTCACTCGAGCTAAGACTCGAGCCAGCACACCACCCTCTCGAAGATAACTTCGAGTCACCAATGCTTTTTCTCCCATCCCAAATTTTTGATACCACATTGACACCGTGCACATGCATAGCTATTCCAGCCAACCCCAATCGGGGCTAAGACTGTCTACAGGTCAACGACAACCTTTCCTAGCCACTTGAGCACACAGAAGTCCACAACGTCGACGAACTCAGAATTTCATTACTCGTCATCAACTGGAACGAAGCTTCGATCACCAAGACACCTCTCTCTCCCTCCTTCGACCATCAGAGGTCACCAAATTATGGCCAGAGCTACACTTACCTCCCTAGTTTCGATCACCACTGGTGCAAATGGCTCCAATGCGACGACCAGGCGACAGCAGCTTAAAACCCGACCTCGACTAAGTATGGGTTTTAAACCCTAGATCGTCAGAATTAGATCACCATGATGATTTATAAATTCGTCTTGCATTTTTCTCGAGTTCGATGGCCATCCAAGCATCTCTGGAAGCAACCCTGACACCCAATAGTTCGCCGATCACCAGAACTTCATGAAAAACGTGATTCCGTTCATACTTGATTTTCTCAGAGGATACTTCATTAAAAATTATGATTTTGCCTTTAAAAATCATAAATTTCAATAACATTTCAACTTATATACTTGAAATCAGGAATCATGATATTCGAATTTTGACACTTTTGAATTTTGCCTGTAATTTCACTTTCCAGAAGAAAACTTTAATTTATTTGGATTCAATTCATTTTTAAAACTTGAAACATGTTTAAACAAACAACTTTTGTTTGAATCCTAAGATCAAACAAGGATCAGAGATGGAGGACTTGAAATTTTTGACAAGTTTGGAGCCTGTAACCTGGAACAGAGTCAAATTCTGGTTTTTCCAAACATGCATAGAACAGATCCACACACGCACACAGAGATATATATATATATATATATATATATATATATATATATATATATATATATATATATTGTATACATGCAACTAACTGTAAAACTTAACTTCAAGCATGATCTCAAATACAGATTTAAATTCCAGAATTTCAAAAGTTTACTCACCTGTAGCTTTGAAACAGAGAGCTTTTGTAAAGCCTGGTCTTTGATTCAAATTTGAAACACTGGGAGCTTATTTGATTTTGAAAACTGGATCCTTTAAACTTTGATTTGCTTATTGTTGATGTTTTGATCCTGAAGCTGGAATTGTTTCAACTTGATCTGATTCCTTTGCTTGAGATGATTTCCAAGCTTATGCTTTGAATTGAAAAGGGTGTTTGAATTTCTAGATTTTTGCTTTTTGTTTTGTTTTGATGACTTCCTGATTTTTTGGATTTGTTCTTAAAATTTGCTTGACGATTTTCTTTATCTGGTCCGAGGAAGTTTACAGTTTTTTTTTCTTAAGCTTTTAAAAGTTAAAAGAAATGAGAAAGAGGGGATTTGAGATGTTATATAGTTTATTTTCTTTTTATAAATTTTCTTTAAAACAAAAACAACAAAATGACACTTGTCTATTTTAACGTTTCATTAGTTAACACTTGTTAATTTAGGTGCTAAAAATTCAACACTTGTCTAAATGTATTTTTATAAAAAATTTAAATACATTTCCTTGATTGATAAATACATTTTCTTAATTATTATTATATACAATTAAAAGAAAATGCTTCAAACCAATTATTCATTAAATAAATTTCCTATATATATAAATTTTGAAATCCAGATTATTTTACTAAAGCATTTATTTTAAATTTTAAATTGAAATTCAAATTCAAGTTTAAAGTCAAATTCAAATCTACCCATATATATATACACAAATCAATTCTTATTTTATTTGTTGTTGAAAATTTTAAATTAATTTCAATTTAATTCCCAGAAATTGAAATTAATTACTAATTTTTAATTGACAAAATTTTGGGATGTTACAGTTAAGCTAAGAGAAGTTGCCTTCTCCGCCACCACTGATGTAGGTTTGTAAAAACCAATGTATTCATCTTTAGAAATGCAATGTCAAACAAACGTCCATACAAGTTGTCCAAGAACAGAACAAACTGAAGGCACTCTCCTACTACCACTAGTAGTGAGTAGCCTTTCTCCGTCATGAGGAGACCACTTCTGCTAATAACTCTATAATGGGAGCTATCCAGAGCATGTTCAACAAGCAGTCTTCACGCTATGAAGATCCACGGCCTTCAATAATCACCATCTTCAACATGTCTTCACATTCAAACGTATACATTGGTTCGAAATGTTTTTCAGATAGGAATTATCCAAATCCAACCCCGGTTCCTCTGAAGCCAATTATCGATTTAAAAGATGTTAAGTTCATATGTGGACATCAACCATCAAGAAATTACTTCATCTTTTATAAAATATCTTTGTTAGATATATTCTTTCAATTTATTCCACTTTTTTCAAGAGTACAAGCAATCATGAAGCCTCATTTATCAAATCATTTGGTTTATTTAAACCTTTCTTAAATCTTCGAATAATTCCAAATCATTTTCTCTTTTACTTAGGAAAACCTTTCCAAATCATTCATTAAATCTTAATCAAAGATTTCTTATATTCAAGCTATAACTTTGAACTTAGGGAAAATATTCCCAAATCATTTATTGAATCTTAATAAAAGATTTCTTTCTTAACTTTTAACTTAGGGAAAATATTCCCTTTTTATAATATCACTTTCCAAAACATCCATTTAATTTAAAGGATTATTCACTATCCAAAATCATGAATATAATTCCTTTAATAACTTTCATATTTAGCTTATCAATTTAAATTGATTTTAGATTTACAAAACAGTGTTTATAAATTCCATTTATATTTTGTAAACTTTCATATGCAAAATTTCTTTACTAACAAATTCCATTTATATCTCACTTATAAGTCAAAATTCAATTATAATTTAATTACTTATAAAACTCTTATTTACAAATTCATTCCTTTCAAATCTTATTATTTACAAAATCCATTATAAATTCTTTTCTTAATTTCGATTGCAAACCCATATATAAATTTGATTACGATTCACATTTAATATTTATAAAACACTTTTATAATTCCATTATTTTTATTTATAAAGCATCAATTTTATAAATCTTATATATAGACCATTTATAAAGAATATATTTCTTTTCTTTTATCTTAGAAAAAACTTAATTATGATCTTTTAGAGCATTCGGGCTTTCCTTTCGATATGTTCCGCCTCTCGCCTAAGAAGAGAAAATATAGGCCAGGTAAGTTCAGGGCAATGGTTGCTCCATTCCTAACCTTAGTTAAACACCTTGTTTTATCTTCCTAGATCTCACAGGTGAGACAAATGTACTAGTCGTTTCCGCATTACTCAGTTAGTTATTATATTCAATCTTCTTCACTTATTGTTTAAGTGGTATAAACAATTCCTCTTTCCCATTTATTCAAACTCTCATTAAAACTTCCAAATAATCTTTAAATGACTTAATTATTCTTTTAAAATCATTCACAAAATATATAGGAAAGAATTGTTAAGTTTAAAATTGCATTTCAAAAGTTATTTCAAATTGCTGCGAAAAACATTACGAAAAGTGTTGCAAATAGCGTTTTAAAACGTATTCTTCAAAACGAATTTTATATCATTTAGAAATCCATATTTTCAACTTATACATATTTTAAAACATTTTAAAATATTTTTACAATTTATTTCATATTTTTAAATCATTTAAAATATCATTTTTAAACTTTGGTCACTTTACTGCAAAAGCGCAATTTTTCTAGAAAATTGGACATATTTAAAATATACAAGATAAAATCTTGATTTTTTTCCTTTATTTCTTCAAACGTATTTAAATTTTTATAAAACATGTCTAACACATTTTAAAACTATTTCCAAAAGGTTTTAGCATTCCATATACACCATTTCATTTTCAAAAGGAAAGTAATTTCCTTTATGCTTATCGACGTGTATTAACGTGACTTGGTAAAACAATTTAACAATCACATCAAACAATCAATACTTGGTGATCAAATCATATATAAATAACCATAGCAATCATAACAAAACATCAAACATGTATTATGTAAATAGAGATGTTAAATAGAGTTTCTCACCATAAACCAAAGCGATTAACTTCCTACCAACATTCTAATCAATCAACACTTCACTAATTAATTCCTACTCCATTAAATACTGGAAAACAATACCCTCTCCCTTCTAATAGGTTGGCCGAGGCTTGAGGTGGAGGTTGGCCGAAAATGTAGAGAAGAAGCGGTAGAGCTTTGAACTTGAATTCTCAAGATTTAGATCCGAAAAATAGGTCAGCATCTCTTTTATTTTTGACTCTCTTACTCTCAAAAGTTGAAAATTTTATTAATTGAAAATTGTTGCAAATTCATTTCTCTTGAATTTTAAAAAAAGAATCACTTGATTTTGTTTAATTTTGAGGAAGATATGATAGAATGAAGAAGAGATATTGTCGGATTGATAAAAATGCATTTCAAAGAATCGAGTTTCAGGTGTAGTAAACCTTAAAACTGGAAATAGGGATCATCATAAAAGTTCTAGCCACTGGAAATTTAAATGGTTAGAATTTTTTTTCATAATTTTGTTCCGTTATGATCAAGTTATGATCAAAACAAATGGCATATTCTCTGGCTGAAAAACTGGGCCAGAAAATGCACTTGAAATAATTATATTTTTGACATAGATAACTTTAGAATAAGATAAAGTAGTCGGCATGAATGTTGTAGCCATTGGAAAAATACATAATCTGAGAAAAATAATTATGTATTTTGGTTCTGTCTTGAAGAAGTTATGGCCAAGAGAAGAAGAGGTAAAATATGGAGAAAAAATGAGTTTGATTTGAAGAGGATGAACATTTATTTCTTTTGAATATTTCGTAAATATTTCAACGTTATTTCTTTATAATTTTTTTTATGGCTTGGAAGCCAGTAAAGAGAAGAGGAAGAAGATGGAGAAGCTTGAGAAAATAAGAAGAAGAAATGTGAATGAAAGTGAAGAAGGAGGTGTGTATTTATAGAAAAAGTAAGAAGTGGTAAATTTACCAAAATAATCTCTAACCAAATTACCAAATTAACCATACTTCAACCTAAAGAAATTTCCACTTTTTTAATACTTAACATCATCCTTTCACATCTTACTTTATGTCTTAGCCACTTGTAGATTAAGTAAAGAATAACATAATTATGTTGGCTTTGATTTGATGTGAATTGATGTTTACTTTTTCTTACTTTTATTAATTCTTACTTACTTTTACTAATTACTTCTAGAAGTTTTCTAATTATATTTAGTAAAAGTAAAATTGTTTAGTTATTAAAATTTGTACATTTATATGTTTCAAACATGTTAACCATGGTGCAACGACGTTGCGACAAATTTTAATCGACAAAACGTTGTTTTTCGACAAAATGTTTTAAGGTCACATTTTAATAGTTTAGTTAAACTATTTATTTATATAAACCAAATTTAAAAATAAATTTTTATAATGCTATTTAAAAATATATACTCATAAATTATTAAAATAATTTATTTAACCATTGAAACTTTCTTTTCTGAAATCAACATTTTGTCACTTTTTGTCGATATAGGCAAATGTTAGTATTTCTGTGTGTACTTCTCTTTCTAAATCCTATCTAAAATTGTATGAACCATATAACCTTGCCCATTTTATATTTAAAATCACTTTAAATATTATATTTTAAAGTAGTCAAATTCTGGGTCGTTACAGATTCTCTTATATCTTGAAAGGGTAAGAAGCAATCTGTTGTTTCTCATTCTTTAACTAAAGTTGGGTATCATGTTATGGAATATACTACCAATGAGATTATTTGGTTATGCAGGTTGCTTGTAGATAAAAGGGTGTCTCTTTTTGACCCTACTTCTATGTATTAAGACAATAAGAGTTCTATTTACATTTCTCGCAACTTTGTTTTTCATTAGTGGACCAAATATATTGAGATTAATTGTGACATCACAGATCATCATCTTGAAAAAGGAATTATTACTCTATCTTTCATTGACTTTTCCATGCAGATTGCAGACATCTTTACCATGTCGTATTCATTTTGATGTTTTTTGATTTTTAGTTGGCAAACTCTCGATGCTTATGCACTGTGCCACAAAACGCATCAAACGACAGATATGCTTCAATGTCGTCTCATTGCACACCAGACCACACACATCCATCGTTTGATATGCACTAGCACAACAGAAAAAAGTCAAATGTTATCTGATGTTATAATGTCATTCCCTGAATTACCTATTAGACAGCATATAAATATTAACTAATATTGTAGAGTATCGCAGTTTATGATTTTTTTATGATAATGGATATTTTATTTAGAATTTCATATTTATTCAAACAAATATTTTATTTCATTTCAAATTCAAATAGTACACATTGAGCTTTCACTATATTTCACACTTCCATACATATCATTATTTTCACACTCTCATTGTTAATAAGAAATCTTATCAACACCCAAAATTAGGAATAAAAATGAAGATGGCACCTTTGAAACCACCTTTTGAATCAGTCGAGGTAATCTAAGATTCCTTCGAAACCACTTTTCAAAATGGTTAAGGTAAGTGGGATTAAAAATAGGAACCTCCTCTTCGAAACCACCTTTCGAATCAGTCAAGATAATCTAAGACTCCATTGAACACTCCTTTCGAAATGGTTAAGGTAATTGAAGGATGTAGCCTAATGGTGTGTAAGGGTTTAACTATGTCTGCAAGGTTTTATTCCTTCAAAAGGTATCCTATCGACAAGCTTTAATGTTAGCACTCAATAATCGAATTCACATATGATATTGACTCAGATCCTATGTACTTGAAAACACCATGAACTTGCTTTATTAATAATTTTATCATGAATACAAGAGGCCTAAGTATTACAAGGAAGTAGAATCCCCAGTTTGATTTATGGATTTAGTGTTTATAAATTTAAGAAAAGAACAAGTATCGAAGGAATGAATTCGGATCCCTAAAATGATACCCCTAGGGTCCTATTTATAGGCATAGATTGGACCCTTTTGCATTATTCCTTTTGACTTGGTCAAAAGGATGCCTTGAAGACCTTTCATCGCCGTTGAATTCAGGATGTCCTTCTAATTTCGCTTTTGAAAGGAAATTGGGTGCTCGACTCCATTAGAAGGTATAAAATTAGCCTTCACTTTGTTGTTGATGCGCTGTGTAAGTTGGAGAAGGTGTTTGCTTTCGACGTCGTCGAAAGATGTATTTTTGAGGCTTCAAATGACTTGAAGCATAGTATAAGAATCAATCACGGAAGGTAGCTTTCGAAAGCATTCCTTCTGATTAACGTGTAACCTCCATCTTTTAGTGTTTTAGGAAGCAAGATTGGTTATATGCAAGATCTCCTTCACATTCTTGGAAGGTTTCAACCAATTCGAAAGGCTGATCTATGCTTTTGAGGGGGTTGATTTTGGCCAAACATTCTTCCGTGGAAGGTAAACAATGGCGAAACCAATCGCTTAAAAAGGTTTGGAACATATGTGGAAGCTTGCGGTTTGATACCTTTGATAGATGTCTCTTACTAATACGAAACTCCTTTTTGCATGCGGTACCAACTATCTCAAAATGGTTAACTAAAGCGAAAGTGTTGCTTCATTCCATTTCGACCCCTTCAAAAGTCCATTGCTCATCTAATAGTTTGTAAAATCATCCCTTCAACTCCTTCGAAAGTTCCTGCTATTGCAACCATTCTTCATGAATCCTTCTTCTATATTCCTTAAGGTTTCAACAAAGATGGAGTGATCTTTGATGATAAGACTTCCCCCTACTGATGGGACGTGGCTGACATTTCAAGTCAACTGTTTCGACACTATCATTACTTCAACAGAAATTTTTTCCCGCCTTTTGGTATTCCCAAACGAATCATGGCCTTTAATTTAAATATGATCAAATGGCTTTCCTTGCATTTGCTTATAAATCACACTTCCTTCTTCTTCTTTTTTATTTTCCTGCAATTAAAAACCTTGAAATAAGAATCAGAAATTTCAACTTCTTACTAAATTCTTAACTTCAAGAGTGGCAAGTTCAAATTTAAGGTAAGTATCTATTGTTCTACGTTATGAATCAGTTTTTCACCTTTAATTTCAGCTTCAGTTTCTTAGGGTTTAAATTTGCGTCACTATTTTAAATTTTGAAAATGATTTAAGTTTATCGTTCGTATAAAATGATTTTTAGATTTATTTTTTATGCTGACTTGGATTAATCCATGGCATCAATTAAGATTTGAGCTTAGATTTGCTAAATTTGGGGTTTTAGCTGTTATTGTAACGACCCGCCTTTTTGGACAGTTTAAACCGACGATCAAATAAACATGTCGATTCCAAACCATTCAAAAGGGCAGATGGTTATTGGGGTAAATAAGAAAAGGAAGGAAAGAGAAATAAAGGAAGTGAAACGACACAGAATCTCGCAGCGGAACGATAAAATATAATAGTCAAATAAACAGTTCATGAAGCTGTTTACTATACTTTGACAATTATTTATACAACATTTATCAGAGTTATACATATACAACCGAACAATTAAAATAAGCAGCAGATAGCATGATGCAAGGGTAACAATAGTAATAGTATACCAAATCTTCGTCTTCATCCTCCAGAATAGATCTTCGAAAATCTGAAAAACTCAGGACTGACCCGAGCGTAATGAAAAGACAAAACACTCGAGTCGGGACTAAAATAACCTTATGAAAGTTAAATCAATCGTAAATAAATATGAGTGTAACGGCGTCAGAGATGTTTACGGGGTTTGACATCTCATATCCAGTGTCAATGTGCGTGCAATAACTCAAGAGATGTTACGGGATTTTCCATCTCTTAAGGATCCGTTAAACTATCTACTATGTAGTAATGTACGCTAAGTAGATAATGCCTATCAGTAATATAAAGTATCAAAATAGAGTTAAGGCGTTACCATAATCCCCCTTAACACATTTTTATAATGCCATAGTCGATACAGCACCGTAAGCCCCACCGTAAACTGGTGGTTATCAGAGGGTACCCCATAGGTATAACACAAAATAAAACGTAGTGGTCGCGAACAGGATAATCAGTATGACAAGGTACATGAGGCGATACCAACTAGGATACTAGTAGTTGCATGATCCGGACTGATGTTGAGCATAGCCAGCAGTTACCCCAACACCACGAAACAACACTCCCAAATCGAGGGGTGCACCCAAATCGAATCACAAAAGGTAATAGACATGGTATCGAAGAAGTGTGTCCGCTAGAGGTTGCGAACCTCAATGGCCCAGCGCGGCTCTTGTTTTAGTCATGTCAGGGGTCATCCAATATCGTTCTCTTTCTTCAGTCAACGTGTTCACTAAACCATCCACTTCATTCTGGATCAACACTCCGCGTATAATAGTTATTAAATTGGTTTTCGGTATCGACAGAGAGTATGTCAATATCCGATCCCGGTCTCTTTAATAACTACGTATTATTACACCGTTGGCTCTTTTACATTTCAAATCGATTCATAATTGATATCAAAATATCATATTCGCTTCAAAAATCAAATCCATTTCAAATATCACCATAGTTATTCAAAAGTAAGATTCCGTTTCAAAAATCATTTTTCGCATCAATATCTCATTTCGATTTCAAAATCATTTCGATTTTCAATTTAGGTTGCAACTTCATTTAATCCAATTCGTATTCAAATTCAAGATTTAAACATAAACATTTCACCTTATTACCCAGCTTGAATTTTTTTTTTAGAAAATAGTTTTAAGTAGTTTAAAAGTGGTTTAAATAATTAAAATAGTTAGAAATACTAAAAATCTTTAAAATGGATTTAAAATAGATAAATTAGTTTAAAATAATTTAAATTGGTTTAAGTAGATTAAAAATAGATTAAAATAGTTTAAGTATTCAAAATGGTTTATATAAAAGAGTAATTTGGAAAACAAATTAAAACAGCTTCAAAACCAATCCATTTCAATTATAACTTCCCAATTCAAATAAATTTCAATTTCCAATTTACCGATTCAATTTCGATTTCAATTCAAATCAATGTCAACTTTGACTTCAAATTTATTCAATTTTTACATTCACCTTCAACTTATTCAATTCCAATGTATATCGATTTTTAGCTTGATTTTTCAAAATATCAATTTTTAATACTTAACAAAATTTTCCTTCAATATTCAAATTTAAATCCCACAATTTTTTTCTAACACTAAATCATGAAATCTTATTAAATTAGTTATTTTAATTATCGAAAATTTACGGGTCGTTACACTCTCCCCCACTCAAAACTTTTCGTTCCCGAAAAGGAAAAAGAAGGGAAAAGGAACTAAGTATAGAATTCAACATTAGATATATTTTTATTCAAAGTTACCAACTTATAAAACAATGTAATTCCACTTATAAAGTCATTACTACACTTCCACTAAGTTACCCTGAACGACATTCTAACTTTAAAGTTAGTTATCAAAACAAGTTATATAAAAAAAATTAAAACTTGAAAAATTTTCTAACACCCGGATTTACGGAAAATTTCGGCAGAGTCTCCTTTGCGCGGCTCGATCGGTACAGCTACAAAACGCCTCTACGGGCCCCAAACCAACAAAAGAAAATCAAACGCCAAGTGGCTCATCAAAAATACCAAATCCAATGACAAAATAAACATGTACCTTATATTTTATTAGCGAGCATATATGACTAATATAGCGCGAAAGCGAGCTCCAAATGCGAAGCAAGCGCAATCCGCACCTACTAAACACTCAACAAACAATGAGAATCATGCATATATGAAAATAGTATCAATATACATCATATAGCAACATAACAACTACATGTGCCAACATAGCAAATGCAACAAAACAACAAATGCAACCATCAATCAACTATCATCCAACAAATTCATAACCAATCAATATAAATTCACTTCTCATTAATATTTATTGACTTGGATTTCAATTTTAATCATAGTTGATTCATTAACGTTGGATTTTACTAACATTCATTCTCAATTCAATTAGTTAACATTCACTAATTTATATTTACATTAGTTCACTTCCAATTTGAATTAAATTAAATTCTATTTAAATTCATTTAACTTCCGATTTGATTTCAATAACTTATAGCTTTCAATTTCATTAACACTTAATGAATTATATATACAATCAACTAACAATCATATAACAACCAAATCATACCCAACATAACCAAATTATTAATTTTACATTCAATTTGGTTTATCTCTTTTATATATATATCCTGTTATATAATTTTAAAAGAATCATTTTATATTTGGCATCTTAAATTTCCAATATTAACTTTAATTAAATTCGTTAGCCGTACATATATCATCCGTGAGCAATATCAATCCAATCGCTTATTCGATCACACAATTTCACTTCCAACTAGTATTGTTCACCCGACTCTCTAGTGCGGACTCAGATTTGGTTCCTTGATTGGAAACTATTACTCTCCTTTCATAGCCATATACTATGATAGAGAATTCCAGAATCAAATTAAAAATCCATATCTAGGGTTCGCCATCGAAAATCGAGTGAAAAATCCTAACTTGGATTAATATAAATCATCTCGAAATTTTGTGCTCGAATTTGGATCAAATCGTTATGCGAATAAAATAATATACGTACAATCCCACGTATTACCTTCCAATGGAATTCTATCCAAGTTACCTATACTAAGTTATTCTATATTTTTTTTCTCACTTAATTACTCACAATCCATTATTCAGTTAGTATATTCATTTCTTTACATAGCATATTTTTTTAACATTGTCTTTTCTTAAACATCATATCAAAGAATTTGCTTACTCAAGTTCATTTTAAACATTCTATATAATTTAATTAAATTCAATTTCATTTTCCCATTTGATTCTTAGCTATAAGAAATTCCTATGTTTACATTTATTGCATATTCATAGTTTCAGTTAATACAAATTTATTTGTGGAACATTCTATTAATCATCACTTTAGTTTATAGTCATTCCATAAAAGTCTAACTTCTTATATATGACTTTTCTTAGTTTATGGTTATCTCAAAGTTACAAATTCAATTTTTCTATGCCATTTATATTTATTTTCTATAACCAATTTACAAAAGATATTATACAATTCATTTGTCTTCTTTCTTAAGTTCACTTACTTGTTCCATTTATCCATTTATCATTTCATGTTATATTTAAGTACATATAATTTTTATCACAATCAAAATTTTCCATTTATATACATTTTAATTCCCTTTTTAGTTTTCCTTACTTGTATATTTCAATTACTTTCAGGTTCTGTTTATTTATACAATATCTCATTACATATCCAAAACATCATTTCAACTTCTTAATATTTGGTAAGTCATATTATATGTTATTAGAATGCAAATTTGGTATTATAAAAATTTATAGAATTTTATTTTACTAATCTAGAATGTTCACAAATTTAATTTATTTAAATTCTCTTTACCTTTTGACTTTAAAGTTTTCCCAAACAATTGCTTGGATATCTTAATCCTCTTATTTTAAATTCTGATTATTCACATTTCATTCAAATAATTTGAAAATTACTAATTAACATAACTTAGAAACTTAAATGCCCGGTTCTTTCAAATTGTTTGAAATAAACATATACACTTATATCTTTAATATATCAAATCATACCTTGGAGTTTAAACCAAAACTCATTTACCTAAATAATTTCGAAGAAAAACAAAGCTTCTTAGAAGTCTCCCCCACTTTGAGACTCGAAAATGAACGTCGATGATGCTGCGCAGTCATCACCGAAATTATTTTCCAGCGACATAAGAGAGGAGTACTGAATTCATTCCTTCTTAAAAATCCTTTCAAAATATTTTCATAAACATTTTCCAAATAATATTACTATATATTTCTTCAAAACTTTGAAAACCATTTTCAAGATCTCCGGGTCTTAAATTCAATATTTTCCCATTTAAATCTATTTTAAGTCACCTTTATAAAACATTCTTATAGGATTTTCTTTCTCAAAACATTCCAGAAGTTGTTTTATTACTGTTCATTTTGTAATTCATCTTATTTATTAAATTACAATATCCAATTTATGATAATAACTAATATGTTAATTCCTAACAACCAGGTAAGCTAGATAAGTCATAATAAATTTTGAAAATAAATTCTTTATACACAAAATATAATTAGGGCAAAATTATTTCATTTACCCAATTTCAAAACAATACTATGTCGAATTGTTCTGTTCGACTGTTTAGAGATCCCTATCAATGACGTTAATTACTCGTATTGACCGGAATCCATAAGCCACTCAACAAATCAACTGACACAATATAAAACATTTTATTTCACTAACAAATACACTCTCTCATATATATACACTCAGCGACTCATCATAGGGTATTACTACCCTATTTATAAAGAGTCAGACCCTACAAAGCTAAGGTTATCGCTAAACCAAAGTTCTGATACCAACTGTAACGACCCGCCTTTTTAGACAGTTTAAACCGACGATTAAATACACATGTCGATTCCAAACCATTCAAAAGGGCAGATGGCTATTGGGGTAAATAAGAAAAGGAAAGAAAGAGAAATAAAGGAAGTGAAACAACACAGAATCTCGCAGCGGAATGATAAAATATAATAGTCAAATAAACAGTTCATGAAGCTGTTTACTATACTTTGACAATTATTTATACAACATTTATCAGAGTAATACATATACAACCGAACAATTAAAATAATGCAGCAGATAACATGATGCAAGGGTAACAATAGTAATAGTATACCAAATCTTCGTCTTCATCCTCCAGAATAGATCTTCGAAAATCTGAAAAACTCAGGACTGACCCGAGCGTAATGAAAAGACAAAACACTCGAGTCGGGACTAAAATATCCTTATGGAAGTTAAATCAATCGTAAATAAATATGAGTGTAACGGCGTCAGAGATGTTTACGGGGTTTGACATCTCATATCCAGTGTCAACATGCGTGCAATAACTCAAGAGATGTTACGGGATTTTCCATCTCTTAAGGATCCGTTAAACTATCTACTATATAGTAATGTACGCTAAGTAGATAATGCCTATCAGTAATATAAAGTATCAAAATAGCGTTAACGCGTTACCATAATCCCCCTTAACACATTTTTATAATGCCATAGTCTATACAGCACCGTAAGCCCCACCGTAAATTGGTGGTTATCAGAGGGTACCCCATAGGTATAACACAAAATAAAACGTAGTGGTCGCGAATAGGATAATCAGTATGACAAGGTACATGAGGCGATACCAACTAGGATACTAGTAGTTGCGTGATCCGGACTGATGTTGAGCATAGCCAGCAACTACCCCAACTCCGCGAAACAACACTCCCAAATCGAGGGGTGCACCCAAATCGAATAACAAATGGTAATAGATATGGTATCGAAGAAGTGTGTTCGCTAGAGGTGGCGAACCTCAATGGCCCGGCGCGGCTCCTGTTTTAGTCATGTCAGGGGTCATCCAATATCGTTCTCTTTCTTCAGTCAACGTGTTCACCAAACCATCCACTTCATTCTGGATCAACACTCCGCGTATAATAGTTATTAAAGTGGTTTTCGGTATCGACAAAGAGTATGTCCATATCCGATCCCGGTCTCTTTAATAACTATGTATTATTACACCGTTGGCTCTTTTACATTTCAAATCGATTCATAATTGATATAAAAATATCATATTCGCTTCCAAAATCAAATCCATTTCAAATATCACCATAGTTATTCAAAACGTAAGATTCCGTTTCAAAAATCATTTTTCGCATCAATATCTCATTTCGATTTCAAAATCATTGCGAATTTCAATTTAGGTTGCAACTTCATTTGATCCAATTCGTATTCAAATTCAAGATTTAAACATAAACATTTCACCTTATTACCCAGCTTGAATTTTTTTTTCGAAAATAGTTTTAAGTAGTTTAAAAGTGGTTTAAATAATTAAAATAGTTAAAAATACTAAAAATCTTTAAAATAGATTTAAAATAGATAAATTAGTTTAAAATAATTTAAATTGGGTTAAGTAGATTAAAAATAGATTAAAATAGTTTAAGTATTCAAAATGGTTTATATAAAAGAGTAATTTGGAAAACAAATTAAAACAGCTTCAAAACCAATCCATTTCAATTATAACTTCCCAATTCAAATAAATTTCAATTTCCAATTTACCGATTCAATTTCGATTTCAATTCAAATCAATGTCAACTTTGACTTCAAATTTATTCAATTTTTACATTCACCTTCAACTTATTCAATTCCAATGTATATCGATTTTTAGCTTGATTTTTCAAAATATCAATTTTTAACCCTTAACAAAATTTTCCTTCAATATTCAAATTTAAATCCCACCTACAAATATGATTCAATTTCAAGCTCAATTTCAAATATCATTTTATATCGCTTTTACTTGGTAATATTCAAAGCTCGAATTAAGGTTCAATCTTTTAAAACGAATAAATTTTTGAACTTCAATCATAACCCAATTTTAAATTTCAAAGTCTCAACTTAAATCATTTAACAATTTCTTTTAACCAAAATCTATTTCAACATTCCAAACTCAATTCTTCTATAAATTTGATTTCTATAAATTTGATTTCTATTTATGACTTTTAAATCAAAACCTTTAAATAAATTTCAAATCGACGATTTTAAAAATTATTAATTTAGCCAATTTGGTGTCTGTATATAATTTTCTATCCTATGGCCAAGTAATTATTTATTTCAAGTAAATGTCAAGGATGAACATATATCACTTAAATCAATCATGGTGTCATATGCATGCATAACATGATATATATAAGCAAATAAACATCCAAACATTTAAATGTCAACCAATAGCATCCATCGAAATAAATCATCCAATAGACAATACAATTCATGGCAATTTCATGGTTATCAATGTCAGGTAATTTAATCGCAATTCAATTTTAATTTCAATTTAACTGTCAATTTAATTTTCAACGATTAATTCAAATGACAATCTATATGACAATTAAGTTTTACCAACAACGACAAATAAAATCATAACACTTCATAATGCCAAATTTAACTAACATAAAGATATTTAGTACGTTGTGAGCGTTATAAAACACTCACCTTGATTTCAATGCAGTTCCAGCGTTTTATTTCGAATAAAATTAAACGAGCGTTTAATTTTACCCGAAATTTCCACTAGCTCCAAACAATTCCAATCCAGCTCCATAGCGTAGTGCTCGACAATACGAACGCAACGCACCTTCATTCGTGCGTTTTTGACTTCGTATGAAAAAGATACGATATTTATAAGTTTACACGAATTTTTAATATAATTATTTACAACATATATTATATTTTTAAACCTAGCTACCATCTTAGCCATTGATTTCTTGGCCTGTAGATCTCGGCCGTGATTTCCTTTCCCCCTCTTCTTCGTTCCAGCGCACGCGATAACCCATTTCACGTTCGACCCCACCAAAGTCGCGCCCCCCAAACGAAGACGAAACCCCATCTTAACCACACCGCATCGAAGCTCGCAACATGCGCTACCTTCGGCCGAAGGTTGGAGGAGCTTGGCCTCCATATGACATGGGAAAACATGCGCGACTGATAGGCCTTCAAGCTCGTATTGCAGATAATCTACTTCGTACTTTACGATCATCACCGTTCATATTGAAGCTCTCGCCGAGCTCTACTTTTTGTTAGTTGGAGATTCTTCGAATTGGTTGACGGATTGTGAGATAAAAGAGGATGAAGTTGAATAATTTTCAGCCTTAGGTTGGTATAAGGGCGGCGGCTGTAAGAAACCCTAGCCTTTTTTTTTATTTGTGAATAAAGGCTATTTATAGGAAACGACGAATACTATTCATCCGGCTTTTCCAAACTCAAATTTACGCGCGGTGACCGGCATTTCTAGGGTTTATCCCATGTCCCGGACACAATGGAATGGGTTTCGGAAGCTAATTCGATCATCTGTGCAAGTTACGGCAATAAACGATCAAATTTAAATTAAACCGATTAAACGAATTTCTAGGCGTTTTGGCTTGCCTCGGACAAACGATAAATCCGATTGACACAAAATTTGAAATCTTACAATAATTTCACATTACGGGTACGATGAAACTGGTTTCGTCGAAATCTGAGACTGTTTGAAAAATGGCCATTTTAACTCGTCAAATTAATATTAAAACAATTTCAACGCGTTTCGAGCTGCCACGGTCAAACGACAACTCCGATTGCTACGAAAATTGAAATCCGATAATAACAAACTATTATGGATCCAATGGAACTAGTTTCGTCCAATTCCGAGACTGTTCGAAAATTGGCTATTTTTCAGTCGATAATTAAATATTAAAATATTCAATTTTCACAAATTTACTTTTAGTTCGATTTTAAAATTTCTACAACATCATCCTAACTTTAATATAATAAAATAAAATTTTACAAATCATTTTTAAACATATTAAACCCGTTATTCAATTATCCAATAAATTCCAATTTTAAAACCTTAGTAACTCTATTAAAATCCCAATATAACTTACATTCACTTTGAAAACCAATTTGAATCATATTAAATCAAATTTCAATTATTCACTCTATTTTCATATATTAAATTTCAATATCAAATTAATCATATCAAATTCGGAATTTAATTATTCAAACATTTGTAATATTAAATTTAACAAATTTGATTATTCTTAAATCACTATCTTTTGAAATATTCAAAACGAAGTTAAAATTTTAACTTTTGAAATGAATTAAAATTATAGAACAACCATTCCCATTATACGGTTATTCAATTCCCATTATTAAATTATTCAATAAATTTCAAGTATTAAATTTAAACAATTTCGATTATCCAATAATTCATTATCTTTTGAAATATTGAAATTGAACTTATAAGATTCAACCTTTAAAACCAATTCACAATTTAGAACACTATTTTCATTTTACAGTTATTCAATTATTCAATAAGTTTTAAATATTTAATTTGAACAATTTACCTGTTCAATATTCAATATTTGATTTAAATAGGTTTTACTTATCCATCAATTTCTCTATTATACCCAATGGATTCAACATTTATTATTAATCCAAACGACTTATAAATTTTTTCTAAAACTAAATCACGAAATCTTATTAAATTAGCTATTTTAATTATCGAAAATTTACGGGTCGTTACAGTTATTGAGTGCAACAGATTCAAATTCTATTATGTTCGAATTCATTTGGTTTTTTTTAGGTCAAAAATTAACAATCCTCATTATGAATTGAATTAAGAATTTTCTTTTAGTCGAAATCCTTATCCAACCTTTTAACTTCATTGAAACACCCAAAATTGAGACAAACCTAGCCATTTGCACCTTTTAAAATTCTATCTTACCCTTACAACTTATTCGAAATGAATTATAGTCAACAGGAATATAACTATTATTTTCTCAACATGAACATTGTCGAAACGTCTTAAGGCCTTTAAACATTTGTATTGACATTACTTTACTCTGTGCCTTTTTGCTTAATGATAGCATGGTGGGTAACATCCCAATTTTTTATCAAATTTAAATTAGTAATTGATATAAAATTTTGGAATTGAATTAAAATTAATATGAAAATTTTCAAAACAAATTAGATAAGTATTGATTTTTGTATATGAATAAGATCGTAATTTGTATTTGAATTTAAAACTAAAAATTATAAATGTTTTAAAATTATTTGAATCAAAAAAATATAGGGATAGATTTGAATTTGAATTTAAAATAATACATATGTGATTTATTTAATGTACAATTAGTTTTAAAACATTTTCTTTTAAAATTGTATATAACAATAAATAGGAAAATGTATTTATAAAATAGAAAATACAATTTAAAAATAATATATAAATATTTTTCTCATGCAAAATACAAGTGTTAAATTTTTAACACATAGTATTAACAAGTGTAATCCATGAAACAAGTAATTTAATAAGTGTAATGATCTTGTCATTAAATTTAACAAGTGTCATTTTAGGTTTTATTTTTGGGAAAATTAAATAAAAATAGGAAATAAGATTATATAAACACAATATCTCCTTCTTGCTCATTTTCCTTTAATCTGATCAAACCTTAAACCAGCAAAAACAAGAAATCAAAAATCTATAAAACTAAAACCAGAAAATCATCAAAGCAAATAAGCAAAACCTAGAAATTAAACACCTTTTACAATTTAAATTCTAAAGCCTGGAAATCATCTCAAGCCATCAAGTGATTAAGCAAATTCAAAGCTCAAGCCTGTAAAACAAATTTGAACTCAGCAATCAAGCAATCTAACTCAACAAAATCAAGCCCAGATCAAAGAGCATAATCATATTTCAAATTTAAACAGTTTCCAAGATTTTTAAAAGCTCTCTGTTCATTTTATCAAGGTTAGTAAACCTTTTGAAACTCTAGAATTTAATCTGTTGTTTGAATTCATGCTTGAAGTAAGATTGAAAAGTTGTTTGCATGAGTACATATATGTGTATATGTGTATACATTATCTGTGCATGTTGATATACATGTATGTTCATCCCTGTTCCTAGTTCCAGGTTTTCAAAAACTTGTTCAAAAACTCAAACCTCTTATTCTAATTCATGTTAGGTTGGGTTTGTTAGGAAATCAATTCTATGGTTTCGATGATAACAACTATACAATGGAAAACGAATATACATACATATCTATATTTACGACTAAAATTTATAAATTTAAATTGTAAGTTTGAATTTATATCTTGAAATAACATTCAAAAGTATGATTTTTAAAACAAAAATTATGACTTTTAGATAACTATAGCCAAAGCAGTTCATTAGTGAACCAAAAATGCTTTTATATGAATATCTGATGATTCAATCAATTATTGATGTTGAAATTTAACTTAAAGCTAGAGTATTGATATGGGAACACAAGAAAAATGTTAAAAAAAATTTCAAATGCAAGATTCTTGGGGGCGAATCGAAAGTAGGGTTTTTTGGGTCTACTTCTTTAATGTTTGCGTCGCCGTAGTTCCACCGAGCTCCGTGAGACTTTGGGAGGTGGTAGAGGGAGTTGATGGCAAGGTATGGCCGGAGCCACGTCGTCACAAGTTGTCGAGATCGAGTGGACAAGGCGATTTCCTTCTATCGTGTTCGAGTTGTCGTTCGTATTTTCGACCTTATTTTGATTTCATGTATGTTGCGTCGATCTGGGCAGTGATTTCGAACGAGTGGCCTTTACATGATTTGCAAGCACGTCGTTGATCACCGGAGTGGTGGCGAACCACCGTGCACGTGCACGGTGGCGCGAGAGAGTGTCATAAATTCAATCGTGAGTTGGCGCGAGTAACCCTCGAGAACATCATGATGTTGCTTCGGGTTTTCTATGGGTCATAGTTTGGGTGCGCGCGTGTGTTAATGGGGTTACAGCTGTTTTATGACTTAAACTTAATAAAAAAAGAGAAGAAGGAAAAGAATACTAGAAGAAGAAGGAGGGACGCAGGAGAATAACGCGGGAAAGCATTAGAGTAGACACGAGATTAGCATGAGCAGTTCACGTTGTTTTCTCGGGTTTCATTTTCCAGGGATTAGCCGATTAAATCTTAAGACAAAAAGGGGTAAACAAGATAATGATTAAGTTATTATTGTTGACCAGGGTTAAACTAAGATTTAACTTAAAATTTATTAAGGAAGTTTTACAAAACATAAGGGGATTAATTCATTTGATTTGAAAGTTAATTAAGATTAGTAATTAATTTATAACGATGATTAAATAAATAATTTATGGTTTAATTAAATTCGTAACTAAAGATTTTTAATAATGATCTTGTGTAAATCAATTTGTAAATAAAGAATTTAATTAACCATTTGAAGTTAATTAATTAACAAATAGTAGTTAACTGATTAAATAATTAGTTAAGGATAAATGATTAATTTAATTAATAATTAATGTCTAATTAAGTAATTAGTAATAATTAAATGAGTAATTAAGTCTTATAAATCAATAATTAAAGTTATTGGCTAATAATTAAGAATTAATTAATTAATTGAATTAGTAATTAATAAGTAATCAATAAGTAAGTTAATTAATGAGTAATTAACTAAGCAAGAATAAAATGGTTTGTTCTTAAGCAAATAATTAAGTTTAAATAAATCAAACTAAATTTGAGATGAATCGATGATTCTGTTTGATTGACTCTGATATGTATTTATATCCTGCGATGTTCTGTGATATTCTGGATATATCTGTGATGACTGTGTATGATTTATCTATGATAAATGCTAGGTGAATTCAATTGTTGAATTAAACCGTTTTAAAATTAATTAAACAACTTGGCCTTTAAAATGGAGTTTGTATTTTGATGAGACCGGGATCGGGTATCAATTGATATTCCGAAAACCACATCGATCCAAATTAAACGATAGGTCGTGACATCTCAAGTGAAGATCGAGATGGTGTTTTCAGAACGCAAGGGTTATCGTCGTTAACTCTGAGGGTGATTCCAAAATGAGTGTAACGAGATAATGACTTCGGTTTCGTTAGAACTCGGAACGAACTTGTATGGATTGAATGCTTTCAACACATCGTCAGGCGGACGATGAGCATTCTAAGAGATATGTGCTATAAAGGTAATCGCAGCCTCAAGCCTCATCAACCAGGAATGGCTAAAACAGGGGATGTGCAGCAAGGTTAGGTGGGTCATGCCCAAGCAGGACGAGGTATACCCCTATCTAGATGTCCCTTTTATTCGGCTGTGTGGGCGGTTGGTCTGCAGCCAACTGCGGGGTTATCTTGTTCGGGACTATTCGGTGAGGAATGGTTCCGACCTTGTGTTGCAGAGGAGTTAGGGTGGCTCCTCGGTACAGTGATCTAGGCCACGTACTGTGACGGACGGTACCCCAGTAGCCCTGCCTTTGTATGGGATCCAATTTCAAATAAGAGCCGTACGTTTTGATTGTGCCCAACTATGTTGAAATGTGAGATGTAAGCATTTCAGCTATTTGTTTATTTTACTTGAAAACCCTAGACACTATTATAATATCACTGGATTTGCTATAAAATATTTTGATTAGCGTAAGGTAAAAACTTACCCGTATTTATGTGTGGGAAGTCTTACGTGGTACCTTTATTTCAAATGATTTTCAAATTTAAACAACTTTAACCCGTTTACTCATACCAGACCCATGTCTGACCCGGAGTTTATATTTTTTTTTCATAAACTCTTGGGTACTCAAATTTTTATGAGTAGCCAAGTGATAGGTTTCGGAGTATAGAGTTTTCTGGAGGAGTTGGAGCAGAAGACCAGACGTGTGTATCTATCTTTATAGTTCCGCTGTGTAGTTAGTATATGCTGTATTTTGGGATGTATGCATTGACAGATATGTATATGATAGTCCTATTATATGAAATTGTACAACTCTGATGTATGTATAACTATGTAATAGTTATGTTGATGTATTATATTTTGTTCCATTCCGCTGTGAGATTCTGATGTTGTTATTCTTTCTTTCTATTCTTTTCTATTTCTATCCCTTTCTTTCTTTATGATGATACATCTTTCTAGAGTTAGAAAGGCGGGTCATCACAGCACCTATAGATTTCGAGGGTTGAGCTCAAAAAGCCATTGCGTCATGATCTCCCATAAGCCATCGTGAGTAGTTAACTACCCAAGCTATCATGGGTAGATTATATTGAAGCTTTCGTGTGAGGATACTTTTAACTTTGGAAAGTGGAAAATGACAATCCTGTAATTAAACTAAAAATTGTTTTCTTATCTTCTTAAGTATTCACTTTTCACTTAATCTCATTTGGTGTTGAAATATTATTGGCTACTTTCTTACTTTTCGGTTTTCTTTTCAGAAATTGTTGTTTACAATTTGAATTTGCTAATTAACTATCCTTTATTAATTAATTCTCTCCTTTACCAATTAATTCACATAAATCGAATTTTCATTAGGAAAATCTAAAAAAATTCACCAATAATCAAATTTATCATAATTTACCTTGTCCTAAAATTTTAGGTCAAAATAATTTTTTTTATTTTTAATAATTAATTTACTCGAATTAACCATTTTCTCAATTTAGAAATTTCACAAAAATTATAATTTAATTCCTAAAATTATGATGTTAAAAAAACTATCTTTATTCCATCATCATTAACATCATGTATCATCTTCGAACCATTTAACTATGATTAAATCATGGTTTACCCTAAAACGTAAATAGATTCATTTCATTCAAATTTATAAACATAACAACTAGTGTTTAGTACTCAAACATGTACATTTCCAAGAGAATTCATACACAACCAAATCTAAACCCAGGCGTGTAGGGATTAGTTTAAAAAAAAACTTTTTACTCACCTTTAATTAAAAACCTTGTTAAAATCTTCTTTTTCCTTAAAGTTGAAAACTTGATCTTCTACCTTTTAATTCCCCTTCTCTTTTTCTTTGTTTACTTCCTTTTTCTTTGTGGAGTGATGAGAAAATGAATGGGGAGTTGGAATGTAGGGAGTTAATAATTTTTTCTTTCCGCTAAAATCTCATTTAGCCTAATCTTGATAAATCTCTAATCCTTCTTCCTTCATTTATTCAACCATCTTTAATTTACTTGGCTTTTTTAACTCATATTTTAAATTAGTTAATCATTTATTTATTTAATTCCCCATATTATGGCACTCCAGAATATGGGGTGTTACAAAAAAAGGTTAAATTCAAATTCAGCTACAGTGATCAATGATATGGTCTAACCCATGTAGAATGCTAATCTCATTATATTGCATTATCATATGGCTGAATCACCAAATGGAAATAGTGACATACAGGGTTTGTGGGCTCATTCTTTCTAACAACACATACCTCAACATCTCAACACTCGCTAAGCGATAGTGTTACCATGATAATCAATAGAGGATCCTAATATCAACTAGTCAAAGAAACATAAATAAAAATTGACAGCCCTACGCATATATCCATACACATACACACACAAAGGTCCATCGATATATATACGTCCAACCATTAAATCAATTCGAGTCACAAAAACTATTCCAAAACATCACTAAAATATCATCCAAAACCCCAAAAAAATCCCCAAAGGGACCAAGCAAAAACACACATACACGTATGCATTGTTCACCGGTCAATCCATGCACCTACAAGTACCACAGATCGACCTTGGTTCTACCATAAATCGATTGTTGGTAGGTATTTTAACAACAGTAATTGCACTTAACAATTTCTTGAGCCTATTTTTTTTCTTCTGATTTATTTTATCTTTTCTTATTCATTTCTCGTTCAATTTTCAATCTGTTTTCTTCTAAATTAAAATTTTATTGTCTACTATTTATCTAGTTAAAATTCATCAAAGGTTCTCGTTGAAATTATCTAAGAAATTGCTTTAAAATGCGGTAACTATAAAACTAGTTTTTAGATTTTATAAATACGCTTTCCCACACACAGACACACACGTATAAAATATGCTTAAAAATTAATGTATTTTAGGAAATAAAAATAATATTATGAGATAGACATCATTTGGCATTTTAAAAATATTCTATATGATTTTTAAACATATTATATGCACACATACATATATGTAATTCATTTCATAGTACAAAAACATTGTTTTTCAATATATCTTTAAATAATCCAACATTAATCTTATTAAATACATTTTAATATATATATATATATATATATATATATTCTCAAAATACATAAATATACTTCTGAAAATATTTCATTAAACTTTTATAGGGTTTTAACATGTCAAATTAGGTATATTATACATATGTTTCTCAAATTTATTTCCATTGTCTCTCTTTTCCTCTATTCAATTACCTATTATATATATATATATATATGTATGTATGTATGTATGTATGTATATACATGGATGTGTGTGTATTTGCTTAATTATGAATTTATATTCTCTGGTCTGTAAAACTTATCATCCCAATCTATTTTATAATACTTCATGCAATTTGTATGAATATAAGCCTTATATCATTAATATAAAATCAATATAGTTCACTGATTGGCCATACTTGGTTAAATTATCATCTCATATTAGTTATACATCCAAATTCTACTTTTATTTTGGATTATATATCTTCTACTTACTATAATATTTCAGTATTCATCCATTTAATTCCAATTTCTATCCTAACCCGCATTTATCTTAGAAACTAACAAGATTGAATAGTTTACTCAAAATCGACGAGTTCATGAATCTAATTAGTATTACATTACAACCTTGCCTTGCTCTTCGATTCAGTGGTTAAAATGTTTGATTTTATGAAGAATTTAAATGAGAATTTGAGTTTGAGTGAAGATGGACATCTGAGATAATAGGAAAAAGAAGATATAAATATGTACAGAATGAGTTTAAAATTTCAAAATGAGAAATGGGTCATCTATTTATAACCAAAGTGAGATATCCATTCTATTTAGGTTAAGTCGGTTAAAATTTAAATTCAATTTCAAACCACAAAAATTGTGATATTTCTCACATCCGGACTCTAATTCGGATAAATAAATAATGGGCATAAGAAAAATGAAATGGTCATAATGGTGCCAGTTTCATACTCCCATTCAAAAGATTGAAAAATGATGTTTTTCCCTTCGATAAAATTAATTAATTTATTTAATTATTTTAGGTTATCGAAAAATACGGGTTATTGCACTCTCCACCCTTAAAACGAATTTCATCCTCGAAATTCTTAGCACTACATCCAAGTCAAACAATTCACACCAATTCAATCAAAATCTTATCAATGGACATATATAACACACAAATATAGGAATGCATAATCATAACATATAATACTTAAGTAATGCAAGAATGCAATTCGATAGTCCACCTCTTGAATATATGCCATTGGCATAAAGACATGATCCAATACAATCCTAGTACATTGACATATATAAAAATTTATGTGAATGAAGTTATTTACATCATAGAGTAAATCAAGCTTTCAACCATCCAAATATTCTGTATTAATCTAATCCAATCATGAAGCAACCAAGTCCTAGGCATTCGATGTTTAACATCCAACTTAAACTCTAAGGAAACAAAATAGAATTTAGGGATATACCTGCAAAGATATTAGGATGAGAAGCCCTCATCTTCTCCTCGAGCTTACATGTACTCTCCATTGGGTCATTCCTCCACTACACTTTCACTAAATTTACTACCTTATTCGTAAGCCGCTTCACTCCATGCTCAACAATACGGGTTGGGCCATTGGATGAACTATGCTCGGTTTCTAACTACACATGCTCCAACTGACTTGGCTCTATAATAGTGACAGAATCATGCACACATTTTTGCAAACGTAATACACAAACACATTGTGAACTCCTGCCATCTTCTCAGCGACTTACACTCTCAAAGTTGGACTTTCGATATGCTCTAATATCGCAAAAGGTACAATAATTCTTGGTGCTAATTTTCCTAAGTTCCAAACCTCCTACCTCTCTTTAATGGAGAAATCTTCACTGCAACGACCCAAAATTTAACCACTTCAAAATATAATATTTAAAGTGATGTTAAATATAAAATATAAAAGGTTTTAAGATTCAAACAATATAAGATAAGATTTGAAAATAGATTTATACATAGAAATAGTAACATTTGCTTATATCGACAAAAGTGACAAAATCCTGATTCCATAAAAGTAAGTTTAAATGGTCTAATAAATTATTTTAATTTAGTGGAAATTGGCCACAAGGGCCTCTTTAGCAAGTGCAATTAGTTTCTACGACACACAACTGAAATAATTACTCTTAAGGACAAAATACAAAACAATTAGTTTCTAAGGCTTAAAAACCTATGAAATTATGTCCTTGAAAGTAATTGGACTACTAATTTCGTCCTTAAAAGTAATCACTCTATTGATTTTGCCTTGAAATTAATTTCTGTGGATGTGTGTCCTAGAAACTAATTGGAATGCAAATTTTGTCCTTTTTGTGAAAGGCCCCTTTACTTTATTTATGAGTGTTTATATTTTTAAATAGTATTATGCAAATTTATTTTTAAATTTGGTTTACATAAATTAATAGTTTAAATAAAATGCCAAAATGTGATCATAAAATATTATATCAAAAATCAACGTTTTGTCGATTTAAATTAGTCGCAACGTTGTTGCACCTTTATTTTAATATCCATGTACGCTTATATAAATGTTGTAAGTATTAATTAAGTTGCTAATTAGGTTTACTTTTATTAAAATACAATCAGGAAATTCTAGAATATAATTAGGAAAAGTAAACTAATAAAAACAAAACATGTCAAATCAAAAGAAACATCATTATTGCTTTAAGTTTTCTTACTCCATATAAGGACATAAAGTAAAGATTTGAAATGTGATGTTAAGTGTTGAAAAGTAAGATTACTTTAAAAGTAAGTAAAAGGTATTTTGGTCTTTTGTAAATATAATATTTTAGTCCAAAGTTTTTTTTATAAATACACATCCACTTTCTCACTTCCTTCCACATTTCTTCTTCCCAAAATTTCAACTCTTTTAATGGCTTCCAACTATAATGAAATAATGCTAAAATTTATTCCAAAATATACTAAAGAAAGTAATCATCAAATCACCTTAAATATTCACCAAAACTTCTCCTCCTTCCTCCACAACCCACGATCCACCCGTTCACCATCAAGCCAAGTCCAAACCCTCCTTGAAACTCACGGCCCAAAGCTCCGAAGACCACCACAAGCAAAGTCAAGTCAGCTAGAAGTCTTAAAACATTTGTGAGCTTTTGAGTAGAGTTAGAAAAACTATCTCAATTTAAAAGTTAGTTCAGTTCCAAATAAGGTGAGAACTCCTAATTTATATGTATATATTTGGTTATGATGTTGCGATATGTTTGTTTGGATGTTTGGTTATGATATTGATTTCCATATGTTGTTTATTGCATTAAAATATTAAAACAAAGTCACGATATACACGACATTGATTCACACGGAAAACACTTTGCAAAATAAACTGAAATGTGATATGGATATGAATCTCAAAATACACCTAAAATTTGACGCGACACGTAACGGTAGTTCGTGTTTTCACGTCAAAGTTCAAATGAACATACGAAGTGGAATATAGTTCGGTATTCTTTGAAGAAAGAATTTTACGAATCCTTATGTCCATATCTTTCATATAAAAAAATAAAATCAAGATTTCACCTTGTATATTCTGAAATATGGCAAAATCAATTTTCAAGAAAAAACCACTTTTTGCACTAAATGACCAAAATTGGAAATTGATAAAATAATCGTTTTAAAAATATGAAATAAATTCTAAAAATATTTTAAAATGTTTTAAAAGTGATATAAGTTGAAAAGATGGTATTCTAAATGATATAAAAGTCATGTTGAAGAATATAGCTTTTAAAGCACCTTTGTAACACTATTTGCAACGCTTTTCAATAACTTTTGAAATAAAGGTTGGAACTAAATAATTCTTTCCCAAGCCTTAGGTAAACATTTTTAAGTAAATGATCAAATATTTAAGAAAGAGATTTGAACAATTCAAAATTATTTCAAAGGTGGTTAAACAGTAGTCAAGTGATTTAAAAAGGAAAAATGAGTATGCGGAAACGACTAGTATATTTGGCCCGTCTGTAAGATCTATAAGTGAAAATAAGGTATGCGACTAAGGTTAGGGATGGAGCAACCATTTCCTTGAACTTACCTGGCCTCAGTTTTCTCTTTAAGGCGAGGGGTGAAATATATCGAAAAGGAAAGCTTGGATGCTCGACTTGGATTTTGTAGAAATAATCTTCTTATACTCATTATTAAAATCCGAAGAGTGAACTTGTCGTATCCGTGGAACTTAAAATGTGATCTCACCGTTATTCCACACATAGCACTCGTTGAATATGGAAATTGATTTTGAATAAAAGTAGAATGATTTCTATAATCCTATTTTCTCAAAAGATACTCTTTAAAAAAATGATTTGTGAAATTTTCAAAAAGAATTTTAAATGATTTCGCATTCACTAAAAGAATATTTTGAAAATATATATCTCTCGAAGAGATTTGGGCAAAGGAAAATGAATGAATCAAAAAATAATAACCTAATTACATCATTTTTTATCGATGATTGGGTTTCGAAGGAACCGAGGTCGGATTTGGGTGATTCCTATCCGAAAACCACTTCGAACCAATTTACGTGTTTGAAGATTAAAGATGTTTGAAGATGGAGATTTTGAGACGAATAATAACGAGGGACTATTTATTGATTAATTGGGGATAAACTCCCATTTCAGCATATTGTAGTAGTGGTCTCTTTGTTATGAAAAACCTCAAAACCACAAGGGCTTCTCGTCTAGTAATGGCCGAGGAAAGTGCGTTCGGTTTCATTCATTCCAAAATGAACTTGTATGGATGAATGTCTGACCTTGCATTCCAAATCACAATGAGTGATCACTATAGAAATATATATCAGCCGGTGGTGGAGAAGACACCTTCTCTTAGCTTAACACCCTTTTCCAAGACATACGAGCTCAGGAAGTTAAACGTTTGTAAAAATCCGTCATGTGAACATGGAATGGAGATGTTGCATTCTAAGTGGAAGAAGATGTGCTATGTAAAAAGGTAATCGTTGCCTCGAGCCTCATCAACTGGAAATTACCGAAACATGGTTAGATGTAGCAAGGCTAAGTGGGTCGTTCCCAATTACGGTATGATCATTTCATTCTAGATATATTTCTTCCCGTTATGACGTTCGGGATGTAAATTAATGTGGATGTATGCGAAGAGAGCTCTCGAACAAAGGTCGATAACGGCCGGGGGATGATATATTCGGTACTATCTAGTTATAGAGATAGACCAATCTTGTGTTGGTAAAGGATCCTTTGTGATGGTCCTCAGGACAACCATCTAGAGATGCACCCATCGGAAGGTAGTCCCTTCACCTGGTCATTTATATGGAAATCCATTCTCCAATAAGAACCTACGGTTTTTTTTGTATTGGCGTAATGAATAGACCCGAAATGCTATATGGGTAACCATTTCGGCTAGGATTAATAAGTTTATTTGAAAATGTTTTCAAAGAAAGTCATTAAAAATAATATCCTCAAATTTTATGTAATAAAGAGTTTTGGTTATCATAAGGTAAAAACCCGTTCTGTGTTTCTATGCGGCGTGGTCTTTTGAGATACCATTTTGTTTTCAAAACATCGTATTTTGAGTTCCCACACCAGTCCCATGATGGATCTGGAGTTTATTTTTTCCTTTTAACTCTAGGTGCCCTATTTTTTGGTAGCCAAGTAGTCAGGATACCTTAGGAGCATTTTGGAGCATGTTGGGCAGCATTTTTAAGAAGCCTTTTGGAACTATGAAGCTGAAGTACCTTATGTAGATATCTACCCATTCTCCGCTGTTTTATGCAGTGTGTATTTCTCAGCGTATGTACCGATAGATAGTTATAACTATCCTGCTAGATTTGTATTTGACTATGGTCATTTATGTATAACTAAATTGTTGAATGTGATGTGAGATTCTATTATTGTGTTATCTTCTATCTTTATTTTCTTTTACACCCTTGATAATCTGCCTCGTTGGCACTTGGATTTACGGCACGTGAGTACCGTGGATGTATTAGTGTCGATTTCCGAGGGTCGAGGAGACGGGTAGTCACATTCACCATTACCAAATATCCAACCTACAAGCACCGACTCATTCCTTCTCTTATCATCATTTTGGTGGTTTTCCATGGTCTTCACTCTCTTTCTAGTTACCTCCACTTTCTCCAAAGTATCTCGTATCATCTTTGTTCCAAGAACTACTTTGTTAATCAACTGCCAACAACATAAGGATGACTTACATGGCCTTCTGTAAAAGCCTCATATGGTTCCATTTTTGTATTATCTCGATAACTGCTATTATATGCAAATTCAACCAATGGAAGATGGTCCTCGCAAGCTCAAGCTTTGAGTAGATCCTCTAAAAATCTATTTACCCCTTACTTCTATCCATCTGTCTGAGGATGATATGTTGTATGCAAGTTCAATTGCATTCCCAAAGCATCATGTAGACTTCTCTAGAATTCACTCGCAAGTAGTAGACTGATCACTTATTATACTAAGCGGAATTCCATGTAACTAAACTATCTCCTCTATATACAGCAGTGCCAATGCCACCGCTGTCGTTATGCTCTTTTCCAGGATGAAGCATGCACTCTTAGTTAGTTAGTCCACAATTACCAAAATACTCTCACTACCACTCCTACTCCAAGGTAATTGTAACGTCCCGCCTTTTTGCACGCTTTAAATCGACGATAAACCAAACACGTCAGACTTAAACCATACAGAAGGGTGGATTGTTATGAGGTAAATAAGAAAAAGTAGAGAAAGAAAAACAAAATAGAATCTTACAGCGGAACGATAAAATATAATAATCAAATATACAGTTCATGAAGCTGTTTACAAAATATTCAATTATACTTATACAATACATATCAGAATTGCACATACCAGTGAATAATAATCAATGCAGCGGAATACAGTGTGTAGAGAAACAATATAATATAATAATAATAATGATGATGATGATGATGATGATGAAATCTTCGTCTTCTTCCTACAGAAATAAAGTCCTCAATTTCTGAAATGCTCGGACTGACCCGAGCGAGTTGAAAAAAAAAACAAAACACTCGAGTCAGAACTAAAATATCTTATGTAGGTTAAATCAACAGGAATAAATATGAGTGCAGTAACTTAAGAGATGCTCGAGATTCACATCTCCTAAAGATCCGTTAAACTATTTACTATGTAGTAACATTTCGCTATTATAATAATGTCTATTGTAAAATAAACTTACTTTTAAATAGCATTAAGGCTTTACACCTTAACACGTAATAGTCCCAGTAGTCCATCCAATATCATAGTCCCTCCTGATCGGGAAGCCACCAGAGGATACTACACGGGCTACGGGAGAAAACCAAACTCGTACAAGGCGCGATAGGGTAGGTGACACGGCACAACTAGGCAATGCTAGGGTAGATATACCAATTGCTATCCGGGCTGGTGGTAACGCGTAGCGCACAGCTACCGCCCACCTCGAACCACACCCCCAAATAAAAAATCAAAAGTGGCCACCGAATCAATCCAAAAGTCAAAGTATAATATCGAAGGGATGTGTCCGGTCAAAGGTGCTACCTCATTGGCCCGAGAATCGCTCCTGTTTTAACCACATTATGTCAACTCACGGGAGTCGGGTCCACGTATTTACCTCAAAGGAAACGTCGCCGCCATCCTACTTCATTCTGGAATCTCCACCGTGTACACGGTTGTTAAATGGTTTTCGAAGTTGGCAGAGAGTATGACAACTTCCGATCCCAGTCTCTTCAACAACCAAACGTTATTATAACACTGCGGTCTTTTCAAAATAGTTTATAACTTAAAACTAGAATAAAATATCGATTTCAAAACCATATAAATACGATATCATTTCTATTTTAAAACCCAAATCAATATGATATCATTCTATTTCAAATATATCCTTTTCAAAAAACATAGCACTTTCAAATCTATATACCTTGAAACTTATAGCTTTGAAACATAACGTATAATACTTAAATGGTTTAAATATTAAATTACTTTATATAATAAAATAGCTTCTTTAATTTTCCAAATAAATTCCAAATACCGATTTGAACCTCTCAATAAACCATTTCAATTCATATATTTCAAAGCTTTAGATATTCCACCATTTCAAAACTAATTCTTTGATAATTCCATTTCTATCAAATTCAATTACTATTATTTAGATTTGAAACGTTTACTTAATAAATCAAATATCATTTAAGTAAAACCTTTAACTTCAAATAACTGGATACTCTTTAAATTTTAGTTAGCTTGATATATTCATTTAAATCAACTCGATATTTATTTAAATCACTCTACACCAAAATAAGTTATAAGAATCATACCCTTTAAAATATCAATTTTATTTAAATTTCAAATCAAATTTATTCGAGTATAATTCTTAAATAATTCAATTCAAACCAATTTCATATTTATCTTCCAACTTAATTTTAATTTAAGTCATTAAAACTCTATATATACAATATCTTAAACAGGTACTTAACCATATAATATAAAACAATCAAACCCCATTATTCAACTTAATTTTATTGAACAAATTTATACATAGCTTAAATTCAAGCATTCAACTTTATATAAAATAATATTTATAAAATCTCAAAAATCAATATTCATTAAACCATATTATTAAAATAATCAAACTTTATTATTGGACTTATTTTATATTTCAAATCATATTTATATATAGCTAGAATCAATAATAAATTTGACGTTTATATAACATCAAAAATCAATATTTATATAACCAGTATATTTCTTTACAAAACCATAGAAATCATTTCATAATATATATATATATACACACACACAGACCGCGGTGTTTGTATATAATTTTCTATCCTATGGTCAAGTGATACGGATATTTATCATTTCAATCCGCAATTTAAAAATCAAAATTACGGTTATATATCAATTCAAACCGCATTCCCGAATGAAAATAGAATGCATAATAACTTGCAGTTTATAACAATACAAAATATAGCATCCATTCATCCAATATCGATCATCAACCATTTATTACAATCATCATCCAATTTAAACAATATCATCAACATAGAACATATAATAAATAACAGGTAATTACTTACAGTTTATATCTAAAAATAAATTAAACAATCAATCTAACTGGCAGTTTATATGCAATAACAAAATCAATAACAATTTAATTTAAATAAATGCAATTAACTGAGATGATGATTTAAAATATACCAAACAGTCATAAATAAATTTCTAATCACACCATAAATCAATTTAACAAACATAAGAAATTTTAGAAATTGTGAGTGGGTTAAAACACTCACCTTTGATTTTAGCCCATGAAAATCCAAACAGAAGCGCAAAACTCAACAATCTCCAAATTCAACTAAATCAATTTCATGTTGTCCGGAATATTAATTTGAATCCAACAGAAGAAATTGTGCGTGAATCAAAGTTTATATGCAAAAGATATTCATGTTACAAGAAATATTATTAAAATAAAAATTACTACGCGTTAAAAATATATATAAATAAACTAATTTTAATACTTACGTTTTCTCAAGATGAGGCTTCAGGAGAAGATTGAAGAACAACTAAGATGAGGACAGAAAGTGTACGAAAATGAAAAGAAATCATTTGTATAACAGAATGCTTTTGGATTTGCAAGAACAAGAGCTTTTGAATATGAGGTGTTAGGAGAAACAAAATGTAAAAGAAGAAATAAGATATAGGTTATTTATAATTAGGAAATGAATGCGGATGGACAAAAATAAATGTCACGTTTTATTATTAAATCTTCAGGCATTAATAATACATAAGGAAATGTACGTAGGAATGGAAAAGTTTGCAAACGAAAGTAGAATTTTGTATACGTGAAAATAAGGTGGCAAGAATTAAATACAACCTAAAAGTCTAGGCTCAGATATTAAACAGAAGGGAAATAAACGGATCAAGTATTAATAATAAGGTAACTATTTTAAAACGTTCATGCAACAATTAATAATAAAAGAAATGAGGGACCATGTACGTCCTACAACCTTTTGAAATACATTTTTTTGAAACGTAACCAAATTAACTTCATTAGCTCGAATAACATTCAAATTTGTACGCATTTAGTATCTACGCATAATAAAATATTTGTACTTACCTTAAAAATGAAAACTTTCAATTTTTTTTCTCAAAATGATCTTTTATTTCCACTAAAACACTCTTTTTGTTTAACACAAAAAGTGCGTTTCTTTTATAAAATCTATTAATTGCAATCAACATTTCCTTTCCTTTTAATTGAAGCAATTGAATTACATTAATTGCAGTTACTTAAAAAGTTAAATTTTAAAACAGACAACTAAAATGGATAAAAAATAGAACAATTGTTTATTTAAACACGTTTATAAATTTATTGTTTATACACAAGAGTAATAAATAGATTATTTTCCTATTCTTGTAATCAGTCTGTAAGCTAAAACACAGTTCAAATAAACGTATATTTCTTTCTTTAAAATAAATCTTTCTATTCTTTATTTTAATGAAATTAAACCCACATTCACGAATGAAACATTCATTTTATTTGATGTAAATGTTTTTTTACATTGAACCAAAACTTTCCTTATATTTTCACAAAACATAAGCTGCTTTTAATTGCACCTATTACAATTAGTATTCCCTCTCCTATTAATTGAAAATTTTCAATTACATTAATTTCAGTTGATTAAGTTTTAAAATGGGCTAAATGAATGTAATGAGAAGTAGAATAATTACTTCCTATCAATTAAATATATTAATATTATATTAATTAATCACCTTTTTGTTCAATATTTATAAACTAACTAATTCATCCTTTTTAATCACTTGGACTTTTACAATGACTCAATACAAGTTTATATGACAATTCAATGTTAGTTATAACACTTATTACAGTGTTCAATTTCCCTATAATCAAATCCATATTCTTAACTCATCTAGTTATTCATCTAATTTCATTTTACGGTATAATTATCATGGTTTATACCATAGTGCATTAATATCCTTAATTTATCTTAATTTCAAATAATGTAGTAGTTAATTTCATTCACAATAAATTTAATTAATTATAATTTATTTCAATAAATTAACTTAGTTTAACTCCAAATCCTTTTTATCTAATCAATTATTATTCAATAAACCAAGATAACATTTGTTTTACCCTTTATTACATTCGTAAGTTCAAATTTCCATCTTTCCTTTGTATTAACTACCCTATTTCCATTTTTCAATATTTCTACCAGTATACACGCTAATTGCGATTAACATTCTAAACAAATTCATTTACTTGGGTCCATACTTTCCATTATATTGATTACTACACTATGAATAAATTTACAATCCTATTCATTTCACTATTACATTCACCCTTTCCGTTACAATTCTTAAATACTTTTGCTTTTATTTAATTACCGTTAACTATATTATTATTATTCCATTAGCCAATTAATTAATTACATTCGTTTCTTACACTGATATTTCTATATACATCCTAGATTTGTATAAATGGCCATATTTCAAAATGTGAAATCTTGTCTATTACACATATTAATTAAGGTTTAAAACCAAATCCCATATCAATTTTAAGTAAATTAATTCACCAATTATAATATTTATTTCAATTACTTAAAATAATTCCTTTATTATAAATTGAATCCAATATGTTACAACTTTACTTACATTAACATTATTTCCCTTGTTTTGGTTATTATTTCATACATAGATCACAAGTTTACATTCCTTTATAATATCTTATGAAAACAATATATATTTCAAATACTTTATTGCATTAATTTACATTTAGTTACAAATAAATCAATATATTATTCCACACATTAATACACTGATTTCATTTGTTTATACTATATTCCATTTAAAACTAAGTCATAAAATTTGAATTATTATATTAAATTGGAATGTTCATTCACGTTCATTAATTATTAAATTGCAATAACGTATTTCCTTAATTTACATCCAATTGCTGTTAACCATGTTTTAGTACATTAATCAATTCAATACTTACCTCTAATTTCACATATTCAATTTATATCTAGGTATAAACCCTTATATCACATTATAACTTAATGCATACATTAATAAAAATCTTAAATCAAATTAATCATTTCACCTTGGTAACATTCCTTTATTACAATAAGAATAAAATTAACATTTACATTGTTTCACTTATTGGAATTACATCTAAGTTATTAACAATTAACTTACCAATATTATCCAAGTTATTATTTACCTTAATAATTCACTAAATTTTTATTTCCTTCAACATTAAATTACAAAAATCTTCTTAAATTAAGAAATTTAATTATCGAATTTTACGGGTCGTTACACTCTCCCCTACTCAAAACTTTTCGTCCCCGAAAGGAAAAAAAGGGAAAAGAAGGACTAGGAAATCAATATATCTTATTTAAAATGTTAAATTTATAAACAAATAAATTTACAAAATTAATCAATTTAAATAAAACATACCAATTTATACCCATTAAATCTTTCTAAGACTCAAATTAATAAAAGTTTGGAAACCATTTTCAAATATTTTCTAAGTCGGAAAATTTCGAAAGAGTCTTCTTTGTACGGAGAGGCTCGGAAGAAAATATAATATCAATATAACAATATACAACATATATTTACTAAAATAACATATATCCAAACCCGAGAAAACAATATAATAACGCTATAAACCGTAATCCGAAAAAGTACCTATTTTTCGGGCAATTTACACTTATATTATGAAACCAAATGCAGTAGCAATTGCTTCCATAACCTGTATTTCACTTATATAATCTGAAAAGAGTTAATAATTATATAAAATGAAATGTTTAAAGGTTGTTTTCAACTTCTAATAGCCAAGTCAATATAAAACAATGACAACCAATTGCAACCAACATACAATCATCATATACCATCAACACACATCAATTATCCATTAATATCAAACAAAACAAATAGTTGTTCGGGTTCAGAACTTTAAACTATACAGGATGAAAAATAACTACTAAGTGCACCATTTACTCAACAGTCTAGATGAAACTAAATAGATTATTCATTCACCCAAACAATATTAAAGTATCTTTGCCCAAACAGTTATAAGTCAAACAAACAACAATTTCAACCAATAAATCAAGTTCATTCTTATTAATTTCATTTCATACATTTGTTGTTTGATTTATGTTTTTCATTCATATAATGGTTTATCTTTTTAATTTACATTATTTCTTGCAAGTTTTCATTTATTTCTTGCGACTATTCTTTTTCATTTATTTATAGCATTCAAGTTTAATTCAATTCCTCTACATAATAATTCATTACGTAAGTCTATAATCTTATACTTGCAATACTTACTTCTTATTACCCTTATTATAGTAACATTACAATTGTGACTTAAGTTCACAACTCCATGACATCAATTCTTATAAATAAAAGCAATTTATTGAACACTTTCATTACATACTTTTACTTGTACAATTTCCATTACATTTTCTTATTAAACATTTCAACTTTAAATATTTGGTAAGTTATACATATGCTTTTTAAGAGTGTAATTGAAAGTTATACAAGTCTTTCTCATTTCTTTAAATTAATTTAATGTTCAATAATTATATCTTTTGTTTTATAAGTTACAATTTAAACTTTCATTTAATCTCATTTATACTTAGCATTAAATTTCTTATTTTAATTAGAGGCTCTAATTATAAATTAGTTACATTCCACTTCACTACAATAACTGAAACTATTAATCAATGGGAACTTAAGAACTAAATACCGGGTTATATTTTCAAATCATTTTAAAGATAATAGATAAAGGTTTATACTTGAAACTTATATATCCCATTATACTTAAACAATCAGAATTTTATATTCGTTTATCAAAATAAATCTGTAATAAAACTACTATAGTGGACTTCCCACTTCGAAACTCGAAAATGAATGTCAATGATGCGGTCGCCATCACCAAAATTATTTTCCAGCGATAAAGCAGGGAGTACAGAACTTATTTCTTTTCCAAATTTTCTATTAAAGCATTTCTTTCAAATTATATTGAAATATTTATATCAGAAAATACTTCTAAATTATCATTTTTATAATCCAAAATCATTTGAAAGAAATTTCAAAACCCCGAAACTTAGGTCCTAAATTTCCAATTTTCATTTACTTTATTTTCAATCTTATTTCAACTATTATTTACATTTCATTACCCGACAACCAATATATTTATCATTTATAAAAAAAATTATTATATATATATAGAAAATATAAAAGGCAAAATTATTTCATTCACCTATATCAAAACAAATATTATGTCGATCTGTCCTATTAAGTGTTTAGAAATCCCTATTGATGTCATAGCATCCCAAGCACCAACCAGAAATTTATAAATACAGAACGGAACAAATTAACACAATATTAAAACCTTTTTATAATACTAACAAATACGCTCTCTCATATATATACACTCAGCGACTCATCATAGGGTATTACTACTCTACTAATAAAGAGTCAAACCTCACAAAGCTAAGGTTCATCGCTAAACCAAAGCTCTAATACCAGATGTAACGTCCCGCCTTTTTGCACGCTTTAAATCGACGATAAACCATACACGTCAGACTTAAACCATACAGAAGGGCGGATTGTTATGGGATAAATAAGAAAAAGTAGAGAAAGAAAAACAAAATAGAATCTTGCAGCGAAACGATAAAATATAACAATCAAATATACAGTTCACGAAGCTGTTTACAAAATATTCAATTATACTTATACAATACATATCAGAGTTGCACATACCAGTGAATAATAATCAATGTAGCGGAATACAGTGTGTAATGAAACAATATAATATATAATATATAATAATAATAATAATGAAATCTTCGTCTTCTTCCTCCAGAAATAAAGTCCTCAATTCCTGAAATGCCCGGACTGACCCGAGCGAATTGAAAAAAACAAAACACTCGAGTCAGAACTAAAAGATCTTATGTAAGTTAAATCAACAGGAATAAATATGAGTGCAATAACTTAAGAGATGCTCGGGATTCACATCTCCTAAGGATCCGTTAAACTATTTACTATGTAGTAATATTTCGCCATTATAATAATGTCTATTGTAAAATAAACTTACTTTTAAATAGCATTAAGGCTTTACATTTTCCACCTTAACACGTAATAGTCTCAGTAGTCCATCCAATATCACAGTCCCTTCTGATCGGGAAGCCACCAGAGGATACCACACTGGCTACGGGAGAAAACCAAACTCGTACAAGGCGAGATAGGGTAGATGACACGACACAACTAGATAATGCCAGGGTAGATATACCAATTGCTATCCGGGCTGGTGGTAATGCGTAGCGCGCAGCTACCGCCCACCATGAGCCACACCTCGAAATAAAAAAATCAAAAGTGGCCACTGAATCAATCCAAAAGTCAAAGTATAATAACGAAGGGATGTGTCCGACCAAAGGTGCTACCTCATTGGCCCGAGAATCGCTCCTGTTTTACCCACCTTATGCCAACTCACGGGAGTCGGGTCCACGTATTTACCTCAAAGGAAACGCCGCTGCCATCCTACTTCATTCTGGAATCTCCACCACGTACACGGTTGTTAAAGTGGTTTCCGGAGTTGGCAGAGATATGACAACTTCCGATCCCGGTCTCTTCAACAGCCAAACGTTATTATAACACTGCGGTCTTTTCAAAATAGTTTATACTTTAAAACCTGAATAAAATATCCATTTCAAAACCATATAAATACGATATCATTTCTATTTTAAAACCCAAATCAATATGATATCATTCTATTTCAAATATATCCTTTTCAAAAAACATAGCACTTTCAAATCTATATACCTCGAAACTTATAGCTTTAAAACATAACTTATAATACTTAAATGGTTTAAATATTAAATTACTTTATATAATAAAATAGCTTCTTTAATTTTTCAAATAAATTCCAAATACCGATTTGAACCTCTCAATAAACCATTTCAATTCATATATTTCAAAGCTTTAAATATTCCACCATTTCAAAACTACTTCTTTGATAATTCCATTCCTATCAAATTCAATTACTATTATTTAGATTTGAAACGTTTACTTAATAAATCAAATATCATTTAAGTAAAACCTTTAACTTCAAATAACTGGATACTCTTTAAATTTTAGTTAACTTGATATATTCATTTAAATCAACTCGATATTTATTTAAATCACTCTACACCAAAATAAGTTATAAGAATCATACCATTTAAAATATCAATTTTATTTAAATTTCAAATCAAATTTATTCGAGTATAATTCTTAAATAATTCAATTCAAACCAATTTCATATTTATCTTCCAACTTAATTTTAATTTAAGTCACTAAAACTCTATATATACAATATCTTAAACAGGTACTTAACCATATAATATAAAACAATCAAACCCCATTATTCAACTTATTTTTATTGAACAAATTTATACATAGCTTAAATTCAAGCATTCAACTTTATATAAAATAATATTTATAAAATCTCAAAAATCTATATTCATTAAACCATATTATATAAAATAATCAAACTTTATTATTGGACTTATTTTATATTTCAAATCATATTTATATATAGCTAGAATCAATAATAAATTTGACGTTTATATAACATCAAAAATCAATATTTATATAACCCGTATATTTCTTTACAAAACCATAGAAATCATTTCACAATATTTATATATATATATATAGACCGCGGTGTTTGTATATAATTTTCTATCCTATGGTCAAGTGATACGGATATTTATCATTTCAATCAGCAATTTAAAAATCAAAATTACGGTTATATATCAATTCAAACCGCATTCCCGAATGAAAATAGAATGCGTAATAACTTGCAGTTTATAACAATACAAAATATAGCATCCATTCACCCAATATCAATCATCAACCATTTATTACAATCATCATCCAATTTAAACAATATCATCAACATAGAGCATATAATAAATAACAGGTAATTACTTACAGTTTATATCTAAAAATAAATTAAACAATCTATCTAACTGGCAGTTTATATGCAATAACAAAATCAATAACAATTTAATTTAAATAAATGCAATTAATTGAGATGATGATTTAAAATATACCAAACAATTATAAATAAATTTCTAATCACACCATAAATCAATTTAACAAACATAAGAAATTTTAGAAATTGTGAGTGGGTTAAAACACTCACCTTTGATTTTAGCCCATGAAAATCCAAACAGAAGCGCAAAACTCAACAATCTCCAAATTCAACTAAATCAATTTCATGTTGTCCGGAATGTTAATTTGAATCCAACAGAAGAAATCGTGCGTGAATCAAAGTTTATATGTAAAAGATATTCATGTTACAAGAAATATTATTAAAATAAAAATTAGTACGCGTTAAAAATATATATAAATAAACTAATTTTAATACTTACGTTTTCTCAAGATGAGGCTTCAGGAAAAGATTGAAGAACAACTAAGATGAGGACAGAAAGTGTACGAAAATGAAAAGAAATCATTTGTATAACAGAATGCTTTTGGATTTGCAAGAACAAGAGCTTTTGAATATGAGGTATTAGGAGAAACAAAATGTAAAAGAAGAAATAAGATATAGGTTATTTATAATTAGGAAATTAATGCGGATGGACAAAAATAAATGTCATGTTTTATTATTAAATCTTCAGGCATTAATAATACATAAGGAAATGTACGTAGAAATGGAAAAGTTTGCAAACGAAAGTAGAATTTTGTATACGTGAAAATAAGGTGGCAAGAATTAAATACAACCTAAAAGTCTAGGCTCAGGTATTAAACAGAAGGAGAAATAAATGGATCAAGTATTAATAATAAGGTAACTATTTTAAAACGTTCATGCAACAATTAATAATAAAAGAAATGAGGGACCATGTACGTCGCACAACCTTTTGAAATACAATTTTTTTTTTTTTGAAACGTAACCAATTTAACTTCATTAACTCGAATAATATTCAAATTTGTATGCATTTAGGTTTTATCTATGCATAATAAAATATTTATACTTACCTTAAAAATGAAAACGTTCAATTTTGTTTTCTCAAAATAATCTTTTATTTCCATTAAAACACCCTTTTTGTTTAACACAAACGTGCATTTCTTTTATGAAATCTATTAATTGCAATCAACGTTTCCTTTCCTTTTAATTGAAACAATTGAATTACATTAATTACAGTTACTTACAAAGTTTAATTTCAAAATAGACAACTAAAATGGATTAAAAAAAATAGAACAATTGTTTATTTAAACACGTTTGTAAATTTATTGTTTATACACAAGAGTAATAAATAGATTATTTTCCTATTCTTGTAGTCAGTCTGTAAGCTAAAACATAGTTCAAATAAACATATATTTCTTTCTTTAAAATCAATCTTTCTATTCTTTATTTTAATGAAATTAAACCTACATTCACGGTTGAAACATTCATTTTATTTGATGTAAATGTTTTTTTTCATTGAGTCAAAACTTTCCTTATATTTTCACAAAACATAAGCTGCTTTTAATTACACCTATTACAATTAGTATTCTCTCTCCTATTAATTGAAAATTTTCAATTACATTAATTTCAGTTGATTAAGTTTCAAAATAGGTTAAATGAATGTAATGAGAAGTAGAACAATTACTTCCTGTCAATTAAATATATCAATATTAAATAAATTAATCACCTTTTTATTCAATATTTATAAACTAGCCAATTCATCCTTTTTAATCACTTGGACTTTTACAATAACTCAATACAAGTTTATATGACAATTCAATGTTCGTTATAACACTTATTATAGTGTTCAATTTCCCTATAATCAAATCCATATTCTTAACCCATCTAATTATTCATCTAATTTCATTTTACGATACAATTATCATGGTTTACACCATAGTGCATTAATATCCTTATTTTATCTTAATTTCAAATAATGTAATAATTAATTTCATTCACAATAAATTCAATTAATTATAATTTATTTCAATAAATTAACTTGATTTAACTCTAAATCCTTTTTATCTAATCAATTATTATTCAATAAACCAAGATAACATTTGTTTTACCCTTTATTACATTAGTAAGTTCAAATTTCCATCTTTTCTTTGTATTAACTACCCTATTTCCATTTTATAATATTTCTACCAGTATACACGCCAATTGCGATTAACATTCTAAACAAATTCATTTACTTGGGTCCATACTTTCTATTATATTGATTACTACACTATGAATAAATTTACAATCATATTCATTTCATTATTACATTCACCCTTTCCGTTACAATTCTTAAATACTTTTTCTTTTATTTAATTACCGTTAACTATATTATTATTATTCCATTTGCTAATTAAGTAATTACATTCGTTTCTTACATTGATACTTCTATATACATCTTAGATTTGTATAAATGGCTATATTTCAAAATGTGAATCTTGTCTATTACACACATTAATTAAGGTTTTAAACCAAATCCCATATCAATTTGAAGTAAATTAATTCACCAATTATAGTATTCATTTCAATTACTTAAAATAATTCCGTTATTATAAATTGAATCCAATATGTTACAACTTTACTTACATTAACACTATTTCCCTTATTTTGTTTATTATTTCATACATAGATCACAAGTTTACATTCGTTTATAATATCTTATGAAAACAATATACATTTCAAATACTTTATCGCATTAATTTACATTTAGTTACAAATAAATCAATATATTATTTCACGCATTAATACACTGATTGCATTTATTTATACTATATTCCATTTAAAACTAAGTCATAACATTTGAATTATCATATTAAATTGGAATGTTCATTCACGTTCATTAATTATTAACTTACAATAATGTATTTCCTTAATTTACATCCAATTACTGTTAACCGTGTTTTAGTACATTAATCAATTCAATACTTACCTCTAATTTCACATATTCAATTTATATCCATGTATAAATCCTTATATCCCATTATAACTTAATGCATACATTAATAAAAATCTTAAATCAAATCAATCATTTCATCTTGGTAACATTCTTTTATTACAATAAGAATAAAATTAACATTTACATTGTTTCACTTATTGGAATTACATCCAAGTTATTAACAATTAACTTACCAACCTTATCCAAGTTATTATTTACATCAATAATTCACTAAATTTTTATTTCCTTCAATATTAAGTTACAAAAATCTTCTTAAATTAATAATAATTACCGAATTTTACGGGTCGTTACAGTAATCCACTAATAAAGTCCATACATATGTTCTCTCGTTCCACTGTAGAACCTCTAACGGAAGTAGTAGCCTGCTTGGCTTCTTTTGTTAATCTTTCACCCTTTGGTATGTTAAATACTTATCCACATATTATGCCACATGCATCTTCATTGCTGGCCAGTAGAAAGTCCTCTTTATAGCCCGATACATTTTGTCCCTACCCAGATAAATGGTCATCATAGAATGGTGACACTCTTTTAAGACTTCTTCTATCAATTCCTCGACCTAAGGTACACATAACCTACAATCACGCCTAATGTATCCTTTTTGATATTTGCAGTAATGATCCAAATGATTTGATCATTCACTCTGTTCTAGTTGATTCGGTTCATCTTGCCTCTGACTTAATCTAATTCTATCCATTAATGCAATCTAACTTCCATCGCAACCAATAAACCTGGTATATATTCCAATGAAGTTCAGAAGGGAATATCAGAAATAAACACTTTCATTCCAACAACAACTAATTCACTATAGCATGCCCCCTACTCAATGCATTTGCAACCACATTCCCATTTTTAACATATAAGCAATCCCTAAATCATACAACGAAAGAAACTTCATACATCATTGTTGTCTCAAATATAGATCCTTTTGCTAAAATAGATGCTTAAGAGACTAATGATCCGTGAATAGCTTAAATCTTTCTCCCAATAAATAGTACCTCCTGGATTTTAATTCAAACATGAGGAAGCTAACTCAAGAGCATGTGATGGATAATTCTTCTCGTGTACCTTGAGTTGTCGGCTAGCATATGCTACCACCTTTCCTTCTTACATCAACACAACACCAACATATCATCCACATACACCATAAAACATTTTAATTAATTTCTACCAAAAACTATGCTCGTCAAATCCATAAAATAAGCAGGAGCATTAGCCAAGTCGAATGGCATGACTACCACTCAAAAAACCCTTCAGGAGTTCTAAATACAGTCTTCAAAATACTATATTATACTACCCTTAACCGATGGAATCATGTTGCCAAATCAAGCTAAGAGATGGATTTAGCATCAACTAATTGACCGGTGATGCGAGGAAAAGGATATAGGTTCTTTCTCATCGGTTTTTTCATCTCTTTATAATCAACGCAAAGCTTAAGAGAACCATAAGCTTTAGTGGCAAAGACAACAACCTTTCTCCACTTTGAAATACTTCTCCTTATTAAACCTTTCTTCAATAACTCTGAGACTTCCTCATCAAATTATATCCTCCCTTTCGAAGTCGTATGCCTAAGTGGAAGTATTATGGGACTTTAGTCTTTAAAATGATCGATTCTAAACTACATCCCACTTCGGAGTGGAAGACTGAAACCTTCTTCAAAGATATCTGGAAAATCTTGCACTATGGGGATTAAAAACATGTCATCATGTGATATACAAAGGGAACGCTAGTAATTATTCATCGTGTAATCATCAGGCTTACAACATACAATAAGGTCCTTCCCTCCGTCATCCTTTAATTGCACAACTCTCCTGTCATAACCTAAAATTACTCCATAGCGTATCATCTAGTCCATTCACAAAATCAATCAATACCCCGAGAAGCTAAGAAGATATGCGTTACATGGAAATACCATACCATGTATGATCAATTAAGATTTTGACAAACCAAGGGTAGACGGGTTGTTCCTGGAACAAGATTTAACACTAAAATAGAATCAAAGATAATTTGGGGTCCACGGATTAAATTATCCACTAATGCATGACTAATGATGAGATGCGGCGGTATCGAAAAAAGTTCTTTTTGGAAATCTAGATAGAGATACATACCTTCCATAACAGTCTTCTTCCCCTTCTAATCAGCATATGCTACAATATAATTAGTCGGAACTGCTTCTACTGTATCCGACTTCACAATTTGCCTTTTCTTCTTTTGTTGAGCGGGATAGTTATCCTTGAAATGTCCCAATCGTTGACATCCATAACAGTTAACTTTAGGAATGTCTACTCAGCATTGTTTCATCAAGACCTTTCTTGTGACACCTCCTTTAAACTACAACCTACCTCTTTTCCTATCCTTTGTAATGTCCACCTTTTCGCTTATTCTAGTTTATGTTATTTTCTTTCTTTGGCTCATCTTCCTTAACTATAACAGCTAACCTTCCATCAGTCGAATTGAACAATGTTACTTCAATTAGTCCTTCAATTGTTGCTTCCAATGGTATTTGATTCAGTACCAACTCTTTCAATGGAAAATTAAGACTCATAGCAAACTTCAGCACCTTCTTCTCTAAGGTCTTGATCAACTTAAATCCAAACCTTGCCAAATCAATAAAGTAACTAACATATTCGCCCATGATATAATCTTCTTGCTTCAAACAAATATACTTTCTAGTGGCAATCCCTTCCACTCTAGAGAAGAACCTAACCCCAAATCCCCTCTTAAAATAAAACTGCGAGATAGTACCCTCATCCACTTCCAAAGTGATTACTTTCCACTAATTTACGGCTTCTCCTACGAGATGCTATACGACAAACTGCCTCCTAGTGATGTCGCTTGAACCTAATAAGCTGAAAATCTTCTTATAAGATCTTAAACAAGCCTTGGTCACCAAATAATTTTCAGTACCCACATAGGGCTTTCCGCTCAAACTTGAGAAATCTATATAGAGCTTTGGGAAGCTCCCTATCGGTGCAGGTTGGACAGGAATTACCATTAGAGTGGCAATAACATTAGGAATAGAAGGGGTTTCGATAGAGTTCTCACTAAAGCTATTTCGTTGCTAAAGGATTTTGTAATAGCCCAAAGCTGTTGCGAAATAGGGAGTTGTTAAAATTTAGCAACTGTCCGAAGCTGTTGTTAAATGAAATTTAGCAGCGGCTCAAGGTCATTGCCAAATTAAATTTCGCAACAGACTTAAACAGCTGCGGAATCAAATTTAGCAACGGTTTTGAGAAGTTGCTAAATTTCCTTTGGCAGCGGCTTAAAGCTGTTGCTAAGTTTTCTTTAGTTACTGAAATTAACATCATGCTAGCAGCTGAAATTAATAGCGTGTTATCATGATACACAACTATAACATCTGAAACAACTACAAAATCTGAAAAAACTGAAACATGATACTTAAGCCAACTGTAGATTGATTAATAGATGGATTGTTCAACCTATAACCAACTGAAACATAATATTGAAACATAAAATACGAAACAACAGAAATAATACAAAACTATTGTTAAGTATTATAGCCACCTGAAACATAATATCTTAAACAATTAAAATATTAATAGTTTGTACATTCATTCTTAAGGTTTTGTACATCTCTTGTTTTCTCTTTTAGCCACAGCTCGAGTTGCATCTTCTTTTGAGAAGCATGGATCTATTGTCTTCTTATCAGAAGTACTTAGATTTTTCATGTTTTTCTTAGAAGCGTCAAAATGCCGTCATATAAAGATGTGGGAAAGTTGTGCCGATATAAGAGCCAACCATGTCCAAATAATGATAATTAAAAGGAACGTATGAAAATATAATCTGCAATTTACTTGAAAGTTAATCGCTTTTAGGAGTTAAAATAATCATAAGTGCTACATGCATAGTTATCATATTCTAATTTAGTTTAGAATATCTCAATCCTGAAGAAAATAAAAGAAGTTAACATACCATAAGAACGAACCTATGCAGTGAGCAACCATAATCGGTGCATTATGTCTGTCATTAATATATCCATGCTTGAATAAATGATAAGTGGGTTTGCGGAGTTCAAATGCATTAAAAAAATGGATACTACTTTGATATTTCCATCTTGGCAAATAGATGTCATTACATTTAAGGTAGTACATTTTATAGAGCCATTACGATGAATATTATAAGTGCCAACTGGCAAGCATGGCTAACTACAAAATAAAAGTAGGTAGCATCCAAAATCTTCCTCTTTATACTTCTCATTCAAAAAGTCACACAAAATATTTCAACCAAAATCACTGGGAACAAAGTTAGAAATAACAATGTTAAAGTAAATAGGAGGAAATTGTTTACCATAGCACTTAGTCCTTTGCTAGCTATGATAGAATTCTCAAAATAGTGAATGAGATATATCCTACATCGTCAAAAATAAGTCAATTTTTTTGTTTATACAGTGTATTCTCAATCTTTATATTGGCCCTTAGAGTCAGGTAATTTTGTGCGAGGGGAGGGCCTATATGGCCATGGACTAACACGCATGTTGCCCGACCGACCAAACCGGGTCGGGTCAAATAAAATTGCGCTGTGTCATATATGTTCGCTAACTAAAAAATGGACTGATTTAAAACAAAAGTGTATACGGATTATCAAGCGGTTGTGACTGTTGTAAAATGATGAAGAGACGCGACTGTTGCAAATAGCAACAATTTTTTTACCGTTGCAAACAAACGGATGCGGCTGTTGCAAACAGCAACAGCATTTGGCATTGCAAATGAAAGCAAGTGCTAGTTGCGAACAGTAACACTTTTTGCATTGCAAATGAAGGGATTCTACTTTTCTCAACGGGTGTAACCTTTGGGAATTCGGCTATAAATAAGGAGGAAACCTGATCACTTTCCTTACTCGATTTTAAAATCGAATTATCTCTTCTTTATTTTCATTTTCATAAATCATATTCAGTCCTATCACACAGAGGATCATAAACATTGCAATCTCGAGCAGTTTATGTCTGTTGTATCTTGAAAGACTTTGAATAAAGTCTTAATAAAATTGTTACGACAAGCCTCAGACGAAATTTCTTCTTCAACCGGTTAGATTTCCAGTTGATTTATATATATATATATATATATATATATATATATATATATATATATCATTTTCGTTTCTACGTTGTACTATTTCTTTAAATAGTATAACGTTTGATTTATCGCTATAGTTATTATTACTATAGTTTTTAGTTTGTTGTTGTAATTAATTACAACATACTTATTGTTAAAAATAACTAATACAGAATTCCAAAGTAGTGGAAATCTGATTTGTAAACTTGTGAGACGAGTTTATTATTGATTAGTCTCTGTTTTGATATATTAAACGTATAACAAGTTACAATATAAAATGCATGAATAAGACCATATAACAACTCTGCAGTAGACTCGATTTCATTTTGTTCATAACCATCAATTTCACCTACATACAAGTAGAACAAGTATCCAATATATATATATGTATATATATGTATATACATATGTATGTATATGTATGTTTGAAAAAAAATGATAATGTAGGTATATCGATGCTAAATGTACCACTTAATGAATTACTGTCCATTATCATGTCAAGAGAATACTCATAAAATTGAACTTAGCAGTGAACATCACATAGGTTGAAATCATAAAATCAGACTATTATGGATAAAATGTAGCATATACTACTTTGTAATTTTGTTCAAGTTTGAATAATTTTGACCACATTCCAGACTAAAATTCATTGGCCATGTATGCTAAATGGTAAAGAGATTAAAAATAATAATAACCAAAGCGCTTCAAATTAATAAAAGGTTGAAAGGAGGTCTAATATACTTATTAGTATCCCTAGTAATCCATGCTCAGTTTTGAAACTTTACTGTCTGTAATTCATTGACCTTGGTTTTACACATTAATCACTTCAAACCTAGGCTTTTCTAATTTTGCTAAATTTCCACAGCTGTTTTCAGTATAGTAGAAACTCATTCCTTTTAATCCAAATGATTAATTTAACATTAAGGATCCATTTTTCTCCGCTCTTCAAAGGATATTATTGCACACATATTGCAAAAATCAAGACCTAATCTTTAGGTAGCTTTCTTACATATATGTGCAAGAGGATATTTCTACGTAGCAAGTAGCTTAGAATTCAAAACCGAATAAAATATAATTAAATCAAATTTCGAATAATGTAAATTAACTTTTATAAAAGCAAAAGGTCATGTTTAATTATATTGATATCCACAAATGTATTTGTGATTCTTGATGTTTCCTTTGAATTCCTTTGTTATATAATTTTCAATTTTTGCAATGCGTACTTCCTTGTATTTTAGTAGGTTACAATTAAACAAGCTCATGCACAGATGATAGTTTAAAATATTGATATGTGCAGTAATTATCTAAGCAGCTGAATTTAGACGCTAATTTGAGAGAACAGAACATGGTATAGAATTTAAATACCAACGAACATGAAAATTTCTTTTGATGTTCGGAGAAACTGGATATGTTATAAGACTAAAGAAAAAAAAATGTATTTATCATTGTTACATACCGGATTATTGACAATAAGAACTGATGTCTCTAAAGGGTTTATAGTCTAGTAACTCTAGATTGTCATTTGTGTACTTTTCAAGATGTCTTAGTACTCCTTAGAGGCATCAGAATATGCTCTGATAATTGAAAACTGTAATGTGAAGTAGCACAAATTGCCTGTCCCGAATGTACGAACATTTAGTGTCTCATTTTTCTTAAAGCTAACAAGATACGAGTCAGTCTAGATAACCATATGGTTGGATAAAATTTCAGACTAGCATATCGGGTTAATCTATTAAGAATATTGATTTTACTGTACTATTCATGTCCCCATATCAAGCTATTAGATAATTACAGCAAGAAAATTTTGAGATATTTAAAGACTCGCTACTAAATATTAACTATCCTTGTACTCCTAAGAAAATATAGTCAAATTAATTATACGGTTGTATATTATATATATATATATATATCTGTATGTGCATGTATATATGTATGTGTGTGTGTATATGTTATTGGCAACATAGTCCTAAGGTTAACAACAGCCGTCATTTATAATAATAATAAATAATAAATAATAATAATAATAATAATAATAATAATAATAAATTTATTGTTGTTGTTGAAAAAAAATTAGGGATTAAGGAAATCATAATGTGGCAACAACATTAATAATAATAGTAAACTTTTGAAGACGGTGATATAATTGAACATAACACACTCACTACTAGAACGGCTGCCAATTGCGACAGCTTTTTGCGTCGGCTAGCGACGGCTAAAAAAAGCGGTCGTCGCTAGCCGAAGCTAGCCAACGTACGATCTGAAGATACAGGCAGCAACCCAGACCGAAACAATCACTCTTCCCTTCCTCAAACACCTTTCCCCCAAAATCACCACCAGCCGCCCGCCTCCACGGTCTTCCGTCGCCAATTTCAAGCTCTCTAAACTTGCCGGTATCTTCTCGTCTCCATTATCTATGTTTAATTTAGGTATAAACTAAATTAGTTGATGATTTAGTGATTTGGAATCGACTGATTTAGTGATTTAGAATTGATGATTATATCTTAGTAGTTGATGAAAATATAGTTTATTAGTTGATTTGGGTATATAATTAAAACCCTATTTTAGGAAATTAGTTGATTATGATTTTGAAATTGATGATTATTATGTTGATGATAATGGTATGCTAGTTGATTTAGGTAAGTTAATAAGTGGTTTGATTATTTAAATTGCAAAAAAAAATTAGGGTTGATTTAAAACTCAAAAATTAGTTTGTAATCGTTGCTTAATATATGCTTATTGATATGTGTACAATGTTTGATAAGTGTGTGTTAATTATAAGTTCTACTGGTTAGTATAAAATAGTAAGTTAAAATTTTAGTTTATAAAATAGTTAAGTTAATGTTTTAAATTGTTAACTGAATGTTGAATTAACTTTTAGATTTTCAAATTTATTAAATAAAATGTTTAAATAGTTGAATGAATTATCAAATTTTGAAAAGAGCATAACAACGACAAATATTCTAGCGAATTGGATTTGTAAAAAAATTAAACAATGAATATAACAACAACAAATAATTTTAATAAAATCGATTTTGTAAAAAAAATTAGAAATGAATATAACGACAACAAATATTCTTGTAAAATTGATTTTATAAAATGTTAATAAATTAATATAACAAGAACTAATATTTTATTGTAAAGAAATTTAGAAATGAAAATAACAACATCAAATATTCCGCTAAAATCGAATTTGTAAAAAAAATAGGAAATGAATACAACAACAACAAATATTCTGCTAAAATCGATTTTGTAAAGAAATTAAGAAATGAATATAAGAACAAATAATGTTCTAAAATCGATTTTTCAAAAAATTGAGAAATAAATATAACAAGAATAAATATTCTACCCAAATTGTTTTTAAAAAAAAATTGAAATGAATATAATGTTGATTTGAAAATAAGCATTAAATATTATTTCAAAAAATAATTGATGCTAAAAAATTAAAACCTTTTGAAAAATTAAAGCCTTTGATCCCATAAGGTTTTAATTTAGTTTAGAAAATACAACGACAAAAATACACCTCTTGGATGCAAAGTTATGCATAAAAGAGAAGTGATGTGAAGTGCTGTCGAAATTAGATAGAAATTTGGTGTGTGAAACCTTTATTCCTAAATGGTTTTACTTTATTTAAGAAAATACAACAACAATATACCATTTGAGTGCAAGTTATGCATAGAAGAGAAGTGAACTGAAGTGTTGTCAAAATTACTAACATATATTTTCAAATCTGTGAAAATGTTTGATTATTTCCTCGAACGTACTTGGATGTATGAAGTCAAAACTGGTAGGAAAGGTTCAACAAGGAAACATTTCCGTAACGGCGTACACGAATTTATTAGATTCGCTAAATCTAATAATCTAAATAACGAAGAAATTCGTTGCCCGTGTAGTAAGTGCTAACATTTGAAGCATTGAAAACCGGGTATTGTTGAAGTACATTTGTATAAACATGGTTTCGTGCCGAATTATTATATCTGGGATCAATCATGGAGAACTTGTTAAAACCTACACCTAATCCTATAGTGTTAGAGGATGATAATATTATAACGAATCCGATAGAAAATATGGTGGAAGATGCAGCATGATCAATGTTTCCTATCATTCAAGCCGACGATGAAGATGTAAACGTCGAAGAAGAACCGACAACGGGAGCTAAGAGATTATATGATTAATTGGATTCTGGTAAAAGGCCGTTGTGGGAAAGTTATAAAAGCGAAACCAAACAATCAGTAACCATCGAATACATTACTATGAAATCAAAATTCAACCTTATAGAAGCTGCATTTACAGCAGTTGTACAAGCTGCAAAATGACACATGCCACCCAATAATCTGATGTGCGATTGTCATTATAAAGTGAAAAAACTGATGCCCGCTTTCGGTCTGCCGTACGAAAAGATAGATACATGTGTAAAAGGTTGCATGTTGTATTGGAAAGATGTCGTTGACCTTAGAAAATGTAGAATATGTAATGAGGAAATATACAAACCAAGAAAGAAGAAAGGAAAAGAAGTTCTGTACAAGAGAATGCATTATTTACCCATCACTTCCAGACTTCAAAGTTATATGCATCTTCCGCTGCGGATGTCATATGCGATGGCACAGTGTGAGAACACCAAAAGAAGGATCCTCGATACATCCATCTAATGGAGAAGCATAGAAACATTTCGATAAGACTTATCCTGCATTTGCTGTAGAAAGCCATAATGTCGGACTCGGTTTATGTACGGATGGATTTTCACCATTCTCTCAGTTTGGTAGTAAATATTCATCCTAACCAATTATTGTTACTCCGTATAATGTACCTCCATAGATGTGTAAGAAAATATCATATACGTTTCTCACTATTGCTATCCTTGGCCCTCATGATCCAACACAAGGAATCGATATGTATTTACAACCATTGATCGAAGAGTTGAAAAAACTATGTAATGAAGGAGTTGAAACATACGACATTTCAAGGAATTTTTTTTTCTTATGTCGCTTCTTTATTATGGACTATTAGTGATTTTCCTGCATATGGCATGCTTTCTGGTTGGAGTACGACCGGTTGGCTAGCCTGCCCTTATTACATGGAAGAAACACGAGCATTTTCTTAACGGCATGGGAATAAATTTTCTTGGTTTGATTGTCATCGGTGTTTTCTCCATCGCAATCATACTTTTAGAAGAGATAGAAAAAACCTTATAGCTAACAGAGAAGATAATATGCAATCACCAAAGATTTGGTTAAGCGAAGAATTATATGAAATTGTAAAGGATTATCCAAAGATACATGAAACTGGAGTGTATATTGAAATTCCAGGAAAATCGGACATTCATAATTGGTGCAAACAAAGTATATTTTGGAAGTTACCATATTGGAAAAATCTCTTACTCCGACATAATATTGACATGATGCACAACGAAAAAAACGAGTTTGTTAATGTGTTTAATACAATCTAAAACGTAAAGAGCAAAACTAAGGATGATTTAAATTCAAGACTTGATATAGCAAATTATGGTAAACGCCCCGAACTTCATATGAAGCTCAATGACAATAAAAAACTGAAAGCATGCTATGAGCTAGACAGCAAGCAAGTAAAACTCATGCAAAAGTGGGTGGAAGAACTAAGATTTCCCGATGGGATTTCTTCTAATCTTCATAGATGTGTTGACTTTAAGAATAGTAAATTGAGTGGGATCAAAAGTCACGATTTATCATATCATGATGAAATATTTACTACCCATGGCTTTCAAAGCACTGTTGCCTGTAAAAGTATGGAGTGTTATAATAGAATTAAGTATGTTTTATAAACAGCTTTTTTCGACAACAGTAAAAGTAGATCATATACGTAAACTTGAAGCAGAAATCCCCATACTGCTTTGCAAACTGGAGAAAATATTTCCACCAGGTTTCTTTAATGTAATGGAGCATTCACTTATTCCTCTTCCATTCGAAGTACTTCTTCGAGGTCCTGTGCAATATGGATGGATGTATGCATTTAAGAGCTAATATTGAATATCTACAATATTTATGTCAGTTTAAAATTCAGTTTTCTATATCTAAATATAAATTAAATTTATTTTGTAATAGGTACTTGAATCATCTGAAGAAAAAAGTTAGACAAAAAGAACGAGTTGAGGGTTCGATTTGCAAATCATATCTTGAAGAAGAAGCTTCTTTCTTTTTCTCTCATTACTTCACTGACGATGTGAACTTACCGTTTGTAAATGTTCCTCGTAATGATGAAGTCGTTGAACAAGGTTCTTCTCAAATAATGTTATCTATTTTTAGACAACATGGTCGACCTATTGGAAAATGTGTGGAAATATGGTTAGACGATAGAGATTACCATATAGCACACACATATGTTCTTCTAAATTGTGCTAAAATTGCACCATTTGTTAGGTAATAATAAATTCGTATATATTTCACTTATATGTACATATTAATTATAACCAATATTACATATTTGCAGTATCTAAGAATCACAGCATCCATCTGGCGATCTCTGTAAAGAATTTGCTAAATAATTTTTGAACTACATTTATGATCCAAGAAACTGTATTATTGATGAAGGTTTACCACATCTTGTGATCGGACCAAAAGAGAAATGTGAAGACTTATCCAGTATTCTTCGCCAATGGATTTAAGTTCAACATGAAAGATTATGGGGCTAAAAAACTAACATATAACAGCGGTGTATTGGTCAAGGGTAGTGATGATCTAGATGAGCATATAAATTTTTTTTACAGCGTCTTAACATAGGTTCTAGAGTTGACATATTATGCAGAACCTGCAAAAAAAGTTTTTTTATTCAAATGCAATTGGTTCAGTATTGTTGCTAGTTTTGGAATCAACATGCACAAAGATTTTAAGCTTATTGAAATAAAGCACACCTTACATTACTATAAGTATGATCCTTTTGTATTAGCTAAGCAAGCATTACAAGTTTATTTTGCTCTATATCCATCCATAAAAAGAGATAAAGCGAATTGCTCGGCAATTTTTAAAACAAAGCCTAGGTTTACGTTTGATGGAAATAATATTCCAAACGAAGCAGCGTATCAGGCGGATCTTGAACCAAATACAGAAATAGTAATAACTGATGGCATTGATTTAGGGCCATTGAATGATGAATCGAATGTTTTATTAGATGCATTTGAAAGTACCCAAAAAAACTAGAGAGAGTACGAGACTGAGTCTGAATCAGAAAACGACGAAGACTGAAAACTCTTAATAATTGCATCGCTTGTTGTATAATGTATTATTCTTAGCTGCATATTATTAGGAGATATGTATTATTAATGATGACCATATTCTGAGCTATGTACTATTCTGTTTTGAAATTTCTATATTTATTTTCGTGAGATCTTATCCCATTTATTATGATTTAGTGGAAGTTTAATGTGATTACTGAAACATGCTTTATACTAATAAATTTATGCCTTTTCATTCTGTGATATTATTTCTCTATGGTAGATATGCCTGACAGAAGATGTAGTTAGAGATCGGAGCCTTCTCCATCTCCCGGTGAGGGTGCCAGTGGCACAGCATCGGATTTACGCCCATTGGCGGAGGTAGTTCCGAAAAGCGCCGGGTAATATCAAATTTATTTAAAGTATTTTTTTTAAATTAATGAAATATCTACATCAAAATTTGTATAGGGACTTTGAGGTGGAGCCTTCGGATTTCATCCTACAATTTCCAAAAAGGTATTTATGAGTAGGATGTTCGGTTGCTAACCTCATTGGGATGACAACCCACCACATATCAATAGTGCTAATATGGCTGATGTACTCGTAAGTATAAGTTTGAATTTCAATTGAAAACTAATATAATTTAGATAAATCAAACTAATTTCAATATGCAGAAAGCCATGCATGTAGATCCATAGGATATGGACATTTTTACCAACCACTGGAATAAAAGGATGAGAAAAAATTACAGAGACACTCAGTCTAACGCTAACAATGTAGGTAAAAAACAAATTGGATGGGTGCGAATGTGTGGGCTGAGTATCTCCGGCTCTAGGACACTCCAAAAGTGAAAGTAAGTTATATATATCTGCATTGTTGTTAAAAAATTAATTTCGTATGTTAGTTGCAGTAATTTTGTTAATCATGTATCTAAATTTATAGGAACCATCTGCCCAGAATCGTGCTAATGGGAAGAAAAATCCTGCATTGCACTGTTGCAGTTCTAAATCCTTCCAAGAACACAGGAGAGAGTTGGTAAATTTATAAATTGTGTTCATAAAAATTTTAAATATCGTTTAATCATATTTGTAACATTGTTTATTTATATGTATACATTTTTAGGCGGCGAGATACAATCGCGAGCCTATTATGGATGAGGTGTTCATAGCCACGCATGCCGTTGAACAAGTAGATGAGGAAGATAACGTTTCGTACGAGTGGACGAACCATAAATCGAGATCCGTAATTGTAAACATATTTATCCTTAATGACAATGTTTCATATTGCTTTATTTCACATTTTATAAACTTTAAATTGAATATTTAACGTGTCTATCAATTGTTCGTAAATGCATGAGAGGTATCAAGTGGAGCGAGCTCGAGTAGCGCAGTCTACCGGCCGGGCAGAGGTTACATTGGAGGAGTCGAACCGTACTTGGGGTGACATTATATACCCGCCTTTGTGAAATAGGCGATACAGCTATGGAAATCAGGAGGTAAATTTCTTCATTTACTAATATATAAATTCACACATACAAATGAATTTAAACTTAAGTGAACAAATTTTAAATTGAATAAGGAAGTTGAATAATTGAAATAAATAAATTGCAACCAATGTACAACGGTTAATTATAAATATTAGTCGCATAATCAATCAAGTATTTATGTTCATACTGTTTATAATGTTCATAAATTATAACTAAGTATCAACTATTTTACAGGCGTTAGTATCCCAGAGGGATTACAGGAGATCCCAAGTCGAGGAGGAGATTGCGCAAATGAAAAAAAAGCCGGAGGCGATAAACAATTGGAGTAAGAGCGTACTGTCGCAATAGCTGGATGAGCATACTGCAACCTACCTGGCACAGCATAGGACGATGCCTGGAGAGGATGGTTTGGAGGACGATGATGAGTAGGTATGCTTGTGTTTCTACCCGATTTTCATCTTGTTTTCCAGCCAAGTGACATTTGTGTATATACTTGATACTTGTTGGTTGGATGTTGTGTTTAATAGGTTAGTGGACATCTATGTATATATGTGATTGATGGATAGTATTTGGTTGTATGGTTATATTGTTTTATGGATTTGAGTGGTTCCCTTTGATTGGTATTGGTTGTTTGATGGATAATATTTGGATTTGGATAGTATACATATGATTACTTGTGATATGTGTGAGATTGTATGATGGATGGAGTGGCATTGGTTGTGAAATTGAATGCATATGTGTTGGAAATTGATTTGAATTTGGTTGTGTAGTTGGATTGACTGAATGGATGAATTGGAGCTGGAATTTATTCCAGACTAGTGACGGCTGGCGATGACTTATTTACCGAGGTTAGCGACGGTTGGCGACGGCTAAATTGTTTTAGATTAGCGACGGCTTGTGGCGTCGTACCTGTTTTAACCAATTTTCTACGTGTCCACCTAGGCGTCGACAACCGTCGCTATTTTGGTGACGGAGCCATCGCTTTTCAATGTGGGGTGACCTAAAGAGCGACGACCGGTGATGGCTAAGCTACGGCCTGCGACGCCTTTTAGCTGTCGCTAAACCCATCTTGTTTTGTAGTGACTTCAATAACACATTCCATGACATATATACATATCACAAAATAGACCTTAAATATTTTAGCTCATTACTCAAATCAATACTTTTAGTCAAATGAATGATTTAGCTAACTAATATGAATAAATACCTAAAATGCCAATGTAATAGGAAAAGGGAACATTTGTACACTTTAAAGTATTTAGGCAAGAGATTAGACTATATTCTTCACATCTTGTCATTCCCCATACATAATCCCTAGCTTGGAAATTCGGATGTTTATAATCCATAACTTCACCAACACTATATACAATTATCACCTACAAAAATAGACAAATATCTAACCAGGTGTAAATATTTAAAAAAGTCTACTTCGCTGCATAGTCTATACATGCTTCCAGTAGTGTTTATATCGGAATTTGCAATTCTGAAAAGCTATTATTGTATGTATTGTCGCTATGTATATAGCGTTTAACTTGCTAGTGAACAAAAGTGAATGAATACAAATGTTTGAACTGTATATCAACCCTCAGTATAACAACATGGTCGATAGCTACAAAGGCAATTATCTAATTGCAAATCATATAACTAGAAAAGAGGGTTATTTATTTTAGCATGATAAACACAAATTCTAAATGTAATTGCGAATTATAAAAATTAATAAAGTCATCAAATTAAGTTTTCCACCTTACTCTAAAGTTAGCAAAATCAAATCAGAAATAATAGACAAAAGATCATATAGATCCAGGGGTGAAGGCCTCGGTATAACTCTGGATTATAGGCCTAGACATCCTACCACTCATGTATGCATCATAAAAGAGAAAGAGGTTCTTCAAGACCATATATGTCAATGAAGACCCAGAAACAGGTTCACGAATACCATTAATATCTACTGGAGGAGCAGCAATGAAGGCAATAATAAATATAGATGTTGCGATCAATAAGCTAGGGATCATCAAAACATGGAACCATCCGATGTAATTGCACTGATCGGGCTCGTAGTAACTGAGGGAATCGAAGACCAAGAAGTGAGGTATTTATACCAAGCATTCATCTTATGGCTAGATCCAATCTCCTGGTCCCTGCGGAAAGGAAAAATAATTTCACATTCTTTCTTTCGGGAAGGGAGGATTTGGGAAATACTACTACAAAACCTTATTTCTTATTTATTGGATTCTAGTGTTGCCTTGATTCAATAATTTACTAAAATAAAAGTAAAAAAGTAAGGATCCAGTATAAAAAAGAAACATTATCTATATCTAGAAATAGACAAATCTAACCATATATACAGCTTCTTGTCTAATAAATGAAATATAATATCAATAAATCCAACTCAGTGAGTGAAAGATTTGTCCACGGGTGTATGGCTTCTATCGTAGAACTAATTCGAAAGGGCTTAGTAGTCTAAGGTGGACCAACAAAACCAAGTAGGGCTCTTTCTTTTCTTATTCTTAGTAAAGATAAAACTTTAATAGTCGATTTTCTAGACTTAACCTTACCTTATTTACATCACACTTGTACTTATATTGTTCGTCTCTCTATATGTCCTAGAGAATAGCCTCAAGATGAGTGCTCTCCTATTCTGACTTCTTCAGAGCCTCCGGTAGCACAGCCGAGACAGCAATGGGTTCTCTGCCTATGCGGGGATGGAGCGACAGAAGTATTGAAAATCCAAGATAAGGTCATGGCGAGACGAGCCGTTTATCATTACGATAGGTGTCAAGTGGAAGTGCAGTGATGTATGCGGCTAAGACATCCTAACAGACCAAGAGATTTGAACCGTGTTCCTACACGACCTCATCAATTCAATCAGGCACTCGCCATCTATTTTCATTGTTCAACTGTTTGACAACATGAAAAAACCAAAAGCTCTGCCCTTCCCTCCCTTGGATAAATAGGGAAGGGCGGCGTGAAACCCTTATTTCTTATTTGTTGGATTCCAATATTGTCTTGATTTAATGATTTAATAAAACAAAAGTAAAAAAAGGATCCGGTATAAAAAAGAAACATGATCTATATCTAGAAATAAACAAATCTAACCATGTATACTATATACAGCTTCTTATCTAATAAATGAAATATAATATCAATAAATCCCATTACTTAGTTTAATGTATTAGTTATTAAAATCATATTTCCTTAATAGGTGTAATAATAGTATTATAAGCAGCTACTTTGGCTCTTGCTCAAAGAGATATTAAAAGAAGTTTAGCTTATTCTACCATGTCTCAATCGGATTATATTATATTAGCTCTAGGAATAGGTTTTCTTTCAAATCAATGGTGGATGCCATTCAAATACGGTGCAAGGAAGTGATGGAATTTTCCCAATCGGTCGGTGGTAGGCAATGGATTTGGGGGGGGGGGACGCAAAGATGTCCATGGTTGTGAGGCCAAAAGCAAGAGGGGTGGAATTAGAAATTCCATAGGAAATTTTTGTGGAGCGCATTATTGTGGATTGGGCGTGTATTATCTATCGGTTCCCCTTTTCTGACTCTATCAGTTCGCAATGGTCCTAAGCCGTTATCAAATTATTATGGCCAATAACCGTTGTTAAATCTTTTCCAATGGCTTTAGATCCTTGCAATATTGCAAAGGACTAGAGCCGTTGCGAATTTGCAGCAAGGTTGCTTTGCAAAATTGCTTATATGATGTAATGTTTGACCAATTACTTCTAGGTACCATCAAAATCATAAAGGAATGTTCACTCCAGGGATGTTTATAGCATCGATCCTGGTGCTAGTACCAACTCTAGTCTAAACCCTACCGGGATTGGTAGCGTTGGTCTTTGTTCCAGTTGAGTTACTCAAATTCAACTATCCGGAAACAAAAATGGGATTCATTCCGGAAAGAAAAATAGGATTCATTAATAACCCCCCAGTAGATAAGGAATGAAACTAAAACGGTAAATGGTGTATACATATGCACTCAACTCTAATAAGAAAAATAAAAAAATGCTCACTCAATACGTTAATAATCCTAAGTTTAGGGAAAGTTTTGCAATGATACTAAATATAATAATCTATCATTTTTGGCTTTTTGATTTAACACAACTCACGATGTGTATGTAGGATCGATTTCACTAAAGAGGGGGATGAATAGGGTGGTACAATTAAAAATAAAAATTAATGCAAAAATATATAATAATTGCGGCACACATAATAGCAGAATAATAAAAGCAGAAATAAAACAACAAAGATTTACCCAGCTTCGCAAAACCCTGCATACGTGCTGCCCCAAAGTTTCTACTATAAATTAAGTAGTCGGACGTTTACATACGTAAACTTGTGACAACCGCTAATGACTAACATAACTCTATGCTCAAAACCCTACCACAACTGAGCCACTGAGTTGCGAATTCTTGAGCTACACCACTGTAGTTCGTAATCCAGTCACACGACTAGAAATTTACACGGTTTAAAATGAAAATTACAACTGCAAAAAACAAAACAAAAAATCCTATTTAATATTTTAAGCCCAAAATGAAATATATAAATGCCGGCTGAAAATAAAAGAAACGTTCCCCTTTATTTCTTTTCTCTATGCAAAACTTTGTCGATCCTTTCTTCGTCCCTTCTCCAATAATTAGGGCTTTGTGAAATTTGAAGCGTCGATTAGAAAATTGATCGATCAATATTGCTTTCACTTGATTTGGCTTTGACTCATTGGCCTTGATAATTCACGGTGGCTTAAATCTGTGTTGAGCTCGAGTGTTATGATTTGGTACGTGATTTTCTTGTTCAATTTTGAATTTTCTCTACTATGGTTCGAGTTATAAAATTGTTTTCGATTTAAGAGTATACTCTGGATTTTTGTATTGAATTCGAATACCGCTGCCGATGATGATTGGGTTTAAATTGGGATGAAAGCCCTATATTTACGTTTGTATAACTCCATTTGAATTCTTCAAACATTTTGGTTGGCCGTTTGATTACAGATTGAATGTTGGTGATGATATTAGACTTTTTCGTCTCTTATACTTTAACTTGTTTGAATAGTTAGTTCCATTCTTCTCTGGTTCCATTATTTACTAGCACTTTGACTTCGGAATTTTGATATTTGAGTTAATTCAATTTTTGATTTTCTTCTTTTACATGTTTTGACTAATTCATCGTGTGACCCTCTGGGACTTTATTTGAACCGCTCCCTTCTTTTGTTACTTCAACTGTATATATCTCGAATTGTCATTCCACTTCATGTTAGTGTTGATACTTTGAAATTTTCATATTGGATGCACATTTCGGTCTGGTTCAATTATGAACTGTAGTCACTACTCAATTTGCTGTCACCTCTGTTTCATTTGAGTCTTTATGTATTCATGTGTGTTGTCACTGCATATATTTATATATAACAATATATGTATGTACGTATTTATACATGTGTGTTTGTGCATGTACATATGTATGCTTGCCTGCACTTGATTACGGTCACTGTTTTATGTTCGCTTATATGTGTTCACAACTGTTTTGTTGCAATCTGGTTGGTATGTTGATCAGGTTCGCCACTTTGAGTCTTCATGTGTATGTTTGGACTACTGCAATTCTCTGTAAAATTGTATTTATGAACTCTGGTTGTGTTGTGAACTCAAGTCTCTTTGTTTCGTATATATGCACTATGTATATACATGCATGAACATACATGTATGTTGTGGCTTGATTTTAGAGTGGTCTGCATATCCAGGGTATGTTGTATGTGGTTCCATTATGCTTTGCACTCCTGTACATATGCACTGAATTATGGTCTCAATCATGTTTATGTTCTTTGTATGCATATATCTAGTTCATGTTGACTAGTGCACTATGTATTCATGGCTTCACATCTGGTTCCATATGTTGTTGATGACTTTGTACATTTGTTGTCTTGTTTTGTTGTCATGTTCCATTTGCATTTATTTGGACATGTTATTTTAGTGAGACTCGAGCTCTGTTGCATAAGTAATTGTAGTCTGGTTCATCACCGCATATTGTTGTTGTGGTTTGTAGTCTGGTTCAGCTCAGTTTGATTGCACTGTGAACTATTCTTGAACTTATGCACTGTTGATTGTCCGGTGATTGTGGTCGAGTTTGGCTGCTGTATTGTTGTCTGGTTTGGTCTAGTCCTCTTGTTCATGTAGACATGTTTGTCTGGTGTGTATTGTTTGCTTTGACTGCTTCCCTTTGAAATGCTTTCAGGTTGACTGTGTCCACTACTCTATTGCATCATGTACTTCATGTTGTCTGGATTTGTGATGGTTTGTTGGGTCTGTTCTTTGTTTTCCTTGACCACCATATATACTTGCAGTCTTCTTGTCACCATGCCCGATTGTGTACATTTGAGCTGGTCTTTGGTTAAGATTACATGTGCACTGCCCTGAGTTGAATCCAACCTTGGCTTGGGTTTGAGCTTATACTCACATGTCCCTACAATTTTATCAAGTGTATATCGGTGTGCACCGCCTTGTGACATGTACAGTGATACGCTATGCATGTTACAAGCTGTTCATGTAAGATGAATTCAAAAGAAATAAATGAAGAATAACCCAAATAACTGAGGCAATAACATTTTCAAAAACACACACTTTAATTTTCACTTCAAAATATTTTCATTTTCAATTTTACTGCATCGGTATTTATTTTGCAGATAACTCAAATGGTACATTCAATCTAGAATAGAGTTGAAGATAAATACTAGTGTTTGAGTGATATGTAGTGAGGTCAAAATTGTAAATTGAAATTTGTGATGTAATCGAAATTGAATTGTAATTGAAATTGTGTATATTTAGTGAGAGCTCAAATTAATACTATTCAAAATTGTAATAAAACATTTGTTCGAATAAAATATTTGTTTGAATTTAAATTCTATGTTATTTATTTTATTCAATATTTATTTATTTATGTGAAACATAAAATAGTACAATAACAAATACATTTAAATGAATATACATATATGTTTATTATCATCTAACAAAAATCATATACTAGCATATTCATCAATCTCCCCCTTTTGATAATAACAAACATGTATTAAGATTTTGAGTTTATTAAATGTATTTGGTCATTGATGAACTCTATTTGCTCCCCTATTTGAATGCTCCCTCTCTACAACAAAGCTCACTGTAAGGACCCGATTCTTCAACTTTCGAAAACCGACATCAATGCGTTCCCTGTATCAACTGCCGAGCAATCGAATGCCGGAAAACCGAACACTTAGGGTTTTAAGAAAAGGAAAGAGGTAGAAGAAGAAAGAAAAAGATAGAACAGAACAATATCAGAATCTCACAATTCGCAACGGAACAACATATAATAGATAAATGAATAATCATTTAAAACAAAGAACTATATTACATCACATTACATTCATTATCAGAGTTTACAACAACAAACAGCGGAAAAAGAAATACTATATACTTAGTAATATGCTACGCCATCTAGCTCGCCTCCAGATTTCTGTAGCAACTCCCGAATCCAGAATGACCTGATAACCTTAACTCTAGACTGCCCGTGTGGAAATTGGTGGACACCTAGAGTTTAGGAAGGGAAACAATAAACACCAGGTCAGTCATGTGACTGATGTGAGAACTTAAAACAGTTTATCTTTAAAACAAAGAACAGGATAATTTTAAAATAGATTCGCAATGCTTTTTAGAAAATGAGACTACCATAAGGCCTCCGGCACACACACACAATTCAAACGCAGAATCGGAGGAGATTTCTCCTTATGATAGTCAAAGATGCTTGATACGCATTAAAAAGAAACATTCGATATTATTACTAGTGCATAGTGTAGAAAACATTTCGAAAGTAAAGATATAAATCTTAGCCAGCATAGGCATTTCGCACTTATGCCTACTATAGCTACCATCCAAACAGTGGGGTGCCACCATAAGTGAATGATAGGTTCTATAACTAAAACCGTACAAGATCGTATTGTTTGTTTGGATTTCCAACAAATGGTCAGGCCAAGGAACTTCCCATTGCCACATGGAAACGCCTCTGGAATGACGTCCCGAGAACCAAACCGGATCTCTGCCAACACAAGGCTGGGTTACCCCAAACTGGGTAACTACTGACACGAATATGTCATCCCCCGATCGTAACTGATCTATATCCGAGGATCCTCGATTTTCAACAACCACAAAGCAATAAATTTGTAGCAACAACATAGGTTAAGTATCTGAGCTCCATACCATGATACCACCTCTATCCAGAAGGAATGACATACACTAAAGGGGTGCTACCCCCTAATAACCTTGCCGCATCCTTCCTGTTTTGACCATTTTTGGGGTCTGAGGTCCGACGAAGTCTCGTCCACATAGCCACGCTTTATATAAAAGCTGTGCTTTGATCATCAAATGCTCAACAGCACTTCGTATGCCACATTACCAATTTGGGAATGTATCACTAGTAACCATCAACTATATAACCTCTAAGGGTGTTAAGCTAAGAGAATAAATTCTCCGCCACCAACGGAAACATATTTGATAGAAACCAGCTTTACATCTCAAATTGTAACGTCAGACACACATCCATACAAGTCCGTTCCGGGATCGAACGGAACCGAAGGAACTTACAAAGAAGTCCTTGCAATCCGGATATCCACTAATCACGACCGGACTTCCCATCACAAAGGGTAATAAATTTCTATATGGAGGATCAGCCGATGCAGAAACATTCGACGGTAATCCTTCCATTTTCACAAATATCCGGTCTTCAACACCGGTCATCAATGCTATCTATTACGACGTATCACATATTCGGAATGGGTTATACGACCCCAAGGTCCTTTCCCAGCTAACCCGAATAGTGAGCGCTTATTTTCAAAAATAAGTGTATCATTCAAATTCAAGCAATCACAACAAATACCTATTTAAAGGTAAATATTGATAGTCGGTTATTTAACTATCAAGAGGTATGCACAACATCACTAGATTCCAAATAATTTTCCAAAAATATCTTTACAAGATATATATATATATATATATAATTTTCATACTTCAAAAATAAATCGATATTTATTTTTAAACCCATTTTCCCAATTTCATTTATAAATTCCATATTGAATTTACATTTCCAAAATATCTATGAATATACGATTTTCAAATCGATTTCAAATATTCACTTTCAATTTATCTTTAAAAAGATAATTCTCAAACGTTCATTTCATATTGGAAAACATTTCCCTACTTATTTAATAATAAGTATTTCACAAATCTATTTATTTTTCAACATTTGGGAAATATTCGATATACTTAAATCAATATTAAGTATACATTTTATTCTTTAAGAAAAACATTTTCTTTAACACTTTTATTTGAGTCCAAACTAATGTTGCGTAAAACATTGTTACGACGACCCAAAATCTCCAGTATAGGGATTCGAAATTTGGATAGATATATAAATCCCAATACTATACAAAAACATTTCCTTTCGAAAATCATTTACTATAACAACAGTGTTATAGTCCACCACTTCCTTCTATTTCTCGAAAACGTCTATTTCAACAATGAATGTTGAAATCTATGGTTTCGATAGTTAATACATTTTAAAACATCTTTTAAAACAATTAACTTCATTTTAAAATTCCACTTCCCCAAGTCATACCGTTTTATTCAATAATATATTCACTGTCCCAAAATCGTGAATATACTTTATTTTCCCAATTCAATGTTTCTACACATTTATCAAAGATTTTCCACAGTCCAAAATCGTAGATATAATTCCTTTAATAATTTCTATGTTTACTTATCAATTTATTTGATTACGGATTTATAAAACAACGTTTATAAATTCCATTTCTATTTCATAACTACTTCGATTTATAAATCTCCTTAAATAACTAATTCTATTTATATTTTGTTTACATGTCAAATCCAACTTAAAAGTAAATTACTTATAATCCATTTATTCACAAATCCATTCTTTTATATCAACATTAATTTATAATTCTAAAATTCTTATTTACTTATAAAACTAGGTACAACTTTATTTTAACACTTATAAAAGCTCGTTTTATAATTCCAATATCTTCAACTTATAAAATATCAATTTTATAAATCTTTTATATGAACCGTTTATAATAATTCAAAAATCCCAATTTAAACCATTTTATAAATTTATCAACTATTTATTTCAAAAATCATGCTTTGGTTTTATTTCACAAAAATCCTGATTTTTATAACATAAAAAATTATAACGTTTTAATTATTTAAAATGAATCAATTCAAAAATTTAATAAACGTATAATTTCGAAAATCACTTTAAAAAAATCCCTCAAAATCAAAATCGTTAATTTTAAACTTCAAAAATGGATGTGATGATGCAACACACCAAATAGTCAATCACGGCATCCAAACATCATATATCATCATATGATAATCAACAAATATCACACTAAATGTAAATAAATAAATACGGTTGAGGAATCCAGTTGGATCCGTCCAACCTGTTTCCCTGCATCCACAGACATTAGCACAATACCAATCCCGTTTCAAGACGAGATATCGCGGTATATGGGATTTATAAATTATTATCCGCTTAATAGGCGGCGCAATAGGGTCTCATCCGCTATATAATGCGGAAAATCAACAACTCCAATATATACATATGCCAATATATATATATATATATATATATATATATATATATTGCTATATATAGATATATCCTACTATATCTAATATCACAACCAAACAGCAATCAATAACTGCAATCCAAATTTTCAATTTGAGTGAGAAGATCTCACCTTTGATTTTATTTTGCAATCCATTTCCATCTCAGCTTGTTTTCTCGATTTATAGATGTGACGCCCCACCTCTATGCTCACAATAACAAAGAGTATTAAAGGAAATATTGTCTGTTATTACGAAGAATAAGGCTGGATAGGAGCGGCCATCCGTAGTTAGGCCTTAAACTAGTATTGGTTATCTCGATAGGAGTGGTATTTTTTTTTCATCTCTTATTTATTTACTCCCATCGACATACCCAATTCCAGTATAAAATGAACTACGATGGTTCATAATAGTTTAGGACAATATATATATTAATAACACAGATAAAATAAGTGCGGAACATATATAACAAAAGTCTCATATACATATATATAACTGATGTCAGTTGATATACATGTGATACAATACATATGATACAACTACAACTGTCGACTCTGGAAGTTACATATACAAGTACATTATCATATATAATATACATGAATACATATCTTCCTATACTATGACACGACTACTCCAAAAGGTATGAAAAGACTTCATAGCTCTAGCAGCAACCCAAAGTAAGATATCAACAACCTGTAAATACTTGGTCTGACCCGAGTATTACATTCAAAAGAAAATAATACACGGGTCAGTCTAATTCAAACTCAGTTATTAATGCACAGAAGCAATAATAATTAAATAACAATTAGACGACACTCACAAAATCTCGTATATCCAATCCTTTAATAAGAAATTGGATAACGATAAATATAACACCTAACAGTGTTATACAACAAATCAGCAAATTCAAAGTATCAACGAAGATAAATAAAAGAGTTATCAATGAAGATAATTTCGAAAAGATTATTAACGAAGATAATTTAGAAAATATCAGAATTGCCTGAATGGCAATTACAACAAAATCTAATTATTTAAATAAATAATTTGAAACTCAGAATCTTATTATCAAATAGATAATTAGATAACAACAAAATGATCGAATCAAAACAAATCAATCCAACAATTGAAATATCACTTAAAAACACCAAAACTGCTTGGCTGCAGTACACGCTAACGTGTACTGTCTCGCCAATACGGCATACGAAATACGCAAAAGATCAAGGAATCAAAAGCAATCGGATCCAACAGAAATCAAAATGAATCAGATGAAACTGCAACGGCAAACACAGCATCCATCCATTAACCATCAAATAATAACCATCAAATGAACAAAGTGCACACGAATGCGCAATTAAAATTCACAATCAAACACATGGTCAAACCCAAAATACTGAGTTCAACTCAAGCGTAATAAAATAATGTCACAACTTTCAGCACAAGGTCAAATCCGAGCTACAAGCTGGATTCAACACAGGTGTATATTCACATGAAATGGCCAAGACATAAAATCAAGCCTCGACCATAGTTCAAATCAGAGACTGCACAATTGAATCAGAGTACAAATTCATAAGAAACTTCCATATCAGAGATGTAGACCAAATAGCCAACATGATCAAAGGAGCATAACACAGACCCAACAAGGTGCAGAAATGCACAATGTCAAATGCAAAGCTTAGACTCGACCTAATGTACACATAATAAAGTCTAGGTGATGTACAGAGAACAATGAATCAGTATGCAAGTATGGAAAGAGCTCGAGCACAAGATATAGCAACACTTAAATGATCAAACTCAGGCCGAAACAATAACCACAAAGATACAACCAAAAGAGAATAATGAATGCAAAATGTGATACATGCACACTAGTGGTACAAAATGCAAACTCAACGGTGAACTGGTCGAATCAAAGCAGCTACATATATAACAAACACGCCAGCCTCAATAATGAAGAACAGATATCAAATGCAGTGACACCACTTACTCAAGTGCACAATGCAAATGAACCCCGCAAAGTACAAAACATACAAACCAGAATGCACAAATACACATGACACTGAAATAAAGGAATCATATGAACACATGACTTCAGCTACAAAATGTATATAGACAGTGTTCAAAGCTAAAGAAACACTTCAGGACAAGGTGCAGACGATCAATATAATACACTATATGTATGCGGTAATGTAAATGTACTCATACAAGGCTCAGTGACATGATATTACATGAAACCAACATGGCCGAGAACTGATCAGACCAACAGGCCTTAATGAAGCAATGAACACGACCAAGTATAAAGATGATAAGACTCAAGTACATATGTGCAGACCCCAAATTTAACTAACAGTAATGTATGAACAACTCAAACTGCACAGTATTAAGACAGTGACAATATGTACAACGTGTATGCAAGTGCAACAGGTAAGGGATAATTCAAAAGCAACAAAATATCAAAGTGCTACTAGAGGCAGTGGATAATATGGCAAAAGTCGAACAAGATCAACATCACAAAATCAAGCAGCAAAAGATGCAAATTTGAACTAGCCAGAAATCTTCAACATCAGCAAAATCGAATGGCCGAGATAAAGAAATCATCGACACCAAAACAAATCGAATGGCCAAGAAAATAAATTGACGAACTCAAACAATTTTATAAGAACGAAAATCACAGAATTGTAAACCCAACAACCTGAGATGGAATTAGATGTGAGTAATTAAAATTACTCACCTTTCTTACGACAAATTGAAGCAGCCGAAGCATCTCAAAGACGAGCAAATCAAGGGTCTTGAATCCCTAATCAAGTCGAACTCAATCAAATGGAGGCACTCGGCAATGTGAAGTATTCGAAGTCGGCATCCAAGAATTACTCGAAAACCCTAATTTGGATCGAAGGGACGAAGCCCTAGTTTGCAAAGACAAAGCCGCCATTTATTTTCGTTCGTATGTTTTAGGCTTAGGGTTTTCGAATGGAAGTGAAAAATGGAGGAACGGGTTATCAACCCTTAATAAAAATCACGGCATCAACCAAGCATGGGCCAAAATGATTTTAAAGCCCACCTAATTCCTTAATCAAATTTATAAAACAATTTGCAACTGATTAAAACACTTAACAGCAATTAGCAACAATTTAATCGTCAATTGACGGTAATTAATTGTTATAAAACCTCGGGTTGTTACAGACTCCCCTCCTTATAAAAATTGCATCCCCGAAATTTTCATAATTGAAGTCGTCAATAACAATTATTTCTCTAGCATAAACTAGTTAAGCTAGAAAAACAAAAGTCTAAAATACAAATGCCAAAGAAATCTTTTAATTTCATAAAAGAAATTCGCAATTTCTCAACAAAATCAAATTATCAATAAATAATTCAGAAAATAGCAAAACCGAATAAATACGATTATAAGCAATATTTAATTATCAATTAGATAATTAGAATACATAAACCACAAAACAGCAATATCTAATTAACGATACGATAATTAGAAAAGAGCAAAATTTAATTATCAACAAAGATAATTAGGAAACACAAATCCCAAAATGCAAAACCGCAATTATCCAGTTACCAAAACGGTAATCAGTAAACAACAAAGTTCTAATTATCAAAAACGATAATCAGAATTCTCAAATCAACAAATATTCAATTATCAAAAACGATAATCAAATCTCAAATCAACAAATATTCGATTATCAAAAACGATAATCAAATCTCAAATCAACAAATATTCGATTATCAAAAACGATAATCAAATCTCAAATCAACAAATATTCAATTATCAAAAACGATAATCAAATCTCAAATCAACAAATATTCGATTATCCAAAACGATAATTAAATCTCAAATCGACAAATATTTAATTATCTCAAACGATAATCAAATCAGCAAATATTCGATTATCAAAAACGATAATCCAATCAACAAATATTCGATTATCAAAAACGATAATCAAATCTCAAATCAACAAATATTCGATATCAAAAACGATAATCAAAATCAACAAATATTCGATTATCAAAAACGATAATCAAATCTCAAATCAACAATTATTCGATTATTAAAAACGATAATCAAATTAACAAATATTCGATTATCAAAAACGATAATCAAATCAACAAATATTCGATTATCAAAAACGATAATCAGATCAACAAATATCCGATTATCAAAAACGATAATCAGATCAACAAATATCCGATTATCAAAAACGATAATCAGAACTCATATCAACAAATATCCAGTTACCTGCAGATAATTGGAAACAACAAATATCTAGAAATCAATGAAGATAATCTAGAAAATCAACATAAAAGGTGGATCAATCCCAAAAAATGGCGAGTTTTAGCTACGCCGCACGTGCATCGACAAATGGCCGAAGCCTACCAAGTACTATATTTTTGGCGCCCAACAAATGACCCGGAGGTCCAACAAATGACCCAAAGGTCCAACAAATGTCCCGAAGGTCTAGTACTGGCATTGACCCGAAGGTCCAACAAATGACCCAGAGGTCCAACAAAGTGGCTCAAAAGCACACGAAAATCATCAAAACAGCAAATATTTCAATTAACGAGTCCGGAATTAACCAAAATAACAAACGCACATGTCCTATAACCACGAGTTTTACTAAATCGTTTAATTCTCTTCATCGTTTCCTTGAAAGTGCAAAATTGTGTATTTAAAAAAATAACATTTCACATTCTCAAACGGACAAGTCCGGAATTAAGGGAATCAGTAAAAGAAAGGGGTCATAGTCCTCGATTTTGCTGAAACGTTTAAATCGCTTTCTCATTCTTTTGAAAACGCAAAC